>JAMQGS010000010.1:1200000-1800000 GCA_028455905.1 Neoseiulus californicus
CTATGCTAACTTGTGCTCCCGTGTCGACCAGGTAACTCTGGCTTGTCAGTACGCACCGCACGAAGAACAATCTGCCTTTGGGTTGGGAGCCGGCCGCAGTAGCGATTACTGGCGGCCGGCCGCCTCGTTTCCCTGGGCCTGGGCCACCTTCCCGTTCCATGCGCACGGCATGAGACAGCTTCTCGCCTGTTCGCCGAATTTGGCGTGGAACCTGCAGACACGGGCGTTCTTGGGGATCGCAGCTGCCTCTCGATGTCTCCTGCCTTTCATCATTCTTTGGACATCGTCCACCTCCTCTTCCTCGAACGCGGCCACGGTAGCCGCTTGAGATTGGCGCTGGGCGGAGATCTTGTCGGCGAGTTTCGCTAGCTCCCTGAGCTCCAGGTGGTCACACGCAGCCACGTGCTCACGCACGGGGGACGGTAACTTTTGCAATAAATGGAAGCGGAAAAGCGGGTTTTTGGAGGCGTTTGCGTCCGGCCTGTAGAGCCCGAGCATTCTGTCGAGGAGCCTGGAGGGTGTGTCATCGCCTATCGAGAGTTTCACCAGCGCTGCTGGTCGTTCATGCTGGCTCACCTTGAAGGAATCCAGGACCCTCGCCTTGAACTCATTGTACCGGGTCCCTGGGGTCGGAAGGTCGTCGAAGAAATCGGCAACCCTCTCTTGGATGTCCGCGTCAAGGGCGGTCAAGGCGTATTCGAATTTAGTCTGGTCTTCACTGATCTTGCGCAAACTGAACTGCGCCTCGATGGTCTGAAACCACATCGAGGCTTGCTTTGGCCAGAAGGGGGGCAACTTGAGAGAGACGGCATGGACCTGCGGGGCAGCGTGGCTTGCGCCCTGTGGCAGTTCTTCAAGAACGTCCTCGAATTTGTCGTCGCCCATTCTGGATCACGTCCGGGTCACCACTGTGGGAGTTCAGTGAATACGCGTGTGGTTGCTCTGAAGACTGAGGACAGACTGACTAGTTTATTTGCTTCGTTATCGCATGCGTTCAGAACGACGGGGGTGAACCACCACACAACAACTTCTGGTCAATTCAGAAGTAGTTTGGGAATTTATAACACCACATTCCCCAACGCACGGAGCGTGGTGGGAACGACTAGTGCAAACGGTCAAACGCCCATTGAGAAAACTCCTCGGTCGGAGCGCGTTGTCATTCCGAGAATTAGAAACCGTGCTAAAAGAAATCGAATCGATCGTGAACCAAAGACCTTTAACGTCGGTGCAAGTCGATCCCAATGAGATCAGAGCGCTATGTCCGGCGGATTTGCTATACGGCCACAGGGCGAAACCGACTCTGCCGGGGATGAAATTCAAACCGAACGATAAGGCGGCAGCGGACTCGATTGTCTTCTCGCGGCGTTGGAAACATCAGCAATCGGTCATCAGGGCTTTCCAGAAGCGCTTCAGAGAGGAGTACCTGCAACATTTGCGGACGGCTCACGCCAGAACTCCGAGCAAGTCGAACGGTGTCAAAGTCGGCGATGTCTGCCTTCTGTAGGATTCCGACCCGTCGAGAGCGCGTTGGCCGCTCTGTAGAGTTCTCAGTCTCTCTGGCGGGGAGAGGACGGATCGTCGTCAACGATCCTGCTTGATCAAATCGGCTTCAGGCCAAGTCTTTCAGAGGCCGATTCACATGCTAATCCCACTAGAGGTATAACCCGAACAGCTTCCTACAAAACTCGAATAACCCAACACTGGCGAGATCAATAAAAGAAAAGAGATGAAACGGATTCACGGAGTTTGTTCAGCGCACAGGGAATAATTGCAAATCAGACTAAAGGGGACAGGTAGCGATGGCGTGGTGACTGACGCAACGAACGGTTGGTTATGATCTCCGGGATTGGAGTGTGCCGAGATCGGCGTCGGTTGGGAAGGGAAAATGTCGGGCACATCCGAATTGTCACATGATCATTGATACAATTTCAATTGAGTTCATCCAGTGAGTTGGTTCAAGACCCAAAGCCCCGGCTCCTATTGCGCCCCTGCTGCACTTTAGCCCTCTAGCTCTAGTCGACGGAAATTCTCAAATATCTGTAATATTAGGTCAATCAAGAGATGTCGAATGCCAGCCGGAAAGCATGTGAAGAAGACGAATCGGCTGTAACATTGACTGTCCCTGTGTAAGAAGAAGCATTGAATAATTTGAGAATTTGGCCGGGAGTGTCACGCAATGATTAGGTAACAGAGGCTTTGCTGAAATAAATAAAGATATCTCGGGGGTCTCGCCGTGGAAGCCAACGCCAGCACGTCGCGGCTCTCGCGGGAGTGCACACACGCACATGCGAGAGTCGAGTCAGTCGAGTCAGTATCAGGCTTGCGAAGGCGGCCACGACGGAATCCTAGCGAGAGTTCCAGAACTCAGAAAACAGTGTTTTCACTCTCTCGCTGTGGAGCCCAAACAACGGCATCACAATTGTCGTCAGCCATCGAGAGTCAGGATGCATTTCAAACTGGCTGTATGCGTCCCTCAGGTCCAGCTTTGTGAACTTCGTCTATCCACAGCTTTTTGGAAAGTGTCCAGCTTAGGCTCCGACAGGAGCCTCTTGATCAAATTTTCGTCTAGGACTCCAACGATGACCTGGTCCCGTAACCGTTCATCGAATGCCTCTGCGAACTTGCACGGTATTGCCAACCGCTTCAGTTCCTTCAAATAGTCGGTCATTGATTCTCCATGTTTCTGTTTTCGAGACATGAAGTCATACCGGCTCATGGTCACTGATCGCTGCGGCTCGAAATACTAGTCCAGCGCGTCCAGAATCTCCGTGAAAGTCGCTTCCTTAGCTGTTTTCGGCTGCAGTAGCGTGTTGATTAATCGAAACGTTTCACTTCCACAAGCTTCAATAAGTTCCAGTTTTTTCTTGCGATCCTCCGCGATGCCTTTTTCTTCTAGTATCAGCTCGACTAGAATCCTGTAACTCTCCCAATCATCTTCTTTGGAGTTGAATTTGGGCAACTTGCGTTTCCTTTCTTCGTCCGTCGGCATTTTCGTAGGTTCGTCGTCGTCGCCAATGTTCTATCCTGCACGACAAGGCACTCGTGGTTGGACACTCTTTATTCTCGTGTAGTCATCTTCTACTCTCTGGACATCTCTACACCCCCGGATTCGGGGTGTGTCTGGGATGCGTGGCGGGCATCCGTACCGACCAGAACTAAGAACAATAAATGGATGCCAAAACGATCTTTTGAATTCACATGGCGTGACGAAATGTCCCGACGAAATGCGGCTATTACTTGAACCGGTATGGCAACAATTACCGACCAGAGTATCGGAAATGAGCTTCGGCCGACAACCCTCAATCGCGTAGGTCGGAAGTGAACGGATGAACAACATGATCGGGAGCAGAATGTAACGAAGAACGAAGCTCGGTTGACACTCAAGAAAGGAGGCTACCTCATTCCTATCCCATACTAAATGATCTTTCTTTCTCATTCTTTTTCTCTCACTTGTCTATTTCTTTGATCATGAATCCACCCACAGATCTCAATCAGCACTGGTTGTTCTCCTACGATCTACACAGAAGCTTAGCCGGGCTCCTAGCTCTTCGGGATTTGCAATTTTCGGGATTCCGAGCTTTCGGGATTTCGGGATTTTTCGAAATTCCGTGTTTTCGAGATTCTGCGTTTTCGGGATTCCGCGTGCATTCGGCACCAGCATGGGGACGCTGCTCGGGGTGCTCCAGTCTTCGTGCCGTCGCTGTCAGTTCTCGGGTCTGGATTGTCGACCCCTTCGAATGAAAACCTAAACAGTATTCGGATATAGCGAACGTCGGGTAGTGACAGCGTGTGGCGTTCTGATCCGGTCGGTCCTCTCCCGTTTCCCCCCTCTTCCTTCGTCGTCAACTCGCCAGCGCGGCGCCTTGGGCAGCGGCTCTAGCAGACGCTGGGAATATATCCGAAAAATTACGGATCATCATCCCGGAATCATTGTCCCTGAGAGATGCTCCGCGGCCATTTTATTTCATAGCGTGCATTGTTGTACTGAGTTATTGAGCGATTCCGTATTCCCAAGTCACGAATCGAAAGAACAGCATTCACTCGATTCAGACGGGGTCAAGGACGTGTCGCAGAATAAAACTCCAAAGACTATCATCAATCTCAGATGGAGAGCTACTCCCTTAGCGGAAGCTTGGCATGGTAGGTGTTCTGGAAATCAAGTCGATGATTTGAAAAATAGTTCGCCGCGATGTGATGACGAATATGCATTTGCTCTGGTTGATTGCACTGGAACACTTTTCTAAGATCGACCGTTCCTTCCAGTGAAACTCACCTCCTCGACCTCCCGGATGAGATTCTTCGCGAGATCGCCGCTTACTCCGACTCCGATACGAAGCTGGCTTTAACTGGGGTGAACTGTCGCCTCAGGAATCTACTCAGAGAAGAGAACTCATTGAAGTCTCTGAGATTGAAGAAGGTCACGAGGTCTGTTCTGCAATGTTTGAGATTGGATGGTTCCATGGTACGACACCTGGACATTTCGAATTGCAAAGGTGATCCCGACGATGCAGTGTCCGCTGCGATGATGTGTCCACGAGCTACAGAGCTGAGCATCGTCAATTGGAGTATCGCAGACATCACGAAAGTCATCGGTAACCTGCGAAAGCTAGAAATACTGCGTATGGCTTTCCGGACCAAAGTCGGCACTGGGTACGAGAGCGAAAATGGGGTGACCACAGAATCGTTTCCCTCGATCAAGGAACTACACATCGAAGTATCTCATGTTTCGTGGCCAGTATATCATTTCATGAATCGCTGCACGGCCCTCGAAGTCCTCCATATCGATATTTTGCAGCACCCAGAAGCCTCCATGGCTTATTGCTACAAGTTTGCGGCGGAGCGGTAGAACACGCTACACACAGTGGTTCTCACTCATCTCAACACGTCGCGCCACCATGCTGATCGAATTCTGGATGATATTTTCAGGCCCAGATTAGCCCAGTTCCATGGGCCAAGATTGTTCGAATGGATGCGTACGGATCGGAAATGCTATATCTATGAGCGGGGGTACTTCAACGATGAACAGCCTGCAGAGGCTCGTGGTGACGGGAAGGTCAAACTTCTCAGCCAGTTGCATGTCGTTGATTTTTCCGCCGATGGGAATATCGCCGACATGTTCAGTTCACCTTGGGGCTCACCTCGGGCGGTCCGCGTCACCGGTCCGATCAATTTGCTCCCAGGTTTGGAGAACTGCCGAACGAGTATGCTCACAGAGCTGGATATGGAGGGATGTCATGGGAATTTCACGAACAAATTCCGGCTCGATCTGACTGCCTCAGTCCCATGTCTTCAGGTTCTGGCGTGCTCACTGTGCTTCTTCCTCGAGAGCGGATCCAAGGATGCGATCTGTGGAAGCGCTCTATCTACTCGGAAGAAAGACTTTGAAGAAACTTGGCGAAAATTACGGCGGCTAAGGAAACTTTTTGTGAAGGGAGTTCGTCATGAGTATTACTGCCACGCTGAAGAAACGGATTGCGAGTGTGACGACTTCAAGGGTTGCCTCAAATGTGGTACCAAGATCCCGTTGAACAATGCTGATGTTACTCATGTGAACCTTCTGCCTACCTTGGAAGAATTCACTCTCAACGGTGTTCATCTCGGCTCGCCGAATTTCTTCCCGCTGGAAAACCCTAGTGTCCACACCCTGCGATTATGCTTGAATCAGCGAAACGATTATTCAGGTCTACGTGTCTTCATACAACGGTGTCCGAACCTCCAATGTTTCAAACTCGATGGTTACGATCTCAGAATGCGATCGGAAGCTCTCTGGAGAGCTCTCGCGGAGCCCAAGAATCTCAAGCAGCTCTGTCTCAGATCAGGGAGGAACAGATCGAAACTCGATTCAAGATTCGACGAAATGCGGGATTGTTTCATAGAATGCCTCCGAAGGCTCGACTTCATTCATCTCCATCATCAAATTGAATTTGGACTCTGGAAGGCCCTCAAGAAATTTCTCTCCAAAAACTCCGCGGTCGGAACTTTGCCACATGTGCCAGAACTTGGTCTTGACCATTTTTTTTATCGAGATCCCATCGTTAGACGTGATTTGTGTGTTACGGAGAACACAATCGGATACGTTCCGGTATTCAGAGGAGGGGACCTTGGGTGATGCAATCAAGTCGATGCTGAATCTTTTCCTGCTTTGTTCCGATTCAGTTCGATCAACACTTTTCGAGTGGGGTGAATAAAATGCTCTCATCGCTACAACTGTATTTTCAGAGGGAGGACGACGCCGAAGAGTTCCGAAAATCAAGTATGGGTAACAGATTGATTCCTGTGGTGCCGGTTTCCATTTAGGTTTGGTTAGGTGCCAGATACCAGGATCCCAGATGCCCGACGCTAGAAACTGCCCTCTCCCCCGCCGAGCTCAGATCCGGATTCATTCTGATCCAAGGCTCTTCGACGCTCCCAACAGAGATGCAAGAATGGAGCAGTCGATGAAATACCGTTTACGATATTATTGCAAAGATTTAATTTACATCCATTTCACAAACTATGAATCAGAACCAACCAGATGAACGCAGCTGATAAGGTTTGTCTCCCTTTTCTCGTACTGATCCGTGAATTTCATGAGCTTCCTATTGATATTTTCGTGAATCGAGTTTTTCGTCGGCGCCGGCGGATCATGGCCGAGACGGAGCAGCAGCAATTTCGAACTGAATCTTCTCTCGTGATCCTTCAGGTGTTCTATCATTTCGAAAAGATTCACGTGTTTCTTTCGTATCACTGAATTCAACGAGTGGCGCCAAGCTAAAACGTCTATTCGATGTCATCTAAGTGAAAAACATTCAGTAACTTTTGCGACAGTCTACAATTGGAATTTTCAGGGCGTTGGATCAGAATGAATCCGGTCTTTCGCTCGGCGGGGGAGACAGTAGTTTCTAGCGTCGGGCATCTGGGATTCTGGTATGTGAGATCCGAGAATGTGGGATTCGGGTATCTGGGAGTATACCCAAAAGTTGCGGGGGAAATTGCCGCCCGCAGCTCGGCTGGTTCCGATGTTGAGGCTGCTTTTGCATGATTTCCTGGATGGGTGGATCTCCGAGCTACCTACAAGGGCGCCTTAGAATTGAAATCGCATGAGTTCGCGAGCCAAGAATTTTTTGAAGACTGACCGCAGTTCGAAGACTCCCATTTCACGAGCCTCGTTCGTCAGCCAGATCCCGACTCCTAGGTTTCTTCCCTCCTGATGGGGAAAGATCCGAACTGACGAGTGTCGACCCCTGTTCGATGGGATCTCTCCGCGAAAATCCCGCAAGTGTTCGTCTCCAACCCGGTAATCCGAGCTAGACCCACAACCCTGCACTCATGGTCAGTGAACTTTAAGAATTACCAATGCCACTCCAAGCTGGCCTCTCTCGGGCATGCTCGCTCCAGATGGATCCCCTTGTCACGAACCCAGTTGATGGAACCTCGAAAGAATGACATTCAAGGAGAGAATGCACCGGCCGCGGCCGTCTTCCGGTTCAGAACTCAGCTTGATCAGATATTGCAAGCTTTGTTTGCCCTTGACCGTGCGGTTTGATCGGTCGCTTAAGTCATACTGTTGCACGTATCGGATGTTGACCGCTGACCCCCGGTCGGCGTCGCGTCGTCTGCTGTGCCCTGTTTGAGTTCCGTTCCGCGGAAGGGGCGTTGGCATTTCTTTATTGATTATATTTCATTTTCATCGTCCGAGGATTTCTACCCAAGTATCGTGTGAGCTAAGCTTCCTTTCCACTGTCGTCCGATTCTTTTGAGAGTGACAGCCGAGTGCGCTGACAGGCAGCGCCACCCGGCGGTCTCTCTCAGTACCATTGTCTGTCAGCTACATGCCGTGCGCGTTGACACGGACGTGCAGTCAGCCAATCGTAGTTAGTTGGAACCAATCGTTCATGAGGTACACGATGATCACCGGTTTTCAGAGGGTCTCTCTATCTCTTGTCAGTAAGGGGAACGTTCGGAAGTGGACCTCTCGGTTGTTCCGTGGCAGAGGCGTAGCGAGGGTAAACTGGTTCCCGGGCGAGCGAGCGGAAATGCGCCACCGGTCCTGCCTTGAAACCAGGAGGTCCACGTAGATGATAGGAACTCCGATCCTGATTCTGCGCCCCCTCCTCCTAGCTACGCCTCTGTTCTGTGGTTATTACCCCTGATGCTATGAACAGTGAGACATATCTAATCCAACGGCACCTCAAAAGGAAGAATGTGTCGGCCGCAACCTTCCCACTCTAGGGACTCGGATGCTTTTTGAGTCTGCAAGTTTCCTTGCACCTGACTGCCGTACGGGCCGGAGTCTTGAGTTCGACTGCCCGAATCCTCGTTTACTGCAAACCGCAAGCAACAATCGTCGGCTCTGGCAAATCTGAGTCTGACTTGGGAAGGACTTTGGTTACCCCTCATTGGCCGATTTCAATTATGATTTGCAATCATGGTCGGCCTCGGGCGCCTACCTATGTGAAGTACTCTACTCCTTGAAAGCCCGTCCCTCCTTCGAAAACTCACTGAAGCTCAACTTGTTCCACTCAAAACTCTCGCCACTTTCCATGAAGTCCTCTACGGGATCCGCACTTCGATCTCCAAACTTCGGGGAGTTCAGTGTTGATCTTCTCGAGTCTGTCACGACACAGATTGATCTTGACATATTACGCTCGTCGTGCCTGAGCACGAGAGGAAAGACCAAACTAGCGTGGCGAAGAAATGATTGTTCATTTCAGAGAGAGTCATCGTGTAGCAAGTAACGAATGACTGCCTAGCATCGTTTTCACCAGATTCTAGACCGAGAAACCCGACATCACTTCCTTGTAGGACAACGACTTCGGAAGCGTTTGAATCTTACAATGGAATGACGGCCGCGGTCGCCGACGTGCCCCTTGAACACTGTGAATCACAGACATGGCTCTCTGACCTCTGGTACCCGGTTTAGGCAACAGGATCGTTTCCCGAGCGAGAGAAGCCATTAGACTACAGTTCCATTATTCCGGTCCGTTCTTCCGCTTGAAGTCGGTGAACGGCGAAACAGGGGTGCACGAGCGGAGCTCTAATTCGAGCACAGCTCGTCTGACGGACTTGAACGGCTCGCTGTGAGGCGTGGATGGCTGATAGGGGCAAAGAGCTCACAATCAGTCCGCCAACTTGCTCCCATTGTGAAGGACTGCGGTGTTGAAACGAACAACGAGCGAGAGTTGCGCTCTTCCCGAGGTTGGCGTGGCTTGCCGAGACGCGAAACCTCTCACACCCTGTTTCCGACAACGAGAGAAGGAATCGAGTAAGTCTCGACTCGCTGAGTTTAATGACGCGTGTCTCTCTCGGCTTGTGGATCAGGCCGATGTGTAGTGTCGTGGACCACGACGGACAGAATGAAGAATCTTCTGCCGCGGGACTCTCCCTCGCACGAAATTTGACCGCGCTGGACGATTCGACCGGTCGATCCTTCTGCAGACCCTACTTTCACAGGTTACAAGCTACCAGCGACTGCGCCGCCGTTATGCCTAAGCACGAGAGGGAGGAGCAAGCTAGCGTTTTGGAATCGTGATTGTCAACCTCTCGTGTTCTAGAACTATTCGACCCGTGGTCAACGGTGCCTAGCGGCTTGTTATCATAAATCAGGAGCTCCGAGCAGCTACTTCTCTCGGAAAGATGGGGAAGTGGATCGGCGGCTGTGTGGCTGACAGGACGAGAGGCGCGCTGCCGTCTGACGGCAGACTCTATCGATCGGGGAGGCCGGCCGAATGCTATGATGTCACGTGCCAGACGCGGCGTCCTGGTTTGCGAATGAGCCACTATCTTGCGCATCATTTAAAAGCTTAGGCTCGAGTCGAGCTCAAGTCAAGGAAACATTGGACTGACATTATTCGATGACAGGATTGGATGATAGAGTGGCCTCCGAAGTTGCCTGAGATCCCGACCATTTCGTTTGCCTGTGTCGGAGTGCTCGGTGTGAAAATGTGTATCACAGGCTCTCAGCACACCGGCACCGTCCGTTTGCCACAAGCCGTATCGTCGGCGGTCGGGCAATAAATCCCTCCCAGCCGCTCGATGCCAGCGCCGCGCCGTCCCGATCCGACATGAATCGCTCGTCTGTATTTTCTGTTGACATCGGAGACCGCGTTCCGTTTCTATCGCTCAAGAGCCAAGGAAGGGAGAGTCGGCACCACTAACCAGCAGCCGATATTTAGTTCTCCGCGCTCCTTTGCTTGTGGGTTAGCGTTCTCTTGTGCTTTCTCATTCAGAATAAATTCTAGAGATCGACGCAAGCCGCTGAGGTGTAGCATTCAGAGCTTCCCAGAGTCGCCAAAAGATGAAAACAGCTATAATCCTCGCTGTGATCTTCGCGGAGGCGCTGTCTATCGGTGAGTCCAACCGACATAGATTCCGAGCACAGGTAGCGCGGTATGGAGATTGTCTACACATGTCTCGCTCGATAGTCCAGAAAGTTTCAAAACACAGCTTACAGTCCGATCCTTCGACTGCAGCAGGTGTTGGAGAGGTGACACCGGTTCGGAATGTTCGAGTCGGCCACATGTCTTCGACGGATGTGAATCTCTATTGGGATTGGAGCCAAAAGCCAGAGAGATATCCTCAGTTTGCAGTCTCATACGAGCAGGTGGACGTAGTAACACCAAAACTTTTCGCCCCGCTGAAAGTCCGTGCCGGCGCCGAGTACCGTATGCAGATTGTGACTCTGCTGTTGGATTCCGGCAGATGGATTCAGAGTGAGCCGACATTCATCAATGTTACGGCTCTCGCAGAAGGTTTGTGCATCGAATCATCCCTGGAATCGCTCCGGTTTCCGATCGCACCTGACCTCCAACGATTCTCCATCATATTTCAGACTGGCCCACTCCGAAGAACCTCTCGGCCACAGTGGTGCATGAGAATGATGACAACATCGTATACTCCATCACTTGGGACATGAGAGATTCAGAAAATTTCACTTACTCCACTGTTAAGGGTACTTTAGATGTGCAGGATTTCGAGGTCCGCACCTACGATAAATCCTTGAACTACACTTTTACTTACGGCTCGGTCGTCTACCTCAGAGTGATCGCTGAGTACAATATCGATCTCGGCAACGGAACTTCCATCGTCACCATGCGCAAGAGTTCCGCGTTGGACTTCATGACGCCCCAAAAGTCTGTTCGTGAGTATACGCGATCTGGGGAGACTTTCAGATGATGGCAGAAATCAGAAAAAAATCGACTCCAAGGGCGCTCCGATTCAATGAGTCCGCAGCACAAACTCTCCGGACTCTCGCGCTCGATACACTTGAATGGATTGGTCTCCGCATGAGCCGGATCGATTCTGGTCTCGGCCAACTTGAAGATTGCCGCTTAGTTCCCCGTGTCCTTCGGGACGTATCCCAAAATCTGAAGTCCGATGGACTTCGCGATGTTCTCCACCTATCGATAACACAAAACATTGTTTGATTTCAGCCTCGACAGTACTGCTCTGGGTCATGGTGCTGGCAGCGGTCCTCCTCGTCCTGTTGACCTTGATCGCCGTTCTCGGGATCTTTGTGCGATTCCCGCAGCGAACCGTGAGCTTTCAGCCTCTCTTGAAGCCGGACCTGGAACCTGAAGAGAAATTGAAAGAGGCTCGCTAAGCTTATTCGATGTTGGAAATAGCTACGCTAATGGTCTCAATCCTCGATCACGGAAACTTTTCAATAAAAGTTTGGGAGTCACGATGCTCCGAAGTCAGCGATCGAGGTCATGAATTTTGGTAGATTATCCGAGATAAGATGAGTGACTTCACACTGGAGAATGAAACAGTGAAACAACGGAGGTATGTCGAGCGTCCACCGGCTCGCGTCGCGAACATTCGTTATCGTTGACGACTGCCCCGAGAGCAAACAGCACTTGAATGGAGATTCAGCGATTGGCTTCTTAACGCTATCTACAGATATTTCTGTAGGGTGATCCGGGCCCCGGGGATGGCGAGCTTCGGCCGCATCGGGTGCCTGCTCATTGAAGGGAGCTCTTCCAATACAGCATACCCGTTCATTTCCCATAATCATCTTGGATGTACGCTCATTGGAGGATGCCCGGTGAATAAGGCGTGCCCTATTTTCGGGGAAATACGGTATCTGAAATCCGTTGGAATGGTAGTCGTTTTCATGAGTTCATACCGTGTACTTCTGGGATGTTCTCTTGATCGGGGGCATAGAGAATCACGAGCACGTCGTGTGAAGACTTTTTAGCAGCTGGTCTCGAGGCCGATTGAGAGGTGACGGAACACCGATACGGTTCAAGACAAGTTCCAAGGTTCATCACAAAGACACTCACTGAGAGGATTCCGATAAAAAGCTCATTTTCTGCAAAAGATATCGTTCCTCGCTTGAGGCCACAGTGAATTCTAGGTCTTGTACCTAAGTATTGAAAACGCAAGAAAGCCGGCAGCGCTCAGACCTCAAGGAGAGTGTGATGTCGGCACTCGTATCAAGTGAGACCGGGTCTGTGTGATGTTCTTGATCAAAAGTGTGAAACTTTTTCCTTTTGTCTTTCTACGTAAATGCTCGGATGAGGTGCCTTGAGCATTCGGAAATGGCCCAATCCACGAAAGGTGGCGCTCCATCAGCCGTTACCCACAGGGAAATTCTCAAGAAAGACGATTCCAGCGATTGAAAATTCATCTCGCACGATGGAGCGATAAGCTTGAAGCCCCGATGATGATAAGCTGACCCGATATGGGTGGACAAGAAGCTGCCTTTTTTTTATTTCGATGTGCCCGAAATTCGAAGGTCCAGAGATCAGGTTCGATTCGAACCGATTGGAGCCCGGAGGTTTTGTGCTATTATCTCACCTGCAGCAAGCGACCCCTCGTTTCGAGCTATCCCGGATGCTGAAATGCCGAAGACACTTACTTCCCTGAATGCTTTCTCTCAATTTTCGTTCAGTTCCTGTGATTCAGTTCCACGTACAACAGTTCCCGCTCGCCATCCGTATGGAGTGTGTTACCGGATTTGAAAAAAGGTACTCGAATGAGTGCTGCGTTCCTCCGATGAAGTCTCACAATCAGTCGAAATAGAGAAACACGAGGAATCCAACAGCCCCGGGGGTATGTTTGCAGTGAGCAAGGTTTGTAGCGCCCGCGGAGGGGACGGGCTTTAATCCATTTCCAGCTCAATGTATACGAAGCCCGTTGAATCATAACGGAAGAAGTTTTCCATAAGAAATATTTCGCCCCCGAATCGGTTACAACGACAGATTGGACAAATATTTCCTGCGGTCCACGAGGGACGATGACTTCCCATAATACAAATCACAGATCCGACCCTGAATTGCAAAAACGGTGACGTGATACCTCCACATTTGTCCTCGACAGAGCGCAACTCATGACTATCTGATCCATCAGCGTCTGCCCAGCTACGCAGTGTGAAAGTCTCCCCATCACGAACTCGATCCCGCCATGAAATTCGAGGAAATATTTCTCTCGCAGGGCATCGTGAAAAACATCATGGAGAAGCGAGATCTAGACCACTGAATTACAGAAATCGTTCTCTCGCGACGGGCTGACTCTCGTATGGTCTGATTGGCTGTCGCACCAAATGTGGAATTTGATTGAAATCGCCCCGAGAAAGGCGGGGAGGGGCTCAACCGGGCGCAAACCAAAGTGCCTCCCCGCGTGTAACGAATAGTACCGGACACCACTACGCATCCTGGCGATTCCGCGGAATGCTTTGGATCTTTCCGATACTGGTGCGCCAGAGAGCTTTCGGCGAGAAGAGTCAAGCAATGGGATCCCAAACCTGCAATTCGCCAATAAGCTCTACCGCTCATCGTTCTCGCATTCTCGTTGTTTGCTCGCTCGGATGGCTGCCGAGAGCCTTTCCGTGTCGATTCTTCGCGACCAGCAATCGAAGCAACTCGTACAACTGCCCATCTGAGCCCTAGCGAGCTGGAAACGACGGCAAAACCATCTCCCCTCAATCCACTCGAGTGAAGACAATATTTTGAGATATTCTTAGGTGTCCGACAGCACTCCACAACGAGGCAGTACATGCTCGTTCCGCTTCTGAATGGCGGTGTCGCGTTCGATCGGCAGCGGGGAAGGAAGTGCAACAACAATGTTGATAAACGGAGCGTGATTTATTTGGAACGCTCGGAGCCCCAGGCTCTGCCGCGCTATCATTACTCGTACCCACTCTTGCTCCAAGGTATCACAGGTGAGGAAATGTTACGCAGGCTCTCATTGCGGCACTAGTGGAGTCTCCCTTTGCGCCTTCTTCTGTTTCTCGATGATGTACTTGAGTCGCTGAAAGAACTGTCGCTCAACGGGAGCCGCCGTTGCCCCATCTTGGTGACTGTAAGACATAAGTTCAGGGCACAAATCCAACTGATTCAATCTCTCTTCCGCATCAGTTTCCGCCGATATGGAAGGACAAGGAGTGAACCTGAACTCGGCGAGGTCCCATCCCGGTAGCTCCTCATCTCATTTGCTGCCCGTTATACGACCAAACGCGCATCATAATCGAAGCATATCAGGGCACTCACATATACCAAAAGAGCGCGCGGAAGCCTTGTCTCTCTTCTCTTGCCCAGCGGACATGGCTATGGCCCACGAAGAACTGCAGATGAATCTCTTGTTTTGCGTCTGTGAGTGTAACCAATATTGGTCCGGCGGTGCAGGTACTCGTGAGATGAATCACTTCCGATTGAGCCAGAGGATCCGAAACGAGCACGGCATTACGCGAGACGATCCGGGAAGTGGATTCGATTCTTTCGAGAACATCGTACAGTTCGAACGAGCGATTGAAGACGTCGATCTCATGGTTCGGGTACTCCCACTCAACTTGGTGCGTCTGCAGCATCTCCCCGCAATTTACCGTGACAACTTGACTCGCCCGCAACTACAAACGCTGCACGAGTGGCTTGTTGGACACGGCAGAGGGTTCGAACGACGGGGAGCATCTTCGGTATACAGACAGAGATTCTTGAGGTTGCTACGTTCAGACCGGGACTCGGTGCCTACATGGAAAGAAGCTCGAACATACCTGGAAACAGCCGACTCCATCGAGCCCGATGACATCACAGTATTAGAAAGTTGCGAAATTCGAGATGGAGAACTCGATGAAGCTCTGAATTATGTGCTGCGGTTCGGCCGGTTTTTGCCAGACTCTCCGCGCAGCAGCTATGTGGAAAAAAAACTCATTCCATTGCTGTGGAGATTCCTCAAGATGGGTGCGAGTCTGTATTTCATCAATCCGCATGACGAGGAGTCTTCGCTCGAAGCGTTACTGAGGTTGGTCGAGGCGCGTCCCACGTTCTCACTAAGCATGTTTGAGAGCAGCATTTGTTGTCCAGTTAGGGTCAACTACTGCACTCCAGGGTTCGACAGGAGCCGAGTGGCCCCGCTCACCTGCCTCGCGGCCAGACGCGTTGTACCTTGCAGGGGAAGAAGAAACGCCCGGAGAGTTCCCGCGGAACTCCGTCAGTTCATACAAGCCCATCAACAACTTTCACGTTACCTCGGCGGAAAACCCTGAGAAAATTACTGCATGTATGATTCGGAGATTGCAGTCACCCATCCGGATGGTTTCGTTGACTTGCGTCGTGGCTACTGTGGTGCTGTGATGGAAGATCTTATTTCATGGCTTATTGAACTTTTGGAACCGATTCATCCCCGTCCTGAAATAAACCCAGTCCCAGGATTTGCTGAAAAATTACTGTGACTTTCGTAACTGTGATGGGATTGGGGAGAAGCGGGAGTCTGCTGTCTCCTTGCTACTATCCCAATGAACCGACAGAGGGAACCACCTTGGAGCATTGCACGTCACGTAGCTGCGATTGCATGTAGGCCGACAGCTAGGGTCGGATTTAGGATTCAACCACCCAAGCGATTCGAGCATGGGAATCACCATTGATTCGCGCTCATCAGATCAGGTTCCCTCGCAATGTTGTTTTCTAAAGCCGGAAAAGTAAGATCGCAGCTGAATGCGATTGAGGAAAAGACCTTTGAGACTTGCTGAAGTCTCAAATCGATAATTTGAAGCCCACTACTGTGCATGTCAATGGTTGTGACATACAAGTGACTCACCGGCTTCGTCTAACCATGATAGACGGCAAAGTGGAAAACGCACTCATTGATACAAAATCCACTCAAACCTGTTAGACACGCCAATCGACCGCAAAACAACGGAAGAAGTCTCATCAGCCCCCGCCTAGTGTTGTAGAGAACTATGATTTCGGTTTATCAACTCTCCATGCTGCATACGCATGATTGAGTTCCTTCTTCACTTGTCGTACACGATACCGGTAGAGATGAAAACGATCGAGACGAAGGTTAGATCGGACGTAGTGCGAAAAGGAAGGCTGAGATTCAAGACAAATTCAAGACTGAGCTGAGACTTATGGTAGACGCACCCAAACCTGGATCTGGTAACTCAAATGACGGAAACATGGCCAAGAAATTCTTCGAAGAATCGGCCCGCGTTTCTCGCATCACCGGACTCCATAAGGATTGTATCGAGCGCTTCAGTGTCATCTTACGAACTCTCTCGTCGAAGTTTGACATACGCGACGGACACAAAAACTCTCCTAACGACAGCATATCCATGGTATGATATGACTCCAACTGTCCACAAAATTCTCGAGCATAGTGCGCAAGTAATCCGCCATCATTCAGTCCCAATCGGGCTGCTGACAGAAAAGTCCCAAGAAGCCAGACATAAGGAGTTCCGATTATTCCGGTTGCGAAACGCCAGAAAAAACTTCGGACGAAACACCAATATGGACATTCTGAGAATGCTCCTTGTCTCATCCGATCCTATTATGGGAGGGTTGAGAAAATCCGTCAAGCGTCCTCCACGGAGGTTGGATCTAGAAGTGGCTGCCTTGTTGCGCAGTGCTTCGTTACCAAGGAGGGGTTCGCCAATGACAGGATCCTCCTCCCAAACCGATGAATCCGACGGCGAATTTTCGGAAGATTGATTGATTGATTTGATGTGCGGTTTATTGGAATGGAACTGCAATCACAATGATGCTTAAGTTCTCATCAAAAAAAATAGGGTGGATAAAGGTAAGATGCTAATAAAGCAACACAACTACGAAAAATTATACATCAGTTTAGAATCGAGTACTCGGCGCTTCACCGCCGATCGAAATTTTTTGATTGACTCCAGAACTCTGACCTCCCTCGGAAGGGATCCCCAAATTCGCGGTAAGCGGTAAGGAAGAGACTGTCTGACTAGGCTTTTCGACGAGTGCGGCACTCCAAACGTCGTCTCGCGTCGCGCGGGCTGGAACAGGGTCTTGCCGATGTGGAAATTGATGTCCTCCGGGATGAGGCAGTTAACGGACTTGTATGCCATGACGGCCGTTTGAACGAAGCAGGCCTGTTGGATTCTCGGCAACCTTTCTCTAACGAAGGCCGCGACCGATTTCCACCTTCCGTCGTTCAGGATAACCTGAGCGCGCCTCTCTGGTGCTAGGAATTCTAGATGCTAGTGCTAGATTCGTCAGAGAGCTGTGATTAGGGACCCGACTCTGTTCGAAACAAAACAATTCGTAACATGAACAATCCTTCCCCTGTCGGGTGCCTGAAAAGCTCAACAGTTCTCAACAGGTTCTGGCGGCGCGTGAGAGGGCAGGAAGAATATCCAACCTCCTTGAGATCACCGCCAGCAGTTCAGAAATATATCAGGCCATGAATTCCACCGCATCTCATTCGAAATCTCGGGTCAAGAATGATAAAATTGTTTTTTCCACCTATTTTCAAGTTTTGTCCCACTGTGCGGCGGTACGGTTTGCCACTCATCAGTTCGGAAAGCTCGTAGGACCTTTTAGCGGTTGACAAAAAACCCATGCAACCTCCTTGCTCCAAGTGGAAGAGTTCCGCAGACGGAGAGCCACCACGGAGCTGTTCCGAAACCGCGAAGAAGAACTATCATCTCATGGATCGAAACACGGACCGAAGATTGATCAAGGAGCTAGATCGAAGCGCCGCCGCGCCGACGCTTTCGGAACTTCTCGGTGGCTCTCCATCTCGGGTACGCTCCCTCTTTGAGCAAGAATGTTGGATAGGCTCTTTGTCAACCGCTCGGAGGTCGTATGAGCTTCCCGTACCTATCCGTATCAATGCGCACCGCCGTAGCACCGCACTTCTCCACAATTCTCACCATGGGAGCTGATGTCTAGTGGGTAGTTTCGTTACGGATCAGATCCGGCTGACACAGAAAACCATCGATAATTGACTCTTCCCCGCCACATTCCTCTGGACCAACAGAAAAAGCGTCAATTATATCGGAGTCACTGCATTAAAGTGCCTGAACAGAATGACACTTCTCACCAATGGTCGGACGCAGCGCAATAGAAAGTTCCGGCTGTGAGTCACAGCCGACATTTATGGAAAAACAGTCGTCAAGGTTCCTCGACTGGACACAATATTCCATTCTGATTCGAGGAAAATCGCGAGCTGCAATCGAGATTGACGTTCTTTGTGACTACGGCATATCCTACAACCAAGGAACTCACTCAGAATTGAAGCTTGCTCAATAACGTGAGAGGAAGTGCTTTGTTTCATGATGCATGATTTAAGCTACCTGTTCTTCTCGTTCCGCCGGGACGAAGAAGCTCCGATGAGATATTTATCTGGGATACCTTGAATCATGGAGGTAGAACTGCGTCTTTGCATCAACGCACCGGACTAGAAAGCATGTATTAAATGTGCTGAGGCAACAAGGATGTAGGAAGGAAGAAATAATGCTGACCCCAGCACCGAACGTCACTTTGACCGAGGACGTTCACGTAGCGAATAGGTGAATAAGTTTGAGTGACGAATCTTGATAGATTCCGGGTATCCGGAGCTTCTGGAGGTTCCATCCGCCGAGGAATAAAAATCGAATATGTATCGAGTGAAGAGACGCAGTGTCCTTATCGTTGAAAGCGGATGAGATCATGGCTCTTGAGGGTGTCTGATAGGCTTATCCCTAACGCAATCGAAACGTCGAGAATCCGTCATACATGTACCTTCGAGTATAAGATACGTCTTTCTCGAGGAGAAGCCGAGCAATCGATTCCAGGACCAGCCTGTATATTCCACCCGTATTCGGTGTTTATTGATGTAATATTCTCGGGGAATGCATCTCAAACAATCACATATCAATCCTGCTTGTCTGGGGTGAGTCCAACTTCCGTCTTGGCGTTTTTGAACAATTTCTCAGCCGTCTGTTTCGCCTGCAATACCGATGATCGGGATTTAGAAATTAACGACCCGCGACCGATCCAGTTCATGAGTGCGATTGATTGGTGTTGCTCTCATACTGGATCATGAGTCCATTACAATATGCTTATGGGGTTTACAGATCTCTGTACGTATTGTATTGATAATCTATCATGAAACCCCGATTCAGGAGCGAGCTCCCTCAGCAGATCATTCGCGAGACTGAGAGAAACAGGGGAGATTCGAGGCTCGACAAGCTGATAGATGCAGAAACATATGCGAAGAAAGTGGCGGAAAGTGCGGAATGGACAAGTGATGTTGCCAAACCATCGTCTCACGGCAACTCATGAAAAGCAGTCTCAGAAATCACCACAGCATACGAAGAATTGTGCTTCCCGAGGTAACGCGGGGAATCATTGAGAGAATTCAAATCGAATAGATGTAAATCAAACGATGGGGCCCTTCACGATCAGAAACTTCAGGAACGAAAACTCACGTCTTGACCGAACTTCTCAGCATGATGCCCGATCACTTTCGCGCCTTCGCTGACGGAGTCCTTAGTCTTATCCCAGAATTCGGCTGTTATGGAGGAAATACAAGTCAATCGTGCGTTAGCGAAGTGTATAATCATCCTTATCTGCAGAAATTCGTGCGTGACCATCCGTCGTTCAAATTGCTTGCGCCGCGCACAGCCAAGCCCGTCGTCGAGACACAAATACACAGCGACACCGGATGACGCGATTGCCGGAGGGTACTTTCGCAACACAACAGCACGACAGATAGTTATGCAGTCCCTCAACGAGTGAATATCGAAATGAGCTTGATTCGTGCGTGATCCTCCAGCGTGGGAATGACGGCAAACTCGTCGGCTCGAGATCGGCGGCCGTATGTTGCTCGTGCGAACTCGTTACGAGAACACGTAGAAGTTCGAGGCGTTGACTGATCTAAATAGACACGGATTACTCACAGAGCTTTGATCCAATTTTATCCCACTGCGAGTCTGAGCTCTTCTCCTCTTCTGCGAACGCACAGGAGAACAAAACACACAGAGCAAATATCAGGATGAATTTGACGTTCATCTTGGCCTTAGTCTGTTTTCGTTTCTGTTTAGGACGCAAAAATCACTGAAGAATGCGAGTTTGACGATGGACTTGGTGGAGCTTGGTTGTGAGGCTTTTATCTTCTTGAAGAAGGAAGGGAGCGCGTAGCAAGAGAAAGGGAATCCGCATCGCTTGAAGCCCGGTCGGGCCATGTTTTTGCTCGACGGGCACAACGCGATTGGTCGGCCGACGGTCGACGGTGAACAACGTACGCTCATTCGCAAAGGAGAAATGCCAACAGCCAAAACACAGCTCTTCTCATCCCGTTGAACGAATCTGCGAAAACGATCGGACCGATTGGTCGCCAAGATGAGCGTCACATATAAGGGTTGATCTGATAATTATCACGCGATTTGATTCAAACACTATTTTTGAAAGAAAGCTGCCGCCGATCGGCCGCAGAAAGCAAGCTAGATCATTCTCGAACCTTGGACTCTGATTTGGGATCAATTTTGTATCAATCGGTCTGACCGCAGAAAACTGCGTATTCGCATAAGCTTTGTGGAGCCTGCATGGAATCCTGATCTTTCCAATACTGATCATCTCCTCCCTCAAAAGACTTTCGATGATTTCCGCAGAGAGATCCAAGAGCTTATTTGAGAACATTGTGGCGAAAATCACTGGAAACGGTTGGAACCACCCGTTCATGATAACGATATAGATTCTAGAGATTTTTTCTCCTAAGGAAAATTGACGATACAATGGCCGAAACGAAATCGGGTCGAAGATTGCCGAACTCGTCGAGCCACTCCGTCAACCTCTTGAGCGTTGAGCGCGACCCCGGGAGCTCGATATGGACCCATTCAGTAACACGGCTTGAAACTTCTGGAAATTGCGGCCATCCGCTCATTGCTCACGTCCCGTTTGGACGTTCAGAGGTGGTTCTCGAGCCCCAAATCTCTCTCAATGCATCGGATCGGGTCGGATCTCAGATGCAACACATTGAGAGCTATTGGGTCGCGAACGAGAAATCTGGCGGGTCACTGGTCTCGGCTAGCCGTCAATGCCTGGCTGCTTTCCATCCTTCTGCTCCGGGTGACGAGAACGCTCGTGTACAATTATATTTCCCGTTGAGGAGAGAAAATGTTCATGATTTTCCGCAATCACCCGTCTGAAGCAATGTCGCATCAGCTCCATCTGGCTACGAAGACGGCAGGGCAATGTGATTCCGGCAGATCTGAGAACGGAGGGGCTCTCGGGAGATTCCCGCTAGGTACATATCCTGCTTCGTCTGCGAGAGTTTCACAGGAGTCATTTCTGATAGCACATACGTCATTGTAGGCTCGAGTTGGAATTCGGGAAATCACTTGAGCTTGGGGAAGCAGATCCTGCGCCGCGCCGCTGAGAACGAAAGCTTCCGTGCCGAGGCTGACGTACTTAGCACCTCACCGCTACCACTGGCTTCGAGAGCTGGCGGTCGAGGACAAGGGATTCCATGATTTGCTCCGCGTTGGAAACTCGCTGCCCCCCGCGGCCTGGTTGCGGCGTAGGATCGCGGAAAGTAGCAGATTGTCAGAAATATCAATCCATCCGGCATACCGTCATTGTACCGGCAACGGAAATGCTCAATCAGCGCCATTTATACACGAGGAGCTCGCGGCACTCGAACCCGACTCAAATGAACTAGAAATGATTCTTGGAGAAGCGTCTCGTCTCCTAACTAGGGGATATTCGCCACGAGCTCAAGATGGGAACCGCCTCAACGGATGAGAAAATGTAAATCACTGCCGGGGCCGTATTCTTCGGGAGAGCTCCTTCCGACAACCTATTGGGCGAATGCAACACCTCCTGCTTAGATTTGTGCTCAGCTCACGACGAAGACGAACTGCAAACCAATGGAAGAGCTATCCATGGATGAGTATGATAACGCAGCACTGCTCTGAGAGCTCGGACCAAGTGCTACAATAGGCGTCGTCTTTCTGTTATAACGATGAAGCTTTTGAAGAGACCTCGTCGAAAGGATTATTTGGATTTTTGGTGAAGTCTCATTGAATCGTCTCTGATTTGAACGTGAGCCAAATATTAAAAACTATCCGCGGCTAAACATCGACGGACCCTCACGAGGGGGTTGACAGTTGATTTGACGGCTGATCTCTGTCTGTGTCGGCGGTTCCCGAGAGCGTCCCCCGGGGATACCGAAACGGTTCGGGCACTTGATCGATTTTCAGGGCAACTTTCCTTGATCCAGTAGGAACGCCCAGATCATGATCCGTGCGCTCTTTTCGAGAAATCTCGGAATTCTGAGCGGGAAAGTCACTGTATTTTGTACCGGAAGCCGTTTTGAAGGCCCGTCGAGTCAATCGTTACGCTCTGAGCTCAAGCCGGCGCGCCATCTTGGCGCTCTTATGCGAATCGGGAGGCGATTGCTCACTGTCAGACGTAGGCCGTCGGGGTTTGTGAATGACAGTATCGCTAAGATTTGTAAGCTCCAGAAGTTTAGAGCTGGAGGCGATTGGAAATTTGGGTTCGTATCTGCTTTACACTCTCGCCTGTATATTGATTCCTTCCGTCCGTCAGAGGCCTTGAGTCGACTTCCATCGGAGAAGTCCAGCGAGCCGGATTTGGCTACCCAAGTTTGGTCTGACGCTCATTGTCCCCACTCTCCCTTACGCCGAGAATCGCGGAAGCTAAGAGGCATCATACTCAAGTTCCAGGCAGAGAAGCATCCAAATGGCTATAGCCCACCGCTCGCAATGTCGAATGCTAAAAAGAGGAACTGGAATGAGGATTACGTCTGATATGGTTTCACCTCTGTCGTGGGGAAAGACGGCTCGCCAACAGCCAAACGCGTCCTGTGCGACTGAAGCTTTAGCAACAGCAGTCTGAAGCCTTCTAAGTTGAATCCTTATTTCCTGAACCGTGGCGGAACGCACGCCAGGGGCAACGACTTAGATTCTCTGAACCCCAAACGTGCGAGGTACGACTCACGCGGCACCCTAACGAGCTTGAATTTTGGCTCGTTTGAGCAATCGATCTTGGTCGCTTCCCACCAAGCAGCTCTCATGATAGCGGAGAATAAAGAAGCACACACGATTGCCGAAGATCTCATCAAGCCTCTGTTTTCACGAATGGCTGAAACTCTCGCTGGCAACGAAGATCGAAGGAAAGAACGAGTACCGCTCTCAAACAATGTCATCCGCGAAAGGATAAACGACATGAGCATCGATGTTCTAGAGCAAATTGTCCAAGATCTCAAGAGAACGCCGAACAGGATTTCTCTCAAGTTGGACGAATCTGCGGACGTCGCCAGCTGCGCTCAACTTATCGCATTCGTCAGATATACTACGGATGGACCTATAGTTGAAGCCTTTCTCTTTCGCCGGGAGCTCGACACCACAACGACGACTGGAGACGTGCTGTCCCTCGTTAAAGATTTCTCCCAAGCACATGATCTGGATTTGTAGATCGTTGGATCTATCGGCACCGACGGTGCTCCGGCAATGCTGGGCAATAGATCAGGATTCTGTGCTCTCGTCGAGAAAGAGATACCAGATGTGAAAGTGACCCATTTCCTCCTCCATCGCTACGCGCTCGCAGCTAGAACGTTGCCTCACGACTTGAATGAAGTTCTGATTCTGTCTGTCAGTATCATCGACTTCGTTCGAAGAAGAGCGCGCAATCACCGATTATCCAAGGCTTGATGCGAGGGTCTGGGAAGCGAACTCACCCTTCTCCTTTTCCACACCAATGTTCGCTGGCTTTCTCGAGGGCGCGCTCTAGCGCGTTCCTTTGAGCTTCAAGATCAAGTGAAGGTCTTCCTCGGAGAACAAAACAGTGACTTCATGAGGCAGATCGACTGCCGATTATTCTCGTTGAGGTTGGCGTACCTCTCGGACATGTTTGGCCTCCTGAATGAGCTGAACATTTCAATGCAGGGCCGTGATTCGAATGTTATCCGTGCGAAACAAAAACTGAAAGTTTTCATCCAGAAGCTCCCTCTCTGGCGGAGGCGAGTCAAAATTGGCAATTTGTCGAACTTTGCCGCTCTAGAAAGCTCACCGGCATCTCTAGAATGCCATTCTCTAGAGCGTGCCTGACGAGGACGAGCAAAAAGTCTAGCTGATAGACCTAAGAAATGATCAGTCTCAAAAATTGGCTCACAATTGCAGGCTTTCCCTAGGCTCGCACGGCGAGCGAGAGGGGCACTGATTCCTTCCGCAACAACGTATCTCTGTGAATCGGAATTCAGCACTTCGGTCACAATCAAGACGAAGAACAGACCTCGATTGGAGCCAGAAGCCGATATGAGAATCGCTTTGAGCAAGGAACAACCGAGGATTGTGAGCATTGCCGGGAACAAAAAACAGCATCGAAGCCATTGATAAACCCAAATCCAGTGGCGGATCCAGGGGGGGGGCGATCGGGCGATCGCCCCCCCCTCGAGACTGATCACCCAGGCGGAATGTACAGATCGAATGTGAGAATGTCATGAACCATTTCAAAAATAGATAAATGTTTGTGCTCAACGAATATCAAACAAAGAATTCAATATTCAACCGTATCATTAGGGTGGAAAACTTCTCCTGAGACACCAAAAATCTGAACCTCCCCCTCGAGCCATTCCTGGATTCTTCACTGTACAGGACTAGCGTATAACAGTATTGGGATAACATGCGATTCGTACAGCTTCAAATAAGCCGAAGGGTGGGCGAGTGTGAACGATCGGAGTATCCAGGAACAGACGATGGCTGCTCTTTTGACAACTTCTGTCACGTGATCTCTGAATACGAGAGTTTTCGCAATGTACACGCCTAGATCCGTGATGAGGTCTGAGGCTGTAACTTTAAGGTCACCTAGAAAGTACTCATACATTGGGTTTTTCGGGCCAAAGTGTACCACGGCACATTTCTCAATGGATGAATCAAGACCCATACTGCGCGCCCAGCACGTGAAATCGTTCAACGTACTTTGCATGATTTCACGATCATAATCATTGTTGACCGTTCTAACAAATTTGATGTCATCTGCGTAAATGTAAAATTTCATCGACGGATCCACGATGAACTTTATCTGGTCAACAATGAAGAGCATGAAGAGGAGAGCGCCGAGCACGGTCCCCTGGGGACAGCCGGTGGTAGCGTAAGCAGTGCTCGACAAGGAGCTCCTGATCCTGACCTGGAATCTACGGTCTCTCAGGAAGTCCGAGATCCAAGCGATGACCCGTGGTCCGACTCCCTTCGAAGCCAGTGTCGACAGAAGAAGCTCGTGCGGCATTTTTTCGAAAGCACTTCGGAAGTCCGTGTAAACCGCATCGACCGACTCATTGGAATTGAGCCTGTTCACGACAAAATTCGTGAAGAGAAGTAGGCAGTCTGTTGTTGACCTCCCATTTCGGTAGGCGAATTGTTGAGACGAAATGAGATTTTGTGACTCCGCGTTGGCGAGTATAGCGTCACAAATCAGCTTCTCTAATATTCTGCAATAGACGGGCGTAAGTGACACTGGACGTTTGTTGTTCGGATCAGTTCTCGTTCCTTTCTTATGGATCGGAGCGATCCAGGCGGACTTACACAGTGATGGCACCTTCCCGGTGTCGAGGGAGCGTCTGTAGATCAGACTCAACGGTTTAGCCAAACCGATGGCGATTCGCTTTAGGGAAGTCGCCGGAAAATCCTCGGGACTCGAACTCCAGGTTGCCTTTGTGTCGCGCAGGGCCCTCATCACACTCAGCTCCGAGACGTCGACGTCGTCAACATAGGCGATCTCAGACGGTTGGATCACCGCAGATGACGATGGGCAAACGCCAGGAGCGCTGGTATACGTCTTCTCGAAGAAGTCACACAGGAGCTTGGCCTTCTCCTCGTCACCATAAATTTTCGCTCCGCAAGGCGCGATAAGCATCGAGAGATTTTTATGTTAAAAGCCCCGGAAATTGTACATTCAGTGAGATGACTGGTACTGGACATTTTTGGCGAGGTTTTCAAAGTCAGGAACTCTTTCGCAGAGTTCGCAGGTCTCTCTCTGCGTCCAGACATGCAATTATGGTTCATTTTCTTGCATTTAACCCCAGGGGGTCTGCGGTTCACCGGAATTCGGATCGCCGGAACGTCCTGGGGACCCCCAAGGGTTCGCCAGAGCCCTCCTTTCGACCAGAGTACCTTACGTCAGTGGTTCCCAAACTGGGTTCCGCGGAACCCTTGGATTCCGCGAGCTGTTTTCGAGGTTGCGCGCGAATTTCATCGCGGAACCTTAGGGTTCCGCCGGGCACTTTCTGGGGTTCCGATGGGACGCTCATTGGCTCTTCCCGTGCCTTAATTGATATATTCGATGTCTTCCACCTTTCCCTCTCTGATCAGTCACATCTAATCTCACAAATTCATGCGATCTCCACGTTCATAATCGGTATATAGTCGATGTGAGTTGGCGGTGCTCGGCAGGCTTACGGTGAACTTCAAGAGCGCCAGTCATCCACATGTTCCCTCATGCCCTTCGTGACCACCTATCTGTGCGAGAGAGGATTCTCCGTGTACACCGCCACTAAAAACAAGCATAGAAATCGTTTGAATGCTGAACCAGACATGAGATTGCAGCTGTGAGGAAAGGAGCCAGACTTCGCTGAGATTATTACCAGATTCCAGATTCATCCGTCACATTAAGAGGCATTTTCTTCAAGTGGGATGCGTTTGAATAGTGTATGTATCATAATCATGAATTGTGAGATCCAGTCATGATTGAAAGTGTCCTCTCTGGGTTCGAACTAGATTTCTGTGAGCAGTTGAAAGAGATCGTCCTTCGGCATCCGACAGGCCGGCAGGAATTCCACAAAGGGTTGCGCGATGAATTTCGCGGAGGGTTCCGCAGGGGTTCCGCAACAGGTCCACGAAGGGTTCCGCGAGGGGTTCCGTGGGCTTTTTCAGTCTGATCGGGGGTCCGCGAGAAAAAAAGTCTGGGAACCACTGGCCTCACGTGATAGAAACCTTGAGTTCCAAAGTCTTCAAGCCCGCTTGACACCGAAGAGCAGTGTTTCTCAAGCAAAATAACGCCGTGCCCCACTTTTCCGGCCGTGGAATCCTCAGGCCCCACCGCTCCTTGAGTTCGATTCGTGGCCAAAAACTAGTTGTACTGAAGCCATGGAGTGTGGTCATCTTAAAGATGCGAATGGTTGCGAGTCCGTCCTGACGTCGTCGAATCACCATGAATGGGACGCGGACGAGACCATAGCAAACGGTAGGCGTCCGATATTCCTCAAACCACATCATGATGGGCATCGTTGCTTTCCAAGCAATAACCATGAGTAAGAGTTCAATGTCCCAGTGGGTCGTCGTGAGAGACTCCAGACGTGAAACCGTGGTCCGTTGTCTCTCTCCTCCGTTTTTCGCTGTCCAAGTGCACCTTGTGCACACGTCCGTGGAAGTTTTGCATCATGGAAGGAGTCAATTTTCTCCCTCGCAAAATGGGGCAGGGAATGAGCTCCTGAAACGTATAAAGAGACACGAGCTCACATGCCGACTATCAGAGACGAGGTTGCAATTACCGAAAGACAATGAATTCCGAGAAACTGAATGACACTCAGGCAGGCGTTGGCTGCGACCCGAAGAAAGAGCTCCCGCCCGGCGGAGTCTATCTAAGCGATGCGTCCGGTACATCCGGCGAGAGCTCTGCCTCGGACGTCGCAGCGACATTGAGAGGAGGTCAACCAGAAAGGAGTCAGGAACAAAGGGTGAAGAAGTTTAGAGAAAGGATGAAGGAGCACATTATGCGTACGTGGGAGCTAGAGACAACAAAGCATGAAAGAAGATTCAGAGCAGAAAGGCTGAAGAGAATAAGAGAAGAGCTCGCCGACGCCATGAGGGAACCGGAATTTAGGATGGAACACGCACGAAAGGAAGGAGACAGAATAAGTGAAGAAGAGCTGAAGATAATAAGAGAAGAGCTCGCTGACGCCATGAGGGAACCGGAATTTAGGAAGGAAGGAGACAGAATAAGTGAAGAAGAGCAGAAGAGAATAATAGAAGAGCTCCTCGACGCCATGAGGGAACCAGAATGAGAGAACTCAGAGAAGCCGACGCCAGGACGCAGTAGGGGGAACAGGAGGAAAAGAAATGAAAAATTTCGATACCGAAATAAAACACCGACCGGAGCATGCGATCCTTCTAACCTTCAATCTTCCCTCTAAAAATTGCATCTGTATGTCTGTCCGATCGCTGTCTGATTGTGATTGATTCAAACTAGACCCCGACCCCCTCTCACATATCTCCCAAATGACAGCAGGACGTAGTGACCATACTTCCGGGAGTCTAAGGAGGCCTTCGGGCCATTCCCTCTGCTCTGTAAAGTTTCCTATGTAGCGATTCCTTCGTACGTCTGCTCGCAATTTCTAAAACGTCTGGAAGCTCCCGGCTCATCTTGCTCGCTCAGACCCATGAATTGCGAGGCATCACTGTACATCAGTGGTTCTCAACCTTTTTTCCTCCGAGGACCCCCGTGGGGGTCCTCGATAAGCTGCGCGGACCCCCTTTGAAGAGATGAGAAGGGGTCCGCGGACCCCACCAAATTTTTTTCGCTCTCTCTTGGTATTTTTTCCTTCGGACGATGTCCTCGATCCCCAATTCGGGGATGAGAGAAAGCCGAACTGGAAAGACGCTATTGATCAATTCTTATGACGAAGTTTTTTTGATGGGAAAAAAAACCGCTTTATTTCTATGATAAAGGACTGTGATCGTTAATAACTTTGACCATTCGCCATGCGAAGGCTTACCCATATCTGACTAGTTTGGGGACGGTTGGTTTCTTCAGTCTGAAACCGCGCCTGGTTGATGTGGCTTGTAAAACAAAGAACTCGTCGAACATACTCTCGCGTGCGATCATCTTTCGCAATGTGCGTATATCGGTCATGTTCATTTGATCGGCAATGTCGACAAACTCGAGAGTGTATTTGTCGAGTCTACATCTGTACTCAACCTGGCGAAGAAATCGATTTTGAAGCTTACGCAGTCTTTCAGTGTCTGCCTTACATCTGGGGTTCCATACAGGACCAGTGGCGGATCCAGGGGGGGGGGGGCGATCGCCCCCTCGAGACTGGTCACCCAGGCGGAATGTACAGATCGAATGTGAGAATGTCATGAACCATTTCAAAAATAGATAAATGTTTGTGCTCAACGAATATCAAACAAAGAATTCAATATTCAACCGCATCATTAGGGTGGAAAACTTCTCCTGAGACACCAAAAATCTGAAACCGCCCCCCCCTCGAGCCATTCCTGGATCCGCCACTGCCCAAATCAGTGTATCATCTAATTTCATGAACTTGATACAGCTGCGGAATGAGTCGTCACTCTGTAATGATCAAACGCGAGTTGCTTCGGGGTAGGTTTGCGCATTTGATCCCAGCGAAAAAAGATTGGGGTTCCCGGGGACGGGGTATAGCTGTTCTGGGGGTCCCGGGAGGTGAAGTAATCGGGAACGGCTGGTATAGGTGGTCTGATTCACCCAATTTTTCATCAATTTCGGCGATCTCGAGGTTATATACTTACTGTGCTAGGCGTGATCAGTAACGAGGTCCACCGCCTCATCGCTTTCAATGTTCGCTTCTCGCAGGACGAACCCCCTGAAAGCCATGAACCAACTCGAAAGCTATAATTTCCAGATCCGCTCTTTCGCTTTGCCTCTCGTTCGGAAGCAAAGCACGGATATTGGGAGCTAACTGATCGTCGAGCCGATTACGTAGCAGTGCAGGGCGATGGCTCATTTGAGGCTTCACATCATAAAATTCACTTTGGAACGAAGCACTGAGTAATGAGTTCATTCTGCTAGGAAGGGAAACTCCTGAATTACGCGGTGCCTTTGGACACCTACTCAAGCCCTCCGGGAATAATATTTCGTTAAGATATGGCCATTTACATTATGGGCGGCAGAGTCGAGATATTCGATGGCTGTACCCATGAGCGAGCAGCCATAGAAACGACTCGAAACGCGATTGTCATATCCACAGATATGCTTCTCCACGAGGGACAGCTGTATGTTTGGGGAGCCGAGTCGTTCAGGCGACTTCGAAATTCCGAAGAACCTCAAAGACAAGTTTGATCATCAACGTTGTTTCTTGAATTTTGAAGCTGTTCCCGTTTGAAGTTGATGAACCTAACATGTAGCCGTTGGTCGTCCAGGTCGTACGTGATTTGCTTGAATACCAAGGAGAGGGAATTAAGCCTGGATGTGATCATACCATGTTTCTCGGCGCGGCCGATAGAGAGTGCCGGCAGGAAGAAACCTGCACAGGTCACGAATGTTGACAAACGGGAGCCGTTTGATGCTCCATTCATACTCATCAGAGTATGACAGCACAATGTTACTGAAAGAGGTTCATATGAAGTTCTCGTCTCACTGTTCCAAAGTCTATTCCCAGCTGGCTGAATTTCGCTTTACTGCCAGGGTCTTACCAGAAAGCGGAGCCTGCCATCCGAGGTAGCTGAAATACCTGCCACGGATGGTGGACAGCTTCATCGAAGACCGTTTGCCCTCCTCCCACTACATTTACATCCGTGTTCGCGTCGAAGCATACTGCAGAAGTACTGCAGTGTGCGGATTTACAGCCGTGGTTTGAAACGTTTGAAACATCCCGGAGGTAGAACCGTACCCTGGGTGCGGCGATCGTTCCGCAAACTCGGACAGGTATCAGACTCGGTCGAAAGACTACGCCACCAAAATACAGTGAACCCTGAGGTAAGGACCACCTCTGTAAGGAGACCACCTGAGGTATCGAACCACATCCGCCGAGCACCGAGGCCATAGAGTCCCATAGTATTCGACCTGTCGAATGGGACCACCCGAGTTATCGGACCACTTTTCACAGTCCCTGTAGGTGGTCCCATGAGACAGGTTTCACTGTATTGCTGAATTGATGTCCGAGAAATTTCTCGGCGCCAGAAAATACGGCAAGAGAGCGGACGGCCATCGGTAGCGACGAAAGTCACGCAAACAAGAAGCTCGAATGGTCAGGAAAGTGTTCTTTCCTCCTATCGTTCCTCCATCTGACTCGTTCTGCGCTCAATAATCTGATACTGGAGCTTTGCCCCGAGAAAACCGCCGCGTGGTCGAGTGGGAATGTGCACAGCGCAAGAATGTTGCGGGCTGCCATGTAGACGCTGCGTCGAGCGGATGGTCGCAGGTTCGATTTCTGCTGCCGGGTGGGTTCGACGATGTCCACTTTCTAAACTGTGACCGGCATCTGCTGGGCTAAGCCCCCTCCTGATCAGGAGTCAGCTTATGATGAGGATGCATGAAAACACGCGGTCAAGAGGGGGTCTCTGGCGAGAATACTAGATTGAGAAATATGAACTGAGGTTCTGAAGACAAGCATCGATTGAGTCCAACTCAGAGCCTGGTTTAGAGTCCTGCCTTTTCAAGGCGCAGGGTCCATGGAACGGCAGAACACGATGACTGTCCAATCTCGCAGCTGGATGGGCCTTGGCTCAAATCGAGACGGTCGAGTGGTCTACGCATTGTGCGCCACAAAGGTATGTTGGCACAGCCACATGTGTAGCTTTTTCGGACGGCCCGTAGCGTGCTAAATCCCGGCTGTTCGGGGAATGGCCTTCACGGTTCCCAATCCCGAATACCCGAAACGATCTCCCAGGCCATGGCCTACCGAATTCCGCCATTCGGATCCCCGCATCATGAATTCCGGAAACTCTCTGTCGAGGGCCGAAAGGAGGGGATGACGGCGGAAAAGGTGGATGGATTGGAAAATGAAGGGGGTTTGAGAGAAGCCGGAGTCGGCTGTTCTCTAACATGGATTCCAATGAACCGACATGGATGAGCACCTTCTGGTCTGACACGTCAAGTAGCCGAGCATAGCTTGTGTCTGGTTTTCTTGCAGCGGCATCATTATGAAAATCAGCAGAGGTAGTGTGCTCACAGCCGAAATCCAATGTGATCACAATCGTGAAATTCGTGCCCGCAATCATTGTTAGTGAACATCCGTAGGGATTCCAGTCTTGCACGCGGCCACGAACGACTGCATTGGGTATCTCTTGAACTTCCCCGAACATCGGTTGGAAAATCGACCGATACCGTTGGATTCGTAAATCAGGCATCATCTGCCTGGTCGGATGTGGCGGTCGTCAAGGAGTGAGTGAGCTGGCAAGGGAGAATACGAAGCCGTGCACGGTATACGCTCCTCGGACGCTGTGGGCTCTCTCGCTGGCCTTCGTTCATTTCCGCTTGCTCTGCGTTCCCTCTGTTCTAGACTTCGGACGTGCCATTCCAGTTCAGTTCCGTTGAACCCGTCCAATTTCGTTGCAGACAATTAATCCATGGGATGAACTCATGATACAGATTTCCGATCAGAATATGTAAATTCTACAACGATTTCATCGAGAGACATCTCACGACCTAAAAAGCTGCAATTCGGTAGAAATGTTCAGCGCAAAGTCCGATGTGTCCTTACCAACTGGATTTTGTTTCCTGTACAGCACGGTCAGTAGGTGACTTTACAATGAATTTTTCCGGGATCGAACGTTTCCCACACGTGAGATATCCCAGGTCGGGCCCAGGCGCGTCACCAGGGGGGGGGGGCTGGACGGGCCAGGCCCTCCCCCCCAGGACCTTACCCGCGCCTGATTTGAGGGTTTGAGTTTTTGTCAGGCCTGGAGACTCTTTTTTGTCATCACTAGAGCTTGGAAGTTTAAGCCTTAAAAATAAGCGAAATAAGCAGGCAAAATAAGCACGAAAAATGAGCAAAATAAGCTCTCAAATAAGCGAAATAAGCCCTCAAATAAGCAAAATAAGCTCTGCAGGGCAACACGATCACTCAACAAAATTGGCATTCGTAAGCAAAATACGCATTTATGATCAAAATAGGCATTTATAAGCAAAATAAGCATTTACTACCTCCGTCCCATAATAGTAGTCCCATTTGACTTTGAGAGTCGGTATTAAGAAACCTTTGTGGAGCTTCTGAAATGATGAATATACTTCACATGCTTCATCACATGGTTCACTCCAAACGCGGGCATCATTCCGTTCTGGGTAAGAGAGGGAAAAATGTGGAAATCGGCAGATGCGACCACTAATTCGGGATAAAATTCTGGGCTCGAATGGGACTACTATTATGGGACGGAGGTAGTATAAGCGAAATAAGCATGTCGCTTATAATGCTTGAACTTCCAAGCTCTAGTTATAACGCTCCATCGCGAAAATCTCAGCTTCGTGGAAAGAATGGAATACAATTACAATCGAATACAATGCTCGGAACCGATATCGGATCGAGCGTCACTTTTGGCGGCAAGTTACCGGAAGTCGGGCGATCGGTAGTCGGGCAAACGGTACCCAACCTTTCAATGCGCGGACGACCGTTCGGAGTGACCCCGCTAAGCTCGGGTGTGATCGGGGCAGCATAGATGCCGCTCTCCGAGATTGAAATCGTCAGTACCATGTCTACCCAGGCCCGGGGCTGTGGTACGAGCTATCCGGGTGCGGCGGCGCAGCGTTCTAGTGATCGGCTCAGCAGCGTGTTTCGTCGGTGAATCCTGCACGGATCGAACAAGAGACTTTCGAGGAGCCGGAATCGGGCGACAAGCAGGCAGGAGCAACTCGACTTTCTCAGCACCAGCCACAGGATCACCAGCTATAACGATGCGGCGGACGGCAGCTGCATACGACCCCGCAGGGGATCCAACCGACTGGAGCGCTGGCGGAGGTGGGTCACGAACCAAGGTAGCGGTCGGTGCAATTAACTGCACATGCTGAAGAACCTGGGATCCGAGCATAATCCGTCTTCAGCTTTCTGCTAGCAGACACGGGCGAGTTTCGGACGTCACAAAGTGCGCGGTTTCAGCGCTGGCGTGTATCTCTTGCGCGCCAGATTACAGCGGTCGGATTCGAAGCCGTTCGCAGCGTTTTCACGCTGATCGCCAAATCTTTGCGACTTGTTTCGAGCTCCATCATGAGCTAGTGACAACAGCTGACAGAGGGACTTACTATGATGTACCTTCTGCATTCGCTGCCGATAAATTTCGCGAAATACTCCGAAGGCCGAATAGTCCTCAATCTTGATCCGTTTTGCCATACCCGCTATTGCTCGTATTCGAGCGCCAAACATCATGTTGGGTGTCGGTGCACGGCTTCGAGTTAGTCGCGACCATGAATCACGCTATCCCTAAACCTACCCGGGGCGCCATATGCGCTTACGCCGGCCCTGCCTTGGGGCTAAGAAGTTGGGTTAGGGGGCTACCGCAACGCCCTCGGTTCTAACAAAACGCCCGGCGCCTGGTCCTGCGGCTGCGGCGATTACCAAGAGCGCAAAAGTGCGGCGCACAAGGAGCCCCGCCATCCCGCCGACAGTAGCGTATCAAGAGGGGGCCAAGGGGTTCATGCCCTCCCCCCGACAGCCATGTCTGTCCCATAGACCCCTGTTATAGGGATCGTCATCGCTCTTTGGCCCCATGAAGCCGCGTCGGTTATTTGTTTGTTAGTCCTAAATGAATTCCCGCCCGATTCTTAGCCACTCCTTTACCGTCTCCGAAACTCAAGAACATGAACAACCGGATCAGGAGCCCTCTCCTGCTCCCATGTCAGGCTGGCGGGAGGGCGAGAAACATCCGTAGAATAAGCTGCATTCCCGTATTTTGTATGAAACCGTGCTGCGGTGGAGGTAAGACTGATGCCAAGGAGCACAAATGGCGATTCGCCTCGTTTCATCGGTGCTGAAATGTGTCCGCTAGGACTCTCACTTCAGAAAGTCGACTCAGCGGATGAGGACCGGATAGGTATAAGAAACGGCCGATTGGCAAGGCCGATCTAGCAACCGGAACTCGATGGCAGGTTCAAACCCCGATGTCGCCGGTATGCATTCCGATTTATCAAGATGCCGCGAGTCTCTGACGGAATGACGGGTCTCGGAGATTGGAGAATCAATCCTTTTCGAGAGACCTGGTTACCGTATCTATTCTGATTGACGGGCGCTCCCTGATAGACGGGCACTCTATAATTGACGGACACCCCAAAAAGAGGTGGTCAAATACGACGCGAGTGCTCTCTGAAACTGAAATCATTTGTGTGTACATACCAGGATGCCGATTTTTCCCAACGAAGGGTTCCAGTCATTCTATAGCCAGGGAGTTTCTCGTCAAGTCGACACCAGATTCATTTCTGGACCATGTCAGAGAGCTTTCGATACATCGACCGAAGTGGAAAAAGGGAAACCGAGACTTCCGATGAGATGACCGAATCGGAGATGCCGCGACTGTTTCTTTCTCCAGGAGCGATTGCATTCTGTAGCCAAGGACTGGCTCTTTGAAATGACACCAAAACTGTCCCCCTAGCCCCCTCCGAACGTGCGCGGCGTCATCATCGAGATTCCCCCGGTCTTACACGCATCCACCCGGAGACAGTAACTCTATTTGACGGGCAACCTCTGACCAACTTAAAATATATACGGGCACTCTCCAATAGACGTGCACTCTCCAATTGACGAGCACGTTTCGGATCGAAAGATAGAAGGGCATGCCCGTCGAGCAGAATAAATACGGTGCCTGATCGGTTCATCCGTCCCCGTCCAGAGCGCCTTCCTGGACGCTCAAAAGGAGTCCAACCCGGGAGAGTCAAATCTTATCGCCTCTCTTGTCATCACCTATAGAAATAGGAATTGTCCCAAAGATTATGATCTAACTTTTATTCTTCCACCTAGACGAGGAATGAGGTGTAGTTCAGATCTCGTCAGGAATCCTGCGGAGGGTTTCAGATCAATTGAAGTTTCTCAATCATAGTCGTGGTGCACATCTTGAAGGTTTAAGTCCATGTATATCCCTCCCGCATCCACGCAATCGAGGTGATTGAGGGACTTCAATTTTGCTGTTTGACGTTTCGATTCCATTTTGAGCCGATCCATGATAGGTGGCCTCGTATGGAGTCCCTCGTACAGGTATTGTTTAGGAATCCTGTGGCTCCTAGCATGAGAAAAACCGCGATCAGGAGCATGACTGCGATCACGGTCAAGACTATGACCCTTTTCGCCAGTCCTGAATCGACGACAGCAATGGTGAATTCCAGATCGGGGTACTCCTCCGCTTTCTGTGGGTTTTTCGGATTAATATGAGTCGATATCATGAGTTGATACGTGGGATCCAAGGCTTTGGAGTACATATCCGAGAGAAGTCATTCATGTCGTGCTGATACATACCTCTTTGACCGCTGACTTTATTACATCGGCCTTGAGCTTCAATTCCTCGCCGTCGACAACTGAAGAAGCGAGCGAACAGGATTGTGAGAGTTACAATATTCTCTCGATGAAAGGGATGTTATAACGTCATATGCTTCCACCTACTTCCTTGCTCTAAGAGGACGACGAACTTGAGGGGTTCCGAGAAATCGAATCCGGTTGTTTGCATCTTTCTCACGAACATTGTCACAAGAACTGTTGGAAGACGAACGGGAAATCAACGTGATGCTCTCTAAGGCAGTTCTCGTGCGCCCAACATGCCCGGAAACTGAGATGCGGGATCGAGAGAGTTATCGACGCCTCTCGTGTGAAGATCAGGCTGTGGTTCCCAGACCGTCTCATTTCGCATCCCTCTCTCGATGCTTATTTCCTAAACTATTAACTCTCATTTCCTCTGAATTGACCAACTGTCGACTTCTAGGCCTTGGTCCTCACCAGGTTTAGTTGTCAGATTTTTCGCGACTTCCTCGATCCCCTCGCTGAGAACCGTCGTGAGGTTCAGTAAGTAATCGCGTTCATTCGCCCAATTCTACGACAAGAAGAACAATCAGGGAATTTAACTCTTCAAAATTATCAGCTCATTTACTTGGCTCCTTGGACGATATCCCACAGAACAAACCTCAACTACAGTCACTTTGATTACGTTGACAATGTTTTTCTCCTGTTCAAGAGTCAGAGCAGTTGTGTTAAACAAGAAATACGCATCGGCAAGCAGCACGTGCGACACTGGAACGAATTAATTTCATCTCGTAGATACAGTAGTGGACTTTGGAGTCGACTATCCGACGTCATTTTCTGAATCTCGCATTTGAATCTCGCATCCATTCAGCATTTGATGCGCGCCCGTTATTCCAGGGATTATTTATGGACATCACTGCCGGACGTTTGCTCCGAGTTACATTCACTGCGTCAAACCCAGCCTCGAAGTGTCTTGTGGAGCTCCGAGCGAAAGTACTGCTGCTTCATAATTATAGCGGAGAAACAAGATATCCTTAACAGAGATGGACGTAATCATAGTCATAACTATGAATATAGTCATAAATATGACTATGCCATAGTCATGACTATAACCATGACTACGCCGCAGTTATGACTAGGACTATGGGTGTTGCCCGATTTGAGCGGAGCCCCCGCTCGAATTGGATTTGGGCGGATTTGAGCGGAATGGTTGCATCTGATTCGAACGGAGGCTCCGCTCAAACCAGGCAGCACCCATAGTCATAGTCCTAGTCATGCATGCGGCGTAGTCATAGTTATGACTATGGTCTTAGTCACAATCATATTTATGACTATGACTACGCCCATCTTTGATGCTTAAGACTGCTTTCGAAGGATCTGTCGCTTGAGATCGAGAACATACCCAAGAGGAAAATTGCGAAGCAGAGTTTCATCGTGGATCCGTGCAGTGATTTTCCTGAACGAGGGTGAGTGGTCTCTTAGTTGATGTTGGCCACTGCACCGAACGATCGGTACGAACTGACAGCTGACACTCCTCGTTTTGGACTCAACTTTGTGGGTGATCACACGATGTAAGAGAAAGCCGGCTTCCCACAATGGGCGGCCTTTTCGATCACGAGCGGGGATTCGACAGTACCATCTTACACCAAGTGGAGATCACTATTGTCTCACCGTGTTGATGACCAACGTTCCAATTCATGCCTACTGGTTAAGCATCATGATCCCGTTTGAAAGCTCGATCGAATTCGGCGGAGGTTCGCTTGTGTTTCTTGAACTGCAGCCAGCGTGAACACGAAGCGTGCCGTGTCGGGCATGGCACCATGGCTCAGCTGGAGTTCCCCGCTCCAGACTGCCATCACTGCCGAACGAAAACAGGCTTTTAACCAACGCACGAACGAGATATGGAATTACTCTGCCAGATAGCTGATGACTCCCTTCATCCGATCTTTGACCTGGATCTTCACCAAAAATCGCGGCCGTTGCAAATTCTAAGGTGAAGCTGAGGGGAAAAGATCAGAGGTAGAATATCAAGCTCTCGGCCGGATATATCGTGAACTGATAATGATATCACTCGAGCCCGTACCTCTATGCACTAAACAACTTGAGAATATGCATGCATTTATGCACTAGAAACAGTGAGAATATGCACTTACAGTGGAACCCCGTTAGTAGGGACTCAGCGGGACCGGAGGCTCGAGTCCATATTAACGGGGTTTTGACAGTCGTACCCCGTTAAGAGGGACTCACACTCCAGAAGCGCTTAGCGCCTGAAAATGGTCAAATATGGCTGGGAGCTCGATTCTGAGCGCGTGATCGAGGCAGATCCACAATAAATGGAGGTGTGAAAGCTCTCAAATCACCGTTTGCCGTTCCTCCTCTCTCTGCTGGAGGAGAAATTGGCTCATCTCATCAGCAATGAGAGTGACTCATACAGTATCTCCAGATCCATATCATGTTCTGTGACTTGCGATGCGCCGAGAAGTTTGTCATGATGGGAGTGTTCGAGATTCAGACTGGGGCACAGCGACCCGCATCGAATATGCCAAAGAATCTCGTCCGACTCCCATTCATGCCGGCGCAGATTTCGAAACAGTTCGAACTGCAGATTCGTTCGCGAAACGCTAACGGCACTCGAGTGGACAAATTCAGCTGGCTCCGGCTTGCTTCGCGCAGTTTCGGCCGGTTTCAATGCTGGGAAAACGGATGGGCGCGAACCCCTCTTAACGGGGTAGACAGTGGCGTGTCCGCACTAACGGGGTAAAATCATCATGGTGGGTATAGGGACGGGACCGGGAGAGAAGCATCACGTCCCTCTTAACGGGGAGTCCCTACTAATGAGGTCCGCACTAACGGGGTTCCACTGTATTTGTACGGATTTGACGGATTTCACGCGGGATGAATATTCACCAGGGATCCCCTTCTCAAGTTCTGAGCGCTACAGGAATGGAAATGGAGAATCTTCTGGAAATTTGACACCCATCTGAGGCAACCGGGGCGTAATCGGTTCACCCTGGACGTCGTTTGAGCCTATTACTTTGTGACAAGAAATGTGACGATAGATGACGAAGTACTAGCTTTCGGCACCCTCAGCACTAACCGGACGGCATCTAAGCCGGCAAAATCTGGGCCGTTCCCTTCGAGACGGGCCTTTCAGACGCGAGGCACGTCGCGGAGTGTATCCAAAGTTCGTGGGGTCCAGCTTAACGCGTAAACGTCGTTGATTGATTGATTGATTGATTCGTTTATTAACCATCCCTTCACTCTATACATTATATGTTATATGTAAGGAACCCCTTACGCGGGGGCGAGTTGACTCACAAGGGAAGTTTCAGAATTGTACGTCGCCGATTCGAACCAGATAGGCTGGGATTTGTAGGTCTACTTGAGACTTAAAAAACCGCCCATGGAACATATTCCCCTTTTTGCGCCGTTCGCGAGATAGAGCGCCTTGAAAATCTGAAATTTTAACATGGGCTCCCATGGGAGCCCATCGGGCCCATGAGAGCCAAGCTCCCGTGAGTTCCAGAAAGTTCTGGAAAAAGCTGTTGAAGGTTTCTATTTGCCTGGCGCCGGCCTGTGCACCGGCACGCGGTTTCGAAAAGCACGCCACTCCACGGTAACGCCACCGAAGAGAAACAAGAAAAAACAAATTGTCAGGTTTCATATCATTGAATCAGAGACAATGATAATGATATTTGATATCGAAACATTCGGAACACAGGATTCTCTGGCAGTGCGCGCATCGGATAAATGCTGCTCGATTACACGTTGGCGTCTCGCAATCACTGTCGAGTTCGAAAGGTAGTTGGGACATGGTCGGAAACGACACTGCGGGAACGTCGAATCCGCCGAGCCGCCCAGCACATAGCCAATGAGGTCGGAACTGCGGACTCTGGAATTGATTGTGTATCAACGAAAGCATCCGTAGAATGTCATTTCTTTGATCCACGCGGAAGTTGAACATGAAGCAATGTTCAGTAAGTCTCTTCGCAAAATCCTCCCAGAGTCGAAAACAATAGAGATCCAGAGGCTGCACGATACTCGTTGAGCCTTTTGGGAAGACTTCAACCATGACTACCTCCTGGATACCATTCTAGTCCGCTTGCATTCGAGACAATGGGAGGGCCCGGGCCCCTGACTGTAGCTCTGATCACTCAGGTCGGCGAGGCTCTGGAGAGGGCTGCCGGAGACAAGCGACTGGGGCGGTTCTTCGCCCAGAGATTGTCGCTCGACGTCCAGCGCGGAAACGCCGCGTCGGTGCTTGGCACTATGAGCACCTGGCTCCGGCCAACCTGGCGGGGAAGCTAGGCTCAGGAGTGCAACTCTTATGTCCACAACATTTGATATCTGATACAGAATAAAGAGTTTCGTACCTTACCATGACGTTCTTTCCCGGGATGTTGTAGAGTTCCTGATCCGTGTGTCCTGCCCACAGCTATTTCCAGAACTTACGGGAGCTTGGCCCTCATGGGCCCGATAGGCTTCCATAGGGGCCCATGTTGAAATTTCAGATTTTCAAGTTGCTCTATCTCGCGAACGGCGCAAAAAGGGGAATATGTTCCATAGGCGGTTTTTCAAGTCTCAAGTAGACCTACAAATCCCAGCCTATCTGGTTCGAATCGGCGATGTACAATTCTGAAACTTCCCTTGTCAGCTGGTTACTTTTTTCCTTCATTCGACGATCCTTGCCGCGCGAGGGATATACCCCTTCGTCGCTCTTTCCCATTTTTCTAGGGATCGCTTCGTTTGCTCTACACTCGACTTTGTTGAGTCTTCATGCAGGCCTAGCCTTATGCATATTTCTGAATCGTCGTTTTCACATTCGTTGCATTCCATCACTACGTGTTCAAGAGTTTCTGTGTGATGCCCACAGATTTCACACTTCCCATCACCTCCTTCGAATCTTGCTCTGAAGGCGTTGGTGTTGATAAATCCCGCTCGTGCACCCGCCAGGAGTGTGCTTCCCCTGGTGTTGTCGTAGATGTGATCGATGGTGCCTCTATCCTTTTTAAATCTCCTGTATCTCTCCAGGCTTGATTTCCCTTCCATGCTTTCCCGCCACTCCTTGTCTGTGAGTGTTCGGATGCGTTCTTCTACATCTTTCCGGAAAGCTCTCCAGCTACCGCTCCCGTCAGACGGTGTCAGCGTTCTCAACGAATCGCATCCATACCGCTTGCGGAGATGCTGCATCCTCTTGTGTGCAGCGCTGAAGATATTGCAAGTTTCCATCGCGTCCAGAATGGCCCTAGGCCACCTGTTGCTCGGCATTAGCCGTAACCTCGCGAAGTAAAGGATCTTACTCTTGGCCTCCCGACTCTCGTACGAGGCCCATCCCAGTTCTCCTTCGATGAACTCATGAGCTAAGTTGAAGGCTGGTTGTCCTAGAGCCCATTTGCCTGCTTCTATCTGAGATGTTTCCATTCTCTTTCTGGTGTCGGCTGATGCTACTAGGACCGAATTACAGTAGGTTAGTGCGGGCACACACGTAGCTTTCCATTGAATCTTAGTGGTTTCAAACCTGTTAAACTTCCAAAGGGACTTGGCGTATAGTTGCCTGAGAGAATTCGTGGATTTCTCTTTCCACAGTTTCTCTTGTTCAGCTAGATAGTTCCTCCCATTACAGAGTAGGATTCCTAGGTATCTGTACGATTTCGCCACCGGTATCCCCTGGCCCTGGATTTGTAGCCCTGGATTGATGCCGCTGCCCTGTTCATTGAAGTCTATTACTGCCGATTTCTTCGGATTGAAGACTAACTTCAACTCGTTCCCCACTTCGGAGGTTATCTGTAGCAGTTCTCTCATTTGCGCCCAGGTGTGCGACAACAGTACGAGGTCATCGGCGTAGAGTACGCCTGGTATTACTCTCCTACTGTTTGCCTCTCTCTCAAAAATATTTTTGGAGGTCCTGATGCAAACGCCCTTGCCTGTCTCCAAGAGCTTTTTTTCCAGTTTCGATATGTAAAGCATAAAAAGGGTCGGCGATAGGGCGCAGCCCTGCCTTAGCCCTTGTTCCAGTGTTATCTTCCTGGAGTTTTTACCATCTATCGAAAGCACTGCTGTATTGTTGCAGTTGAGTAATTTGAGCAAGCCCACTAGGCTTCGAGACATCCCGCATTCGCTTAGAATGTCCCAGAGTTTCCCCCTGTCTACCTTGTCGTAGGCTTTCGAGGAGTCTAGGAAGGTGGCTTTGAGTCCCCTGTTCTCTGCTCTCGTGATTTCCATAATCGAGGTAATTATGAAGAGACAGTCATCGCCTCTCCTGTCCCTTCTGTATCCATTGTGCATTTCGCCCAGAATACTGTGTTCCTCGATCCAATCATGAATCTTTCTGTTAAGTACTCGAGCAAAAACTCGGTATATCGCTGACGTTATCGTGATTGGTCTATAGGTGGATAGATCTCCTTTCTTGGAGTCTTTCTTGTCTAGGGCTACCACTCTGCCTTCTTTCCACTCGTCAGGGATGTCTTCCTCCCCTTTAATGATCCTTGAAAAGATCTCAGCTAGGCAGATGTGCCCTTCGTCTCCCAAACCCTTGATAACTAGTCCTGTTATCTGGTCTGGGCCTGAGGCGGTGTCGTCGGAAACATTTTGTAGCGCTGCACTTACGTCCGACGCGCTGATTTCAAATTCTGTGATCGGCTCCACCACTCTGTTTGGTTCGCCCGATCCTCCTCTCTCATCATCCTCTCTACCACCGAGGAGTTCTTTCAGCGTTTCTGTGAGGTGATCTGTGATCACGTCGTCTGCTACTGCTCGGCCATCTTTGTGTTTGATAACCAAGCCTGTCTTTTCTTTCTTGTCAGTTTTTTTGACGTACGCCCAGAACCTCTTGGCTCTCTGATTTCTTGGACATCTGACTATGTATTCGTACATGCCCTTGTCTTTGTCGGCGAGCTCTTGCTCCACTCGATTGTTGACTTCTCTGACTGCCTGCTGGTACAATAGACTGACCTCTTTGGCGTCTGCACTTCGGCATCTTCTCGCAGTTCTGAGTCTCTTGCTAATCTCTTTGCGAGCTTTGTCCAGTTTTTGGATTTCCTTCGACCACTTCGGCAGTCTCTGGTGTATTTTGATCTTCTCAGTCGACATTCTGGTATGTTCTCTGATCATACCCATCAAGCCCTCGTAGTTTGTCGATTCGCCTCTTTCAATTCTGCTTCTTAGCTCCTGTTTCGTGAGCTCAGCTATCTTACGTTTGTCTGTCTTGACTACGAACCTCTTACTCGCACCCGGGCTATTGCGTCCGGGAAGCTCTACTTCGAGATGGATCATGTTATGGTCAGACAGTTCTCTGCTACTGATGCCATCCTCATCTACCGTCATTCTTTTGACGTAGTTCAGTAGTTTATCATTACATAGGACGTAGTCTAGTACTGCGTCACCTCTGGTCGTTCTCCCTTCACATTTGTCTGTGAGGTTGAGGATTGTCAACTGGTTCTGTTCTGTGAAGTTCATCAAAAGGTCCCCTCTGACGTTCTGCGCACCTGCGAATTGTGCTAGGTGCGCATTCATATCTCCCCCTATGAGAATCAATGAGTCGTGGTTTTTCCTCCGACTCAATACTTCTTCCAGCTCACTGAACAAGGCGATATTTCTGCCCACGCTCTCATGCGCTACGTATACGCTGATCAAGATGAACTCTCTCCCAAGTAGTTCTATCCCAATCGCAACAAAGTCTCGTCTCCTTTCAACCCATGCCTCTTCTTTGAGGCACTCTGGAATCAGGAAGCATGTGCCTGCTCTGGCGTGCTTCCCGGATTGTCCTGCTCTGTTGGACCCTATGAATCGGTACCCTTTGATTTTTGGAGGAGTTTCGTCATTCATGAGCTTTGTCTCGCTCAGAAAAAAAATGCCCTCTTCTTTTGCTCCAAATGCGTTAAGCAACAGTTTTTTCCATTTACTCTTCGGCCTGCCCCCTGCTAGATTGAAAACACAGAGAGTTTGTAGTCGATGATAAACGCAATGGTATGGATCGCAGTGTCGGGTATAAACGGCGATACAGAGCTCGAAATGGTGTATTTAGAGCGATGAGCAAGCAGTAGAAATCGAGGATCGAGTACAGCCTACTGTCGCGTGGAATGGAGCGAACCGCAAGCAAAATCGCGGCAAAAGTAAATTGAAATGCCGATCGAGTCAAAAGTTGGCGCATTGGATGCATCGGGCGAGCGTCTTGGAGATCGCGCGCGAACCAGAGCCTATCACAGACGGTACACGCAGCTCCGTATGTTTGCTGCAGGAAACTGCTCTGGAATTCTGTGGTTGCGGCTTGGTCCTGGCTTCGTATTTGACTCGGCACAAGCTTGTGCGATCGAAGTGGCCATGGGCGGGGTGGATGTCGTATGCCTTCGCCGTAGATTATAAAGCCTCTTCCTCTCGGCGCTAGTCAATGCCGCTTCTGTTGGTTGTCCATCCATACTGGATCAAGAGAAGTCAAAGAAAAACGAGACGAATCGCAACAAAGGAAGACGCAAAATGTGAAAGATAACTATGCACTCAGTGGGATCGGCGTCTGGAACGATTTCACAGCGCGGAATTTTCACCGAGTCTTTCATAGAAGAGAATGGAGCGCGCACAGTCGGAATTACTGCAGGAGGAATCAGGAATTCTTTTGACTGCACGCTACGAAACACGCTTTGAAAGCTGGACCCAGTTTGAGTCGGGAGAAATTGACATTTGACTGACTTCCGTTACACTGACTCCCGGTGATTCCATGGCTGGTTCCCGGTGAGACGTACCCTCCGTCAAAAGTATCCCATATTAAGGCACCCTACCCTTTGGTAATGTTCCCACGAAGCCCCCGTTGCCAGGAAGTAACGAGGCAAGCATAGAGCAGTGGTTCCCGAACTGAGGTACGCGAGAGAAATTTCGATTGTCTTGGTCAGGCACCGTAGTCCTGGAAATTGGGTCTCGAGTCCCGAGATGACCAGAATTTCTCGTTCAAACACAAAACACATTGACAATTCCTGGCGTTTCTGGGAGTATGGATGTGAACAGAGCCGCGAAAACAGGATACAGTCGAACCCACTTATAAGAGACCCGCATATAAGAGAACCCCACACATTAGAGACAGTTTTGGATTTCCCGATTTCATTCCCATAGACGTGCATGTTAAATGAGACCGCCTAAAAGAGACTCGCTCAACAGAGAAAACCGCATATAGTGGAGCATTCGCTTCTAGATTTTGTGACCTCTCACCTCTCACAAGAGATAATGGGATGGATATCTCACGGTTGTGGCGTTCCTAGACGACCGCATGCGGGCACGTTCGCGGGAACTCAAAACATGCGTGCAGATCATAGCTTCGCGCTTCGTTTTGGGTGGCTTGGAACGTAATCTACTGTGTTGGAAAGCTGGAGTTCACAGAACGGGAACCCGGAAAACTCTCTTGAAAATCGAGAAGGTTGAATTGTTAGATTTCTTGAAATCCATAACCGTGGACGAAGCAGTGAGAACCTTTGCTGTCGGCAGATCCACCATTCACAAGGTCCTTCCATCCAAATCCATGGCGAATAGGCGGACCCCGCTTGTAGGAGAAACCGCTTATAAGAGATGATTTTCATTTTCCCGAGCGGTCTCTTATAAGCGGGTTCGACTGTACATGATAACTCAACGCTGACAACTGAGCGCCAACAACTGCGTAGTCACTATCCTCGAGAAGCTGCACACCTGTACCAAAGTAGAATAGAACACTTTCTGCGAGAGCAGGAAGAGGCAGGAATCGTGAACATGGGAAACTGGTGCCAATTGTTTTCATTTCATGCAGACGTCTATAGAAACCTCTTTCTGAACGTCTCTCGCGCCGACTTGGCGTTGTCCCCTGCCACAGGCACTCTGAACTCGCCTGGAGCCCGTGTAGAAAACACAGAGAAGCGTTCTTCGATATATCGGCGGCACTGGGTGACACCTTGCATGCTTAGCGCGAACCTTGACCCACTGCAAAACTTCCAGTCATGCGTGTCAACTGCTTTCATAAGTGCGAGAGACTCAGAAGAAGTTTTCTAATGACCCTATTCTCGCGCATATAACGAACCCTTTTTCCGACCATAAAAAAGTTCAGAACTTTGCCCGACTGATTAAAATGTTCGTTCTGGGGCTTTGTCAGGATAGAGGCCCTTCGGATACACAATGTAAAATTTTCAGAACACACATTTTCCATCTGTCAGGCAAAGTTCTAAACTTTTTTATGGTCTGGAATAGGGTCCGTTATACGCGCGAGAATATGGTACTTGGTCTGCCTCAATTCGGATTTTCGGCCGCTTCCGGCGTTATTCAGCTCAAAACGGCAGAATAAGAGCCACAGAGCGGGCTAACCCGATTATTGGGGTCGGAGTCGTGAAGATCTCGCTGAGAGTTTTCCAAAAAGTTGTCATTCAGCGCTCCATCCCTTCTCCTCGTCGAGCCAGAGGGTGGGAGGCGACGGAGAACATCGAGTCCAACAACTCGTAGTACCGATTCTATCATCTCGAGGCGTGCGGTCCACGGAACGGCATAACACGATGACTTGCGAACATCGGGATTGACCCGGCTTTTGCTCAAATCTGCAGTCAGCTGAAAAACGGGTGCCCCGTCCAGGCAGTCTCCTTGTTGCTGTTGGAAGGAATTTCCACATGAGGAGATATGGGAGGAGTTGTTGAGGTCGGACAGAGAGCTTATGGCGCAGTTCTCGAGAAGACTTTACCGACGGGACAGTCGAGTGGTCTGAGCAGTGTGCGCCACAAAAGCATGTTCGCAAAGCCACATGGGAAACTGTCTCTGAAGGCATGTTCAGGCGAGTTCAGTCCCGGCAGCCGGCCATCCCGGCGTATACCCGACGTCGGCGGCTCTAGATCGGCCGATCGTTGCTCCACAGGAGACAAGGTATGCTAGAGAAGATCGTTAGCTGCCGAATCTCCCTGCTTACCGAATTCAACATTCGTTACTCTAGTGGATGTAATTCTCTAGCCAGTGAGTCCGCCAGACTCTTCTCGGCCCACAAAATTCTGGACGTTGGGAACAGCGTATAATTTTCTGATTTGAACTGCAACTCGGCGGCGAGACCTGCTGAAGTTCTCAGTGGCTGTTCGAGCCGTCTCGAGCGATCTGAATCGCGGATGAGAATGTTTTGAGATAATTATCATGTAAACCATCAAAAAAATGCCATGTGTTCAACTCCGGGATTTTCTTTCGGGCTGTCACTGTCGTTTTCCGGCTGGCGGTGCGCCGTGAAGAAACGACGAAAATCATAGCCGAAAGCCGAAGTTACCTTTATGCAGGTGAATACTTTTTAGACGGTTTCCACTGTCGGGGATGGTTCACAACTCGTTGCGTTACAATTTGTGTCAATTCATCACTTCGAATCAGAGGGTATTCTATCATCCTATCAGGATCCGGAATCTTGTCATGCAAGAGAAGACGTGAATGTTTTTGTTATACATCGTATTTCCAAACCGCAGTTTCTTCCCTAGGACCATGTGTCGCAAACGAGGAATCTGGCGTGTGCCCAGTCCTAGATAGCCGTCATGGCCTAGCTGCTTCTCATATCTCTGCTCTGGGTTACGAGAACGTCCGCGTACAATTACATTTTTAGCCGTGAGGAGAGAAAATGTTGATGATTTTCTAAAATCAACCGTCCGCAGCAGTTTCATCTAGCTACGAAAACAACAGAGGAATGTAATTCTGGCTGAGTTTTGAGAACAGAGGAGCCCTAGGGAGATTCCCCAGAGGTATACATCCAAATTCGTCTGTGAGAGTTTCACGTTGGTCATCCTTGAAAGCAAATACGTCATTGTAGGACCGGGTCTGAGTTGCACACGACAAATCACTTGAACTTCGAAGACTTGAAGTCGAGAGCTGATGGCGGAGAACGAGGGATTCCATGATTCGCTCCGCGTTGGAAAATCGCTGCCCCTGCGGCCTGGTCGCGGCGTAGAATCGAGATACCGCGGGAAGTAACAAGATCAACGAGCAGAGATTGACCCCGTTGCGAGTGAAGCTTTTGAGAATTTCAGGGACAAGCTCATCGCTGAATATGTGAAGGAGAAAAGACGGTCAAACATCCGTTCGTTTTTAGCGGCAATCTGGCCTAGAAATAGATCTTCCTCCTGGTGATGTTGCCTCCTCTGACTCATAACTTGAAAGCACATTCAGAGCAATTTTCCCGAATTGAAGAGCCGAGAACCAAAACGTCACATCTCCATTTTTTCCAAAATCGAGTTTCCTGAAGATTCTTGTAGCCATGAAAGGAGGCTACTTATCCACGTTCACGGATTTTGTCAGGAGACCCTTTTTCCTATTCTGGTTAGGGTTTGAAAATGAGGTCCGCATAGGAAACGTATGGAAGCCACGAGAGTTTTTCGCGTTTTTCTCGAAACGCTAAAAATGGAGATGTGATGTTTTGGTTCTCGGCTCTTCAATTTTTCGAGTCAGCGAGACTTAACTGAAGGATAGTCGAAACATTTCGCAGTTCTATCGCTCACTGCGAACGTCTAATCGATTCATGAATTGTGTCTTGTTTGGTACATTTGTAGTTTCAAGTCCCTACTGCCCGACCGTCCACTGCCAACTGTGTGTCTGAAATTCTGTTGGCGATGTCCGGAACACGGCGCGGCGGGCTCAGTTGGAGTCGCGAAACATTTCGCATGCACAGGAAAGGTTCATCGCAATTTGAGAAACAAGATCAAGTACACTCGTGTACCTTGAGTCCAACTTGCCCCCCCTAGGCAGAAGAAAATTGCCGTCCTCATGTTTCCAAGGAAGGATGACAAAACGGACAGTCCGACTAAATTTTGAACGGTGTGGCGAACTTTGGTTGAGCTTCCCGCTTGATTAGTCGAATTAGACCACGGAAAACACACCTGACACTGATTAAAATACGCTCCCTTCAGACAGGGTGGCCGCCCTGAATCGCAAGTTTTCTTTTATTTCGCAAAAACGTTCGTCATTCGTTCGGGGTCTAATTTTTGCATGAGATCGTCGTTATAATTCACGAGGCGATGCGTCCTTCCCCAGTAATTGGACCGCGTTGGTTGAGTCTGGTCCGTGACTCGTAATTTTAAAAGAATAGTCAGCAGAAAGGACGGAAACCATGGGCCGCCGTTCGAACGGGATCATCGTACATTCGGAGCAGCGAGACTTGAGCTCTCGCCGTGGTGGCGATCTGGGATACGCGGGTAAGCATGTCAAGTTCCCACGTATGAACTCGTAATTTCGGTTCCAATGTTCAGTCCTCTCCGCTGTTTGAGCGGTCTGGTATCGCATCAATCAATCAGTCAAACAACGGTGTTTCATTGTTGCTTTCTTGTGAAGGGGGTATCACTGAGAATCGCAAAAGTTTGCGATCGCGTCGATTGACTATGGCTCGCAACCACATTCGAGGACTACCGCTCTGCCTTCTTTCCATGACACAGTTCCGTGTCCTACGCTTCGGATCCCCTCAGGATCCGAAGCAACCCCGGATCCTATTCTTCTACTCCTCGAACGCAGTAACGCGTAAGGGTTTCGACTGAATAGGTTACGCAAGGACGAAAGTCGGCGGAGCTACCTCCTATGTCACTTATGTACACTGGAGAGAGGGAAGCGACGAGCTCTGTCAACTCACAGTCTGGGAACGAATAAATCAGCGGGGTCGCCGTAGAGAAGCTCCGTGGCCAAAATGTCATCGAGTACCCACCGTGATATTCACACCTCATTTTTCCAAGCGTCAGCGCTCCGCTGGATCCGAGAGCGAAAGGTTTGACCAGGTACTCTACGAATGGTCCCGTGCCCAAGAGTGCGTACGTAAGCCTATTCTTAGCGTTTCTTGGAAGGCCAAGGACCCTCGTCAGAAACGTGGCCTTTACTCTGTCCAGCACCTCGAGCTGGCTCGCCGCAAAATCGCCCCACACGACGGTGATGTCGTACGAAGCAACAGGTCCGATTCTCATGTGGAGAATTCGGAGTGCCGTGTGGAGAGAGAGTCTCTGTGGGTCGGGCACCGCCGACATGGCAGTGAAACTCTCCGCTGCTCTTTCGCTGATGTGCCATCCGAAGCAGGTACCTCTCGATTAGAACTCGACGACGAGGTAGGAGACGCTTGTGACAAACTCGATTGAACTGTGGGTATCTGATGGACACCATGAAAAATCTTAGTAGCGGGGCGCAAACCTGCGTCATCGGGTTTTGAGGATCTCGGTCTCGCGCTATTCAGTCTAAAGGTGCTGAAGTAAATCGCTCGCTTACCATTCGCGTTCGGAAGATGTAGGGTCAAGTGAATGAAGTACGAAGGCATTCCATGCGATCTCGTTCCGGAAACGATAATCTTCTGTCCAAGCAGTGGAGAAGCCGAGCCGGAATCGTTCAACAACTTTTAGGGCTCTCGGAGAGCGCCGAAAACAGAGACTTGGCTCGAATTCGGTCGTGAGATGAGCCTGCTTGCTCCACTCAAGCCCGCTTGCTTTGGATTCCTTAGGCTCAATCTGTTGCGCCACCGGAGGCGGCGAACCCGCTACCGGGAGCGACGAACCCGCAGCTGCTGGAACTCGACTTTCGAGAAACCAGGTACGCGAATGAAGATCGATAGCCGTCGAATCCGTTATCTGATCTCCCTTCTCGGTTGCTTACGGAATCCTCCATTCGTTATTAAACTGGATGATCTTCCCTAGTCAGTGAATCTACCCAAATCTCCCCGGGCTACAAATTCCTGGGAGTTGGGGACAACAAATAATCTCCCGATCTCAACTTCAACTCGGCGGCGAGACCTGTTGAGATTCTCAGCGGCTGTTCGAGCCGGCTCAAGCGATCTGAATTGCGGATGAGGATGTTTCGAGAGAAATCATCAAACGTGAACCATCAAAATAAATGGCATGTGTTCAATTATGGGATTTTCTTTCGGGTTGTCTCTGACGTTTCCCGATTGGCGGTGCGCCGTGGAGGGACGACGAAAATCATGGTCGGAGTTACCATCATGCAGGTGGATACTTTTCAGACGGTTTCTATCGTGAGGGATGGTGGGACGTGAGTGCTCATAACTCGTTGCTCTACGAGTCGTGTCAATTCATCAGTTCAGTTCAGTGCTCTAGAGTGTGCTCTATCATCCTATCAGAATTCGCAATCTTGTCATGCAAGAAAAGAAGTAAAGAGAGAGAAGAGTTATCATATATCGTATCACCATTTTCAAACTTCAGTTTTTTCCTCGGACCATGTGTACTCCCATTCTCCATGCGCGTTGAAGGTACCCATATGGCAAGATTTTCCATCCAAACTCTGGGTTCCAGAGCCGATCCAGAGTCTCCGAATCGGCCCAACTGGTTTGAGCAGTTTTGAGCTAATTCTGACATCGAGCTCGGCTTCCTTGAAGAGCTATGCGAGAATTTGCGTCGGAAACGAGATTTGTCGAAACAGAGTAGCCTATAAACGGGTGAACACAATTGCCGTTTCGCGGAGATGCCTGAAAAATTCAATCCGGTTCTCTGGCTATTGACCAGCGCTCTCTTGCGCGTCGGATGCGAACGTAGCGAGCGCCGATCCTCAAGATGTTGGAGTTTTTCCGACCACTTTCGAGGGAGCCTCAAACAAGAGAGATTGTAATTTTCTCAATGACCTCCCGGACGCAAAGTTGATCATACATATCAACTGCGATCGGAAAGTCAGGATGACCGCCGTGAAATCCTCAATCGATTCTTTCTCTCGTTCTCAAAAGAAGCTTAGTAGTCGATGATGCTATGGCCGGAACGGAATCGGCCTGGAGATTCCTGACCTCATCGAATCACCCCGTCAACCCCTCGAGCGTTGCCAGCGACCTCGGGGGCTCGATATGCATTTATCTAAGAACACTGCTTGAAACTTCTGAGTTTTACGGCTACCGTGGAGTCTCGCTGATTTGGACTTCACCAACATGGAAAATCTCACTAACTTATAACTTTGAACCGATCCCACGGGAACCGCGGTAAGTTGTACCGTGGACGTAATGTTAACTCGATTCCATTACTTGGAAAACCTTCGCTAATTTATTATATAAGTTGCAATAGTTTGATCCCTCTGACTCGGAATGCAGGACAGCCATGATCTTTCAAATACCCTGGAATCTCCGTTGGCGGCGAATCCTCAGCAAGAATTCTCAAATACGTTGAATGTCAGAGCGACTCGGGGCTGTCGCGATTCATTCTGAGATATGTTTCGAATTCACAATTTCGTCCGCTTGCTCAGTCCGGTAGATTCGAAAAGGTGAGCTTAATCAAGGCAGCCGATTCCCTGGAGAAGCCAACAACGACGTGACGCCGATAATTATAGTTTGTGTTGAGAATGCTCGAATAGACGCGAGAGCCGCGACGACCAAATTGTAGACGCTGGGAAAAGCTTGGTTTTTCATCCCGCATCGACCTCTATGTATACCTCTGGGAGTTGACTCATTCCTCTTCAACAACTTGTTATTGAAACGGTATTTAACGATGACTCATCGCTGAATATTTGAATGAGAGAAGGCAGCTGGACTTCCGTCCTTATTTTGCGGCAATCTGGAAATGAGCCCCCCGCCCCCTGAAGATGTTGCCCCTGTAACGTATAAGCTTGAAAAAAAATTCAGAAAACTTCCCCCGAATTTTCCAAGTTGGCGAGACTTCACTGTATCAGGTAATTGCCCACATCACGTTCATAGGTGGTTCTGTAACCTCCAATCTCTCTCGAGGCTTCGGATCGGATCTGTTCTCATGGTCAGATGCAATACATCGGGAGCTTTTGAGTCGCAAACGTGAAATCTGGCTCGTCCCGGACAGCCGTCCATGTCTGGCTACTTTTCGCTTCGCTGCATCGGCTGATGAGAACGCTCGTGTACAATTATATTTTCTCGTGGGGAGAGAAAATGCTCAACCGAATGAAGAAATGTCGCGACAGTTCCATCTGGCTGCGAAAACAGCGGAGCAATGGAATCCCGGCGGAGCTCTGAGAACGGTGGGGCTCTTTGGAGATTCCCGAAACGCATCTATCCTGATTCGTTTGTGAGAGTTCCACATGGGTCGTTCTTAATAGCACATACGTAATTGTTGGCTCGGGTTGGAGTTTGTACAGGAGGAATCATTTGAGCTTAGCGGAGCAGATCCTGCGCCGCTGTGAACCAAGGTTCCCGTACTGACGCTGACATACTTAGCACCTCACCGCTACTACTGGAGTGGAGAGCTGACGACCGAGAATGAGTGACTTCACCATTGGCTCCTCGTAGGAAGATCGCTGCCACTGCAGCCTGATCGCGGCGTAGAATCAAGATATTGTGGAAAGTAACAGAATATCAGAACCATTGATCTTCTCGATGGTTCTCTATTGTCCCGACAGCTTCATTCATCGCTAGATGTTCCCCAACTTTGGTGTTGTGTTTGCGCCAGAGATCAGGTCCTCAATTCAGGTTTAACGAAGAACCTCAGATCTCCCTGTCCCGAACGCGACCTTCTTTCGGGCTCAAAGGACTCCGTCGCGTCGGTACTGGGGTTCCCAGCGGTTTTCGAACCACGGTTTACAGCCACAAGAACCGCTGAAATTTAACGGTTATCAACCACTACAAGCCGCTCGTTTCTCAAAACAATCTCCATACCCTAAGCGCGGCGGGCATTCCTCGAGTCCGGAAAAGTATCAAACTCGGTCCAGAGAAAACGCCGGCTGAAGATTGCGGCGTTGTTGGTCAAGCGAAATTTCCCGGCGTCAGAAAATACGGCGAAAAACCATCGGTACCGACGAAAGTCCCGTAAGGCGTGAGCTCAATTCCATTCAATGCTCTTCTGGACGTCTCGCACCTATTTATTGTTCACAAGTTGGGAACAACAGGTAATTTTCTAATCCCAACTGCAACTCGACGGCGAGACCTGCTAAGATTCTCAGCGGCTGTTCGAGCCATCGGAATCGCGGATGAGGATGTTTTGGAAGAAATAATCAAGCTTTCTGAATGTTCTGAATCGTGACGATCACGAGTAGTATCTTCAAGAGTGATGTCCGATGTCACCCGTCTGGGCTCCTGAGGTCAGGCACTTTGTGCCCCCAGGTATCTGAAGATACTACCATGGCGACACACCGAGGCGACGCCGACGGCCGAGGATGCTTACCAGCTCCGAAACCATCCAATGTTGCCTTCGAAGCACGCACCGTTGGTTCACGGATCCAGGTGAGCTCGGATCACTTGATCATCATCGGATAGTTCGTAAGTTGTGGAGTGTCACCGATAGGAAAGGTTTTGGACTAATTGTACGAGCGAATGTTGAAGGGCGCCTGTGATAGACAAGTCGAAGTCCGACAACGATCCTCCATCGGTCGCAGTATTGAATCATCGGCATCGATCATACACGCTGGCTTCGGCCGGTGACAGGTGACATCAGTGAGTCCGAGTATTCTTTGCTGGACCGGCTTGCGGAATTCCTCGAACTCATGTCGCACCGGTGGACTGCAGTAGAAATAAAATCTGACGTCATACAGGGTGAGAGCTGGTGGGAATGTTTTCGGAAGTACGTTGAAGATGCTCCTGGAGTCAAGCCGCCCGCACTGGATTCCATGCGCAGGCAAGATCATTCTACCCTTGGCGCCAGCGGCAGCAGTCAAGGCACGCACACGCGCTCGCTCCACAAGTGCTGCTTCTTTGACAGGTTGTCGCCGAGGTTAATCTCTGTCGGGTGGTTTCCCGAAACTGTCAAAAGCGCCCCACGTATTTCATCGGAAAGCTTCATTTTCCGATTGGTGATATCGGACCCGCTGCGCGAGTTTCGTCGAGCGTTTCGACAGTCTGAACAAGGTGAGTTGAGGAAAACGCCACCGCAATGGCGTCTCCAACGGCTTCAACGGCCGTAAGCTTCTAGCAGTAGCGTCAGAACTGCGACCCGTCTTCTCGAAAACGAGGCAAACGGCTTCCCGGTGCGACTCAGTTGCCGTCCAGTGTTGGTTCACGAATTTTCATCGGTCAGAATTGTGAAAGCGGCTAATCCGATGGATCAACAGGTGGTTGGAACTTGTCGTATATGACTCAACTTTGAGGAACTCTGAATCCCACCTCGCGGTACGCTGGTTTAGGCGGAAAAAACGGCTTCGCGAATTTCGAATCTACATGGCCTTGAGCGTATTTCCGATCCCTTCGTGGATGATTTTTCACCGAATGCTCATTCTGATACGTGCCAGAAAATCAACTCGCTCACAAGTGACCCGTGAGCTCCCATCAGGCTGAATCCGTTTCGAGGAAAGTGCCAGCATTAATCCCACCAGTGGATCGAACAACAATCTGGCCGGTTAGAGAAACACTCTTCTTTGAGTTAGCCAGGGAAACCTGACAAATTCTGCATAGCGCATTGAGACTGACGTCATTGAAATATCTTCTAGACTGTTGTGACTCAACATTGAGAACGGATGAGCAAGAGCGTGCGATTCGTAAAGTCGACGAGGTATGCCACCCTGCCGCTTTCGGAAGTTCACGTAGAGATATTTCGCAAAATTTCGCTCAAGGGGAGATCGCTCACATCTCTTCAATGCGGCTCCGGGAGTTGACCTACCGACCGACGCCTTGGCAGAGTAAGCACATGGGTTAGTCATGTGACTATAAGGGTCCGCAGGCAAGTCCACAGGAGAGCAGCAAGGGAACATGATAAACGTCAAACGCTTTCATTGAGTGAGCATTGATGCTGTGGTTCTCCTTTGTCCTCCCGGAGTCATCTGCATTGCATAAAAGTTTGTCGCCACCAGGTGAGATTTGAAGATGGATCACGTTCAAAAAAATTCAAACAACCGAGTATGCATCATGTCCCTTTAACAGTTGTGGAAATCTCGACTGCGATACTGTCTGTAGTCCTTTCTACTGCTGGAACGACTTTCGCGGTCTTACTTCCTTATCGATGGCACCGGGAACGACCGTTTCCGTCGAGAAAGTTATAGCAATGTCAGTTGACCTCGGGACGAACTGGCGGATGTTGAAAGTGGTGGACCAGAGTATGAATTCAAGTTCTCCAGTGGGATACGTCCACCGGCGGCCTCGGGAATCCGGCCAGTGTGGCTCGGCAAAGTGCGTTCGAGTCACCTTGACTCATTCTTTGATTTAGGACTGGCAAAGCCGTCTCTGCTGGAGGATGTTGGATTGTCCAGGGGGCACACTCGGTAAAGCGTTTTGAGGCATCACAGTGATTTAGGGATTTGAATTCGATCTAACGATTCTCAACCATTGCAGATTTGAGGTTTCCGCGACCGGATAACTTTCGACTTCAACATGCCGAAACCTGTAAGTTCTCTCTTTCAACAACTTAGTGTTGGCACTTAGTTTTGAACGCTACTCCTGATAAACTAGCCCAAGTGATCGACGACGCTCAAATCTGACGCAGCTATAGCTAAGTACATTCCGAAGCTCAGTAATGTTACCAGAATAATTCAATGCTTTCGTGATTCATAGTCGGAAATCGAAACATTCTGCTCTTAAATGATCGCAAACAGTTTCGTAACCATCGGATAGTCTCAAGAGGTGCCATTGCCGCATGAGGCTCTGGCGAAATCACCCGAGATCGTCGAATACTCGAATTACATCGAAGACATCCGGAAATCTCACTTTCGTCTCTCTGGATTCATCACAAGATGAAAGTGGGCGCGTCGTTCTCGCTCGGATTTCGGAAACACCTCGTGATTTTCTGCTAAACTCATTCGGTACTCCAGCGACATCTTCCGCAGATGAACGTTGTGCTGTGCCTCCAAAGAGGCTTATTGTTCGAAATGTGGGTGAATCTCGTGAAATTCCACCACGGCAGACACGTATCGTGTCAGTTGATCATGTTGTCAATGGCGCCATGTATCCATACAACCGTTCCGACCGCGGATTCGATAACTCTTCTTGACTGGTGCCTGACATCCGCAGAATAGGCGGTAGGCGAGTGTCTGCCTGCCTGCCTACCTGCCCGTATGACTGACTGACTGACTGCTTTTCTGTTTGGTCAAATCGGTCCCGTTCGAGCACAGGGAGCGCATTGGCGCTTGCTGGGCCGTAACCAACCTGTGACCGACTTGAAACAGTGAATCACGTGATTCTACAACGGTGCATGGTCTGCCTCCTTCGTCACAGACAGAGCAGTGCCTGCTCGCCTTGCTTCCGAACCAATTTCAAAGCGAACGTCACTGAAAATCCGTTGGTTCCTTTCACTCGGTAGAGTGTGAGTGTCGTGGATCGCAAGTAGTTGTTACAGGCTACGAGCTGTACCACCTCCTCCGCCATGGTAGGTCAGACCGCGATCAAAGCAATCCAGTTGCTCGTTTCTTTCAAACATTAATCCACGTTTTTCTATCGTGAAGTTCGATGTTCTGCTCGGCGCCCAACAATCCTGTTGTGTCGTCTCCACAATCCCATGACTTGAAGAGAATTGGTCTCAATTATTCAACGAATTATCTACAAAAACTGCATGGCCCCCTGTAGACCTTGTGTCGAAGGTTCCGACGCGTGCCGAAGAATAATTATTCTCAAGGAGCGAGGACGGAGCTGTGCAATTCAGGCTCTTAGAGTCTTGTGTTTGATGATTTTCTGACGAATACTCACCTTCGCGGCAAAATCAAGAGCGAACGAAAGGAACCGAACGCTGGCTCCTGACATTGATTCGCGTTGATTAGCTACATGGCGGAATTCAAATCCTGTGTTGGTTCCCGATGATACTGCGACGAACCCATGTCACCGGTGACCTGAGTGTCAGCCTAGCTGCCTGAGTGACTTGCTCGCTGGCTGCTCGCTGTCAATGGGATTTCACACGAATGGGATGCGCCCGGTCTACGAACAGCAGTTTTCGCGGTTTAATTCTGTATCAGAGATTGGTCATCTGTTACTTGGCTGCGGGATCGCTGAAGTTGCGATTTCCTAGAACCTGAGCTATTTGTCCCTTTCAGGTGAATGTTCGGGTCACGACGATGGACGCGGAACTGGAGTTCGCGATCCAGGCGTCAACGACCGGAAAACAGTTATTCGATCAGGTACTAGAATTTTTTCTTGTTCACTCGATATGCTTCGTTTTCGCGATATGTTTCTAATCAGGTGTTCACCGAAACAGGTGGTGAAAACAATCGGACTGCGTGAAATTTGGTTTTTCGGCCTGCAATACACAGACACCAAGGGCTGCACAACCTGGCTGAAGCTAAACAAGAAAGTGCTCTCTCAGGATGTCAAAAAAGAGAACCCACTTGTCTTCAAGTTCCGAGCAAAGTTCTTCCCCGAGGATGTTGGAGATGAAATCATTCAAGAGATCACTCTGAAACTCTTCTACCTGCAGGTGGGTCTTTTAAAAAACGTGTTTTTCCTTCTCGTTAGGTAATTCGATTCCCTGTCAAAGTTCCATCTTATCATCTGACTAATTGAGAGCTTTTTGAGCTTTGATTGAGAGGAAGAGAGAGTAGTTGAGCCTTTAAATGGCTGGACATTCGCGGCTCTCGCGCGAGAGCTGATTTTATCGACTGCGTCTCAACATTCTGGATCGTTCGGGAGAAAATCACCTCGCGGCTTCTCGCGAGCAGACTTATTCGACTGTTTCCTTCCTTCGTTCTGTCCTTCAAACCATTTTCCTGAATTTAATCGCATGGTCGAAGTACTGCCGTTGTCAGATTTTTCAACGCCGAATTCTCTGTACTGCGAAATGATGTTGTAGTGGAAGCGTCAAGATGATGCAAGTCGGAATCAGCCGCGTTCCGTAGCTTGCTCACTGTTGAGCGATGATTCCAGATCGATCCAATCGAATTTTCTCCGAGGCGAGCGAGAGTACCTCTGCGGTTGTGCGTTGCCCTACTCAGAATCTCTGTCGTTGGCCCAGAATGCCGTTGTTTGACTATGCTGGTTTCGCAAAGGATTCTTCGAAGACATTCTAAATCATTCGCTTCTCCACCTCCGATAGGTCAAAAGCGCAATCCTGACCGATGAAATCTACTGCCCACCGGAAACATCAGTGTTGCTTGCCTCCTACGCGGTGCAGGCGAAATATGGCGATTACAGTCCTCAAATGCACGGGGAGAATTGTCTCCTCAACGACAAGCTCCTTCCACAGCGAGTGATCGAGCAACACAAGCTCACCCGGTAGGTCCATTGCAGGTGGAATCAGTTCTCGTGATTACGAACCATGCCCTCATGCAAACATCCATGAATGATTTCATAATGACTACAATCCAAATTCCCGCTACAGAGAAATGTGGGACGAACGAATCATCAACTGGTGGATGGAGCACAAGGAAATGGCTCGGGATGACGCCATGATGGAGTACCTTAAAATTGCTCAGGACTTGGAAATGTACGGCGTCAACTATTTCGACATCAAAAACAAAAAAGGAACCGAACTCTGGCTTGGCGTCGACGCTCTGGGACTCAACATATACGAAAAGGTGTGACCCATGGTTCACGTTCGAGATGCCGATCCTCCTTTTTGTTCATGGAATTTTGTGCGGTATTTTCGCTTGAATATCAATCTTCAAGGACTCACATGAGGGATGATATCTCATTTGACAGGAAGACAAACTCACTCCGAAGATTGGTTTTCCTTGGAGCGAGATCCGGAACATTTCATTCAATGACAAGAAGTTCGTGATCAAACCGATTGACAAGAAAGCTCCCGATTTCGTGTTCTTCGCACCGAGGCTGAGGATCAACAAGGCAAGTGAAAATTCAGAGCAGTGGAAATCAGGGAACTCGCATCAGACATGGATCGATATTACCGTCATCAATGTGGTATAGGAGCGGTGACTGAGAATTTCTTCACTTGTTACAGCGAATCCTCGCCCTCTGCATGGGTAATCACGAGCTCTATATGCGCCGCAGAAAGCCCGACACGATCGAGGTTCAACAGATGAAGCAACAGGCGCAAGAAGAGAAGTCGAATAGGAAGCAGGAGCGAGAGAAGCTCAAGAAAGAAAGTGAATTACGTCTTGAAGCTGAACGTAAGCAGCAAGAATACGCCGAGAGAATGAAGAAGATGCAGGCCGAGATCGAGAGACACCAGAAGGAGATGCTGGAAGCGCAGGATACCATCAAGAAGCTCGAGGAACAACTCCGCCTTGTCCATGCTGCCAAAGAAGAGTACGAGATCAAGCAAAAAGAACTTCAAGAAATGATGGTGCGATTAGAGAACGAGAAGCATCTGGAAGTTGATGCTAAGACGAAACTCGAAGAGGAGATCAAGAGCAAGGCAGAAGAGGTTGAAGTCATCAAGAAGGTCAGTATAACTTATCGATCAATTTTCGTCTCCGGTCCATGACACCGCATGTACAGCAAATTTTCTAGTTTCCATGATCACGGAAAACCGACATAATTTGACCAATACTCTTTTCCGGGAACAGGTGGTGGAAGAGAAGGACCATGAGACGAAAAAGCTCCAAGAAGAAGTCGAGGAGGCCCGACGAAGGCAGCAAGAGGTACGTTCTAGAGAGAATTCGCTCCCACAACAACAAATATCGTGGCTCTGATGTGCAAGTGCTGAGTTTGTACTCATATCCCAATTTTACCATCAGGTCGCAGCAGCTCTCATCGCTGTGTCCTCGACGCCCGAGCACCACTACGTGCAAGACTACGAGCACGACGAACAGGATGATGAGCACATAGACGTTCAGACTGGAGACTTGAATCACAGTGGAAGCAACGAGCACATTCCTCGACCGGAAGAAGAAAGGAACACCGAATTGAGCAAGAAGAAGGTGCTCAACGATCAACTGCAGACTCTCAGCGCGGAACTCGATCTAGCCAGAGAGAAAGACAAGTTGACCACCAACGATCTCCTTCATCAGGACAACGTGAAGAAGGGCCGAGACAAGTACAAAACTCTCCGAGAAATCCGCAAAGGCAATACGAAACGCCGTGTAGATCAGTTCGAGAACATGTAGACCCTTGATCCATCCAGCTTCTTTTTTTTTCGACTCTCTGTTGTCATCGTAACAGATTTTTATGACGTTTTCAAACACTTCGCTGAAGAAGAGCTGCGGTGCTCCAAATTTTTGCCGGCCAGGACGAATCACGGATCCTACGACTGATTATCTACAATCATTAGATTACGATAAAGACGATGAAGTGCACGATTTTAATAAATCAACCATTATCTTACTCGATTCCTTGCTTAGCGCCGCGTTCGTGACCACCTGAAACGTATTTACAGGCGTGAAGGCTCAATGTCGCCTGTTAGCAGGCTCTTAAATATCCGAACACCATGGAGCAGGGCAGTTTATTACAAGTATACAATTAAAGCGAAATCGCGGAAGCCGAAAGTGCCTAGGCGAGTTACCCTGCTCTCGCATTCTCAAACTTCTAGTGAATGCCACGCCAAATTTTTCCGCTCCAGCAAACTCATTCTGCTGATATCTCGTCGGATCTGACAATCGGGAGTCTGCGATCAGATAGAGAGGGACTCGTTGAGGAATAACTGCGTATCGAACGATCCGATGAATCAGCGGCTCAGGGGCATCTCTGCATGAGAATTGCATTCGGGTTCGGTGCGGCGCGCGGCCAATTGTGGCCCTCCGAAACGGCCCCCGATAGGCCACAGGCTGTGCCCCCCTTCGTTGGGGGCGTGACTATCGTTTGGTGGTTACCAGAATGTCTAAGAATCTGGATCTGAATCCGGTCTCATGAGAATCTGGATATACAGGTGAGACGTGGGCTTTGGATTGTAACCTGGTTTTCCCAGCAGTGGTGATTGACTTCGCGCTTATGAGTCGAAACTGTGTACGGAAGCCGAGAGGAGAGTGTTTTCCTCAGAACGCAGGCAGTTCATCCGTCAATCAACGTGGAACGTCCAAGGGTAACTCGGGAACTGCGTTCGTTGGTCGAATATCTATCGATTGAGCGATTGCCGAAGCTGCCCGCAGGTATTTCCGTTACGAAAATACCATTCCGCTGGATACTGAATGGTGATGGTTGAGCGCCCAACCTGAGTGACCGAAACGGTAACTCTTTGAACCGTAATCCACGGTCGCTGATACTCAGGCTCCAGCCACCTCCGTTAGATTCGCTCATTCACAACTTCACGGCCTCCGGATGTTCGAGCCGGCTTGAGCGATCTGAATCGTGGATGACGACGCCCTGGGAGACATCATCACTTTTTCCTAATGCTCTGGTTCGTGACGACCACGGGTGGCACCTCGAAGAATGATGTTTGGGCATTCGTCACGGATCACTCGTTTTGGCTCCGGAGGTCAGAAACATTGCGCATCGGGGTGCGAATTTCTATCGAAATTCCAGGACTGAACTCAACCCTCCGTCCTGGCGTCCCTCACTCCCTTATATACATATCCGGGTGACACATGGGCTACCTTTTGGGGTTCAACCTTGGTGGCACTGAGCGTGTTAGATTAATGGATGAGGGTAAGACAGTTACTATAACGAAGTCATCGAACGAAGCTGTTATCTTTTGCTCCTGGAAGATTGCTCGCACACAGACAATCCTCGACGGCAGAGAGGCTACGGCTGTGCTGGATACAGGCGCTTCGATACCCTTGTCCGAGAAGACCTTGTCCCTGACATTGAGTGCAAAATCTTCCACGGGAAGGAAGTCCACGCATTCGATTGGAAAGATGAGAGTACCTCGATGGATAGTTGGACAAACGTCAATCTCAGACTGGTCGTAACCAAAGACAAGTCGCATGCCTATGTTGGCCGAAGGCGTCCTCCGATATTTCGATACGACGACCTCGCGACAGGCAGCTGAAGCTACATTTTGACGATCGAATTACTGTCGGCGGCGACGACGAACGGCGAGAGAAAGAATTCCAAAATATCGCTCGCGGGTCGCAGTAACCTCCGACCGTCAAGTTTTTCGAGGTCCCGTTCAAGTTGTCCGATAATACGCCAGTCAGGCAGGAACAGTACGCGCTCTCACACGCTAAGCAGGATTTCGTGCGACAGGAGTTAGCCAATCTCAAGAAGAACGGTATCGTCTGAGAGTCATCGTCCCCTTTCGCGAGTCCAATCCTACTCGTTCCGAAGCTTAATGGAACATGGAGAATGTGCACTGACTACCGTTTCGTAAATGAGCAAACGGATCTGATTAGTTGGCCACTTCCAAACATCAACGAAATCATTGCTGAAACGGGAGGACGCCGGGTGTTTTCCACGGTAAATCTATTGAATAGTTTCTGGCAGCAGGCTTTCATCATGCGTTTTCGGGCATATCAATACAATGTCAACCCGTTCGGTTGGAAAAGCTCTCCCAAGTATTCCCGAAAATTTATGGACGAGGTCTTGATGGAGCCTCGTGGTTGGTCATGCTGATGTCTTATCGTGATTACCCAGCCCAACGCGGTAGGATCCCAGCCCTATGACAGGGCAGCGATCTTCGAGGAGGACAGTGCAGACTCAGGGGGGCGCGATGGCATGTGGTGGACCTATCTGAAGGTATCACGGAGCGAAGTCGTCAGTTTGTGAAATGAAGTCCCCCTCTCTCGTCGCAATCATCCAACAGTGAGTCGTCGAGCCGTAAGATCGCTCCCGAGCTTCCAACGCAATGGCGTGCAGGTGAATCATCGATTCGAGAGAGTGCTCCGATGTTATCGGCGCAACCTTCTGGCCAGACGACTTCATGTCGGAGTGGCATCATCGTGAATCTGGGATCCTGTCGCAGCGGCTCGATGACTCACAGCGATGCCTCTGAGAACTTGCCTCCCTCCAAGCGACGCAGAATTCTGTAGCATCGTTGGCGATCAAACCGCGTTCGATGAGCAGAATGACGGACACTTCCGAGCTTTGCTCCGACTCAGCGTTGATGTGGGGGATGACGCTCTCGAGGAACATTCGAGCAACGCACCGCAAAATGCATTTTACGTTATGAATCATAGACGTATCACGGCAGTAATTCGGGAGAAAGTGGTGGTCGTTTCCCAGATTACTCTGGCTCACTAATGATCTCAAGTACGAAGTTGCTTCGCCATTGTGTTATCCTCCCTTTCCTAGGAAACCGCTTGTAACAGACTGCTGAGGACAGAGTGAGTTCTCTTCTAGTGGATGCACATGCAGGGAGGGGAGAACACTCGGTAGGCCACTGGTATTCCATTTTATTTCACTCGCTCATCCATTCACTCCGCCGCCAACCGTAACACGGTCGCGACCACTCACATATTCTATCTCTAACTACTCTTGAATCAACTTCTCATTGACTACCGCTGTCACTCGACGTTCCCGCTTGAGCCGTTCCCTCTTTCACCCGCTTTCTCTAAGCCACCAGCACGTTCGTCTTCCATGCATCCAAGCTACCTGTCTGCTGCCAAAAACGGCGATCGCTACAAGCTGATTTGAGTCTCTCGGGATTTTCACTGAGCTCAGAATCGGCTTCATCGTTTCTACCATTCCTACACGACTCCGCACTCACAGTGTCAATAGACGTTGGCGTAGCGAGCCTCGGCCGTGTCAGTTTAACAGAAACCTGGCTGTAGCTCGCCGTCTTCTTCGTACGTCGACGCAGCATTGAGCATACCTACTGTTTTTATTGAATGGGACATCTGGAGGAGCAAACAGGAATGAATGGATAGAGCGAATGCATTGCGATTAAAATTGAACTGGGGGTCTAAAAACGAGGTAAAATCAGGCTCTGAAGCCGTCAGACCTGAGAGTCATCGTTCGCTTTAAAGCTTATCATCTTGAAGTGGTGCTTGACAAAATGCCTACTCTTAGGCACCGTTAAGCGAGACAGTGCTACTACACGGATGCCCCCCTCAGGAAGTCTGGTTTCCCAATCTAGACGCCATCGGATGACGGAACCGAACTTCCCCGGAGGATCGCTTTCTTCGTGAACTGTGAATAGGTGGCGACAACCCTCATCGGTTGCTGTCCCATCGAAGTACAGAAACCAGATGAGCGCTATGTAAAAGGGATAAGTGGGAAAATGTGGTGCGTATGTGAGGATGAATATCGGATATCTAGCGTAAGTCACTAAGTTTGTATGGTCGGTGATATTTTCGAAATTATTAGTGAAGTTTTGCGTCCACCTCAGAGTTACGAATATTTGGTCTACTACGACAAGAGTTAGTATTGTTGTTATCAGGAACGGATGTTTCTGAATTGCGCTTAGGGGCAAAATGATTCTTGCCGAAAAAATTATCGTGAAGTAAATCCCAATATGCAAAATGTCAGCAACGGTCACCTTGGCTGCCGGGAAGCACATCGCTGTTAATATGATTAGCACATTCATCATGAGAACTCGTTCATGAGATTGCCATATCTTTTGAGTGTACCGCAAAAACACTTGGGAGCCTGTGTAAACATCGACACGACTATTCACGACAGGAGTCTTCTCGTGTGAAGCAGAACGGGGCGTATCAGGCTCGCATGTAGAAAGTTTCCATCTCTGAAGAGCTTTTCTTCTGGATACGAGTGCCTCCTCACGTCGAGCGGGTTTCTTGGCTTGGCGTCTGAGTCTCTTAACGCGCCGGATGAGTCTCTTCAGGCACCCGTCGAGTCCCTCTCGGCGTTTCCCTGTCGCCTCTACTTTCATTTCGGCCTTCAGACCGTGGGTGACTAACGCGAAGCTGCCGCCCAGTGCCGCCTAATTGATTTTGGAGGCACTTTCCAAAATGGAATTGCGGCGGAAGTCCGGTGGGGAGTACAACGTTTGGTGGGCTCTTACGGAGAACAGAGCGTCGTGGCTCCAAAGTTGGGCACTTTTCACACTATGAAGAGTCAGTGCTGGAACCACTGCAGAGTTCAGTTGCTCGCCTGACGCGGTTTCGCCTCGAGACATCAGAGTCGGGTTTCTCCGCGGCTCTCTCTTGTTGATGATAGCATCTCAGAGAGAGAATCGCGGTCAAAACAGAATCCGATGTGTGCTCCGAAATACATAGCGCGGGCCAGTTCTGGTGGCCATACTAGTGGCGGGAACCTCGCTCGGTCGCTCGGGGACGGTAGCCAGCACTGCAACTCGATGAACAGTGTCTAGTAAAGCACGGAAGAAAAGCAGCGGTTAATTTACAAGTCATGGTAAAGCCTTGGAACCTCCCCGAAGGAGCTCGGGGGAGGGGGGGAACGAACTCGCCAATTGAGGTCATGAGATCCACATGCTGAACAACCCGTTGGAATACGACATGGTGTTCGCAGAATCCACCCAAGAGTAGGGCCACGAGCGCTCAAAATTTTCTGTGTAGAACCTCGTGGTAGGTAAGGACTGGTGGCAGAGTGGGCAGTCTTCTTTCGTCATTATGAAACACAACTGGAACAGATGTATACAAGTTAAGGAGTGGTAAATTCAGAAAGTATCGACTCCATGGTCCGCCGGCGCGTTCCGTCTCCAGTTCAGCCCTCTGGAATGCAGCAGTCTTCAAAACCATCCCCCTTTCTTTTGGGTTCAAAAATATTGGTAACTGACGAATCTGTTTTCCGCAGCTCTTTGTGTTGGGATATTGCCGTTTGGCCAAACATCTCCAAGCGAAACGTAAACCATCAGAACAAATGTTACAGAGGATTGCAAGGTGTAAAGGAGGAGAAGGTACAAGGTGTTTAACCCCGGAACAATCTCTCGGGCTGCCTCTGACCTTTCCCGACTGGCGGTGCGCCGTGAAGGGATGACTACAATCATAGTCGAAGCTACTTTCATGGAAATGAGTACAATTCCGACGGTCTCCACTGTGAGGGATGATGGGACTTGAGTTCTCACAACTCGTTGCTTCACAATTTGTGTCGATTCATCAGTACAATTCAGAGTGTGCTCTATCATCCTATCCGAAGCCGCAATCGTGTCGTCCAAGAAGAGAAGCGGATGTTCATCATTGGAATGCTCACTCGGGGATTCCTGAGGGAAAGATCTCTTTTTCCAGATTCGCAACGACTTGGCCGCGGTGGTGACCTCGGCGGATAACAAGGTGATCGATTTCAAGTTTCGAATCAATTATACAACCCAAGAACGTCGTCGCACCTCCTCAGTGTAGCACGTCCTTCTCTGGATTTCGATACTGTTGTGCCGACATCCCTTTATCAGCTCCGTCCGATGGCTGGCCGGCTTTCTGGAAGCCTGCCGAAGTTGATGAGTACACCAGGGAACGCCACACCATACCTTCTGATCTCGGATTTTGCGGAAAAGAGCTCCGCTCAAGTCTCAAGCGTTTGACTGGAGGGAGAAAACCGTTCTTCGTGCTCGGCGAAGCGTGTCCGACAGAGAGCATCGTCGAGCTTCATGTTAATTTCCGACGACGAGCTGTGAGCGTTCCCCGCATGCCCCGACTTCCATGAGTAGGATTCTCGAAGCCGAGATTTCTCTCTCTCTCACTCTTTCTTTCTCGCGCATCAAGTATCAACTTAGGGTTGAAGTCTGTTTTGAATCTCTATGATCGAGAACGAAAATCGTGATTAGCGGCCATCGTCAACCTCTCGACATTCCCTGGCCGTGCTCGGAATCGATTCCCGAAGTTCCCGAAAATTCGGAAATTCGAAAGGCCTGGTGGCCAAGAGGTAACGATTCTGAAGCACCGTTAACGAATTCGGAGCACCAGTCGTATTCTTGCTCCTGCGCCCTTTCGTGAGGCTCCCACGAAGGGGTACGCGAGAGAACTCTCTATTGTCTTGGCCAAGCACCGTAGTCCTCGATATCGGGTCTCGAATCCCAAGGCGATTACAATTTTTCGTTCAAGAACTTAAATTGATTGACAGCGCATCATCCACGAGCTGGCGCTGAGGCGGCGGGATAGCGGTTGACCCTGCCGTATCTCATTTGACAAAACAATCCCCGGGAACGACATTCCGTTGTTTGATTTTGACCCGGTGCTCAACATCATAGTGTCAGGGCCGGCTGAGCTTAATTCAACGAGTCTTTCCTTCCGCTTTGCACATATTTCTATTCATGGCCGGCCGCTGACCGACCTACGAGTCGTTCCTTTCATTCGCATTCATATTGGTGCCCTTAAAGTCCTGTCCCCGACAACAAAGTGAGAACCGGGGTCTTTTCGAAATTTGCCCTGTTTGCAGTTTAAAGGGTCATCTTTCATAGGCTTTCAGCGTCTACGGCGAGTAATGAGAGTGCACGAAGCGGCCCTAGACCAATTTTCTTGGCTCGCAAAACCTTTCTTGGAAAAACGGTATTCAGGAGCTTCAATTCCAGAGCACCGTGCCGACGATATATTGCGCGCGAGGGAACGATCCCGTCTTCAGTTTACGCACCGTCAGTTTGGGTACGACGCGAGGAGTGAATCACGAACAATCCGCGATCACGGAGGTTCTCCTCGACAATAACTGAGACATGCACAGACAACGAGGTACACGGGCCGTATTTTTGGGGAAACTAGAGAAACGTGAAAGTTCCTGAATGAGGGTTTCACCCACCGAGCTGTCAGTGTCCAAGATTTGAGTCGTCAAGAGTTCAAGAGCCCTCCGGGGCCATACCCATCGTTCAGATATCTCTCTCGGATTCATGGCACCTTTTGCTTGCGCTCTTTTGGAACTACGTTCCTTCCTTAATCAGAATATTCTTCAAAACAAGATAGATGATGTTTCTGAGGAAGAATCGTATCATGGAGTGCCAAGCAGCGCGAGGATTAGTCGACTGGTCCCGAATTCTGGATGAACTACTTTTGTCCCTTTTTGAAACTACTTTTTGAATAAAAGCTCCATCTTCTCTGATCGCGTGCGTTCTCCTCATCGATATGACTCGGTCCGATAGCATGAATTTCATACCAGCGCAAGTTCTCGCCTATGAGGCAGTCAGAGATCGGCATCTGAGGCAAAAATCTGAACTGGTTGTGCACCGGCGAATCCCCGTCGGGCACTACATTCCCTGGAGATGTGAATCCTGTTCCGAAAAGCACGTGCTTCCTGGTTTTCCCGGAATGAGATCGGATGGCCTGGTGCCCTTTCAAATCCACATGTCTCATATGTTGACTGTTCCGTCAGTGATCTCTCTCCAATCGGGAAGCTACTGGGTATTTTCCTGAGGTATTCCAAGCAGAGCACCACAGCCTGGTCTGTTTCGTCCCCCATCATCTCGACTTCCATCCCCGACTCACTACGGGTTTTCCCCGGATGAGGATGTTTCCAGATCGAATGTTCGTCTCGCTCTCTCTCCCCGTTCCTATGAAGCTGGGATCACTCCCATTGCTATCTTTGAGGTGCATCGAGGCGAGCATGGGAGATGATTTTCTCTTTGGGCTGATCCAGGAAAGACGCCAGGTATAGGGAGAATAGTGTCATGTGGCCCTAGAACCCCAGACCCTGGAATCCCGGATCGACAACGTCCCGATTCAACGCACAATCGCTGTTTGGTCAATTTACATGCGCCCACCCGAGAATCGTGCCCGAAACTTCCGGAATCGGGAGCCCATGAGGTGGAATGGTGACGGAAAAACAAGGTAGTCCCTGCAACAATTTTTATGACGCGCATGCTCGCCGTTTTCTCCAAGAAGTTCGGCTCAGCCGTCTCGCGTCAGATCTCTTCGATTCCATCACTTCTCTCGAACGGGCACTCTTCCTCGAGTGCCGACCGCTCTGCCTGGGCATGGGGTCCCAACTGAAACAAGTTATGAGGAGTGAGGTCTCGAACAATTAACCTCGGGATCAACATTTCGACGGGGAAGAAGGCGAGCTTGATTCGGAGGTGCGAGATGGGAGCGTAAGTTGGAGGTCGTGGTAAAGGTGACGTCGTACAAGGGAGGTCCACTGTGCATTACCGTGTTCATCCGTACCCTCCGGGGTCGGCCTCCCGAAGGCGGAGCTTCGGACTCCTCCTATAACTGCGAACTTCAGGCGCTCTTCGCGAAGCGCTGATCCTTTTGAAGATTCCGAGGAGTGCGGTGATCTGTCGACACGGAACATAAAGAAGAGGGAATCGTATTTCTGAAGTGGCGCAAAAACAGTTCCGCTGACATGTTCATCAATGACCAATAGTGGAACTTCACCAGAAGGAGAAAGGTAGGCTTGAGAAGAGTAGATGGCTGTAGATGGAACCGATCGAAAAAATCGCTCCGATCTGCATCACATGAGTGACGGAGATGGGATCAGAAGGCTCAGACTCGAGAATGAGGCGGCGACCCTTGACACAATCGAAGCGAACTTCGCTCAACGAATATTAGGGCATTTGTGGCTTGGTATTTGTGAGAGCAAGTAATTTCCCAGATCGTCTGGCTGCAACGTCAGACTTGTCCTTGGCAAGACATCCGGCAATGTTTCTTCCGTGCAGGGAAGGTACAACAAAGAAGCACCTCAGGTGTGCAACTAGCCGAAATCAAAGAGAACAATGTGACCGATCATCGCAGCGGTGATACCACTGTTCTTCCTCGAACGAACATCAGGTTCATGCGCACTCGGGGCAAGGCGGCCTCTTGGCGCGATTTAGGGATCCGACACCACCTGGATTACTTCTGGAATCACGAATATTCGCAGGACTTGAGTCGCGGCTCCCCATCTCTTCTGCTTCGCGCTCCTGAGCTCTCCGAGACACGATTTCTCGAGACGAACCGAATTCCTTCTGCAGCGGATGTAGGCTTTAACTTACGTTCCGCGTCCCCTGAACTTTGAACCTCCGTGAACGTTACGCCCTTCAAGTTTTGCGCACAATGCAATACGCCAACGGCCGAACTTGATGCTATTTGCGTACTGTCGATGATTTAGTGGGGGAGAGCCAAGGTCACCCTGGTGAAGAGGCCGAGTACGGTAGTGGTGAGCCACTTCAGGAGTGAACATTCTTCAGCACCCTGGGGGGCTCCATCCACCTTTACCCTCATGCAATCTGCGATTACGGGATCCCACGAGAATTGAGTTTGAGAAGCAGTGTGTCGAAGCTTCATAGCCCTTATCATAGGAAACTACCATTGATGTTCGGAAGTTGAGTTGCGAGTCATATGAACGGTTTTGCTCAAGGATCATGGTTCAGGATGAATCTCTTGCGGCTCAAACTCACACGTGGACGGATGGAAAACGAGAATTCTCCATGACTCAAGAGCGGAAAGTGCACAGCGTCGAACGATTTTTTCCAGGAGAGCATTCGACAGCACTCGCTTACGATGGTCATGCAAGCGGACATGCAACCCCGAGAGTCGGTTGCCAGACAAGGGAATTCATCAGGACGCTGACACGAAACGAAAGAGGAAGCTAGGTTTTCGGAAGAAAACTGGGAAGGTGTCCCGATTTTCACATCAATTTTCTGTGGAGATGAAGATAATTGTTGTTTCCCCCGACCTTCCTCCCGAACGGCTCGGCGCACGGACCCGTCAACAACATGATCGCTGCAACCATTCGGAAAATCCGAGACGTTGAAGAAATGAGGAAATCCGAGTTTAGGCCACCCATGGTTCAGTAACCAGGCCCTTAAGACAGCGAAAAAAGCCCCACGGAGCCTAGCTCTACGAAACGCCGTTGAAGGTTGAGATTTTCCAGTCAGGCATTTTTCATGGGAAATATTTCTCTAGCTTGTTTATTCACTCATTTCGAGTGGAGACAATCATCAGACGAGTCATGGGAAATCGTCGCTCAAGTGAGGCAAAGCCGATTTGTCCTGAACCAAGCCGACCGTCATGAAACGCCTAGAGTATGCAGCGATTCGCTAAACCCATATTCTTGAAAGAAGCGGTCGTTGAGGCGCGCGCACGGGAGCGGGGGTGCATCAAAGTTTGCCTCCCCATCATCCACTGAAGGAATATCTGTGAATCGTCCGATCTGGTGCTTTCTACGCAGCGCCACCGCACTTATGATATCGACAGTGATACGACCCGTAAATACCATGCGAGGTCCTTCCTGATAGACCGAATTTTATCTGGAACCCGGGTGTTGATCCGGATCAGTTGTTCTTGAAAGAAACAACTTTTGATGCCGAAGAAATCCAGACGGAACTTATCTTCATAATCCAGGTGATTTATGATTTTCTCTCTGCAAATTTATGCAAATAGCTCGATCACAGTTGGGTCGTCGATTCTGAAAATCATACGTGTAGATCCGTGGAAAGCGGTTTTGAGAGAAAAGGAGAGAGGAGCATCCACGGTCCCGCCGTGCCGCAGTTTGGCCCCAATGTGCTCTTCGTCGTAGTTTGGGAGTCAAGTTCTGATGAATCTCGATTCTGTCGTTGGCATCGATTCAGTCATCCAGTGGCGGGACGATCCAACGAGACATCGTTGGATCGTGAAGTGTTTCCGTCGTTCTGCGGATCTCCAATTAACGGCCTCGTTCAAACAAGATGTACAAAGGTTCGTCGAATTTCCCTCGGAATAACTATGGAGATAGATGGATAGATCGTGACGTCGTAAACTGCGATGAGGAGCGCTGCGGCACATCGGTTCGAGCAGTGGGAATTCGGCTTGGCTAATCTCGACGCCCCGTGAGAAATCGCGGTTTCGCTCACACTCAAAGTTGAGCTTTGGAGGCACGGGCGCGCGTTGAGAACAACGGAGGCCCGGCTCCGACTCTCTCTATGAGATGTGCATTTAACTCGATTGCTCTGTATCTTTACGGTTCTCTCGAGTTAGTTAGTTCCACGGAGTCTCAAAGAAAATCAGTGCGCGTTTTCGTTAGATGATCTGTGCATGCATGGAGCACCGGTCAACCCCTCCGATAGGCATGGCTTCTACAAGTAGGCCGCGAAACATGCTCGATACCGGAATCGGACTTATCGTAGCTAGCCGGATAGTGACGAACTTGTATGTTTGATGGCAGACCGCGGAACGTTGCCAAGAGACTTTCCATGAGATGCTCCCGGAGCGAAGATGTTGTTCTAAACTCGCGTCGTGCACTCCGTCTCGCATTCTCCGTTTCTATAACGGCGCGACATCTACTTATCTCGGAACAAAGAGAGTATTTCTCGAGACCTTTGTCTCCCTGTTAGCCCGCATTCGATGGGTTGACCAACGTCGGAGATCCTCTCTGAGGACCGTAGGAATGAAGGCGATGAACGAAACGCTGTGAGGAAAATCGCGATAGGAGTTGCCGCATTCGCAACATGCAAGTATGGGCAACCTGCTCTGGAAATCTATAGGCGAGTCGAATTCTGAAGCATGAATCGCAACGATTAAATGAAATCCTACTAGAAATGCTCAAGATCGGGTCCTAGACTGCCGTATGGGGTATTCATATTATTGGTATATTCATGCACCGAACATATGCGTCGGCTGCATCGGAGTAGTAAGCCTCGTGTTTGAAGAAAGTGCCTGGAAGTTCACCAATTTTATCGCTCTTGTAAGCAATGGAGGGAACCAATGACCCCTGTGATCCTTTGGGACGTGGACATTAGGGTTAGCAGCCTAGGCTAAATTCAAACAATAATTGGAAGTCAGAGCAAGGAGCCCCGAGATTCAGTGCAACCTCCAGCAAGCACTCCCTGATAGTATGCACTTTGCTGGGACTATCATCATATCCATCGGCTGGAGGAGTCGTTCGTGCACGCATTATTCTGATATTACACAATGGCCTTGATCTTGTCCTCTTCCAGCGTTGTTCATTTTCTGTTGACTTGGACACAATGGCCCGGTGAATTCGAAATGACTAAAATGGTGTTTCTGATACGCTCCTGTAACTGTGACATTCTGTTGTGTCGACACTTTGTTTAAACGGTTCCTATCTCAACCCTCTTCATTTGGAATCGGATCAAGGGGCCGTTGTTGACGTTTTGGTCTCCCCTCATTGACTGCGAAGCTGACATCGATGTGGTTCTTGATGCCGCAGAGGTGAACTTTCACGGCATTCAACGCCTGTCAGCAAGGCTGACGTATAGCTCGACAATTTCAAATACGAGACGTACGTGGCCCGATGGCTGCTGTCGCTTTCAGCCGATGAGTTTGACGCTTAATTGGAAACAAGCTGCGTATCGGAGTCGAGAAGATCGTTCCCTGGATAAGACTAGCGCACATGTCTCCTTCGAACGAAGCTCCCGTGGCGGCGACTCGTTCAACAAGTGCGTCAACCACGGCATCGATGCGTCGGAAGGCGTTCGAAACGCTGACTTTTCACCTGCCTCGCGCCTGGATATCCTTTGGAGCCCCCAATGGAAGCGTATGAATGCCGATATTGAAATCAGGTAGATGATGTGATCGTTTTCCGATAATATGTTCTCCGAAACGGTCATGAGCTGGCTCCCGTGTCGAGGGACGATTTCGGGCGAAGAGATCGCTAGCATGCGCTTTTCCATATCAGGCTCAAGAACCTCGAGTAGGCTGGAGCGAAAGCAATCGACCAAATCGGAGCGTTAGTCTCCCTGTCGAAGGTGTTCTCGGAGCCAGAAAGTATCGGGAGTGGCATCGACAGAAAGTAAATCACCTCCGGTGACAACGCAGGGCGCGATGTTTGGCAAATGGGATGGAACGCGTGTTGTCAGCTTCCACTGGCCAAAGCTTTGCCAATATTTGGCTGAGCACTTGCGTCTGTTATAGAACTATGAGTCTTCGGAATCGAACACCTCTGTTCAGCAGACCTCATCCTGATTCTGAGCTCAGCGTGCGTGAAACCATGCATCGAATTTTCTGGACCCGGCCGCTATATCGCGAATTCTAGAGGCGACCAAGATCACGAGTCTCTGGCACTAGAACCGAAACTTCGCGGCGAGTATTGATGGTCATGTGGCCGATGTTTGACGCGGGGGCATGCACTCCGTAGAGAGGGGGAGCCACTTTTCAGGAAAACCTCGAAATTTTCGGTGACAGACGGACGGGTCAATCGAGACATTCTTCAGAGGCGACCACCCTTTCCTGGAGGACATATCCTGAACTTGGATTCCTAACGAAACATACTTTATGAATAGGATCCTCTCCACGTTGAATCTGTTCTCCTCCAGGGCCGTTATTCGGATAAGGGTTTTCGCATAACCCAGATGGAATGTCCGCTAATCGTCATCAAGACTCCCTGATTCGAATACGCAAAGGATTTCGCCGCCTCGATCGAACCTACGTTCCTACCCACTCAATCCGTGGATGCGAAGCACCGGCATCAAAACCGGAACTAAGCGAACCACATCGGAATCTATTTCAAGAGCATCGCCAAGAGTATATGATCTGCATGCTGGCTTTGAAGACACTGGAATGGGAATACGTTTCGCTTCGTGGATTCGCGCCTCTCTCAATCAACGACACATCGGACAAGCTGTATCATAATTCGCGAATGAGAAACTCGAGGCTCTGTGGCATCAGAGCTCAGAATCGATGCCATCTAGCAAGTCCGAGGGACATACTGAGTTTCTTCGGTGAAGCACATCAGCATGTTGAGAGAAGCTGGTTCGTGGTTATCACTTGATGAGAAGTGTTTGAAAAGCCGACTTCGCCTCCGTGCCCGGAGGGGAGAACTAAGCCAGAGTTCTTGGAGCGTTGAGAAGAGCCCGCGCGATCTGCAATTCAACACTTCCGAATCACTTCAACGTCGCCGCCGCTGAATGAGTCAGACTTGGTCATTAATATATCCTATTGAGTATCACTCTTGCATCCAGAACTTTGGTGTCGCCATGTTCTTCGATCATCGTGAGTTCTGTTTTTGAAGTTTCGTCATGGTCGCGTGTGAAGGTTTGGGAATCCTGAGTGAGATATCCTTTCACTCGATATGGAAGATATCAGAGATGTTGCATGTTATAGTACCACACGGGAAGATGCTCGTCTATACCCGAACGCGAAACCGGAAGAGACTCATGGCTTGCCAAATATCAAATAAGAGGTCGCGGTGAAGAGCTAATCCATTTGAGTCTCAACCAGAGAGTCTAGGTCGACAGTGTAGAACTCGAAATCAGTGAGCTCCTTGACTTGGGAATTATTCTTTGCAACTGCCTAAAATCCAATTACAATGAACCCTGGGTCATCTGCAATGGCGATTCAGGGACCCCAGGTGAGCGTTGTTGGTGTGCTCGCCTTACTATGGGTCGCGCTATGGCTCGATCGAGGGACCGGATTCTGAGAAGTATTGCGGAACACAGACTTATGTCCAATTTCTGTGTTTTCTGCACTTCATACGTTCAGTATTTGATCACCGTAAACCGGCAGCGCATTTGGCTTCGAAGTTGTCGTTTTGGGATGAACTACCCACCGGGGTCTCATCGGATATGCCCGTGGCCCATGCACGCCTCGCCATTGGCATCAGTCATCAGCGTTCGATCCTCGTAAACTCAGAACTCGGCAATGAATGCAGGACATCTCTGTCGATGCTTTTGAAGAGCATCTCTCGCTCTTATGTCAAAGGGATCAGATGCGGAGTGTGCAAAGACGCATCAGAACTCGGCGGACGGCAATTTGAGCGAAGGGCCGATCCAAGCGACAGCCTGGAAGTCGCGCGAAATCTCGGATATGATTTGAGCGACGGACAGAAGTGAGCGAGAACCTGATTTCAGCGAATGCTTGATCTGAGCGCAGGGCGGTTTTCGGCGGAAACCACATCGGTGACCGGGAGCGCACAAATACGGTTCTCGCTGAGATGTGGCCTTGCTCGAATCCGCTGGAATCCCGCATAACGGCAGGATGCAGGAATTTCTGCTAGAAGATCCGGGTGGCCCGGCGCCGAAAGTCCCGTTTGGCAGATGTCGAGCGGTACCTCTCAATCGCGACGTTTTTCTTCGCCTCGCGGCTGTTGCCTGGTTTTGTTCTCCGATAGCAATGGAATTCAAGTCTCCCTCAATCATCCACAAGTCACCTTCAAATAGATCGATGGTTGAGAATGTCTGGGTCTGGGTCCGGATTTCTCGGGAACATGGAGCTCCATGTTGATGGGTCTGGGTCCGGATTTCTCGGGAACATGGAGCTCCATGTTGTAGTTCAAGATCGTCATCTATTGTCCCTGGGTTTGCGTGGACAGCAAGGCCTAGGATCGTGATCAGAAAGCGAATTCTTGCAATGAGCAATGGGGTTATCGGAGATGGGTCGCCTCTCGGCTCGTGGCTCGAAAACGCGCGTGCTATACACAGCAGAGAGAACATCGAAGAGCCTCCGGCTCGCGATCTCTCGGGAATCGCGTTCAGTTAATCGGTGGTCAGGGAAACCTTCTTGTTCATCGGAAAGGTAAGAGGGAATGAAAGCTAAAGGATTCGTCGGATGTAAGGGGCCTTGGTCCCCCTGCCTCGCTTTCTGAACTCTTTCAGCGGGTTGCCGAGTCCTTTTCAGGACCCTTGCCCTCCAACCCCGAGCCGATTCTCCGACTAGTTAGCGGAATGGTTGGTTTAGTTTGTAAACGCAACTATGTGCAATGTTTCGTCCCGTGTTTCTATCGTGAATTCATTCCGAGGCGGAGTTTCCACAGTCTATGATAAGAGCGGGCGAAGCAGCCTGATGTCAAAACACGATTCGCCTCTGGGGAAATCCCGGAAAGGTGTCGGTCGAAGACTCCGAATACACAAGTGAGAGAAAAACCCCATGGTATAAGTCTGCCATGAGCAAGACCCTCTAGGAGAGCCAGCAGCGAAAGGAATCACATGCACCGAGCCGCTCGTTGCAGCATAGTTTTCGAATAATTTTCCACAAATGAGCAGAAGTCGACGAATTCTTCAATGAGATCCGACCGAAAAACCGTCCGAGCAAAGGACCGCGCGATTGAGTGAGGGAGCCAGGCAGTCAACGGAGGGCACTATGGCAGGGCGATAGAGAAAAGACGCCGAGGAGATAGTCAGGGGAGAAGGAGAATTTAATAAACGAATTCCGAACTAAGCTTTATTCTCATATTTGTCACCGGCCAGACCCTCTTTTTCGTCCCTTCCCGTTTGCTCTCACCTTCTCTTCATTCGTTCATTCATTCATACAGACTCTCGCTCGTTCGTTCGCTCGCTCACGTACACAGTCGACGGCTTGCCTGACTGCAAGGCTGGCTTAGAGGAGCTAGAGCTCCGGAGGCGAGGGAGGCGAATTGCGCGGTGATCTTCTCTCTCTCTCCTTCCTTCCGCTCGGACCTCATATTTCGACGCGAATGACAGAGAACGAACGGCCTGCCTGTTTGCCGGTTGGTCGGTCGCTTGCCTGTCCGGGGACCGAATGGGAGAGAGGACAACAAGAAAGAAAAGACGACGGCTTCCCGTCGGTTTGGGGGTCTTGCGGGGTGAGCGCACGCGGGCGCGGGAGCGAGCGACCGAGGGACCGGGCGGGCTGGCGGGCAGGGGGAGACGACGACAAGGGAACGGATATTTGCCTGTCAAAGAGGAGCTCCCACTCTGCGAACAAGTCAACCCACCCGACCGACTCGGTCGCTGCAAGACTGCCTGCCTGCCTGCAGCCCGTCCGCCGGCCCAGTGATCGTTGAAATCTCCCAAGCATTCTATTCTTCACGATGGCTCGGAGGCTGGGAACAACCCGTCGGAATGAACCCAGGTCTTCTGAGGGCAGTTGGTTCTGTTGCGGGACAGGATTGAAGCCACCATCCGGTACACAATTGTTCCCTTCAACACTGTCCGAGCAGACATACGCGACGATTCGGCCACCTCAGAATCCTTTGTCGCATAATTGGCACACGGGAAAGACTCCAAGCGGAATCTGGGGAAACTTTATCGCTCCTTTCGTGGGGTCCTCACGTTATAGATCGATCAGACTTGGAACACTTGGAACCAGAGGATCAAACAAGAACTCTGTGGAGCAGTGGTTCTGAAAGTGGTCGACGACCGACTCCCGAGTGATCGATGATCTTGGGAGAATCTTGTTGAGCCCTAGCCTCAGGAGTGAGGAGGTCACTCTGGGGTCAATCTGACCGCGACGGATCTCAAAATGCTCAGTATTGACTCGCAGGGCTCGATTGGTATGGCGAGTTTTAGGGCCATGGCAGTAAAACCTTGATTATTCGAACTAGTCACAAGGTTGAAAACAGTGCCGAGCGAGCAATCTCGGAACCTGAGTCTGGAAATTTTTTCATGGTCAACTCCAATGGGGGAAGGTTGGCTATCGGTAGCTGCCAGTCTCGGTAGGGAATGAAGGTGAAGATGTCTCGAAACTTCCTCCGAACGAACGACGGTACAGCTGGTTGATCTGGGCTCCTTTTGGGTAGTTTGACTGATAATCGTTCCACCCGACCTAAATTGCAGATGAAGGACCACGGTATCATGACTCCGTCTCAGGAGGACACGAGCGAAACTGAAATGGACACACCACCTCCAAGGACCGGTAAGTGCTTTCTCCTCACTTGATTGCGGCATTGTATTGTGCCACGAATCGTGGTTAGAAATATGCGCCTTGTCATGGGTGCAGTTTCGGCATTGTGTCCGCCTGGTGGCCGTCTCGGAATTCATTGGAAGTGTAGGACAAGATCTTCGAAACTTCGATTACAGAGTGTACAAACATTTGAAAAGCAGTCCAGTGCCCTCATACCATGTTGTGCAAATTATGTGTTCTGGATGTAGGGTAAATGTACCAGTTATGGACCCCCTGACCGGTTATGGAACCCTTAACAGTTATCGGTCCGGTCCAAAAGGGGAGGGGGGTCCATAAGTGGTCGGCGGTTGGAAAGCCATGTAATGGGCCCTCCTCGGTGATTGTCCTCGATTTTCTGAATCAATCGGCGTTGTCTGAGCTCTGATGTTGGCTGCAGGCGCTGCGAAGCTGATCTGCGGTTCTCGTTCCCCACTTTGCACGGCGGGGATCGTTCGCAGCGGTGTACTCTGCGGACTGTTCCACACGGAGCCGTCGAAGACTCTTCCTTGAGGGCCCTCAGGAAGGTCAGCGTCCCCAAGGCAGGGGAAACTTGGCACCTATCGGAAACGGCTTGCGAGACGATATTTATGGTATATACTCCAAGCCTCCGCTTGCTCCGGGAAAAGTCTGACATTGCCCTGAGCCGACGTATCATTTCTCTTGGGATTCTCAAGAACCGTTTCCCGAATAACGGACGCGAGAGGTTCTGGAACGAGCCTGTCAGATCGCCACATCCGAGGAAATACAGGCGACCAGGCGGCTCAACCCAGGAAAGACGTCGTGAATCATGAAGTGCCTTCTCTTTGACTATCAGCCGACAATCAGATGGCTGCTGCCGATCGAGTCCATCCCTGAAAGTCGTTCATTCGATATTACATTGACTGGACGTTCCATCGGCTCGCGTTCCTACGCATCCAAAGCTTGAGCGGTGTTCAGGATCTTTCGGCGTTGCACAAAATCCGTGCTGTATTTATCCCCGCAGCGACTGACCGCGGAGTTCACACCATTCCAGGGAAGATTGCCAAGAAGAAACTACGGCGGTTAACCAAGGATGACGGATATTGCTCCTACACGAGTACACCCATTTCTTGCGGTGAGTACTCAATATTCTTGATCTCAAACCATGTCGCGGGTCGAATGGGGGAACCACATTCGAGGCCTAGTTTCGCGCTCATTCATGGCGCTGCAATTTTCTAGATACGGCAGCAATCGAGCGTCTCAGCGGAAGCGGCAGCCACACCCAGGTCGTACTCGTCGATAATAGTTTATCAGGTGCACCAGGCCACAATGGGAACAGTCCCACCGAAAGAACTTCGGTAAGCATCCCGTGCAGTCCCGGCTCATAGCTATTGGTCCATCCCGCAACCGACCGACGGATATTTTGTTGATGTCTTCTCCTCGTTCATGTTCCGTCATCAGCGATTACATCCGAGTTCAACTTACAGTCTAAGGAAGGAGACGAGAGGCCCCAGTGGCAATCGAAAGCGGATTTTTTGCTTTCGATAATAGGCTTCGCGGTCGACCTAGCCAACGTGTGGAGATTCCCATATTTGTGCTACAAAAACGGGGGAGGTAGGACACGTTTGAAATTGAGTTCGAACCGAGCGGACAGCAATCATCAACGGCTCGTTTTTCTTTCTCTCTTCTCACTTCTCTTTTCGTTTCCAGGAGTTTTCCTCATCCCCTACACCCTGATGTTAGTGTTTGGGGCCCTTCCGTTGTTCTACATGGAGCTTGTCATCGGACAGTATAATCGCTCAGGTCCCATCAGCGTATGGAACATGTGTCCTCTGTTCAAAGGTTCGTCCAACGGGGATAATGTCAGATCTGAGGAATTTCCACAGCGAAACTCGATCCGAACATTCCGCGCTGCCGGATATAAATTAATCGAGTGTCTTCGATCTAGGGGTCGGCTATTGTGCAGTTTTGATATCGTGGTACGTGTCATTCTATTACAATGTCATCATCGGTTGGGCAATCTACTTCGTCATCTCATCGTTCTCCTCGGAGCTGCCATGGTCGACCTGTGGGAATCCCTGGAACACTCCAACTTGTTATTCGGGTGTGAAAGAAGCTGGCATAGCGGCAGAAAACAGAACATCAGCAGCGCTTGAGTTTTTCAAGTGAGTTTGCTGTTGGCGGCTCTGAATGCGGTCTCCCTTCGGCAAGATGGACACAGCCGTTGAGAAAATGTCTGGCCGAACCGCAGTAATCATGACTTAGGCTGTGAATATCTCGCGGAAAAATAGTCCCTCTATGAGGCTCTCATATTCTCTCCATGAAAAATACAAGGAGCCTCCCCTTTAGAGAATCGGAGGCTTTATTCCTCCCATGCTGAGTTTCATTCTCGTTGCCCGTTCAAAAGCAGTCTCACAATCAGATGTGTCCCATCCCTCCCATGAATCTGACCTTCACACGATGACATCATATGTTTTCAGTCGGGGGGTTCTAGAACTGCACACATCGAGCGGTATGCACGATTTGGGTCTTCCGAAATGGCAACTTGTTTTATGCGTCTTTTTCGTCTTCTGTATCCTGTATTTCGCGCTTTGTAAGGGAGTCAATTCATCAGGAAAGGTCAGTGGAAGGGTCAGGTGCAATGAATGATGCTACATTCCCTCTTCGGGAACCCTTACGATTATCTGATGGTGGGAGTTTAATTCTCATTCCAGGTTGTTTGGTTCACCGCAACAGCCCCTTATGTCATCCTGACCATTTTGCTCATAAGAGGCGTGTTCCTGCCCGGAGCGGCAGAGGGAGTTTTATATTATCTGAGACCCGACGTCTCAAAGTTGTACGACACCAAAGTTTGGGTGGATGCCGCGGTTCAGGTGCGGAGCTGTGGAAATGTTACGAGGAGAATATGATGCTAGTTTGCTTTTTGGCGACCGTCTGACCTAACCTGTGTCTCATCCCTAGGTATTTTTCTCTGTTGGGGTCGGATTCGGCGTACATTTGACCTATGCGTCGTATAACCCTTTCACGAACAACTGTTACAAGTAAGTGGTATCCAAATATCATACCGAGTCCGTCCGCAGGGTGACGTCATATCTTGCACAACATGTTTGCCGCAATTTAACAAATCTTCTCTATGAAATTCTTCTCCAGAGATTGTCTCTTGACCGCTTGTGTGAACAGCGGGACTTCATTCTATTCTGGTTTTGTCATTTTCGTTTACCTGGGATACATGGCAAAGAAGCAGGGCGTTCCGATTGACAAGGTGAGCTCGAATAATGAAACATCGGAGCGATTCCCTGCCCGTGTTTTGCGCTCGAGAACCTCATTGACCAAAAACCCTTCACCCTGATTCGCCAGGTGGCAACCGAAGGACATGGACTCGTATTCCAAGTATATCCGGAAGCAATATCCACACTGCCTGGTGCTCCTTTCTGGTCGGTGCTATTTTTCGTTATGTTACTGACACTCGGACTGGACAGCGCCGTGAGTTGAGCTTCTGCCGTAGTCGACTTATCAGCATCATGACAACAACTCAAAGTGCGCTGGTGACAATGAGTCTATTGCAGATGGGAGGTTTGGAATCCGTCATCACCGGTCTCATGGATGAATTCAATTTCCGCATCGGCAAATGGAAAATTCCCCGCGAGCTATTCACAGTTTTTGTACTGTGTGCGTCTTTCTCGATGTCGATGATCAACGTAACCAGGGTGGGTGACTTGCGTCAAATCAATAATTTCGTCGAAATTCACGGAGCTATTTCCGGAACTGGAAAATCATTGAAGAATAAATGGATTGCAGGGTGGTGGCTATATGGTGACATGGTTCGACACCTATGCTGCTGGGATATCCTTGTTATGCAGCGCGCTCTTCGAGGCTCTCGCCGTCTCCTGGGTCTACGGGCTGGATCGCTTCGCGGGCGACATTCAGCAAATGCTCGGCATAGATCCTGGTTTATTCTGGCGCTGTTGCTGGAAATTCGTTTCCCCCATTTTCCTAGTGGTAGGCTGATGATCACCGCATGCGCAGCAGAAAATCGATTCAATTTCAATCATTGTTGAGCAATTGCTGTCAAGGCATTCGCAACGGCAACACTTGAACTGAGCGTTAACTGTAGACTTTATGAAAAATCCAGGTCGTCATCCTATCCGCGATTTTCGGCTCAGGCACGGTGGAATATAATGAATACATCTACCCTCAGTGGACAGAAGGTGAGCGCTCCCCTGTCCGTTTACCAGATCCCGAGCAGTGAAACTCTAGAGATGCTTGAGACTCGTCACGTTATTGAATTCGTCTCTCTAATGCCTGATGCCTATGATTGTACTCTTCGATCGATTTCAGCTATTGGTTGGGCCTTCGCCTTGTCTTCCGTCGCGATGATTCCAATTATAGCTTCATATAAACTTTACAACGCAAGAGGATCTCTAAGAGAAGTGAGTCGGCCCGATGAGCCACCTATGGCACAATACAAATATGATGAGGAGTGAGAACCGAAATTCATGACCTCTTTCTGCATGATTTCAGAGGATTCGCATAACAACGCAACCTATCCGTGACGAGAACCACCCGGGAACGATTCGAGAAAAACAGCGGAACCCCGTCGTTGAACTGTGAAAACACGGGGATAACCATTGTCCCGTGTCCAGCACTCCGTTCGTGGTTTGAATAGACCTTCAGACACCCATTTTCTGTTGGTATATGTGTCTCCGAAAAATTCGAGATACGTTGTTATTCGTTGAATCTATTATAGCAAAACTCTCAGAGCCATCAAACGAGGAAGAAAACCGGTTTGGGGTAACCGGGGAGAAGTTGAGACGTGAATCACGCAACAGATGCACACAGAGCGATTACATCGATATGGTTTCAGTTAGAATCTTACGCTTTATACTCATTGAGCCTCTTGAGTGTGATGGGTGAATCTGTGTGCGAGCATCTGTTGACCCAGCGATGTATCATTGATATTTCGACGATCAGAGATGATTGTCCCTGTATGATATCACCATTGGTAGAGCGCTTCTTGAGAAATTGTCCAGAGCATGAGCAGTTGGAGTATGGCCGTGAATGTAGTAGGTACGGAGCTTTGCCTCTGTGGTGTTGAACGGCATCTCGATCGTAGCGAATCGGTGATTGATTATTGTTCGGCTGGTAGTCATCCTTGATACATATGTATTAGGACCTATTAAGTGCAGTTCAATGTTACGCATCTTGAAAGCTAGGCAGTGAGAACGCGCTATCTGATAGGTAGCTGAAGTTGTATTCCTGAAGTTACTGTTCACTTAACCGGTTTGCATATCATGAGCGGTGGATCTCATGACAGAATCAGTGTGCACTCGTCGGTAGAGTCTTGAATGGGTATGCATGGTGATGCTACGCGAGCCCGATTCCTGGACCGGCGTTGATCACAACGAGAAAGGGCACGAGGATATTGGGTGCCGGATTAGATGAACGCTTGCGAATGATTGAGACGAATAGGACTCAGGTAGCAGACGATAGCAGGTCAGTACGGAGCCGGACGGATCGGAATCCGTTGAGATCTGATCGACAAGTTGTAGTCAGAGCTCGATGCTCCCGTCGGATAAGAGCTGTCGGGGTTCTTCTACATGAGTTCATGTACACATCCCACCAACGAAGGAGTTCCGAGCACACGTTGATTGAAAACTATGCACCTATCTGAACCTAGCGAAAAGTATACGTATCACGTTTAATACGGATTGAATGAGTTTTTCACGTTTTGTATGTAAGATACGATGCACGAAAACTGACGAGAACCTCTCGGTGTTACAACCTAGCGACTCAGGATATGGATTCCGTGTTCTGCGGCCGACTGGCACCAGAGCCTCTGAGCAGAAGAAAGTCAACGAAATTGATGGTTGTTGAGTGTATTACTGCAATAACTCGCCACACAATGGACGAGGTCTGGCTATTGTTCGCCGCCATAAATTCGTCGGTTCTTTACCGCCCATCACAATTTTGTCAGTAGTTGATCAGTTTTTGGAGGCACGAGTATATTTTCACAGATAACCTTCAGTTAGCATCCATCTGTGTATAATTTCGAGTGCCTCGAGAGTCGACTAAGTCGGTTCTGGAACCGTTCAAACGGTCGAGACCGAGTCAAAATGTCAAAGACGACGGCAGTGAAAGGCGACGAAACGCTGGCTGGACTGCACTCTAGCTATTGCAGCGATTCGTCGAACCAGTTTCGTGAAGCGTTTCAGGGATGGGGTTTGGGAATAACTTAGGCTCACTGGCTCGGGCATTTCTTGTTTAGAGAACTTTTATGAGCGCGAGTGACGTGAAAACTGAGATAGGTCATGTCTAGCGGCAAACTCATCAAATGCAAATGGGAGGGTGTTGAGCATTATGCAGAGAAAAGACGAACTCTCGAAAGAAGACTGACTTGAGGAATGTATGATGTAGTGTAGACCGGTTTTCTAATGATTATACTTCTTTCAAAGTGTCGAGTCGACTCGTTCCACGTTAGGATTCGCCGTACTCTAATGAGATTTGTAGCTTTAGAGAGGTCGTAGCGTTGATGATAGTGGAGTCATTGCTATCGGGCTGTGGAAGTGCACATGAGCACCACCGATTCGGGGAGTTGCCCATGAAGATGATCTGTTTTGTGTCTGGGGAGTCCTCACAATTTTCAATAACAATATCAGACAAAATATTGCCGAGACATATTTGCCGGCATCGCCGATGCGTGCACTCGCGAGCTTCGAATAAGAGGCTATCTGTTCCAAGGTTCATTCATGCAATTTATGAAGACCCAAGTTCGGAATAAAGGCTTTGCTGGAATAACAAAAAGTTATGGATCACGATTTCCGGGTGCTTCTCATTCGACAAACCGTAAAGTGAGGCGCTTGGAGGCTTATGAAGGCTGCATTCAACTCGTATTCATGAACTTACGAGCGGCGTCGATTTTTGCGTATTCTCTGTCCGCTTGCCACTAAACAAGACCTTTTCGGGTCGGAGTTGAGGAATTAGAGGTCAAACCTACAGATTGTGTGTCCCAAGGCCCTTCACACCATTGAACTGTCTACTCTCCCATGATCACTGTTGCGGAGAGTTTCTCTTGCTGCCCGCCGTCAGCTGCCATCTCTCATTCGGAAGTCCGAATTCATGAGACTCAAAAGGAAACACGGTTCGGAGTCTCCGAAACATGATTGCAAGCAGTTGATTGCACACTCAGTTTCGGAGCCGAGTCGTTTTTCGTGTCTGGAGCACTCCATGCGAAATGGGAAGGAGTAGCTGTCCAATAACCCTCCATTCCCAAAGGAGTACTTATGGCTAGGTTGTTTGACTGGGACCACCGTCATGGCGTCCTCGCGCAGTCTCTGCGAATTCGGTTCCTCCGGGTTTTTGAGGGAGGATTCCGTTCATACTCCCGGTTTGGTGCTCTTCGGTCAGACCGCGTGGCCAGATCAGGGGCGTACACAGGATTTTTTTTTGGGGGGGGCCAAGACCATTTCCGCCCTAGTTCGGGGGGGGGGGGGCCAACCGAGGATGATGATGAGCTTTAACATGGAGCTCTATGGGCCGGACAAAAATTTTGGGGGGGCCATGGCCCCCTGGGCCCCCCCCTATATACGCCACTGGGCCAGATTGTAACGATTTCGGAGCACCTGTAACGAATTCGGAGCACCAAGGATACCCTTGCTCCGGTGCTCATTGGTCAGGCCCCGTGGCCAAGATGTAACGATTTCGGAGCACCTGCAACGAATTCGGACCACAAACGATACCCTTGCTCCGGTGCTCATTGGTCAGGCTCCATGACCAAGATGTGACGATTTCGGAGCATTGGTAACGAATCCGGAGCAGCAGTGATACCCTTGCTCCGATGCTCTTTGGTCACGTCGGAATCCTCCGTTTGCACGCTCACTTCAGTGAAGGACCTATGATTTTTTCTATATCCTGAAAATGCCTCCAGACAGCCCAAAACTCGAGGAATTGGCCGCCCTATTTGGCCAATATGGATTCAGAGGCTCGTGATTTACAGGAATAGTTCCCAGATAATTCTGTTCAAGTGGCACGCTAGCTCGGATACTGCCTATGCTGGAAACGGCACGCGAAATGTTGTTCGGTGACGCACCCCTCTAAAAAGGCAGATACGACGCGTACTTGTTCGCACTGACGTAACTAGAGGGGGGGGGGGGGGGGGGGGGGGGCGGTTCGCCGGGCGACACGCTCGAGGGGGCGGCATTTTGCTGATTTATGCCCTATAGCGGGTCGTTTTTTTGGTTGTCACTCCGCGTCGGAGGCGCTTCCAGGGGGCGGCATTTTCCGGATTTTCCGAGGTCCGCCCCGGGCGGCACTAAGGCAAGCTACGCCACTGCTTGTTCGCAGAATAGGAGATCCATCTTTATTTACATTATATCTCACAAGCGTTCGAATATAACAGATGAGATTGCTACTCCTTACTCGGAATATTGTCCAACGTGTAATAGCTACTATCGTTACTGCCGATTTGGCTGTAAGAGTTGTCAAGACCACTGAGACTAGAACCACTGATTTCCGGACAGAGTTTTCCGGAACGCCCCATTTCGTCCGCGAGCGCATCGAGGATATCCAACAGTAAATCTCTCGAAAGCTGACGGAGACGTGCAACCTGTGAACGATGAAGTAAAGCCGTGATGGGCAATCGTCCTGTTCGATATGAAATGAGTGAGGAATGATGACCGCAAGCTAGAAACGTACCTTTGCTACTTTGGGGTATTGTTGGACTATGAGATTAAGAGCATGCTTTTTCATATCGCTGGCTTGTATTTTGTCGGCAGCTTCAAGAACCTGCAAGCGATCATGGGGGTGAGCTTCGGAAAATCCCTTGATCGATTGATTTCGATTCGTCCCCGACAGACGTTGTCCTCTTGTATTCTTGCCACTGATCCCTGTATTCATGAGCGGATGGTTGAAACAAACCTGAATGACATTGTCTGTTGTGACATTTCTTTCAAGGTTCTGCTTGCACGCAGCCTGCAGTCTGCCGTTTGTGAATCCATAGAAGAACGGCGCAGAGAATATGTACAAGGAGTCCTCGGGCGGCATTTCCACATCCCCATGATAAATGTATCTGGCGAAGAAAAAACACCACACATCGTCAGGAATACATCCTCTGAACATGTGAGAGGAATGAAGGTTATCTGCGACCGAAACAAGAACGAACTTACCTCAATAAAGTATGGAATGCCTGTTCGGATGGAACCATTTCTCCGATGGCGATTTTCACGATGTTGTTAGGCGGCATGAATGAACGGAACATTGCCTCAAAATAAGAGCATCTGGGAGAAAAGGAAAGCGTTATGCTCATGTAGTGACATCAGATGAAACAAGCTTCCATCTGCATGACTTTGTTCTACAATTTTACCTGGCGGCTAAAACGCATTTGTGAGCCCTGACGGCTCGTCCATCGAGCATAAGAGTTATATCAGTCAAATCTGTTGATGTTTTCCCGATTTCACGCAACATTGTAGCCATATCCTGCTCAAGATTGGATCCCGACCCCTCCGGTGGGCTATCTGTCGCCGGCGACGTGTAACGGAGCGCAGGAACCTGACGCCTGAGGGTAGATTATCGTGAGCGGCTTGTTTTAACCACACTCACAAGATCAATCACCTGTAGAGAACCTGTGCATACAGAATTTATTTGTGGAACGTGACGCTCAATTCGAGAATTCAGAACATACCGCCTTATGATTTCGACCATCAAAGGTTGAGACATCGTTTCGAATTCCTTCGACATCACAATATGGTTGTAGTTGCACTCTTTAACAATGAACCGAAGGCAGTATTCCTGAAGAATCGAAAAAAATTATTATCAGAATTAGGAATTCTTCTCTCGAGTTCCATCCCGTGCAGGGGATGCGTTTCCCCGATTCCCTAAAGATTCTATCGCGGCGGTAAGAACTGTTGCGCCTGCGCTGTGACGGGATTTCGCAAACCTCGGGCGGCGGTCCTACCTTGATGAAGTCTAATTTGAGTGAGTCTGCATTTTGCACAGCGAGAAGAACATTTTTATGATTGATCGCCGCTTCCAAGTATTGGACGGTCAAGTGTTCCAATTGGCGCATGTGGAACTGCACGGCGAGTCGATAGACCTGTGAGGAGAGACAATCATAACGGTTAACACACCCGATTGGGGCCGCCGGGGGCTCGTCAAGTCTGTCAAGGAATTTCATTTGCGATTTTCCGGACAAACCTCCATCATGAGCAGCACAATCTGGTTTGAGCCTTGCTCTCTATCGTTCTCCGTCGGATCGATGCTGTCCGTGTAGATGTACGTGAGAACCAGCTGGAACGGCTCCGGTGTGACGTCAGGTAAACCGACGGTAAGAACGGCGCTCGGCGATGCCCCACCATTTTCTTGTTTCTCCTGTAGGTGTCAAAATGACTCTGATTAGACGGACAGAAACGATTGCGTTCATGGGTTAGAAGCTGGGAGGTATTCGAAAAAATGTATCTCTGATCCGTCGACAGAAGTGAGGTAGCGCCCGGTGAGCTGGTTACCTTTGCTTTGAAGATCTTCTCCCTTAGAAAATCGGATCTCGCGGCGACGAATGCCATATGAGCCGGCACCACAATACTCTCTTGGCCGACGAGAAACTCAATATCACAGAAAAGTTTGCTCTGGAGGAGTCGCCGATAGTCTTCGTGCAATGTGCATTTTGGATGGGACGAGAATTGGAAGCGGTACATTTCGCGAGACCTGGAAATTCGGAATTTCGTATGAACGAGTTGATATGCCGCCGAGCCAAACCTGCAGTAGATATTGGACACTGTCCCTTGTTTATGTTCATGGTGCGCTCATTTACCTGGTGTTGTTGTCTTTCGTTCCACCGAATATATACATCGCGTCCGCGATCACCGCGGCGCTGTGGAACAGCCTCCCAGATGGCACCTGCATTTATGATAGAAAACACTTTATCTGGCTCCGATTCCGAGGAAAGAGATGATAGGCATTTCTACTCGGACCACGATAACCGCTCATTGCACTCATGTTCACTCACGATACTCCCGGGTGCGGGCTCTACGATTTTCCAGATTTTCTCGTCCAGATCGAATGAATGAAGGTCATTCCTCTGAGTGCTATCAGCCGTCCCGCCGAAAACATACAAGTGCCTACGAAGAAATCCAATGAAACGCAGACATCAGAGTCATCCGTCAATCAATGGCACGGCAATATGATAAAGATTTATACATTTCGACCTCCGTGCTATGAAGCTCCGCTACGGTTATTACCTGTCATAAGCCACCATTGTGTGACCGTACCGTCTCGTTGGCGGCGGAGGAGCGTTCCGGAGGATGTGTTCGGTCGTTATTCGCGTCCACCTGGGGGAGCATCAAGAGATATCCAGCTCCAATCCAACATAAGTTGCGATATCCCAAGAATTTCTTCTTGACGACTCCTTAAGCAGTAACTTTTGGGTACTCACATTTTGTCTTTGAAATGGAACTGGTACAAAGAGTTCGTGATTTTTGCGCCACTTTGACCACTGAAGACGAACATTGAATCTCGCGCGACGCAGACCGGGAAATTACAACACGTTGGCGGTCGTTCGCCGCGTTGGTTGACCTGCGGGAAGAATGGCAATATAGCTAGAATTGGCTCGAATCGAAGGGGATGCCGATACCGAAGATGAACATGAACGGGGACGAAACCAACACACCTCTTCCCAAGTTTTCTTTTCCAAGGGTCCCGCCGCGGGGCCCTGCGTCGAACTCAGCAAAGCTGTGCACCACATGTCATTCAGTCGTGCGTTCCCATCGTACCCAGCAAAGATCCACATTTTCTTATCGTAGACCGCGGCCCCATGGGCGGAACGCGGCACGGGTTTCCTGAAAGATGTGGTTTGCCGTGATAGGAAACTCCGAACCCCATGCAATCAGCATGTATGTTCCGGATGTGTTTGAATTTGTTGCGAAAACATCCAAACTAACCTCCCCTCGAACTTCCATTCTATCCATTGTCCGTTCGTGAAACGGAATTCATGCAAATCGTTCTTGTTTGCCAAGTTCTGATTTGAATGAAGATCTCCGGTATAGCCGCCGAAAACATACATCGAGTTTTCGTGCACCACTGCCGAATGATGGTACCTGTGCAACGGGTATCGTTTTAAAGTTGCACCATGAATTTCTTACGTCTCCTAGATCATGATTCGAACATTCAAAACTCGGGGATCTCATCCATTTAGGGACTGACCTGGGCGCTGGGGCAACACTTGTCGCGAACTTCCTGCACGACGACCATGATTTATCGCGAACGTCAAAGCGCAGCAAGTCGTTCAACATTTCTCTGCCGTTGTCTCCGCCGAATATGTAGATGGCGTCATTGTACGCTACCGATGTATGTTTGCTACGCCTGATAATAAAAGGAGCTTCCTTCATCTAACACGTTGGGAAAATCGGGGAAAGTCCCGTTGGCACACTCGTCATGAAATAGGGAACCCCACGGGGAGACAGAATCGCATTGCGGCACAGATGAGCAAGAACGTCGTGAACAAAGTTGGATGAACAAACCGAAGAGAACAAACCTCGCTCCCACGAACTCATCACAGAGAGGCATCTGTCTCCATAGATGTGCTGATTCGAAGGGTCCAAAGTCCAAAGTGAGGCAGTCGGTGCCCTCGGCGAGCCAATTGGAGTCGCCGTCTCCCGGTCGAGCGATCGCCATCTTTTCGTGGGGACTTTGTGCGGCCTCGCGACGGAGATGGGAGAACCTGTGATACCGGTATAGCTTGTACATTTAGTTTGCAAACACAGGTCGAGACATTACGAAGAAGCGGAAAACTCATTTCTGATTCTAATATCCTCCATGGTTTTGTTCAGCCTGGTGGGTGGGAAAGAACTGAGCGAATGAATTTCCACTGACAGTGCTGGGTTTATTCCAATACGAACTTTGTATAATGTCGTAAATGTCTGATACATAAGGTTCACGTTGCGATGTCAAGCCACGAAATCGAGCGGCCTGTTGAAGCCACCCTTCCGGTTCATGTACTGACGGTATTTTCGTTTCTGGATGACGTGCACTCCACTAACGTCGTTCCCGGGGACTTTCTTCCCTTTCGTGGATTCGAAACCGCCGAATCCCATGAGTTTCAGCATTTCTACATCCTCCTCGCTTTTATCCACGAGATCTTCCTCGCTGATAGGTTTCCTCTCCATCAGGAAATTGGGAACTGCATTACGAGCCTGATTTGATCCCGACGCCCTGCCGTCCCCAGTGGAATTGCTGTTGCCGCCGTCTTGACTCCGACGGCGTTCACGTCGCGATATGGGCGAACGACTCCGTCTCCGAGAAGCGTATTTGCTCTCATCTTTGTCAGCTCTGAACTCACGTTCCTTCCTGTCGTCCCTACCGTCTCGGTCTCTGTCCCTTTTGTCTTCTCTAGGATCTCGTCTCTCATCTCTGAAGTCTCTTCGCTCATCGCGGTTGTCCCGGTGATCTCTTCTGTCATCACGGCCATCTCGATCTCGTCGTCTTCGGTCACGATCACGGTCTCTTTCACGGAAATCTCGACCTCTGTCTCGGTACTCTCTGACCGGAGGGGATCTTGAACGGCTTCTCGGCATGCTTTCCGCCGAACGAACGCGTCGAGAGGATACGATCGTCTGGGACGACTATCGCAGTGATGGTTTTGTTCAACGCTTACAGTCTTGCAGAAATTTCAACTACCTCCTCCAGATCGCTCAACTAACCGTCAGGTCTAACGCCACAGGAAATCAGAATCCTTGAACATTGACGAGCACTTCGCTTTGAAGTTTTGGAGAGATTCCACAGTCGTTTCAGTTCCGCTCAGTCGAATACGAAATACTTTGTTGTGGGTTCCGGCTTTGTTTTGATCGGAACGGCGGCCGCTGCTGTGGTTGGAGGAATGGTACCACAGGAAGCGTCCGAAGCTCATAAGGAGACTCTGGAGTCCTGCTCAAGTCTGCTATGTAGTTTCCAACGGGGTTATCATCGGACTTCATCAATAAATCACGACTGCGAGGCTGGAAACATTGTCAATGGGTCGAATATCCAGTAGGGAACGATATCTGCGACGATCAGCTGTTTCCCAGCGGTGCCACCACGTGGTGCGCGACGGTACCACTCCGAACAGAAGACAACAGGTTCGATTTTGGATCTGTTCGAGTCGAGACGAAAACGCGCGGACTCGTATACAAGACAACGTGTTCTCGTTCGATACCAGCGGTGCAATCCGAAGTACAGCGATGTCACAGGGCAAATTGAAAGCCAAGGCGAAGTTACCCAAGGGGGTGCAGAATAGAAGCAGAACCGTCTTGAAACGTGAGTGAATCTATCATCGTGAGTGAATCGTCTATCATCAAGCGCGTACTCCCGAGCTCAACGCCTCGATGGTGCATGACAGTGGCATAGCTGGCAGGTCTGAGCTGGCTGTCACGCCATCCGTCGAGGTTTCAAACTACAGCGCAGCTCGGGTTTAAGATGCTGGAAAGCATCTCTATTTCTCCATACTTGTTTTACCCGTCGGCTGGATTTTCTCTAGCCTCACCAGCGTTCTCTCTCTCTTAGGCGAAGACCGAACTGCCCCGCGGAAAGCGAAACCTATCACGGAAAAACAGAAAATCAAAGCTAAGTTGGAGAAAAGCACACGCGCGAAAATCGAGGAAGAAATGAGATCCAGAGCCTCGCACGGAGACAGCAAGCCTTCGGACAGCAAAGGCCGGAAAAAATAAACATTTTCACTGACGCGAAGCATCATTACTTTGGCAGAATATCCATGGATATTGAATGTTCCCTCGTCGAACAGCCTCTGGAGAATTCTTGTGTGAAGTGCCATGCTTTTCGCTCGCAGGGCTGCCCAAAGTAGGAGCATCAGATTTTTATCGAACCCCAAATTCCGACCGACGAGTAGATTCAAATAATTATAATCACGGCGCTAGTCGAAAGGGAGGCTTGTTGTGAGTGTATACACGTGTTTATCTTGGATTTACTAGCAGTCACCTCCGCGGTCCCTTTCCACTGATGGCTCTACAGCTTCGGAAGGAAAAGAGGTCATCTATGAAGTTCTGAAAAGCCTCAAAAAGTCCCGGAATGCCTCAGAACTTTCGGTCGCGTTGAGGTTCCAACAAAGTCAAACATTTCCGCGAAGGCGATTGTGTGCTTGTGAAGGAGGGACATCATTTTCGAATCGGCCTCGTCTAATTCTTCCATGATATCGATCTCGGGAACAAATTCTCGATTCACTTGGCAGGTGTATGAAACTCCTTCTCTGAACTTCCTTGTGTGCTGACAAATGAGATCGGAGTCGAGTTTCAGTCTTGGATGCCAAACCCGGGACGCGTTGGCCAGCATCGGTAATACCCAGATACGGAACAAAAAGATGTAGACGGCCGGATCTTCCAAGGCGAGAGATGGTAGCAGGAAGTCTGAGCGTTGTGTTGCTCGTTTGACAGCTTCCACGATATGTAGGGAGTATACTAGCTTCGTGGTGATCACTACTCCGAGATATTCCTAATCAAGACCCGACAAGCCAACGTTTCCGGAATCTCAATATTCGTCTGATCGAATTCTTGCAATAATTCCATGTAAGGCATAGTCAACAAGCGTTGAATCGACTCCCTCACTCGAATCAGATACTTCGGAAAAGATGACCAACATAGAGATTTATTCGGCTGCGGCACCTTCCCGCGATAATTCGTCGAGTCAATCGACGCTGGAAAAATCCCCTTCCACCGGCGGAATCATTCCACAAGGAACCGCTCTCGTCGTTCATGAATCGATTTAGCCTGCTCCACCAATCGTTCGACATCCTTGTTGAAGTAACAAACAACTCGTTGTGCACGCCGAGAAACCCAATCCATCACCCAAGCAAATGCAAGGATCATCTCGAGCTTCAGTCTCCGGACCGTGTAGAGCACCGTTGAAAACAAACTTCCATACAAACTCGACCTGGATCGGCGAAGAAGAAGAATGAGTGAATAATACCTCCTCCTATATCTCGTATCCTCGTATCTATTCAAGTCGGAGAGTTTTTTACCGTGCATGTGAGAACTTCCGCACGAAGAGAGCAAAATCGGCCTCTCTAGCCATCACAGCGAAGCGGTCCACGGGGTGCCCGTGTGTTTTTGCGATGGATCTCACTGTGTTTATATTCCGGAACACCAGGAGCATCGGTCTGGGTAGAGCCTTCAAGCAAGCCATGATCTCGTCGAACCTATCGACGAGTTCATAGAGGAATTTCCATGGTATGCGAGATCCGGATATCATAACGGGAGGAAATGGGAAGCCGGGATGGGGCGATCTTACCTTTGAGCCGCCATGTCTTTCATGTATTGCATCTCGTGTTTGCTCAACCCTTTGGCGAGCGGTACACCGTTCTTGGCACGAAACAGGAGAGGTCTCTGGACAAGGAGCTCACAGAATATCCGGTAATTTTCCTCGGGAACACCGAGACGTTTTGAGCTTTCCCGCATTCCTACAATGAAAGCGTTTGAATCCACCATCATCACGATTCTCCAAGCTGTCCGACGCGATTTTGTAGCATGATGACGCTAAGAAATAGGCTCTGAATCGCTCACCTTGATCGTCGTTGTACACTATTGATTTCCATAATGAGCAAAGAGCCATGCGAGTTTCATCTTCGAGACGTTCGTAGAGTCCGTGATCCAAGAGACACAAATAAGGGTCCGCAGGCTTCTTGGGATTGGGAACGACCAGGATATTGCCTGGATGGATTGACCCCGAAGCAACGTGAGTTCATGTCTCACAGAGCGACGAGCAAATGTCGCGATCATAAGGCCAATTCACACTGTTTCAATATCGCGTCGAAAGCACGCTTTCAACGGCGTTCGACGCCGTTGTTCCCCCGTCTTCTCCATCGCGTTGAATGCATTGCCGTCCGTTCATGGGCGTTGAAAGCCTGCTTTCAACGCGATATTGAAACAGTGTAAATTCGCCTATAGATCCGACATGTTCCCGTAGTGAATTCAAACTCACCTGGGTGGGGATCCGCGTGTAGGAATCCATGACGGAAAACTTGTTTCGACGACGCCTTGATTAGCTTCAAGTCGATGTCATGGAGAGAATAACCTTTCGCTTCCAGTTCCTTCTTCTTGTTGATTTTTATTCCATCGACCCAATCCATGGTGAGGATTCGCTTCGATGAGAGGGCCCGGACAATCTGTGATCGAGAATCGATGAGTTTGCATGATCGATGATACTTTCTGCGGGAGATCCGCTGTATTCCTGATGAACGTAGAAAGCTCAAGAGCCGCATCTTGTTCTCACTTGATTTTGTCTCACCTCAGGAACTTTGATGAAGGTAAGATCAGACAGATCGGCAGCGCAATTCCTCATGTTCTCAGCTTCGATCTCGAAGTCCAGTTCTCTGACCAAGGAGTCCCGGAGGTAATCCAGGACCCATCGGAAGTCATAATCTGGATGCATCCAACCCGCGAGGGAGACGAGGATACCCAAAGTCCAAACATCGCCAGAAAATCTGCAAGAATTCAATAAGAGCACGAACGTTATTTCTGAACCTCCCCTGCAGCTCCCATAGGAATTAATGTAGTGAACTCCGCTTATTCGGAGCACCGGATAATCGGCCTGATCAAGCGCAATTCTATTCTAGAACGCAAGCGAAAAATTGAGCTCCGAACCTCTGCCTCAGATCGCTGTATTGTATTTTCACCGCGACATCGCGACCGTCCTTGGTTTGAGCCTTGAAAACCTGAGCCAAACTTGCCGCTGCGATGCATGGAGTTTCGAACTTGTTGAACAGCGATATGGGTTTCTCGCCGAACTCCTCGAGGAAAAGGTTTTCTATCTGAATCGAGAAACCTGATTTTGAATATTCTGTTGGTGTCACCATCAATTGCTTCTCATGGAGCTCCTCGGGTCGCTCACGGTATCTATTGAAGACAAACAAAATCCATTTCTCCCACCTCCTCAATGGGCAATTCTCGTAGAGCTCGGTCATGAAGGACTTCGAGCGTATCCAGGTATTCTTCTGGCAGGATATGGTTCATGGCAACCAAACCCTGGCCCAGTTTCACATAAACTCCACCGTTGCTCAAACAACCATCCAGAATGCGAGCCGAACATCGCAGATGGCATGAGGACAATGTATCCGGGAACAAACTGTGAATCAAGGCACTCGTGTGAGAGCCGACTCGAAAATTAGAGGGAATTCACGAAGTGGAGGGCGGCCGGACTCACTTGTTCGTTAGCCAGTAATCGATTGATATCAAGCCTCCGATCTGGACGGACCGTAGAAACCTAGAACGAGAATGGTTGATAAACATCCATGGGGAATCGCAGGATAGAGGTGACTCATGGACGATATTCATGCATAGTCTGACAAGAATGTCGAAGATTGTTCTTTCGAGACGACCTTACAATACCACTTGAGGAGATTTTTATTTGCTTGCGAGTCCGCTCATCAAGTGTCGAGTAACCGACCATTCCCGATGTTATGAGGAGCGTTGGTAAGAATATCCGGCGTCGGGCCGGATTCGTCAAGTTCCGCAACATATCGTCTGGAAATGACGTCGACATGTTAACAAAAACGTACGCCTACATCCTCCGATCAGAGACAAGCTCCAGAACAGATTCAGAGAGCTGTCATAGGGGTCGCAAGCTCGAGGACTCTCGAAGACGGTGTCCGTGAGGATTTTCCGCGCATTCGAACCAAACGAAGTTTGCGAAGTCCCGATGCGCAAAGTTTCTTATGCGTCCTCTGCGTAGATGACAGTATTCGATTTCTTCATTCTATCAATTCTGAACCATCCTTTTTAAGGATTCACACATCCCAAAGGTGAATTCCTCGAGTCCGCGAAGCTACGAGCTAGCTTCTTCAATGAGTTGGTCATAGTATCTATTTGCTCACGACGGGTGGACCTTGTCACGGCCTCTTACGCAGAAGAGCAGCATCATGCGCATTTTCTAGCACGAATTTCTTCGAGTATGAATATACGAGTCAAGGCTCGTCGTCCTACGAGAGCATTCATTGCCGACAGTGAGTTGATCAGGGAGGAGCTGAGTTACGGTCGCAATCTATATAGGTTGGGTACTGGTAAACAAACCTGTTGTGATTCGATTCAACCACGAATCATGAGAGGGCTGTCTGTGGCAGCGCTGTCAGCACTTTATAGTTGTCAAGGTTCAGCTCAGTCTGCTCTAACTCTGCGCTGTCTGTCGAGACTTGAGGCGAGTCGAGATGAGTGCAAACCTGCAAAATCGTCCTCATCGCGCCCCTTACTCTCGACCACGGCGACCCTAGACAACTCGCAAGTGGTCTGCTATCGGCGGGCGATTTGATTTCTCCTCAATACCTCTCGAAAGAATCGTTGGCATCGAATCAGTCCGATGGATCCCGTCCCCTCGATATGAGTCATCTCTGAAACCAGTCGCCCGGAGTCGGGGTTTCTCCGCGAAACCCTAACTTTTCGCCCTAGCATCGTCGGGATCGATAGCCTCTCCTACGTGAACATCGATCGATCTCATTATCAGGGCCAGATTCCCCCTCGGGTTAATGAGGCTAGAGCGAGAGCCTCCGGTGGCAGATTGTTGATGGGCGGCAGAATTTTTTCATATGAAAACCTCTCCCAACAAGTACAAGGAGACTGTCCGGAGGAGGCGCCTGGATCTCGGCGGAATGCAGACTTGAGCGAGGACCCAGACAGCCCCGATGTTGGAAATTCATCGTGTTCTGCCGTTCCATGGACCCTATGCCTTGAGGTGATAGGATGACTTTCGAACAAGTTGGACTCGATGCTTTGCATCCCCATTCCCCTGTGACCCTTCCTCGGAAACTCCCTAAAAGACAGCCAACGGAGTTCAGACAAGTTTTCGGATTGGGATGGAGAAATTACAGGCTGTATTCCGAGCCAACTTTCGGCGGCAAAATTCTGAAACCGGCCCTGCTCATCATCCGGCCATTATTGAAACGCACTGGGTCATCGCTGGCATTTTCCGCTAATTGGGTGAAGATAGTCCGGCTCGATTTGGGAACGATCTTGGTAGTGCTTCCCAGACAGAACGGAACAGTGAATTGAACCCTCAAATGGATCACTGATCTGCTCAAGACTCTGCCACTTCCGTATAACGCTTCTGGTTTGCGGATTCGAGCAAGCACCGATGCAAGAGGCTGTTCTTTCCAGATATTGCTCGACTTCTCTTTCTTCTGGAACAGGGCTAGCCGAATCAAAAAGCCAACTTGTGTTCATAGCTTTATTTGCTATCATTATTATTCCGTGGAAAAACAGTATTTACACTTTGCACATCGTCTTTATATTATTAGGCTGTTCTGTAAGTATTCGAAGTTTCTTCGGAGTTCTCCAGAAACTAGCGGCGAATTTCGCGCCGCTGACACCCTCATACGGAGTCTCGATCCCGTGTCAATGATAACTGCTTCGAAAGAAAGGTTCTCTCCGAAGTTCTCAAGAGCGGGATACCGGCACGAAGATGACGGTGACCTGAGGTGATGTAGCAATCACAAAACTCCAAAAAAGGCTCGTTTCAGCGTTTCTCAGGAAGAGATGAAATCTCAATTGTGACTCTGTCAAGTTCGTCATCCAGCAGATGGATGGAACGCTCATTGTGCAATCCTCGTTGATGAACTGCTGGATCTTTCGACAACAGGGGAACTCGAGTTACTACTTGACGTAGCCCCATGAGCAGTCCGGGTTCGAATGAGACATCTTGGTGTACATTAGCAAATAAAAATACTGTAAAGATTTACATTCACAGCAGTGAAAGCCGTTGAAGGCCGGTCCTCAGGCCCCAATCTCGGAGGACACAACGGACGAGTGGACACGACGTCTCAAACTCCGATTCCCCAGACCCGGAGGGGGAGCTCGTCGTCGCGATAGGACAAACGTCCGAGCGAGTAGTCGGAATACCCACGGAGTTCGATGGGATCCGAAACACGCCAGGGTTCGAAGACAAGCGCATAACTCGTCGGATGCACTCCTGGATCACGGAGCCCCTCCTCATATTTGATTGTCAATCGCAACAACAATTATCTTGACCGAGAGCGCCATTTCTTCATGTTGCGGGATCAAGCGTTAAGAAAGTTGTGTGGGGTCGAAAATACTTGAATATCTTCAAGTTGTTAGTGAATCCCGTTCGTAATATATTGGAAGCCGTCGTAGAGACGAGTAGTTATCGAATGTAGAGACGAATCGACCATCTGCTCTACTTTCGACTCGATTTCTTCGTCCGTCATGTGAACCATGAATCTGAAAGAATTGAGTCATGCTCAGGAAGTGCTTGAAGCCGAAATATTCTGCAGCGCATCTGAGGAAGAGGTCGCGAGACTCAGACGGGTTCCTCTAGAGTCTGAAAATATTTACCTGTCCTTGAATGATCTCACTGCTGATGCCCCTGCACTGCCGTTGAAACACGGAAGTTGAGCGTAGGCGTGGAGAATTTCGACGACGCAAACGAGACGTTCGTGGTGCTTCTTCGCCGCGATCAATCCCCGCAACATCAACATCTGATACGAATCGAGAACCTTACTGATAAGGATGCCTTGTCCCAAGCTCATGCAATACGTTACTTGGAAGTGAGGCTCACCTTGAAATACTTGAACATATCACTTTCGGTCCCTCCCATCACTTGAACGAACTCGTTCGTCAACTTGAAAGGGGACGCCTCGAAGCCGAGGTTTTTCGGCGAGGACGAAAGTATGAATCCGAAATCGATGTGTATCAAATGTCCGAATCCGTCAAGCAGGATGTTGCCTGTGAATAAATATCCAAAATGAATTCACTGCCGTGTGACACCACACACAACGGCGGGGAAACCTGGGCTCGAGATTTATTGAGAAAGTATTGGAAAAACCCTCCTCCTGGATCGAATACTCACCATTATGACGATCCTTGACTTGGATCAGATACGAAAGAATCGCGTACGCAGCGCAGCTTTCAACGAAATTCTTCCGAGCCGTTAAGAACGCCTCCGAGTTCCGAGAGCCGTACTCCCGCTCGAAGTATGATAGCAACGAGCAATTGTTATGAAGCCGTTTCAACTGAAATTTCGGAAAGCTCAGTGGTCGGCACGCCACAAACAATTCCGTCCGGCTTGCCAAGACATTGAAATGATCAAGGGAGCCTTTTGTAAAGGCCCAAATCTCGAACGGCAGAGAATGTCGAGGTTCCGCCTACCTGATGCAAAGACATTGTGTCCATGATGGGTTCCAACATCCCTGAATCGTTCCCGGTGACCAGAATTTTGTACGGTCGCAGCCATAGCGGGATCTAATTCAAAGGGGATCATTTATCAGAATCAATCAAATCTCGGGAATCATAGTTTTGAATCATCTTCAGGCAAACCGCAGTGTTTCGATTGAACCCACCTTTTCCTCCTCCCAAACACTTTTGAGAACGCTAAGAAGTTGATAAGCCATCAACTCTTGTCGTAGATCGTCCCCACATTTCACAATCGCTGAGACCAGCTTCCATGAACTCAGATGGCCGTAGGGTGAGCCCTCGCGAATACGTTCAATCTGAATTGTAAACGTGGTTTCTTTTATTTGTGCTCGTGACAGTGGGATCTGCAATCTTCTTGGGCTTAAAAAAGTTGAGACTGGGAACTGGGAAGCTTCTATTCACCTTGTCGCACAGAGGTTCCTTGAGGGCGGCCGCGGACGGATCTTCTGGGTCTCTCTTCAGAACCGGTTTGACGCCTTGCTTGGCGTTTGAGCTCTGACACAACCTTCGCCGAATGTCTCCAGCTCCGATCATAATCACTCCCGAATCCACAGACAGCGTGTCACTGGAGGAAAAAATCAGAAAATGTTCATTTCCTGCGTCTAACGGCCCGTACCCGACATGGGTAGAGCTGCGTCGGAAAGGTCATCGGGCGAACTCACCGCTCTCTGGTACTGTTGGAATTTTCCGCGCCATTGAATTGGGTGGTGATCTCATCATCTTCCGCCGACCATTCGTCTCCTACCAAACCCGTTTCGACCCCATTCAACTGTTGATATGACGAGGATGACGAGATCGTTCCCGAATTAGAATTCGATGACGATCCGTTGCATCTGCGTGAGTGCATTCCGGAATTAGTAAAAATGCTGGTCATGGAGAGTTCACGGCGAACCCAATAGCTGATAGCTTGATCCCGATTGGTGATGTAGAGCTAAAACATCTGAACTTTTTGGTTCGAATCTTGATCGCCGAGAAACATACCCTTGCGCCGAGAGCTCGAGACTTTCCTCGCTCCGAGACGATCTCATAACTTGTGTATTGATAATTTTGGATGGAACAGGACTTTCTTGGATATCCGAAACTTCAACAATCTGTTGGAAGAAACGATTGGAAAAGTATTAGCTTCTGAATTCAGTGCTCCGTCGGTTACAGCGAAATGAATGCTGACGCCAATGATCTCACCTCAACATAAATTAGGTAAGGAGCTCTGTCTTTCGAGTTGAGTACAACGGCTGCCTGAGGAGGCACTCTCACGACGAAATGAGGTTTACTGTACACTGTAAAAGTAAGGATGTTCAGGTAAGTCGCCCTTCTTGGTCGATTTTAGATGAAGAACAGTCAGCCGACTCTTCTATGGGAGGTGGGAATACACTATGTCTCCACGCACCTGGTAGCCACACTCTGGCTGGCAAATTCATATTCAGCAGCGATAAGTCAGCTTGTAGCCTTTGAGTTTTCATTTCCTTCGTTGGTACGGAAACGAGCTTCGAACCTAGAAGAGAGAACGAAGATTTGTCACACCTGAAGTTGACCCGTATGATTCCGGAGCTTGAATTATTATCCTGATCCAAAAACTGATCTTACCAAGCTTTATCAGAACTTTGATGAATTCGTTTTGAGCTGTCAAGCGCGGTGCACCGCAAAGGCAGCGTGAATGACACCTGGGAACACACACATGAGAACTCAATGTCCTGATAGGAAGGCACCTCAATGACATGGGGCGCAGTTGAACAAAACGGATCTGATTTTGTTCTGATTCTCGCGAAATTTTCACTAGATGCGCTATCAGGCTCTCAAGACTAACCTGCAGCCTGAGTCAAATGCGTGACCAGAATTAACATCGCCCATGGTCGAGAACGGACTCGAAACCTTCGGAATCTGCAGTCCCGTAGCGTCGGACAGAGAGCTGGGAAAGGTGAAACAAATAAAGATTACGATCCGAAGCGGTAAGATGGCAATTCTCCCACACATCAATCTTTCGCACAGTCCCGGAAACGGGGGAAGATTCCGGATTAGGATTTTCAAATTTCAAAATTCACGGATTCAGCTATATCTATATCCTCATTTATCCCCAATGGAGTCAGACGCTGTCACTATTGCAGTGCTCCCTCCGTCAGAGCGACGACAAGTATGACAACAGCGAGTTATGGCTCGTTGGAGGCTTTCAGTTACGCACCGATAATGTCCCGCTGTTTTCTTATGCTGACGATGGCCGTTGTGATTGTTGACCACTGAAAGGTGGTTCGTCACAGGCGAAGCGAGCACTGGAGGGTGCAGACCCAGTTCTTCCGACAAAATCACATTCTTGAGTTGAAGGCCCTAGAAGGATGAGAAGGATACATTAGCTCCCAGAACCTCGAAACACTCCCTTAGTTTCTTCATATACGGCGTAGAAGTGAATTTATCTCACCTGAGACGTTTTCCGTGAGGGTGCATTGCAGTCAGCACAGAACGCCGAAAGTAGCCAGGACAGTTGTAGTGAGAAATCCGCATCTCGACGACATCTGAGGATTCAAATCGGAGATAAGCCTGAAGTGTGCTTACGGCTGGGAGGGCCTCACAAGAAAGATCTGGGAATGAACTAGTGCTTACCTGCGAATTAAGTAGTTTTTGATTGCGTCCGCAACTTCGGAATGATGGACATATAAACAAACAAGTTGGGGAAGATAGAATGATACATTCGGATCATCGAAACTGAACATTCTGTTCCCGATGTAGGCGAGGATCCCGCTTTCCCTGCACTTCGCCAAGTACTGTACCGCGAAGTGCATGTTGAATAGTTTCGATTCGAAGAGTCTCAGTAACCCTGATTGTTTGAGACACGGAGAGCATGTTGTTTCAGCCTGACTATGAACATCGTAGTCCTGTTCCGAAACGTCGGGATCGGCATTCAATCCCGTTGGATCCAGATCTGTCTGAATTGGATCGTTTTTCGGTTCCATTGCTCCGTTCAATTTGAGATATTCGCCAGGAGTCGCTGAGTTTGGAGCGACATCGGCCAAATCCGCAGAGCAGATTCCCGAATCGTCGCTTGCTTGCGAGCTCCCATCTGTTTCCTGGACCGTATAACAAGCATTTTAGACCATTTGTATCATTCGACGTGCATATGTTTGATTTCCGAGCACTCGCATCATAATTTGACTGTCTGCACTCCTTGGCTCACTTGAATCATACATCCATCCAGAAACTTACCGAGAACTTGACATCTGCGACGCGTTTCTGACTGCGATTCCGTTCCAGCAAGGCCGCATCTAGACTCAGATTCCGCGAATGTTGAGAAATTCTCAGTCCACGAATTTCCTTCAGCCTCTGATCAGCTTCACTAGCGACCTGATTCAGCAGTCCGTTGGGGTTGGTCAGATAATGCTCAGAGCACACTTGACCATGCTCTTGGAAATCCAAAGACGATCTCCGCCGATGATTCGACCGATGGATTTTAGGGAAATCCATTGCATTAAGCTCCTTTCACGAAGTTCGCAGTTATCTCAAGCAAGGTCAAACGATGTCCATCGGCAAGCACCTGGGTTTGAAGGATATCATTGAATGAGTTCCCGCCGTCAACGAGTCAACCCACAGATTCGGGGGGGAATGCGTCATTCGATCACACTGTGTTCTGGTCAGATACGTCGTTATCATGGCATGACTGCCGAAATGACTGATCCCCTGCGATTTCAGCGCATTCCATAGACACTCGTTAATGATCAAAATAGAGCCTCGAGACATGAGCTCCAATCCTAACCGAGGAAGCAACACTCCCTCCATCATGATCAGATGCAGATTCTGCGACTGATATCAGCGAACGAGACTCTTCCGTTTCGGAGAACGTTACTCGAATTCGTCATCGATGACGATCACACAGAACAAAACGAATGAAATAAAACGAAAGCCATGACTCAAGGAAGCCGAACGATTTGTTTATACAGTACGGAATATATCTCCGAGTCATCAGGCACAACACAGTCATCGCTTCTTATTCACACTAGCCACTGCGGAGAGACAAATTCGAGAGCGCAAGCTTCCCGATTCAGCTGTCCCGTGATTAGCAGGCGAAATTCCGATTCGACATGACATATGGTCAGTTGGGAAACAGTTGGAGGCTAACCAAATACACGACGAACGATGCTTCAAACGGGTTGCTCATTTGAGAGATTTCTTCGCAAGGAACTGTTACTATCATACAACGAAGAAACTGAATCCAGCTGTGTGGAAGGGCAATTTTCCACTTGATAGAACGAAGTTTGGAAAGAGACCTTGTAGTTTGCTGTTACCTTGAGTTCGGGTGGGGAAAGCCTCGATCTAGTGAAATTCCACACATACACTCAGTTCACTATCAGGTGGAACGAACATCATTGGAACACGAACCTGCATGACATTTCTGACAGGATCATGGGCGTCGAACATTCCATGAAGGCACCGTGCAGCTCATGATATCCAGTCAGTATAAAATCGGCGCCGCCATATTGAGAACAGCTCCAAGAATCCTTGTCACTATCCCGTGGAGCATCAGATAGGAAAGGTTGAGGGATACGTCGGATCCTCGAACACTACGGACGTCAACGGGAGAGAAACATTCGACTGTTTTTAACTCGAGTGCTCGAGAGAACACACCCTATACGACTCCCTATACCTTCACAAGAATCGGGGGAGGAGCTGGGGACATTCTGTCGGATCTGGGGACTTATCCCTAGCCCGTCGAACCATCGCGCGCGGAATCATCGCCATTAGCGAAGCGGTCCGATTTCCCCCCTGTTGGGCATTTGGATAAATTTTGGGTTTCCTGGGTGCTGAGTACCGTCCGTTGCTTGGACGGTCTTTCAGAGATACCGCTCCTTGGGCATGCCAGTCGAACGCGCGTTCTTGCCCATTCGCGTTCCAGACAATCCGACGTCTTCCTTGAGAAATGAATGGGACGCGAGATTCCGCCATCCGAGTCATTTCATCCATCATCCTCAGATGTGAGAACTCCGATTCGGGAGCCTCGGGGCAATAATATCAGTTCAATCGATGACTTCATCTCATGCAAAAAATTTCCGCGAGGTGACGCGGCACAATTTCGAAAACCTCGGCTCGAGGCTGGTCTCATTTCGAAACAATCAAACCTCATGCTTGTTTCGCGCTGGGAATGGTGAACATCAGCTGAACCAATGCGCTAGAAAAGGAAACAAAGATTCCTGTTCAGCAAAGGAGTAGGAGCCTCTCGGAGTATGTGGCTCAATCGTCCGCTTCAAGCTTATTCGATTTGTATGCGCGGGATTCAAACCACATGTCTGCTTGAAAAATCCGTTCCAACAAACTTACGAGGCAAAAACAAAAACGCGCAGGACTGGCTCACCAGGCAACTGAACGATCCTTACGTGAAGCAAAGTCGGTGAGTTCTTCCATCCTTTGAAGTACCGCAACTCTGAATCAACGCCACAGGTTCTCTCTCTATCAGGGTACATCCCGTGAGTTCCAAAGAAGTGTTTGAGGGAACAAGCCGGTATCGGTTTCTGTTCTTCGGGTGAGCTTATACTTCATGTCATTTCAATCCACAGGTATGACAACTACAGAGCTCGAAGCGCCTACAAGCTTATTGAACTAGATGAGAAGTTCAGACTTCTCCGGCCTGGAATGACAGCCGTGGACTGCGGATCAGCGCCGGGAAGTTGGACTCAGGTTGGTCGGTTTCGTTTGATCGAATTTGTTCATCAGTGTTGTTGGTAGCGTATGGCGGTGGTAAGCGAAACTCACGCGAAAGTTGGTGGGGCTGAGTAGTTCAGGTGAAAAAGAATCGATTTCAAGGCAGGTTCGACACCACCAACTAAGGCGGAAAAAACGCTCGACATCCTTTTGAAGGCATTGAATCAAAGTTATTCATAACCGTCAGTTCTCGGGGTCTCATGATGAGCTGCTCAGCGAATTCAAGCTCCATCACTAGTTTCCGGTTTTCGCGAGATCTTCGGTATTTCGGAGAGGTTCTGGAGAAACTCTTTACGGGAGCGTTCCAGAACTGTGGAACCGTCAGCTGCCGTACATCTTGTCATTGAAGGCGCCCGAAATTCAGATTCCCACGGAATGGAAGCTTCGCTCCGGGGGTCTTCAGGAAGAGAAAACATCCTGTATGAGACTTCCCCTAAACACCTAATCCTCAGAAATTGATCAAAATTGAGATGTAGGCAGGCATAACGATTCGAGCAGAAACACCTGAACTACTCAGCCCACAAAGCCGACAGCCACCGAGGGAGGTTCCGAAGAGCTACAGGTCTGATTCCCATGTGTTCCCAACAGGTCCTGGTGCAGAGAGTTAACGCAGATCTGAAACGGAAAGGTGAGTGATCGATTCCGCAGATTGTTAAGAACGACCAGTTTATTTGTCATGAGTGATATCTGCCATGATGAGATTCGGGAGGAATATCGTTATCATGGGGAGTCCCCGGGCCCCTGCCAAAGAGATTCCCAGAGCGCTGTCGGAAGCCCTCAGTGAAGGCTGAGCGAATCGCACTGACACCGCTTCGGGTGGAGTCTCCGGTGCGAATGAGAAACTCATTCGCACCGGACACCTCTTTGAACAGCTTCCCCATGATATGGAATTCTCGGGACTCGGAATTTTTCTAGGAGAAACGTCGGGTGCTGTAGAGCCATCTGCCCGGAAGCAATGGACCACAGATGGGAAAGAATTAGTTGCCCCGGACTCGAGTCATGTGCTCGCTCAGCGAGCTTTTCGTACAGGTGCCGCGATTTTCGCCACCTCGGATCTCGGGTCCTGTCTTGGAGGCCCCAGGCCTCATTTCCCTGGAGGTGAGAGCCCCGATCCGGGCCGAGCCTCTGGCGTATGATGCATTGATATTATCTGCTGACGTTTTTGACGGCCTTCATGCGAGGCTGCGAAGTCACGCGGAGCGCCGGCTCATCGAGTCGGGACGAAATCATGCGGTTCAACAATGATCGTGAACCACTACGAGTCGTACGAAACTTTCGCTCATACGCGCTCGATTGTCTAACCTCCCGGCCCCGTCCGCCAGGGCGCATCAGCTGACTTCCGGGTGCAGCCGCGAGCCTTGCCTCCACCATCTCGGGAACACCACTGTGTTCGAAACATCACACTACACGCTTTCATCTTTGAATCGGGGGTCATCTCAAGTATGGTGCCAAGGCTGATTCGAATGACACTGTGAGATTCTAGAAACTCGTGGATAAATATCATCGTTGCCGAAGGGGACATGGTAGCCGCTTCCGCTCCGGTGGAACTACAACCCCGTGTGCAATGCTGCTGCAGTTACGAAAGCGGGAAAGAAGGTGTAGCTGGAGGCAGGACGTTCTGAACAGCTCTGCTTTTGACCCGGTTTAGTTCTGTTCACTTCTCTGCCATGAGAGAGGGCACTTCACCATCATCATCAACATCGGCGACCGAAGTGCATCTGTGCAACTGCTGGCTAAGTTTCTTCCAGAGATAGTGTCAACGAAGCCAGTGGAAGAAAAGTGTGTTTGTGTTGTGCTGCCTCCTTGACTGCCCACCTGCAACATGCAACGCTTGTCGAAGCGAGTGCTCGAAGCAATTCCTCGGTATGTGGCGGAACTGCGCTATCTCAGCACCGTCCCACTGCCCCGGATAGAGAACTTTGCCGAAAACAGCAGAAATTCCCCACTGGCTCGTCAACGGATGGTGGCAACCGCGGCGACAGCCTCCCCATTGGCTGTGGAACAGGATGATCCTTTCGAGCTGGCCAAGGAGGACCTCAAGAACCTGTACTCGGATATCAGACTTGAGCTCGACTGTGGACCGCGTTTCTCACAGCTCGATGACATGTCAAAATACTACTTCGACGGGCAAGGGAAAGCATTTCGACCTGTTGTCGCGTGCTTGATGGGTCGAGCTGCGAACGTTCACGTACAAGGTAGAAGTGAATTGAACGGTGGTCAGAGGACCCTTGCCTTGATTGCTGAGATGATCCATACGGCATCTCTACTCCATGACGATGTGATAGATGTGGCAGACACGAGACGTGGTAAACCGACCACCGGAAAAGTTTGGGGTCAACAAAAATCCATCCTTGCCGGCGACTACGTCCTCAGCAAGTCTGCCGAAATGCTAGCTAATATAGGATGTGTGAAAACCAACAATTACATGGCACAAACCCTTGTTGATTTGGTTAGTGGGGAGTTCATGCAGTTAGAGACGAAAAGTGAATTTAACGAAAGATTCAGCCACTACATTGAGAAGAGTTTCAAGAAGACAGCGTCACTGCTTGCCTTCACCTGCAAGTCTAGTGTCACCGTGGCCGGAGCCGATGAAAGCGTCATTGACGATGCTTTCCAATACGGAAAGAATGTCGGAATCGCCTTCCAGCTGATCGACGACATCTTGGACTTTGTTGCTGATCAAAGTCTTCTCGGGAAGCCGGCCGCCGCTGATCTGAAACTAGGTTTATCAACTGGACCTGTGTTATTTGCCTGTGAAGAGTTCCCTGAACTCGACGAGTTAGTGAACAGAAGGTTTTCTACTCCTGGGGACGTTGAACGAGCCTACGGAATTGTCCAGAACTCCCACGGATTGGAAAGGACACGAAACGTCGCTCAAGCTTATTGTAACGCCGCGATCAGTGCTATTGAGGATTGGACCGATTCTCCTTACAAGAGAGCCCTCATCAACGTGACCGACAGAGTTCTGTCGAGGAACAAATAACAGAAGGAGGAAAACGCAGAAGGAGGGAAATTCAGAAACGCCTCAACCTCACTTTTCGGCGACAATCATGATGTGTCTCCCGTGTTGTTACTCTCTGTGTGTGCTAGTTTGTAATTTTGGATCTGCTGGCAGTTGAATTGTACAACACATCAGGAGAAGAGAAAACAGGAAGGAGCGATGGTTTGCGGAGTTGAATTATATGTGTAGTTTTCCTGACCCCAGAGAAGAAGAGTGCCAGCTCGGACGGTGGAGATTGTTGAATATTATGTTTTCTGTCCGACAAAATAGGTCGCGCTAGTTTGGTATGTCTGCTCTGTTTCGCGAAGATATATAGTACGAGAATTATCACTGTTGTTGAATACAAAAGATAAATATTAAATGTTGGTAATTTACTACGAAGTTGTCTTCAATATCTAGTCTGATATCAGTGAGAAGATCGTTCGCCCTTGATAGAGACACATGCGACGGCTCACCACTTGATATGCAGATGCATGTACATCTCAGGAAGAACAAATATTCCAGTCTATTATCATTCCTTCCGTCAGTGCGAGTGTTTTCCTCAAACTTCAAGGCTACCTTAGTTGGTCACACGCGAGTGGTCCCCTTACTCACGAAGCTTGACGATTACTTTGTTTTCTCGCCTGAGATCGCTTCACATGAGCAACATCTGGGGTGTCGATCCGAGATAACTCTTCCCAATTGCTGAAGCGTGAAATCTACTCATTTGGGGGAAGTCTTTGCATCACAGTCATACCGAGAGAATATAGCCTCAGCCTTCCCTAGTTCTTCGCAACTCTGGTTTTTCAAAGGCAACCGAATGAGTGATCCAGTCCGTGATCCGAGATTTTCCTCTTGCGGATCGATGCGAATAGGAGAGCTCTGACGAAGAAGCCGTCTGACACTCACGCATGGAGATCCCTCCATGGCTGAGCGGTAGAAAGCGAATCCTGATAAGCCTTCAAGTGATCCCCAGGTATACAGAATATGCCATGTTCTCAGGGGATATTTCGTGGAGACCGGCACCCTCAGATCATGCAATCATCTCGGCAGATATGAGGCGGAATCGACCGTGCATACAGTCGGTATGGGGGGGGGGGGGGGGGGGCGATTCGCCGCTCCGAACTCAGCGGTATGGGGAATTAGCATGAGACGGGAAGCCGCTGGGCCGCGTGAGATCCATTCTCGGAGGCTAGCTCTTCGGATCAGATGATTAGAAAGGTTTGATTCTTGCAGATCGGCCCAGCGGGAAAGTCTTGTCGATTGACATCACGCCTTTCGAACCAGTGGCGCATGCTTCGTGCCACGGAGAAGTTGATTTCCTCGATGAAAGTAAGTTTTCGTGGCTCTTGACTCTCTTAACATAACATAACATGATTTCGCGAATGGGTAGATATTGATGGGGCGGCTCGAGTTTTTTGATATAACTTTCGCATTCTTGTTCTTCCAGACTCATTGAAAAAGATCATGCGTGATTTCAATTTGGACTCGAATTCATCCTGTGACGTTGTGGTCAGTGATATGGCGCCCAGAGCGACAGGAACGGCCTCAGTGGATCACGAGACCATCACCGCCCTCTGCTACGCTGCTTTCGGTTTTGCTTTGAAAACGCTCAAACCTGGTATGTAGCCGTAACTTCCCTTCCGGTTGGCCAGACTATCTTAAAAATCGAGGCTGCTTTAATCACTTATGATCGTAATGGGATGTGATAAACGTGGTTTGATTGTTCTAGGTGGTGCATTCATATGCAAGCAATGGCAGGGTCCGAGAACTCTGGCGATGAAAACTGATCTAAAAACCCATTTCGAGAAAGTACAAATAGCTAAACCCGATGCGTCAAGAGGTGACTCAGCGGAGATATTCCTCGTCGCAACGGAGTTCAAGGGTTTGGAATGACTTTTTTTTGTAAATACTAGGAAATTCGTGAATAAAAATCCATGTAAAGTCAAGAATTTCCAGATTCCATCCATCCAATTGTAGATTACCGATCCCGCGACGTGATCCCAAGAGAATCGAATACACATCTGTCTCTTCCTCTCTATCTATCTGTCTATCAGACCAAGTCTGCTTGTGAAGTCATTCGAATCGTCGCACCAATCCATATCATTGGACGACAAGAGAATCACGCAGGATTTTTTGTGTAAAAGCATAACTTTATTCCCCTCCTCCGTACAGGTGCATGTAACAGTCATGTCTAGCCATAGCAAACATCTCAGATAGTTCTCGCAGAGAATTTCTACTTAATCGACGATTTCTGTGCGTTTGCCGTCTTCCAAATACTCCCGATGTAGGTGACCACTCTCAACAGCGAGCGATTCTAGATGTTGCGACACTGTTTACCTCATTGAGCCATGACTGTATCACCCGTACGAATCTGAATCTCCGCGATTCTTCGGGGTACCGAATCACTATGGTGATAAATATAGCTGCAGTTGCAGAAGTGTATATCAGAACTTCCGCGTCTGAGAAATCCAAGAAACTATTCAGACCAACTTGGTGGTCGGTCGTCAAGGAGCTCTCGAAAGGAGACCGGGGTCATCTTGGGATTATTATACTAGGTATATTGCAACTAAATGCACAATTGTTGTCATTCTTGCATACACAAGGTTCGTAATGAGGTATTCTGGCGGAAAATAGAAGGGATATTTCAATACATTCTCCGACATAATGGAGCGGTCACTTGGTTCATCTGAGAAATACAGCTTTTGGAATGTATCTCAAAGTACTAAAAAATCATATTGCACTTGAAGGGAACCTAGAACAACGTTGCTCGATTCTCGCACCAGAAAGAGCTTGTATCGTTTTCTTCTTCCATCTAGATATCGAGCCGTACTCGGCTATCGGAGCGCTTGTCGATGCAACAAGAAATCAGTCGTCTCTGACATTGCAGCAGCTGCGATCCTAATCGAGGTCCGCGGTCGGCAGAATCGGCAATGAGCCGCTCCGGAACACAGCCCGTTCCGAGATTACAATTAAATTATTGGGATTGTGATTCGCAGAATCAAATGAGCTCGACGAAATTCCCGATGTAACAGATTTGCTCGAGAAATCGAAGGAACCCTGCTAGCACGATAAGTTGGAAGATGATCTCGACTTTCACTCGAATCAGTTGGCTTTGGAATTCTATGAGCAGTGGGATGAAACATATCGCATACACGGAGCAAATTATTACGGGGAATTATTGCAGTAGCCACTCGAAACGTGATACGGAACCCTGGGCAAGTTCCCGGGGGAAGGTTCTTTGTAAAGTGAGTCGGAATCGACGGGTATTGAGCTCCTTTTCCTGTACGTTTGTTTCCTGATCGCAATCTTTCGCATCAGCGTATCCCACCAGCTGATGTTGAGTATGATGACTTGAATGTTGTCCTCTCCTGGTTTCAGTCGACACACCTAAGAGATCCTCATGAGCAAGTTTTGAGTCTGTTGAGATAGCGGTTGCCAGAATCGGATAAGCTACATAGTAGAACTCCCGCACGCGATTCCTTCAGGCTGGCAGGATCTCCGGCTGATGGTATCTAGCATTGCGCGGTATTCGTGTAAAGACTCGCATAGGCTGGAAATGGAATCGAAGCTGCGATTTAGCACCGTATGGTTCTCGAGCGGTGCGAGTAGAAGGTATCAGAACCGTGTTACGTCCCCGGTCACCAGCCATCGATGCGAAAGACAGAGGAAGTTGTTGCTAGTACATTCTACAACCAGGTCTCGGATCTAACTAAACCATCACCTGACGTGCGTCTGATGTTATCCAGTGCCGATTCACACCCTCCCAACCGATCCCGTCGGAAACAATGATCCTCTCAGCGATGTTCAGAGGACGTGGCTTGCTTCTGCAGCGCACTCAATCGGCATTTGAGAGCTCTTGTGTGAAGATTGTTAATCAGCTCGGAGGAACGACGATAGCAGCATACCGGTGAGAGCGCCGGCACTTGCTCGATCATGCAGTGTTTGGTTGATAGAACATTCAGAAAAAGAAGTTCGATTCTCCTCCGACAGGAGCTCATTGAGCCTACTGTAAAGTACCGTTTTGTTGGGAGACCAGGTGAGACAGAGATGCCGCCGCAGCAACAGCAGCTTGTTGTTGTTGTTGTTGTTGAGTCGTTGCTTGATAGTACTGATGTGGAGCTGCTTGAGAGAGCAGCATCGGGAGCGGGAACGACGGCAATAGAAGCGGTGACATTCGGTTTAAAGCTGAAGTCGGAGAAACTCGGTTGGGACCGTTTTGAGCAACCGATGCAGCCGCGGCAGCTGCAGCAGCGAGAGCCGGGTATTTCGAGTAGATAGGAGGAAGGTGCACAGGGGGCACTGGTCCCATGGAGGCAAGCCTCGCTCTAATGGCTGAGATTCTTCCGAAATGATCCGACCATCTGTGAAACAAAACAGTTACAATCCAATTTCTCAGTCTCCGGGGACTATAGGTGCGATCCGAAATTGATATTGTGCGGAAGGTCGAGAGAAAAATACCCCATATCCGGGGCAGGCGCGGCTGCCAGGGCGCTGACAGGATTCGTAGGCGTTGGTTGACCTTGGACACCTTGCAGTACCTGTATGCGGACGGAGAGATTAGGATTCAGAACGTCAAGGATGAATATTTGTTACGGGGTACAGGAACTGCGTCACACAATCCCATGCAACTCACCAGAAGCATGTCCTCGAGAGAACACTGGAAGACTTCGATGTATCTCTGCTTTTTATCAATCACCAAGTATCGATGGTGTCTCTGAGAAGCCGTCAAGAAGGCGCTCTGCTCGGAGTCCATCTGGATGAATGCCTCGCCCGAAGGTTGACCCTGTCGATGAACTTATGGATCAGACTCGGCCCTCGTACGACATTAACATGAGCCTCGGCGACTCCAGGATGACTTCGAAACTCACTTGCGCATTGTGGACCATATGCACTCCTTGGTAAGCGATGTTCGTGGCAAACTTTCCAAGGAAGTCAACGATGTGTTCCACTTGTGCTTCATAGGGCAATCCTCGGAGACGGATGCAGTCTCTCCGTGCCATTTGGACTTGAGGGCCTTGAAGCCACGGCGGATGCATCAGAGGTACCTGGAGCCAGATAGATTTCGTTCTCGAATTTGTTCCAGACCTGAGACATCTCCGAGATGAGAAAGTGTGTAGAACGTCGAACCTGAGGTAGATTTCCTAGAAGCGGGCTCGTGGTGGCTGGCGGAACTTGGGATTCAAGATAAGGTGTTTCCATGGTTCGGTTCAGGACTTGTTGAACTTCTGCCGTTGAGCTTCGGAACAGCTCGATGTACCTTTTGAAGGAGAGTTTCCCATTAGAGCCGAGAAAGAATCCGCAAATACCGCGAGGTTTGCATCCAAGAAAACTTTCCCCAGTGATTCAAACATGACTCAACAGGTGGCCGTCATGTCGGCCTTCGAATCTATCTGCCCCCTAAGTCTACTCGGCCTCACGGTCCTTCGGCCACAGTGAAGACGCGGCCCTAAAGATGCGTCGGAACTCTGTCGAGGCTTTCAAAACTAGAACGATTCCCGACCCCCTATATCGACGCAGTTTTCGGAGATCACTCCGACAAATGGATTGTGGCCCACGATTTCTCACAGAATTCATGAGAGAGAAAGAGAGATTCATGAATCCGACCTCTCGAGCACGAGCCGAGTTAACGTAGTAGCCGGGGTGACGCGCCTCGCAACTCGACGTCTTTGGCTGTGAACTAATGCTACTGGTATCGCGCCGACTTGAGCCTACCTGGCGCCAATAATTTCACGATGCTTGTCAAGAGCTCTGTATGCTGCTTCCTCAGTTGCAAAGAGCACAAAAGCATCACCGGTCGCTCTCCCATCTGGTTTTTTGACGAAAAGGATTCCTGGAACGTAAACATTCAATTGAGCTGCGGTTCCCAATCAATTTCGCGGCGATACAGTATGGATTCCAGATTTTCGAGCGATAGGAGACGATGTGCTCACCTTCTTCATTGTTTAGAACCTGGATTGGGTTGTCTGATTGAGCAAAAAAGTCCAGGATTTGTTTCGCGGTGCAATCGTACGGAAGCCCTCTCATACGAACGATGACCTGTCCACCTCGAGACAGGAATGCTTGCGCCTCATTGTTGTTGCCTGAAAGCAGCATCAAATATGTAGAAGAGCACATGGTCGTTGAGTCAACTTGACTCGTTTTATCATACGCGTGCAGAAAGTAACGAGCCATGAGAAGACTACGGAGGCTACTGCTTCCGTCCGTTGAGTGGAAAAACTCTGCACGCTGTTTGAAACGTAATCTATACCTCTACAAAGCATCATTAAAGCGTTGTCACGGGAAAACATCATAGAGCTACATTTGAACAGTGGTCGTATTTCATTCGCAAAATTCACCGACTACGCGAATTTGAGTTACAGTCTTGTCGCCATTCTAGTCACAGGGCTCGATGAATCAGAAATATAGTCGCGCACCGCCGGGAAATGATTAGGCTCTTTCTGGCGCTCGAAAGTTTTTCAGGAACTTGGAGCCGGAACTTACGGATTATCTGAGAAAGCAGGGCCTGATAGGTTTGCTCTATGACTGCCACTTCTTCTGCCGAAGCGCCCGCGCTCAGACCCGGGAACGGGTACGCAAAACCACCGGCAGAATCCATCACCGAAACTCGAGTTTTCTGACTCAACTCGGATTCACATCCCCGCTGTATTCCTCTGAACTGATTTGGGTTTCGCTTAAGCGCTGGACGGAATGCTTTTCCTACGACCCGCTCGTCGCTCGTCGCCACAAGACGGTTGCGTAAGCATAAAACGTTCTTTAAACAGTGATCTGAGCGCGTGTGTGTGTGCTTAGATCGTTCTTGCGCAGCGTTCGCAGCAACCACCAAGGTACTCGACTGAGCGAGAGGAAGTGGTGCGGGAGAAGATAGCACTCGAGATATAGCGATACGGTAGCGGCGACGGCAGCGGAGGAGGAAACGCTGGCACCGGAGGACAAGAAGCCGTCTGATATTCGATTACGAGCTGCACAACGCGAAGAAGAAACCTTGTGAGCCTGGAGCGGGTTGCCCGGTCCACGAACATCTCGGTGGAATTTGTGACGAACGTTTCGTTCGTATCACGGGGCCCACGGGCGGGTTGTCGGAGGTCGAGGTCGGGCGGAAGTTTCAACCTTCCTCACTATGATGCGCGCAAGGTACGATTTGGTCGAAATTCGAATGGACCGAACAATCATAGGAGAGATGCGATCAGTAAGCAACTGCTCGACGAATTCCCGAAACGGTCCTGAACCAGCGCGCGTTCCTGAACCGAACCGAGACACAAGCTGAATCACGTGTGATCATAACTCGCGAAGGACTACTGGAGAGTAACTGACGACTTCATCGGCCCTCGTGAGCGGAGCGTTGATGTCGTGTGGTTGGCCGGGATACGGCCCGGAAATTGATAGCATCAATTCTTTGTGCAACTGATTTCGTTGACGACTGAATTTGGTCGACCGAGACATTTTTCGCGCTCGTGTTCAGAGCAACGATCTTGCTCTCCAAAATTGATGGAAACCAGAACCGTAACTTGAGTCGGCGGCTGCATCCTATACGCAGCACCGATACCACCGGAGGATGCGTGAACCTGTCTGTGAACCATGCAAGGGAGATGTTGTCGGAGGCTTCGAACTTACAGCCAGCAACGTTGAGGAAGTCTTCACCGTTCGCACGATAGACTTCGATGTATCGCTGTCCGATATGATGCCGGTGTCGTTTCAAGGCAAGATCCCTGTGCTCCTGGCTCTCGAAGCGTATGAGGGCTTCTCCGTTCCGGCGTCCCATTGCCGTCAGGCAAAGAGCAACTCCACCCCTGCGAGAATCAACGGGTGAATACACGTCGAGGATTCAACCACGCGCAAAGCTCAAGCGTTTCGTTGTTCCCGATGTTCTCAGGACACGCAAGCCTGGGAATTCCCAATCTGCGGGAGAGACGTCGCGAGAAAGTTCACTCACTTCACTATATTCAGTCCTCTGAAGAAGTTCGCAATGTCCTGATCGGAACTCTGCCACGGAAGGCCTCTTGCTCGCGCAACGCATCCACTGTCTATCGTTTCGCTCTTGGAACTGCAATGGATTCAATTTTCTCCTTATCGAAGTCATTACAATCGTTCCACTCATTCTCAAACGATGAGTCCGGGAAATGACAGAAAGTGCCGAATAAGAAGTTGAAGTACCATAATCCAGGTTCCAATCGTCGAAGGATGGTCTCCGGCTCGGCAAATTTATGTCCTGCGGAATCAGAAATCAAAGGGTTGAAGGCATATCGCTCAGACACGTCAGGGAGATATTCGATGCAAGGCCTGCATGGCGGCAACCATGCCAATGTTGAACTGGACTTACCATCGCCGAGCATACGGCACACGATTTGTGCCATGTTTTGAAGTTGACGGGGGATGAATTCTGCGCTTCCATCAGCTTCGAGGGAAAGATCTGAATCGTAAGGAAGAATAAGGACGGTTATCCGATGTTGTCCGACATCTTCGCCGAAACTTTCAGAGCGAACCACTTCGACGATCTCGAACAGATACCCCGTGAAGGACAACATTCTCTCTATGCAGCGGATCTGTTCTCTGAATGCGATCTACTTGAGTTTTTCTAAGATTCCAACTCACAATTGAGGATGTCTGCAATGCTGTTCGGGGACTCTGCATTGTAGAAACGCGAAAATTCCTTTCTGAGATCAAAGAATGAAAAGAAACAGCTCGGCAGTTGCACACGGTGACGGATTGCCTCTGGATGTAGAACCTTCGGGAGATTGCGTGTAGTGGTTTAGAGCCTGCCCTCCAGATTTCAGTACAGAGCATTGATGAGGCTCTTGCATGAATCTTTGCTTTCAAGAGATGACTGGGGCCTCACCTGTCGCAGATGCAGCTGTCCGTCCGTTATCAGTTGAAAATCAGTCGGATGATTGCAATCGTGGCGGCTCTCGAGAATCCCGATGAATTCTTCGATTACCTTCAGAAATGGAAAAAGTCCAGGATGACAGGGATTCCTCCACACTTCCACATTACACCCATCCAAATTGATCAGAATTTGGTGTCTGACGGCGTCCTCAACAAGAATCTCTGCTCTAACCCCGACCATAATTCTAATCAGTACCTGTTCGAGAGATCTAGCTTCTCTGACGTTCTCCTCGGTCACATTGCACTCCCTGCATTCGTCGCTGAGCTGTACGTTGTCGTTTATATCAACTGTCTGAGGTTTTACGTGATCCACTTGTGAGAGGATGACCTGCAAAGGAGACCCCATCATGAACTATACGTGATTCCAGAGCCGAGTTCAACTGCGATCGAGGGACTCCCGAACATACATCCCGAGTGTTCAAGGTCAACAAGTAAAATTGAATTTCAAGCCTAGGAGGTCGCTAAACATTGCAGGAACGAACTCCCCATCGAGTCGGGTATGGAACGGAATCGCCGGAATCCCTAAGGATTCTTGAGCCTCCTGTGACGCGGGGTAGGTCAAGAGTATTGGAGTGTAGAATCCGCCGTCAGAGAATTCAGGGTCCCAGCCTCAGTTCGAAATCACTGAAGGAGCTTCTGGGCTGACAAGTCATTGAGAACCACAATATCACGCCTTAGCAGCCGAATGCTATTCCGAACGATGGGTAGCAAGCTACAGCGTTTCCGCTCGATACTTGTCTACCTTCCGGGTGAAACTAGAAGTTTTCTTCTTCGAATCAAAAATATCTTCTTTTTCTCATGGACTGCTTCAATCATATTGTATCATGCAAGTATCCGGAGCGGATCAATACGAGCGATACGAAGCTCCGGAGCACAGCGCATGTGGGACTCACCGTCTTGGTGAGTCCCACATGCTCCCACAGCTGCCGGAGTTGGAAGAAATGCGTAGTCCCCGTCTGATAGGGACCCTCGCGCTTACGCGTCTCGGGGTCAGAGATTCTCGCTGAGAAATATCGAAGCCAGGGAGTATTGAGCATGAATATGAATAGCCTTCATCAACGTGAGTCCTTGAGCGGGAGGAGCGATTTCTCTCCGGTCAACGAACTTGCTTCAGGAACAAGTCGAGTTCGTTTACAAAGGTTCCACTGCACGGAGAGGAGGGCTCCCATTTCTGCCGAGGGGCATGCCACGATCCAAATCTTTTCCGAATTCTACCCCTAGTGCTAGAAGTTTTCCAGCTGAGCACTCCCTCCCGAGTTGGATAAAAGTATCGAATCCAGATCAGGAATTCACGGAACGCAGTTCCGGATCCTACGGCTCTTGAAGAGTGCTGGGAGCTTCAGTGGAAACTTTGGAATTTCCAAGTCGCAACTTGAAATAACGGCTTTCGACAAGCCATTTGCATTGCTGACGTGGACAGTCGATAAATAGCCCCAATGAGAAGTTGCTTCACGGTCTTATCACCGGATTTTGGCGACTTGAATAGAAGGGTTACATCCACTGGAACTGACTGCGCCGATCGGAGGTATCAGAGTCAACCTCGTGAATGCACGATTCCGCGTGAAGATCACAGCGAAGAAGGTTGTTGACTGCGCAATCGGGGATGAAATATTCTCTGGTGATTGATCCGAAGCAGTGAACGCATGGCACAGCAGCCAGAAACTTCGTCAACGCGCTACCATTCGAGGAAAAAAAACCCTACCTCCAGTTTCTCCTCAAATTCCTCCCTTGGTTTCTTCGTCCTGCCTGTCGAATCGTACCACAAGAAACGTACGGCGAATTGGTGTCCCACGACAGCGAATCATTGAGCCCATAATTTGTTCGGCGGATGAGAGAAAGTAGGTCCAGCCAGTGCTTAATCATAATTTTCAACAAAAATTCGATTTTAATATTTCCAGTGCGTGGCCGTTCCGTTCTCCCTGTGGTGGTTCGCTCACTGGGAAAATGATGGCATGAAGAAAGTTGCAGAGGCCAACAACACGACGAAGTCATCGTCCGGCCTCTCTTTCAAGTTTTCTTCTGCTCTTGGGGTGTTCGGTCTGCGACTGCGATGGCGACTGGTCTACGCCGTTCTGTTTTCTGTGTTGCGTTCTCTTCAGCTTTCTTCACTGCCTTTCGTTGGATGCTTCTGGCCGGCAGTTCGCGAACGGCTCGCTCCGCTCATTTTGCCAGTTTCGTTCGTTCGCTGGCTGCTTGGTTGTTTGGTCGGTTCATCCACCAGCTTGTGCTGCTCGGCTGAGTTTCCTCCCTCTTCTCCTGATGTCCAGCGAGCGTAAGGGGTCGATGCACCCTCTGATGACAGAATGCAAAAACCAGAAAGAGACTCCGAACTTCAATGATCCCGAAGAAATAAATGCCTTCAGCCTGAAGCTGAAGTCCAAGAGTTTCTACCGAATTTCGGTGACTTTGAACGTCCCTATGCGAAAAGACGAGAACACGTCGAGCTCTGTTTTCATAATCCCATGAAAGAACGTAATTTCAGGACGGTTTTCTTGGAACCTCTACTTCCATCGCTGTACGTAACCCGAGACAACATTGAGGGATTCGCATGAAATGATGGAACGAAGGTTATTTCACGTCTCCACGCGACGAAATTCCTCCGGCCACTGAGGATCGCTCGATATCTGCATCCATTGAGACTTTGCGGTGGGACTCCTTCAAAATCGATAGGTACGCAATGGTTCTCTTTAGTGCTTTGGCCGGAATCAGAGGGTACCGGAATCCTCCTCATACTCGTGGATGGGACATAATCTGGCTATGGGCCCCAATCTAGGAGGTTCTCCTCCTTCCAGAGCCTAGGAACCCCATGTCGGTGTTCAATGCGCGTACGTCGGACCCGCCCATAGTTTGCGATGCGAGGCCACACTCCTCCTTGGGTGTTCCCACGCATTTAGTATGGAACCACTGCCTTCGTTTCGATAGTTCTTCGTTTCCACGACGAGGAAGCTCATGTGGAATCACCCCCTGGCTGCGTTGCGTCGGGGTTCATTCCCAGATTGATGACTTCGATACATTGATGCTCGAAACCTTGGAAGGGACGAATTAAACAGCAAGTTTCTCAACGATCGAGCAAAGTTCAACGATCGTCGGTGACAGATTCGATTCGAGTGTCCGGATGAGTTTGAGAAATGCCCACCTCCTGTTCTTCAAACTTCGGACGTCAACAGTTATACTGAAATTCAACACATTTCTCCCCTATGACCGTAGCCAGAACCATAGGCCCAAGAACTGATCATGAGTTTCTCATCCGTCCCACCTGTATTCACGGACATATTGGTGGATAGCTTCTGATAAGTTTATTACCCAACTCGAGATGATTGCTGGAGTTCCAGTCCGTACCTAAGCCTCCAAAACACTAAAATACTTTTCTAAAGGATGTATTCCTAATTTTCATGCAGTTCCAAGCATACCTTGCTGTTAGAGAGATCGAGAACGCTCCAGCCCAAAGCAACAGTATCAGTTTCGTCCGATCCCAACGAATCTGCCTGAGATCCTGCTGTCACCGCCCACAAAAGCACAGCATAACGAGGGTGTTCCATCCTCCACCAAAAGAGTTTTGTTGTGTTTCTTTTTGCCTGATTGTTTTCTGTCTGTTGAGAAGCTCACTTCAGCAGCAGCAGTACAATGTCACAGTCAATTAATCAGTCAACTACAAAGCACCGTATCCAGCACCACCATGTCCACCTCATCACCAAAGCGAAACCCTGCGAAGATAGGTAAGAGACATTGAAATCACTCGTAAAGGAAACAAAAATATTTCAAGCCCAACACAACGATGGAATGCCCTCCAACGATTACATGTGAGTCCCGTCCCCCGATCTCATGAGGTTCCCGGACGTACACCAACCCCTCCCGTCCACCGTGAAGAATAACCCGAAAGTTTCGATTTGGGGTCTCGTATGGAATATTTTTCGCCGATTCAGAGTCTGAACGGAGACTGCAAGTAAGTGATTCGATAATCACCCGAAACCGCCCATTGCCCACCACCGTACGGTCCCACCGATTCTCAAGAAGTACCTCCCGATTGCCGGATTAGCAAATGATTCGGGCACCGAGAGTCTGGGTATGTAATTTGAACGAGTTCGTGGGATAGAGACACCGGCGAAAATCCATCCCGGCCGGAGCAGGCACAAACGTTACAGGAGCATTCTGCTACTTCACATCAAATCGCTAGCTCCACAGCTGGACCAATACAGCAGCCGCAACCAACAACGCGCGACGGGAACGGAAACAAATGGTCTGGAGGAGCTTTGCGGACAAAATCAGCAGGATTCGCGTGTCTCCAAAAGCAGCCCGATTCGGAGCGACCGATAATGCCGAAAAGAATCGAGAGAACTCCATTCTCTGGGAGACCTGGAGCTTGTGGGGAAAACGGAGTTGCAAACGTCTCCGCCTTCACGAGGGGAGATCCACCGGCGCATCCGACCTCCTCCTGGTGAAGACATCTCCAATCACAACGAGCATCTCGAATTCATCAATAGGTATATACGAATTTCTCTCAGGCAACTAGAGAAAACCGGGGTCCTGGCAAAGTCCATTGGACCTGATCTTGAACGTATTTTTCGGTCTGCGGCACCAGAGAGATCGATCCCGGTTAATGGCACTCCTCGTTCAGCAGACCGCTCTTCGGCTCAAGAAGATCACACGGAGCCTCGGCAAAACGGGTTCGAAGACTGAATCCAGAGCCCAGAACTCGTCGCGCGAAGACCACAACTATCAATATCAAGGGATTGATCAACTTGGTAGCAGAATCGATGCAGACGAACTGCTTGATTCAAAGCTATGAATGATTCGCGTAAACCGTTCTGACAACCTGCGACCACCTGGAGACGGCGGTTAACGAGAAGCTAATCGGGAGGGCACACCGGGACCAAGATCAGAAGAGGCTCCAAACGTTGCTCGCGCACATACAAATCTCACACCTTTTTTCGAACGATCGCCGAGGCTTTAAACTTTCTTCGAATCACTTCTGTATTGTGTTTTTGTCTGTGACGAACTGTTGCATCTGCTGCACTTCTGATGCGGCGCACAGGTAGACGCTGGGCAGGGAGAGGGCATCAGAAACGAAACGAGCAACGCTGAACTCTTCGGTGCGGTCAACTATCTCGCAGATGGGTTGAAATAATTTCATCTCGAGCGGCTTGAAATCATTGGCTCGTTTAATGTGTGCCCGCCTCGATGAAGATTCGGAAAGAAAAGTTTTGAGTAGTAGGCTCGTTTTTGCGTGACAGCGTCCGCACAGAAGCGTCGTGATCCTGAACAGCTCTGAGAGAGAAGGACGCTGTGGTGATGGCGTTACAGAAAATCTAAAACACGCCATCAAGAGTGGGACTGTTGCGACCAGCGTTCGGTCACAACGCCACGGAGCCTCAATTACCTCGACGGAATATCGTTCGCGGTGTTTTTTGAATGAGTCTCTCCCGGGGAATTATGGCACGCCTGCCCACAATGGACGGAGATGTCACTGAGGAGCTTCAGTCGGGTTAACGCTCGAAGTTCTCCGGAGAAATTCTTCAATAACGTCGGACACGTTTACTCGTCGCCATCCTCCCTCTCCGCAAATCCAGACACTCAAGGCAGAACAAAACAGTCCGCTACCGGACGCGATCGGAACAAATCATGAGAGCATGGACCTTGCAGGGGAAACTTTCGACGAGACACTACTCACGCACCTAGGAAAATTGATGAATGCATAAGAGTCAGGGCATGAGTCTTTGCGGCCATAAAGATAAAACCGCTCTAAAAGTGCTCGAGGGAGAGGGAGCCGCTGGGAGATGGCGTTGCCGAACTAGGTATATATTTGGGGAATCATATCATCTGTTAAATCGCGTACGATTCATCGAAGTATTCGCGATGTCAGACCATCGTTCAGAGGCGGAGAATCAAGTTCAATGAAACATATAAAGTTGACGGGCTCTTGATGGGGACTCGGGGTTAGAATTCAGTAAGTTCGTGACGCGGCGAGATCAAAAACTCCTTCTCGTCCGGTACTCTTGAAGCTGCCTACACGCAGCGTGAGTGGAATCGGCATTGTTCTGTAAGCAGTGACACTGCAGCCTTCGTCCGGGATCAGGCTTCCTGATCGCGATAACATCGTAGGCCATCATTTGCAATGATGGTGAGGTTCGTTTCGAGTCAGCGGGCAGAGTAGCGTAGGCATAGCCTATAGCCTGTAGAAACGAGGATTCAGGAATCTCCGTATGTGTGCGATGCCGACGGACTTCAGCGGTTTTCTGCTCTGGCACCATGTCTGAGGATCGGGGAATTCGGAATGGGCCGCAGATCCAGATGCTTTCTACGTAAGTTCTCTGAGCTGAATCGCAATCGAGTTTCGATGATGGCTCCTGGAAAGCATACTCTTGCGGTGAATGAATTCTCCGCCTCTGAATGAAAACCATCACGCATGGTGTTCCCAGAGCCTAGAAATGCTTGGATATCGTGCACTCTGGAATGCTCTGAAATATGCAACTCCTCATTCGGCCTCTGAGCGCATCTCATACACTCGCAGCTTGCAAGCCGAAGCCGCATGTGCAGAAGTGATAAGAGGGCTGGCGGAAGAAATCCTATTCAGTCCGACCTCTCGAACGTATGTATGTCCATGGCTTGGAAGTCTGAGGCCTGCCTGCTCAGTTACGATATCGGCCCAGCTCCGTGATTTTGTTGATCATTCCAACAGGAAAGATGTGCAAAGACGTATGAAAGACAGTTCCGCTCAGGGAGCCCCGGACTGCGAGCAGCTATTCTTGACTGAAGTCATCTGCCGAGAGCCATGTCGAATGGCTTAAGAAAATCGTCGATGACGCCACAACGATGGCATTGTCAAGGAAAACTGACGTCAATCATGGCCCGATTTGACAACTCCATAGACTCTGCAGATGAACCACGGGTGTGTGCATAGATTCACCAAAGCGATGCGCGCCTCCGCCATCTCTTATGCTCATCCCAGTATAGCGCTCACAGACGGGATGCGCGAAACAGTTACTTGAATCGGATCTCTACACTACGAGGTCGCAGCTGATCCCGCCTGTTCTCTCTAACCTGCCCACTCTTTCCCCCGGAGAGCGAGGCCGCAACCTGATCATCTCCTTCGGCGACTGACGAATCGGGTATTACCGGAGGTTCGAGGAGTCCGAACGGCTGCTCCGCTGGGCGGATCCTCGAGATCTTTCCAGGGCTTGACTGTGTACGAGGACGATCTGTTCGGGGATGTGATCGAGAAGCTAGGACTGGAACGCGGTTGTCGAATGAGTCAGGACCCAGACACGATTGGAGTTCAGCGCGGTTAGAACGGCTGCTCGGAGCGAGACGGGATGCAGATGGGGAGAAATTAAAAATATCGGCGATATAGCCATCGTTCCGGTGCGATCTTAACGGCAATGAGGTGAAAACGTCAGACCACAACTAGCCAGAGAGAATCGAGCACAGTGGGTACTCCGACAACAAACACGATGATGAAGGTTTCGCAGCGCAGACCGACGCTGAGAGTCTTCAGCGATGCCTTTGCAGGAAGGATTCGCGGACGCTCAGGCCTCTTCAGCCGTTGCAAAAAATCACCGCCGCAGCCGCAGACGTAGCAAGAGCAGTTTTTTTCTCGTCGCAGTCAAAGTTGCTCTCAGAACGCGATCACTTCTGAATATCTAGGAGCCACTCCAGATTTAATGACGGCGAGCTTCGAGACACCGAAGGGTGCGGACAGCCTCCTCGGCGGTCGGCGGTTATCTATATGTATAGAGCTCTCACTATCAGTTCGAATATATAACCCTCAGCACTTATCTTATTCAACAGCCTGAGCCCTCGGAATCGGAGATATGTCACGTATGCGACTTGCCACCATGACAAGAAGGTGGGGGAAGGACCTGGCGAGCGGAACTCAAATAGATTGACTAGCAACTTCACCTGCGTGAGTTTCGAAGGCCGTTAATGGTCACTAGGGTAGCGTTTATTGGTTCACGACCTCACATGTATAGGGAAGCCGCCTCGAATGCTAGATAGCAGTCGAACGTCGGCATACAGCAACTTCTTATTGACTATCTCCTCTGGAGGGCGCTCCGGCTTGGATTCAACCTCGGTTTTCATCAAGCTCTAGTTGGACTGCATCTTCTTGAGCTTCCTTCATAAGAAGTGGCCTCTCCTAGATCGCCTTGCTCATCGTCTTCCTGAGGGACCCGGGTCATCCGCAACCAGAGTACCGCGCGGAAAGGGGGTGTCCAACCAATTCTGGATTTCCTCCGGGGTGTAGAACTGGCCGGCTTTCTGCAAACGCTCGAGCCTCCCGCTAAGGCTGGTTGTCTCCAACAAGAACTGATCCGCAGCCAGCTTATCGTAAACCTCCTGGTCAAACCCGCTGGTGTTGATGCTTCTCCTAGGGAACTCGAACTCGTCCTGGTACTCTCCCACCTTGGCGGGCCTTTTCTTCTTGTGATTTTCCCAGAATGCCTGGATCGCCGCCCTGTTAGCCGCCTGCTCAATCGGGGCAAGAGCTATCTGCGTCGCGTATTGAGTCTTAAGGAAGTTCTCGAGGGTGCGATTCTCGCGTTTGTTTATGAACTTCCACCACAAGGCACAAAGCCCCGGCCAAGTGTTCGGCAAGCGGAAGAGCGCAAATGTCCGCCCGTGCGTCTCTTCGTGAACCCACCTACACATTCTGTCCTGAATGAAAGCGTAGGCTTCGCATACTTGTCGACCTTCACAGGCCCCCAGACGCCGGATTTTTGGCCACCAGCGGTTCACAAGTTCATCCTTGTACCTGCATATGGTGGCGAGTAGGTAGACATTGGCAATTACTTCAACCTGGAGGCCGGCGGTGACGGCGATCTCAAGGAACTTGATCTTCCCGTTGTTCGGGTCCAATCCCGCGAAGTCGCGCATGGAAACGAGGACCTTCCTGTTCCAGAACGGAGCCCTTAAGTTGGCCGAAAAATTAGCTTGCTGAGAGAGAGCCTCGATAATGTCCTCAGCCGAGAAAGGCTCAAAAAAGTCCCACTCCATCTTGCACTAGAAGTTGAACTTCGTCTACTATTTTCGGTGCAGCTGTGTGTGAAATGTTATACATGGAGCTCGGGCGCCTGGCATCGCGGAATGGCGGTGAATTTGAAACTTCTCCCCGGATCTCTCGATATCAAGCAAAACCTGACTCTCATGATGCTACGCGTTTCCCCCGCCCAGGGGGATGACTTCAAGCTTGTCCTCTAGTTCTCCATTTCCCTGTTAGAATTATAGCCGCACTGATATCACACTACTGTCGCCCTTTCAATCCTCCAATCTGATCGGCACAACGCGAGAACATGTTATAAATTCCCATCGCACCATAGAAATGGAGAAAAGGAAAGACAATCCGAAAGGCGGACATAGCCCGTCGGTGTCGTCGTCGAAATATGACCCCCCCCCCCTTCCCAGACCCGAGATGAGCTTTTATGACTTTCGTGGATCATCTCACTATCGATGACATCAAGTTCCCGGGTGCAGAGAGACTTTTGTGTTCAGTGAACGCGGGAGCCTGTTCAGTAGTTTCGAGGCTAACGCGGCTCCTCTGATGCCAAGGAGCTCGACTACACCTGTAACGCCTAGGCGCAGCTCTTGCTTCGGAAGCATCAAACTCGATTCGGGGATCTCCGTTGGCAGCGGTTTAGCACGGTAGAGGGCAGCTGTCCTTATGATTTCGCCTCCACATGTAGATCCCCCGGACGCCGCGGAGTATGCATCGCCTCTCCCCCGCCCACGCCCCCTAACATGAATTGTGTTCTTGAAGCCCAAGAATTGAGACGAGGTCGACGCATGGATGACACCATTTTGAGCAGTCACCAAGTCCCAAAAATATCAGGGAAACAGTCGTTTATTCTCAACGTCATATATGTGCAAACAGATGAAATCCAGATTTTCGAACAAATCCGCAGCAGGCGGAAATCACAGTCATATCACATCGGGATTTGAAAGCTACAGAGAGAGATAAATATGCAAAATCTTCAACAAAAGCCTTCGAGCAGTTCACAGACGTCACACGCGATGAGCAATTCTTGATTTGATTCTATATCGAGCACGATGAATTCAGCTTGTCTTTGACAACCTGTAACTCAAAAACAGCTCATGGTTAGGAAATACTCGAAATCCACACACATTTTGACTCATGACGATATCGGAGCTGCTACCGACCTCGATTCGAATGATCCTGGACAGCAGAAGACACGCTCCGTTTGAAATCCTCCCACATCATGCTTGATTTGTATTCACAAGTTCCACATTCAACCCCACATGGTCGTGAGTTTTTCATCGTTATCAGCTCTCGGTCGCATAATGGACAAAAAGGATGCTCGAGACTGAATTTCTGGAAAAGCAGCATCACTGTAGTCATTCTGAATCGATGGATAAATCAATTTTCAACCCGCCAGGAACCTTGCCGGATAATCCAGAGAACGAACCCGCGGGTAGCGTCGATTGTACTGCTTGTATCGCTCTGCTTGCATACGCTGCTCCAACCGGAGATCTTCTTCAAGCTGGATATCTTGGATGACGGACCGTCTTGCATTGTCGATTCCCATAGCACGCATGTTCTGAGGAAAGATTGCTTCAATCAGAAACGTTTCTCAATGCAATGTTCCCCCACATCAGAAGTGATAGTCAGGCTTCGACGATGGATTCACCTGCGAGCGGAGCATCCACTGTGCCCGAACCTCCTCTTTCCAATTGGGGCCCCGCGACTTGAACATTTCCCGGCGATCTCTTGTGCCTGAGTGCATCCCGAACTATTCTGCTTCGTCACCCTGAAGACTTTTCTTGGATAAAACCCGCCTCAAGCTGCAAGGAAACACTCAAATGCAACCTTGAGGTTCAAGACACTTTTGTTTTCAAGGGGATCTATGTGGAAGTTCGACAGATGAGGAAAATATTCGTGACCCGACTCGACAGCTCCACAGGACTCACCGTGTTGGTGTCCTCGATCAAAGCTCTGAGGTGGGAAATCTACGAAACACTACTCTGAACGCGCGCCTCCGCGGTCTAGAAGCTTCCGCAGAATGTCGTCTGCTCCGATCCCATCGTCTCCTTTCGAGAGCTAGACTCCAACTGGGGCGTCAAGGATGGAGGTAACGGAGCGGCGGGAGGAACTCCAATCAGTCGAACGATCCAATAACATTGGCAACGGAAGATTCTTAGAACCCATCGAGATCTTAAAGGCATGTTGAACGACGTCGGAGAGGTGACATAGAAGCTTGAGGAAGGTAAATAAACAAGTCAATCGCACATGTGCTCTCTGTTTTCGAAGGGAAGTTTTCGAACGATTGATTTGGAAAGTTCGAAGAATATATTGGTGAGGTGGGAGTTAGGACGTTGCAACCTTGGAAATGGGGAAACTAACGCCCAAAAGGAACGTTCAACAGCACAAGAAATCAAAAGACCTCCATCCGAACTCGAGAAAAGTGAAGCAGCTTGCCAAAAAACAGCTCCATAAGATCAAGGTTGGTAAGAGGAGAACCTTCGTGTGGGAGAAAGCCATGTGTCCTCCCTGGAGAAATCATGGACCGATGTTAGCTTCCGTTATACTCGGAGTTCTGACAACTAGGCTATCTTGCAGCGTTGTAAGCTATCGATGAGAGCCGTCCTGACGCGCGACTCAAACCTTTCAGATCCAGCAACGCAGATCTGAGGCTTCAAACAAAGTCAAGCCGAAAATTGAGAAATTCAGTTTCTTCCATTCCTGTCTACCACAAGATGCGAATCGTCTGGGCGGAGCAGAGGTCTGAGTCATTGCTCAATCAGAAGAGGAATTTTACTGATGGAGGAAATCTTTTAGCCGATTGATGTTGATCCGCCAAGTGAACGCTTCTTTCCCATCTTCTTGTAGGTCAAGCTTCTCATCGACGGATATCTGAGCCGGTTCGACGACGAGATCGCCAAGGTGGCGGAAATCTCGAAGATGCGTGGAAGCTCAACACAGTACGCAGCACGTCTCGACGCCATCAAAATGACCCTCGAAAAAGAACAGCAGGAGTTCAGAAGTGCGACTTTCGAAATACCGGACTTGTTCTCTACAGAAAATTTCAAAATATTCAAAGAGTGGGATCTTTCGGAAAACTATCTCCCGAAAATAAAAACCAAGCTCGTTTCACCCGGGATGCTCGGGAACTATCGTTGATGGAGAGAATTCGTTTAGTGGAGTTTTTTCTTTCATATGTAGCCAAGAATTTCAAGAATGAGACCATCGAAATCTCAAGTTGGAAGGAAAAAGGAGTTTCTTTGGCGAGCGAAGGACGCCTGGGTCTTCTTGGCTTGAATCCTTGAGACGTCGTCATCCTCTGCCTCCGGCCGTCGAGAGGACGCTTCCCGAATCTATGATGCGGGGGCTCGAGTAACGGATTCGGGGGGCCATGGCATGAGGGATCGATTCGGGAATTCGCCCGTAGAGATGTGGAGCCGAAGAGGCCGTTCCCGGAATAGCCGTCTGCAGGGATTGAAGCCGCGACATGCCGTCCGAGAAAGCTTCACATGCTAACATGCTTTTGTGGTACACACTGCTTAGACCATTCGACTGTCTCGTCGGTGAAGTTCCCTCGAGACCTGCGCCGTGAGCTCTCTGTCCCACAATTAGGAGACTGTCCGGCAGGGCTGACCCTTCACAAGAGCACGCAGATCCCGTGTGATACAAGTGCTTTCCTTTTTCTAGAAGCACGTGGTTTCCCGCTATCAAATCGAAGACAACAAAGATTCCGAGACCCCCCTATCTCTCGCAACAACAGCATTTGGGGCGCCTACTTCTGCTGACACTCAAGCATCCCTGAGCGCGAAATCTGGGTACTCGGTATTTCTAGGAGCCAAGCTCTCTGACGAGAACTGTTTGAAAGTGGAAGTGTAGATGTGTCGCTTCATTTATTGGATCATCGCTACAAATATCGTGCAGAAAAGCGATTCGGATCTTCTCGTCGTTTTGGTCCGAGGCAACTCACAAGAACCTCCTCCATGATCCAGAGCCATGAGATGCCATTCCTTGGAATGGCTCAATCTTTCAGAACGACTCCAAGAGCCCTCGGAATCATGATCTCCCTGATCGTTTAAAGATGAGTCTCGATGTGCGACGGGATCCGAAGAATTTTCTCGTTCAAGTGTGAGGTTTGGCGGTAGTTTTGCCAAGCTCCCGGGCTCGATAGTATTCGATGAGGAGATAGCTCCTCAAGCCCAGTCCGGATTCGGCACGTTGGGAGAGGGATACATGGTTGAGTTTTTTTCTTCCTGCGTGAGAATAACCTGAGCAGGTGAACGGGGTTCTCTTTCTGGCACTTGGAGAGGGTTCAAGCATTCGGAACTCATGGGCACGGGTGGCATGATCCGTTAGGAGCACTAATCTTTCGCAAGCTGGTTCGACTGCAATCCCTACATATATCTGCACGTTCACCTCTACTGCGAGTCGTCACTTGGTTGCCTCTGCAACGGGTCAGGACTGGCCAACAACCTGCCTTTCGGAGACTGCTCAGCATGCAGGGCCTCATTTCGTATCCCTGAAATCTTGTGAAATGTGCATGCAAGCTAGACCCTCAGACAGGATGCATGTGGTTTACGGAATGAAAACGAGTTTTTTTCATGAGTTCAAGACCTAAAGTGTATTTGATATATATGCTCTGACATCTTGACTATCGGGTTTAGGTCAGCCATAACTATTTGGGACGACTGCGACGAAGTCACTCCTCCCATTATTCTATTGAATCGTGGTCGGGACCGACCACGAGCTCACGAGATTGTGAATATTACACTTGTTGTCCTTCAGGAAAGCTACACCAGAGAGTTCCGCTCGTGTAGTGAAATTCGAGTACCAAGAGACTACAATTGAAACCCAACAGGATCCTGCTAATAATGATATAATAATAATAATAATGATCAGATTCCTCTGAGCAAGTGTTGATTACAAAAGTATCTTTCTTTGGCTTTCGACCTTCTAGAGTTGTAAGTGGACACATACGTGCACACTGAACGCATTCTGAACCAAAGACACGGGGAAAATCACTCACAGAAACGAGAGCCCATCGAGCATTACGAACGGAAACTGTCGCTCTCAGAACCGCAAGTCTTTTCAGAGGGAACTGAGAACCACACGAGCGTTTGACAGCGCCGAACCTCTCCAGAGTGGAGACAGTCCAAGATGCGGTCAGATTCGCGCAGACGGCAAAACAGGAATTTTTGGCGTTTGAAAATTCATTGAAACTTGAAGCTCTGTCGTGAGACTGACACAGCACGAAGTTAACAGCATTGCAGCAAATATGAGTTGATGATTGGAATACATTCTGAGATCTTCTGTTCTTATTGTTCAGTTGTTGAGAGAAAGAGGAGGAGGAGCAGGAGGAAGAATAGGAGGATGAGGAGGAAGCGATAACAGCAGCAGCGGCAGCGGCGGCAGCGAGTTGAAGAAATAGTAGAAGTTTGAGCTAAAGCGTACAGTTCGATGGATTTCCGTCTTTCCGCTTTTCTTCCAGGTTGTTCGGTGGAGCAATCATTCTGCCATTTTCAATTCGTTGAAAACGAAGTCAACATGCATCAAATGCGTGTCGCCGAAAATTTTATGTACACAAACTCACACGCATCTCCTGATAGATCCGCGAGTCGAATATTATTAGTTGCCTTTGGAATGTAAAATAAATTAACCTCAGTGTTTGACCCGTCGGATATGAGATTGCTTCGGTGGTGTTGACCATCTCGCTCGCTTTGTGCCACGTACTCGCCGATTCTACAGCAGCAGCGACGTTGGGAGCTGAGTTTCGAGAAAGGTAAGAACACGAGATTCTTCTCCTCGAACATTGAAATACTTGCCGGTCGTGACCGGGCGCGGATCTGCTTAAATTAAGCCTCAATATTCTAGCAATCGGGTTCATAACAGTTTCTGTCTATGGAACTATCCACACGGATTCGATATCTGACAATTTCCCATCTCATTCGGTAACGATTATAAACTATCACAACTGTTGAATGTGGAGCTGCCCGTCATTGCTGACGAAGGTGTTGAAATCAAAAGCATGGAGGACACCATCGGGAGTTCCTGGGTGGCCTCTGCCCATCGTCGCCCCCTTTGGAACCGTTTCGACAGAGTCCTCCACGGGTTCAGGGATTCGTATCCTTTTGTCCCGGTTCTGCTGTTTTCGTTACGATTTGACTAGTTATGATCTGCTTTGTTGATTTCATGTCTTCCAGTTAGCCACGCGCTCCAGACTTTCATCTTTTTGTCATCGAATGCGGCTCCCGGAGGAATCCACCAACTCCGATCACGCATCGCTCAGGATCCCCTCTAGCATTGAGAACTACATACAAGGGTCGGACTCACTCAAGGAACATGCGGTGGCAAAACCATATTATGCGGTGGTAGCCAGCACCGCCAAAAACTGGCAAGGTGAAGCGTATTCAGCTGAGTGCTGCTGATCGGGGAAGTCATGGAAACCTCAGTAGCCGCCATAAAGTGGGATGTTTGTCTGGCGCTTCCCTAGTGCACCCCACTGGGAGGTGCTAGAGTCGGTGCCAGAAACCCCCTTTCGGGAGGAGACAGAGGTGGCGCGCAAGACGAGCTCGACGACGCTTCTCGGATCACCGACCGATGCGGCGTCAAGGGCGTCAGCGGCGAAACGTAAGCGCTATTGAAACTGCTATCGGGAGAACGGCAGCTTGACCTCAGCTCGCGTTCCCTCTCCTCTTGCTGTATCCGATGGAACTCGTCGGAAATTTCCATGTGAACATAGTCGTATCCGGCTCGTTCCAGTTCCATATCGAGAACCAAGTTTGGCTGGCAAGATGTTGTTTTCCAGTGCGTCCGGAGACCAGAAGCCGAGATGTACTTCTTGTTGCACGTTTGACACGTGTATGGTCGTTCGTTTGTATGCAGTCTTTTATGGAGCTTCAGATGCACGAACTGGGTGAACTTCGCGGGACACAGATCGCACGCGTAGGGCTTTTGACCTGAATGCAGCCGAAGATGGGTTTTCAAGTTTGATGTGGAGCTGAAGCGTTTCTTGCAAACATCGCACTGATGCGGTTTCTCTCCCGTATGAACCAAATGATGCTTTTGCAAGTGGGCGAGCTGAGTGAAGCTCTTTGCGCAAACGGGACACTTGAAAGGTCTCTCTCCGGAATGTGTTCTCAGGTGGACTTTGAGGTTCGAGAGCTGACCGAACGTCTTCATGCAGATATTACACTCGTAATGCATTTTGCCGTCCTTCTTCTTGAGGGGGTAGGGTAGGGATCGGAAACCCCGAGCGTTCGATCCGGGGCTTCCAAGGTCCGACATGTTGGAGTCACTGAGCGGTGATGGTGGTTGTGATTTTTCCGGAGACGGGTTGACCTGGTACGATGCTCCAACGATGGGCGAAGAGGGCATTGCGGAGCTCACATCGAACGATGGTGGTCCGGGTATCAATCGTTGATCCGTCATGTTCGCCGTCGCGTAGGGAGTGATGACCGGATAATGAGGAGAGAACATCGAGTACGAGCCGTAGCCGATTGAGGGTGCAGTCGGCAGAGGGGCGGTCGCCGTCGAATCCGGGGAATGCAATTCACGACGTAGATTCGTCGGGAGTGGAGGTGTTCTCTGTGTGAATTCCTCGCCGGAATCCGTCGAGATCGCCAAGTTCGACGTTGATACCGTCGAGTCGTTGGCCATGATGACCCGCGTGGCTTCTCTCGGTGGAGGTGAGTCCGGCGGTTGGTGGTTCAACTGCAGCCGCTTGTCTTTCTCGGCTTGCAGTCGTTGCAAAAGAAGATTCTCCAGAATTCCAGACGAGGGACTCGATGGCAACGTGGTCGAGCTTTCGTACGATTGGAAAGCAGAACTTCTCTCGGTCACGCCCTCGGCACTGGGTGGCGCAAGACGCGTAATCTGAGCTTCGTCCAAGCTGCTCTCGAGCTCGGTCTGTCTAACCGGACTGCTCTGCACTGCTTTGGGACTGCAGACGGCCTGGGTCTCTGTAGAACTTCGGCTCGACATCTTGGCGTTGAAGGCCTTCGGCATTTTGATTTTCACTTTACGGAACTCGTTGCGCTCGTTTTCCGAATGGTAATCTTTCGACTTCTTCCGCACGGGTCCGCTCTGAGGTGGTTTGCTACTGAAGTCGAGAACGTAATCTGAGCAGTCGGACATGGCGCCTTCTTCGTCTTCGGAATGGGAGGGAGGCGTATGACGATCACTTGTAGATTGATAGCCCTCATCGCTTTTGGAACCTGGAGGTGTGAGAGGTTGAGGTTCTTCGAGCTCCCGCTTGATCTTCTCACCACCGCCGGTGGAGCTGACTTGCTGAGACGATTCTTGCTGTTCCTGCCTCTTATGCTCGGTGTCTTCAGCGAGATCTAATCGGTCTCGTGGTTGATCTTTGTCTTCCTCCGCATCGGTTTGATGATGTTGCTGTGAGTCAGTTATTTGCTTCCCTGAGGAAGGAGAGAACAGAACACATGAAAACCTGGATGAAGAGAACTTCAATGGTGGAAAATCTATGGGGAAGGTGAAAAGCGAGGACGTCCTCTACGAGATCGGATCAAAAACTTACGAATTCGCTGGAGCATTAGCTCTCCCGTGACGGGATAGTTGAGTCTCTCGGCGAACTCTTTGCAATACCACACCAAGAGTTCTTGGTCGGGCAGGATGGGCTTTATTGTGAAGAAGTAGATCTCTCCGTGAAGCTGGCACGCGACGAGATTCTGATTTTCACTCGAGTAAGCTGGATTGACGAACCTCATCCAGTTTGCTCTCATGACATTGAACCCGTCGATGTAGTGGTACTCTTCGGCTGATGAGTACACACGCCAAAAGTATTTGCGGTTTGCATTCGGGGGAACTGAATCCTTCTCGTAACGATCGCCGGTGAGCGGTCCGAAACGGGTTCCTCGAGGGATGTAGTCCATGCTCCAAACGCCGACCACCTGTGGAGTGGAACGAACGCGTGTAGTTTTCAAAGATCGAACACTGATTCATACTCCATTCGACAGTAGTGCTCAGCCCAGATTCTCCAGGATTTGCTGATACTGATCCCACATTGCGATGAGAGTAGAGAGAGGTATTACACCATCGTCGTCGAGAGTGGAGTCGGCCGCGTTATCGATGGCCTTGAGGGTTAAGAGTTTCTCTCAGGCTGTGCTATTCACAGTAGGCAGACGTCGGTTCAGTGACCTCAAAATGCCAAGAAATATGACCTAGCAAGGATAACAACGGTCCAAGGTGGAGAAACCGAGTCGCTTGAGCACTTGACAACTTCCAAGTACTTGAACGCTTTTTCCGTTTCTTTTTCTCAAGAAGACTTTCGATCGTTGAAGGCGGTGTGCATACAATCCATGGAGTGCGTAACATCTCAACTTACATCTTCGAGGGTCTGTGAAGGCTTGAGGGCGAGATTCCTCGGCAACGAAGTCACGGCTCTGTTCTTCGTTTCATCCTCTGTACAGGGCTGGTCAGGAACTATGTACACTGCCAACTGCTCGAAATTCTCCTCTCGAATTCGCGTAAGGTCCAATGCTCCGCTCTCCGTGAGCGGAGCCTGCATTTTCACTACTGTTGACATTATCGGATTCTGCAAGAGAGCAAAAGAACGAAAGTTAATTGCTGCCTCCCTGGGACATCGTAAACCTATCGCATCTGGAAAAAGCCGTCTGGAACCGAAACAAGCAATCAAAGCTCACTGGAAATTCTTTGAGCTCGAACCCGCGGTTCCATCCCCCACCACTGACTAGCAGAGGTTGCGCCCAAAATCCGGGCGTATCAAAAGTTGAATACATCAGTTTGCAGCTTTCACACACCACGTGCTCAGAATACGAAACGCGATTTTGATTTGCGGCGGTTTTTACTTGAGGCGCGCCGTCGTGTTTCTCAGGTTGACGAGATCGAGAGATCCCACGCAATCAGGAGGAACGAGATGAAGTTCGCCGCGAGGAGCACCGGCACGGACTTGGAGGCAGGAAAACGATACCATTGAATTACTAAAGTATTGGTGTCAGTCAGGAACGCCTTCCTGCCTTGTCGAGCAAGGATTCAAACGCAGCTCTCTCCTCTCCGAGGAAGGTCTCTCCATCCTGACTGCATCATGCACAACCGGTTGTTTCACTCGCCGACCTCCATCCACTAAGTCAGTCAGTCAGTCAAACCGCGTCTTGGAGCTAAATCATCTCGAAGAGCTCGAGTCTGTAGAATCTATCGCGAAGCCGTCGTCGAGTTCGTTTCCCGGCTCGAGGAATAGCTTCCGCGTCGAATCTCCGCTCGTTTCCGACTTCATGGACTTTCAGAACATTTACAAGATTTCCGCTTTGCGGAGGAAAACGGTGCATGAGGTGCTCCGAGTGGGTTTGTTATTGGCGTCGCTTTCCTATATCGTAAAGTGACTGTTGTCTGCTGCTCGGTCGGTTGTCTTTGTATCTGTCGATTTGTCTCCTTCAAAGTTCTTCTGTAACGGAACCGGTGGCAGCCAGCGCAAATTAGTGAGACGTCCTTTCACCCTTCCGCTTCCGTCAAGGGCGGCAGCTTTCGGGAATTTCAAAGTCATGGCCCGACGGCAGACACGTAACTTTTTCATCACTGCAGCCATCACACACCAATGTCGATTCCGTCTGTTACGTCGAAAAACGCAACACTGATATTTTGGAGTGATTTTGATGAGCACAAGAAGTCGAGACAGAAGGCAGCCAGAAACCGAGAGAGGAGGAGTCTGCAGGGTCGAGACTGTTCAATGTTACTTTGTTTCTGCCTTGTTGTCGATTCGACATAGAAGGTATTCCCCCGGAAAGCTAACTCGTTGGACGGCCGTAAACCGAGGAGTCGATTTATAGCCTGCCACATGAGTCTGTCCGGTGAGGCAGATTTTTCCGCCACCAGCCGTTGGGAGCTCGTCCAGGGCCGGGTTCAGAGTTTATATGTGGAATACGCCAACAGAGACTGCGCCCGAATGAATTGGAATTCCGAGTTGAAGCCGTCAGCGTGTCGGAAGCAAGCTGAACAAGGCCAAATGAAACACTCGGTGAGACACAATTGTTGACGCGCCATTTCTCAAGGGGTCAAGTCCAAGGCCGTCGAGAGCGGCTGTCGAGATTGTGAGACCAAAGCACTTTTACTCTCTATCTCGTTCAAAGAACAGCCAACTAGGAGCGACCGATTAGTTCACGTGCTGCCGCGAGCGAGCCACACAACTCATGTACGGATGCTTGCCAGCTCACGCGAAAAGCGGCCACTCGAGATGCCACGAGATGCTAAAGACGCCGATGACGGTTATATACGGTGAGAGCGCGAGAATGGTACTCTGTCACTGCTCTGACACCGCGCGAAAGGTCCCGCAACCTAAAATGACACAGTTCGCCGCGCAACTCTCCTGCCGTTTCGACAACTTGCGAATTCAGGCCGAAACACCTGCCGGGAGGAAGAACCAGCATGTCCTTCTACATCTCCTGCCTCCTGGAACATCGAACTTTCGCGAGTTGGATCGGGACCGGCAGAGATGAAGTGAGAACGGGAAATTGATCTTCACACGCTGCTTGAATGAATTACCTTTTGCTCATCTGAAGACAACTGGTTGGAGTCGGGTTCACAACTTTGGGAAACATTTGATTTCTCAAGACATATGGGACGACGTGAGAAGAACACGGCATCTAACATCAATCTGCTTTCGGAAGAGATTCGCGCTCCAACCACCCACCCAACCAGCCATTCACTCGCTCGCTCGATAGCCCAAGAGCCGTCCTCCTCCGGCCAACCACTCAGGAGAACGCGAACTCCGCCCTCGGCAACGGAGAGGCGGAGCTTGTACTCCTGCTATCCTGGCGGGCGACCGGCGGATCTGACTGACTCTTCGAGTGACTCCTTTCAGTCACCAGTGGGTTTCGCAGGCGAAATTGACGGTGATTGACGAAGAGTGGATCTCGGGCGACAAATGTGCGAGGTAATACACGAGCGCAAACTGTACTTTGCCGCAACTTCGGTCATATCGGAGCTCGAAAGTATTGAGCGCCTCCCGCCGCGGAATTCGACTCTCAGGACTCAGGAGTCGTTCATTTTTCGGGAACCTCTGCCGGCGCGCAGTCGTCGTGTCAAGTAACGAATCGAAGGAATATCCAAGTAATGCGAGCTCACCTAAAGCATATCCGTTCAAAACACTACACGAGAATGGGTACGAGTATCCGGGCTGGGTCACTCAACAAATGTTTTGTAAAGTACGGGGGGTTGACAGAGGTGTCTACGTAGTAGTATTTGGTCTACGTTTCTTCTGCGTTTGTTGTGCTTAATCCGAAAGAGCGGTAATCATCGAGTTGTCATGTCGCTGGCTCCGGCTGGCAAGGCGAGTTCAACGCTCTGGCCGTCGGTTCAGCGCACTTCACTTCTCTGCTGCTCTGACTTCACTGGCTTCGGCGGTCCGGAGCGACGTGCGCTCGCGTCGACGTTCTACTACGTAATGATCTTCTGGTTCAGGCTTCTGGTCGCTGCACCGGCTTCGGTCACCGGCCGTAAGAGGCGCTTGCGTCGTCGTCGTCGCCGCCGCTGCTGAACGTCGATTCAACCCAACACTTCGCCTTCCGCCGAGCGAAATCGTCGGTGCCGGTGCTGGTGCTCTGCTGCGACGGCTGCTATTGCCGGAGTGTACCGTTGCTGGTGCGGCCGCCGCCGCCACCGCCGCCGCTGCTTCTGGGTTTTGTTGGCGTTTGTCAGCAACGAACAGACTGGCAAGCAGTCGCCGCACACACGCGCGCACTCACTCACAAGCAGAACCACAGCCGCCAACGAGCAACTCAACTAGCCGGTCCCCACCAAGGTCGTTGCATAACTTCTACTTCTTTTCTCTGCGCGTACGAAGACGACGACGACGACGCTGGCGGTAGCGACATACGAAGCAAGTCGCTTGAGGCAAACCTCCTCCGCAAGCGATTTGATCGTTCGCTCCTTCGTTCGCTTTCCACCCCGGAGGGTCAAGTGCAAGGCCACATCCGGCCTCGTTTCCGCTTATGTAACATCACACAACACCCGGTTTGCTCTCTTCTCACATGCTCTCTCTCTCTCGCTCGCTCGCTCGCTGGCTCACAGGATCGCCTACTTCGGTAATCACCGTAACTGGTTGGTTTTCCGTGGTGGCAATGAATGGATTGCGTTACGTACATACAGATAAATGAGCGAAGAAATGAATGAAAAGAGCCACTAGTTAGTCGGAAGCTTCCTCCCTGAATCTCTCTTCACAGAATCGGCTCACGAGCTTCCGTGATCTGCGACCGTCTGCCATCCGAAGAAATTTTCGACTCGTCGCTTCGGACCGGTGAAGATTCCATCAAACTCGGAAGAAAAGCACCATGCGCATTCGCATGTGGCTTAATTCGGATGCCCGGAACTCTATACCATGTCAGTATGTCCAAGTTGACATGAAACTTCCAGCACGATCTGGAATCTTGATGAGAACCGTCGATGGTGTCATCGATTGTTCACGAAAGGTTCAGTCCAATGTCGGCCGAATAGAGATCGAGTCCTAAGACCTGGGCTCGAAGATGAAAAACGGACTATCTTCGACGCACTGTGTTTCCTTTCCAAAGTGAGTCGACAGGGGCTCAAATGGGGTCGCGTCAGGGGAAACTCAAGGCGCAAGTCGACGAGGAACAACAAGCGAGCTTGTGTGCGTCTTTGAGCGCCCGCTAGCTCACTCACTTGCCCGAGCAGGACAAATATAAACATCAACAGAGCTGAATCGGGATCGATGTTGTTCATAGGAAAAGATTCGATTAGCCAGACGATCAGGTAGCACTCTACTATTTACCCTTGTTGCTCCGATCCACTCCCTTTTCCCCTTGAGTCGCTGCCCCAGGTCTAAGATCGCATCAACACCCCCTTGCAGAGCCCCTCGCGGAAGCTCCTCGACGGAGTCCCTTGGCTGGCGCGGCTGTCAGACCACCGATGTCCTGATGAAAGAAAACGGACCGAGTTCAATGGGAATCGAATAGAAGGAAAAAGCAAGCTCAAGAAACGAATTCGAACTAGATCTTTCAAGTTTCGAGAGCGCACGAATGAACAAGGAGAGGAATTCGCTCTGAACTCGGTTTCTTGACGGCTGGAGCTAAAAAGGCGCCAGCGAGCGGACTCTTTATCTCGGCTGCTTTGAACGTGTGTAAGTGATCTGGGACTCTCTGTACAAACGGTGAGTAAGTCTTTGATCTCTGACATTCGTGTTGACTTTCTTCTTCATTCTCTTGATTTTTTATCCGCACGATTCGTGTCACCGACAACCGCGCCACCGCCGGTGGCTCTCGGATCCAGTGGGGAAGAAGAGCGTGCGGGAGCACTGCTCCACGCAAAAGCACTGCACAATGTCAACACATGGGTCAACGAGGGCTAACCATCGATCGTACAAAAGTATCGGCCGTTTAGCCGGCCTGGAGCGAGGAGTCCGGCTGTATATTTCTTGGAAGTAGAAGAAAAAACATTTTTCGAGTGCGGTCGCAGCGTTGATCTTAGAATTTCTTTGTTATTGCGTTCCATTTGGATGTCGCGGAGTGGTTTTTCCACGAAGTGTATTTGATTTTAAGTGCTTTTAACTCACAAAGAGACTGATGGAACGAGGACGACGACGACGACTCCTCCGCCCCAACTAGCTCCAAACGCTCAGACAAGCAGTGGCTATCGAAGTGTCCTGCTTGATACGGCTCATTGCTTGCCTCGTTTTTCGATCTAAGTGGTCGAGTGACTGACCGACTGGCCAACAACTTTCTTGGCGCACATCTCGACAACTGACCATCCGGTCTCGAGAAAAAAGAAAAACTTGAAAGTGTCACTGTTCCGGTAGATTAGCGAAGAGATTTTCTCGGATGGCACGCGCGGGCATTGTTGCCTCCAAACCCCACGATCACTATGTTGCCCCGTACCGTTCAAGGGGCAGGCAGCGCTTCTCGACCGAACTAGGATCCTAGCACACTAGACAGAGGGATTAGCTAGAGAGGGTATTTACCGGTTTTCCTCGGTGTGACGGAGAGGCTGCGTCGCTAGACAACTGTAATCCATGTAACGAAAGTGTCGATTTAACCATCGAAAGTGTGACGTTGTGAATCGCTCTCCGTGCGCGGAGATTCTGATCTCAAAAAGGTCAAGTTTTCTATCGTAGTCGAACTTCCCTCTCCAATATGACTACCTCCTCTCTTCGGATCTTCCGGGTTTGAATCTCTGAGCAGTGGTGTTGGTGGCGGTGGTGAGGGGTCACTCCTCAACCTCCCGCTTACTCCGCCCCCATGCCGGTCTCCTAAAGAGTCCAACAACAAACGCAACAATCTCGTTTGCTTACCTGCTCTCACTGCTCGTCCGCACCGGTTTCGCCCACAATCCGTCAAGATGATTCCGCAGTGTCGGGGACACCGATATGGAACGTAAACTATGTACGGGACGCTACGGTTGCGTTCAACTACCGATTCAGGGATCGCCTCCGTCAAAGTTCGAACCCTTGTCTACTTTCCCAACTCTCAAAGCTTGAAAATTTGATAAAACAAAATGCAAAGGAGGAAAAAACGCCAAAGGGCGGCATTGCGGAGCCTCTAAACGATGTTTGTCATTTCGCATTTTCGCGGCCATAGCACCGTCGATGATCTCATCATATACACCGGGGGTGTCGAGCATGCAAAATTCCGGTGAACTCCGCTTCGAAACATGGTTGATGGGTTCACACCTTTCCTTTGGTGAACGGGTGTTGTGGCGGGCCACGAGAACAAAAGCGTTGGAAGAAGGAAGTCGAAAGTTGCTAGATCGAATAAATCTAGCGGTAAGAGTGCGCAGCGCGGGCGAGAAGCAAACGACTCGGCCGCAGCGAGTTAGGTGGGGTTAGATCACACACTCGCTCGCTCCATCGATCGGATCTGCCGGTCACCCAGAGGACGTCTAGTGTTAGACCGGTTCAACTGCTGCCACCAGCTCATTTCACCAGATGTGAGCGATACTGATGAGCCGCCGGCTGAAGCAAGTCTTTGGACTCGCGGGTCAAGTCATGTTGAACAATTTTTTGTTAGGAGTACCTACTTCCGTTATCGCCCATCATCGGTATAGGGTTTGACCTAAGCCGTTCTCAGGACAGTTATGGTCCGGCATCGATACATTCGCATAGGTCCGGAGAACTCGTGGAACTCGTTCGATGTTGCCGTGGATGATGTCATCGTAGTTGGGAAAGCATATTCAGCGAATCAGCTCCCTTCAATCTCGAATCGAGGGCTACATCGACACAGTTTGATGTTCGTTTTTCGTTCCCATGCCGTTTGCGTAACCTGAGTCCCCATCGGAAATTTGACGAAAAAAAAAAACAAAGCAATCATTCCGGCTGCAACCTATTGAAGGCGTCTCTAGCCGTTATTTCTGTGGGCGATCTGGAAGTTGCTGCTTTCCGCGGCGGAGAGCTGGCGTGATACACATTTCCGTTGAAAAGAAAGTACGGATGTATGTATTACGAAACGTCCCAGAAACTTGTCGCTACCCCGCTCACTTCGCACAGAAGACAGAGAAAGGCGGCATGAGCTGTCGTCTATAGACTCCGTAAGCGGTCTGTTCTATACACTGCATTGGGCTGGCGTTTGAAAAACTGGCTAACGGTCACAGGGTCACACCAGACGGGCATACCGGAAGGCCACAAGCAACGGGTACATCTGAACAGAAGAAGCAGTTGTTACAATAACAGCTGAATAGACGTATACGAGTCTCATTTTTCTGGTCCGGCGCTGCTCAAGCAAACAATCGCCTTTCACGGTTGCCCTCGGAAGCCGATTAGAGACTTTCGAAATGGAAATTCGTATCAGGTGCCGAGAGCTTCCCTTCTTTTATCTGTCGTCATGCACATCCTGTGAACCAACGCGCAGAAGGAACGAGACTAGCTGTTTCTTCCCGAACTCAGAAAAGAAACATCGGATGTACTAGGCTGAATCCCTTTGTCTTCTAAACGCGAAATCGAAGCTCGGCAGTCGAAAGTATGAAAGCTTTGAGCTGTGTGTGTATGCTCGGCGACGATTCTGCGCGGTCTTCCTTTCCCCAAGGCGGAAGTGACTTACATAACATACAGACACACATCGGCACCCGCTCTCGCGAAGCACTCGTTCGGCGCGGTGGTCGGAGTGAGCCAACTCCGTTCGCGGATTCCCGATCCGACGACTAGAAGCCACCCTACCTCCTCCTCCACCTCCTACATCCTAGTCAGTCAGTCAGCCTGCCTGCCTGCCAGCCACCCACGACCCCGAAACTCATTCAGAATCGGGCAGGAGGTCGGTAGTCGACTAGCGAGCTACGGCCGATAGTAGCTGCGGCCTTACGAGGACGCTGAACCTCAATCGCCACCCCGTGACCTCATTTCTTGGGCGTTCGACTCCATCGGAAGGAAGCTTTCAAATTGCTTCTATCGCTTTACTCGTCAGCGGCGAGCTTTGATTACGAAATTTTCTAAATGGCCTCTTTCACTCCGACCGTTATGGTTGTCTTCGCCCACCTACTATAGACAATACATATCGTGCGCACCGGCTTCAACGTACAGCTCGCCGCAAGGGGGTTCGAACCCCTTCCGTACCGGTAGCTCGAGCAAAATCTCGAGACAACAATATTGAGGAATACGAAAGTAAAGACACAACATGATGGCGCTTCCTTATACCGCTTCGCAGTAACGGGACCTCAGAGCGGATTCTTTCTGCATGACTCCATTTCATGAGTTTCGATGCGTTGGAACAAAGTTGTTTCCAAGTACGGTCATCTGAAACTCGTCGTTTCCTAAACCATGATCAAATTCAGTTAGATGATTTCCCTTCTCTTCAAGCGACCAGCGAGCAGACAGTCATCAGTCCTTTACGAACCGGAAGACAAAAACTCGTGGACGACTGGTGGGAGGAAGTTTTTTTTTGTTCCGGACGTCCGAGTAGGGGTGAGCACATCGAACATCATATGCAACTCTTTGCAACCAGCCGGCAACCTAGTCTAGTCCATCTCTATAACTCGAAGTGCTGCTGCTGCTGCTCGGCCCGGCTCGGCTAATCTGTCATTTTGATGCAGGCTGGCCCATGCGGACTCATGACTGCTTGTCACTGGGCTGACCTCTCTGTTTCGGACGAGTGCTATGCGCGCTCCATTGTCGCAGAAAAGAGGATCTCTGGTACCTGAGGAAGCTAACTTGGAGTTTGCGTGGCGCGAAAAAGTTATCGAAGCCGCACTCTTTGCCATCGGATCAAATTCCGACCAATCCCGCTAATCGCGAGCTTGACACTTCTTCCGGACTCGACAGAATATGCTGCATGAGTGAATGAGTTCGGACGGACACAAATTCTCCCGGCCATTAATCTTGCTTTCTGCCAGCCGATTGCATAACTGTGCTCGCTGCCAACACAAGGCCGACCGGAGCAGAAGGACGACCGCTAGAGAACAACAAGACCACGAGAAGAAAGGAACGAGCTGGACGCTGACGCTCATCGCGGCGTGCCGATACCAATCGTCGTCAGACAAGGAACGGCTCGGGACTCTCCAAACAGGCGTCTTGATCACATGTTGCGATTTTCAACCCTTGGCCACGGTTTCGGGACGCGATAACCGTGAGGGGGAATCATCGTATCCGAGTCGAGTAGAGTTCCCCGTTCTCAGTGAATTCAGAGCTTACTTTCCTCCGACGCGCGAGACGAGATTTTCGCAAACCGCTCGAAGAGTTTGAGATTCGGACGGGAATTGCAAAAGGTGCAAGCTAGCCGTTGGCCAACGCCTACCCACCTCTTGGTGAGGCAAATTGAGCTTAAGCTTTTCATCCTGGTGGGCAGACGAGCCGCTTGCAGCTTGCTCCCATAGAAAAGGGACATTTTCATTCATGCAACAGTCCGTCCTTCTAATATCGTCTCTGTGCGCGGACCTCGCGGACAACCATTCGCAAGCTTTTGTAATGCAAATTAAGCGGCCAACTTTATCCACCTGGTATAGGCGTTTAAGTGCCGCGGTGCGGCGTCAGACTTACTTCTTCTTGCAATCTCGAATGAATTGTGGGGTGCCGCTTGTTGAGGCAAGCGACAGCCACGGACACTGAGCGGGCAGGAGATTGCACTACACCGGATAGACGCGAACTCGACGCACGATATGCGACGATTTGAAAAGAGGAAAATAAACCCTGTCGATATTTTCCCCGATGGAGACTATAGCGATCCGGAGAAGAGGCTGTTGCTTTGAAGTTATTATCATTTTATTATTTTTCCGTCGTTTTCGCGCCGCTCTTGCCCGGCATTGTTGCCCGCAATATTTTGTGCAATATTTTGATACCACAAAGCAGCGACAGCGAAAAAAAAGTAAGGTGACATCTGCTACGATTGACAAGTTCTTCGCGCAGTCTGACATCACTTCGGCTTCGTTGGGTTCTTGCCACGGCAAGCGGCAAGAGGAGCCTACTGCCGGAACCCCTCGACTGTAGCAGCCTGGCAGGCTGCTCGCTTGCCCGCCGGGGAACAAAAAGAGGAAATCGAAGCGGCATCTCTACAACTACCTAACTTTTGTCGTCCTCGCATCAGCCAGCCTCAACAACACCGGCGACCCCATCGAGTGCAACACAAGCCACAAGCGAGACGGTGGATGGAGAAAGCTCCACCAAGTGGAAGAACTCTGTCGGGAATCGACAGCCAGGAGAATGAGGAGCGTGAAGAATCGAAATCTCTATGGTTAAGGAACCACGGTTACGAACGTCTTGCAACAGTTCTATATATCTATCCTTATCCTTCTCCTACGGGATCCTCTGGCTGGTCTTTCGGGGGCTCCGGAAATCTCTTTAAAAGTTCCAAGCTGTCTATAATGGCGCGAACAAAATGTTTTTCCCTCGTTTTTTCATAAACTTTTCAGAGCGTTCAGATTCGGAGTGGAATCCTTAGCAATCGGTGCAGCTCGATTGAATTGAAGAAGGTATTAAAGCATTTTGCGAGGTGTTATACCGCACCGCTGAAAGTCTACCTTCTTCCTTTGGCATGCTTTGGAGCATACCCGACGGTTCGGCTGCATCCTCGCGGTACTTACTCGCTTACACGGGCACCGTGGCCGCATCCTCTCTACATATAAGTCGCTGTCGTCTTCATCGGGATCGCACTCGAACTGAGGGCGTTTCGCGTGAAAGAAGGCAGAAGAATGAAATGCGCCCGCCTCTTTTCAATGACTTCGCAAAGCAATATCAATACGCATAGCGACATAGCAAACAAGCGGCATACCGTCGTCGATGCCTCCGATCCAATTCGAGTCATCGCTTGCAAGTTTGTTGTTCCTCTTGCTGTTTTCTGAGTTTGGATAGATTCGCTATCGTACGTAACAGTCACATTACAGCCAAGCCTCGTTGTAGGGAGCTGGCTTGGAACCGGTCCAAGAGAAAGTGGCCGGCCTTCCAAGGCCGCCTGTCGGACGTTTTACGGATCCGTGACTAACCCGAAATGTTAATTGGTATTAATCACCAGCGTTACCCGCCCGTGCTCCGCTACAGCGGGCGATGACGGGTCGATGCATCTCGAAAAATTTGGTTTTTCTCTGTGTTTCCCGCTGTAATGTCATCTGAGATTCGACTGGAATTCCACGGAGGATCGAAGAAGACCATTTTGGCAACTATGACGTCATCCCGGCGTGATAGGTCCAGGTTGGATTCGGTTGGATCCCTCGACTTGGCCCTCTAGGGCTGCGATATTCAAAATCGTGAGAGCAATCTCACACTTTTGTAAGGCTAGGCAGCATGAACCTGATAAGGTCTGCGTACCAGAGGTTTGCTACCCTACGCACCACGGCATGCAGCCATATGGGAACGATGTTGCGAACCGATCCGCCTTGATTTCTAAGAGATGTTAGGAGTAGGATAGTTTGGGATATATTTTTTGGCAGAATTCAAACATGATGAGAATTGCGGGAAAGGGCTACATCACGAACATTCATCAGCTTATAAGTCGAAAGCTGCGAATGACTCTTCTGGAGAAAGCCGGGCGAAGACATTTTGAGAACTTTCTCCCAGAACACCCTGATGCACGCTAAGCTTATCTTTGTTTCCTCACACAAGTGTGAGGAGAGTCGGCCTTACATAAATTTTCGTAACATTCGGTCGCATCGGAGGCTGGCGTATGTTTACGTGTTTTGTGTTTTGTGTGTGTGTGTGCGCGCAAGCGTTGTTCCTTCGATGGAATCCCGTTTTGTGTCCCCTGGCGACCTGCCAGCTTCGACTTTCACCGTTACCATCGGAACCGCGAGGATATTTTTGATTTTCGCATACAATTTGAGAACAGTAGCGAGAGCGGTCATCGGAGCGAGCGAGGGAGCGGGCTAGCGATTGGACAAGCGAGTTCGGAAGAGAGCCAAGACGCACGAGATGTGGTTCGCCTTGAAAGTCGAGTGCACGCCGCCCGCCATGTATCAAACCAGTGTTCGACCAGCGTCAATTGGAGCATATTGTGGTCGATGGACCGATCTAAAACAATATTTTCATCTGGAATCGACTCCATTCTCGATGAAAAGAGCCTTCTGAAGAGCGTTCCCAAAAGATCGTGTTCCCATCTAGGCACGAGGAATCATCCATCAATTTGTTTCCGGCGGGCAGCTGGGGAGCTGTTTCGGAAACCGCGTTCGTCTACCGTTTGCGCGGTTGTTTGTTTCAAAGTCATCTTGTCAACCCTCGGTAACGTTTTGAGGCACTTTCAAATCGTCTTTCGAGCCTACCGGCTCAGCTTGACTTTGAACTTGAAGGTCAACCCCTTTCCTGGCAGTAGCTTCAAACGCTTCCGCTTCCAGAAGTTTTAACAGTCGCCATCGGAAAGCCAGATCGACTGCCAGCCCGCACAACGACGACGTACTACCGACCAAGTGACTAAGCCACTGACTGCGAAAGATAACTGTTTTACATAACAGTTACGTTGTCGGCCGGTCGGCTGGCTAACGCTGTTTCGATTTACATCCGGACGTGCTAATCAGACCCGCTCATCGTCTCATCCGTCTCCGACAGCGGGATTGACGACCCGATTCCGTTGAACGATCCAATATAAATTTCATTTCATGAGTAACTCGCTGTACCTACCGCACGATCATGTCCGTGTAAACTCTGAAGCAATGGAGCTTCCGCTGGGCATGAAAGACACAACGGATTCATGTTTGCCAGGGGGAAATAGACTTCGACGTCCCGTAAGCTGGCGGAAAGACAGGTGTTTTTTTGGAAAGGTCTTCCGAGAGCGGAAGTCGGATCTGGTCTGGCATCCACTCACCTTGAACTGCGTAAGAAGTCATAACGTTGATTGCGCGCGTAACTCGCCATTAATCAGCGTTCGTGTATGCGTGATACGATTCTCTCATAATACTATGTTCATTCATGGCTCGTCCTGAGGGACGTCGTGTATGGCAGATTTGGCCCTTGGCAACGGAACTACGTACAAATCATATTGAATCTAGTTTTCTCAATGCCACGAAAATCCCTAGAAAACAGCAGAGAGGAAGTTGTTATATAACGACGTCATTGCGACCAGAAAATGCCGAGCCATTCACGCCATCCGATCGGAATCGTCTCAGGCATTTCATCAGGCTTGCATTGTTTCATTGGAACCCGTTCATCGCCGTCATGTTCTTCAACTTTATCCCATGCCGTCCTGTGTGTTCGTAACCACCAGTGACGTCGGGAAGGTCACTCAGCTCAACATTACACGCCGATTATGAATCAAGCGCATCCATTTAACCGCGGCGCACTCGTTCAGGGTACGAGACCGAGTCCGAAACCTCAAACGGATCATGTGAAACGCATGCGGAAGACGCGTATGGCACACGACGGCGGTTCATACTGGTGATGAGCTGATTCTCCATTCACAATCACACGGATGCTCAATACGCCATGAACAATACTTCCTCATTCGCATCTTGTTCGGCGAGAATTTATCTCAAAGAGTACGCAAGCGTGCGTATTCGTAATTATGCGAGGTATTTCCTCAATCGATAGGCACTTGGAGCTCCTCCAAGATGTTCGCCTCGTAGTGGCGAACAAAAGCTGAATCAACTGAAATATCGTCGACCAATCTATAGGAGAAAACGTGCCAGAATCTCCAAAACGTAAGCACTCTAGTATCCAACAGAAGATAAACTCAACACGGATCCCGGAAGTTTTATCGAAGGAATTCCGGAGATTCTTCGCTTGTTCGGAGCCGTTATCCCACGGCGTTCCGAGGTAGACTTCGCTGTGTTCATCGACGTCAACAATAATCTTGCAAAGTGCCAAAGGTATCGTTCTCTGTCGGGTTGGCCGAGGATTCGGGATTAGACGCAGAGACAAAATCGGTAAAAGACTGAGGCACCTCGTACGAGAGGCTCGTTCGAGCTCCGAGAACGATTTGAAGCCTGTCATCCTGTTCTGATACTCGCGGAAGATGCTACGCGAAGAAGAATCGGCATTTTTAGCGACCATTGCAACCTGAGAGGTGTTGCGGAAAATCTCCGCTACCTCTGTTCACAGATTCTTGGAAGATCCGAGGCCTCAAAGCGAAGTCTAGATGGCCGCTCGAAAAGGACGGACGGCCAACACTGCCTGGTGACAGACAGGTTCACAAAAACTCTCAAGTAGCCTGGAGGAATTCGTCGGAAATTTCGGATTCAAATTGAACGGAATAATTGAAGAAGGAAGTCAGTCGTTGAGGGTGGACGATTGACGAAAACGCTAAATGGATGTTTCGGGGAAATACTTTGCATTGTGTTGGCTCCCAGGCTCAAATCTCAATCTGTGGAGCTCGGAACTAATCGACACATTCTGTTCTCTCTGTCGTCACTTTTTTGTTGTTTTCAGCTATATTCCTCGAAACGCGTCGAGCTCACCTCCACGATATCACTTCGGATTTCAGACACGACGAAGAAGAACCGTTAAAATGTTGTGACTTCTGTCTCAGCGTCGGCGGCTGGCAGTGCGATGTCAGGCCAAGAGGTTCATGAGCGAATCACGTCCGATCCGGCAAGGTCCACGGCCACAATTTGATAAGTAGGATTGGCAAATTCACGAATGTCTCGCTGAAGGAAACCCATTCGAGGAAAAGAACCGTTGAATCGACTCAGAGACCATTTACTCGCACTGCATCCTCTGTTCTGCGCTCTAGTCATTTGAGTCAATTACTCAAAGCTCCTTCTAACTCCTCCAGTATCGGTAGGTTGAACTTTCTTTCGGAGGCGATCATCCACTCTCTTTCTATCGAAATCTCAAGAGACAAATGGTAGAAAGTCATGTTGGGTCGTGAACCCGTGAGAGTTGAGGTCTCACAGAACCCGACATCAGGTGCACCGAGCTCGGCCACCCTTCGCAAAATCCCGGTTCTTTGAGTACGGCTGGGTAACGAAGTCAACTGACATTGAATGGCCTCAAAAATCCTTCGTGCAGTAACCAAGGCTTTCTTGTCGCTGAGAAATAGACGCTACGTGCAGAAACGTATGCCGCGATTAAGATCAGATCCCCAAAAAGTTCGTCAGATGATAATTCGACGGGATAATCTGCTCAAATCGAGATTATCTGATCGCAGTCTCCCAATTCCAGCTGCGATCGGCAGATTCAACTTCAGGAGAGGAAAATATAGGAATACTCTCTCGTGCGGCTTCGGCCGGAGAGCACCGATGATGTGCTCTTGCGAATGTAAGCCAACCTCATTCAAGAACATTGAGCTGGTTAGAGCTCGGATCGAGGTTCCCAAGAGTTCACTGACTCGCCCGCCCGCCCGAATATCACATGCATAACGCGAGAGAAACCCAATAGCGAAGAAGGCCCACTAGAGGGCAGTAACACCATACGGGCTTCAGAGAAAGTGCTCACGTTAAACACAATGTCTAGCGGCTCTCACACCGGCTCGGAGGAATTCAGAGAGAAAGTCTTCGATTGATAACTGTTTCTGCGGGCTGAGATCTAGTTTTGAGCGCGATCATCCTGTTCAACCCGTTTGCCTCAATAGATTTGCGAGGAAGAACAGAGTTCATACGCAGATGATCGCCGAATTGATGACTGTGATGCCCTAACATCTGAGCCTCTGAACTCTGCGCTCCGTTCTTCGAAACAGACGCAGGCGGTTCCTGAGGCTTCTGGTGTTCCGGGAGGAAGTCTAGCGGTGCCTTCCGCCAAATCAGAGGGTGTAGATCAGTGACATAACACTTTCGCAAACTCACTTCCTATGAAACAGCAATGACCTCGCAGTCGGTCCATGCTAGACTAGGCTGAGCCAGGTCAAGTTAAACTAGCTTGGGTTCAGCTCGGCTCACCCTCTATTCTCAAAATCCCAACACGGAAGACTCAAGTTCAGAGACCCTAGAACCGAAGAGGTACGAGGAAGGTCGAAGCCTTCGTGAGAGAGTTTTCTGCTCTCGCTGCCTCAGTGCTATCGGAAGAGAGTGAGTCGAGAAACAGGTTGCCATACGAAACCGAAACCTGACGATTCTCAATCCCTTACTTGAACATTTCCAATGCGGCCCTCACAATGTGCGGCATCGGCTTTCCCGCTATTCCAGAAATGGAGCCCGAGTTCATGAATGGATTTTTCCGATGAGCATACGTTGAGGAGATTTCGGATCTCGATCCACCCTCAACACAAATCGTCCGAGACGACCACAACTGGTTGTTCTTCCTAGTGTCCCAGTTCTCATAAATTCGAACCAGGAAGCGCCCCCACCGCCTTTCGGAGCGACAAAGATTAGAACACAGCCAGACCTAACTTGATTCCGCTCTTCACGAGGAAAATTGGGAGTTGTCGAGCTCCACTCGTTGAGTGATGAAGTTCGCGATGATTGGTTCCGGAAGGTCATCGTTCGCCGAAGTCGAGCTCGAACTTCGCTACGTTGTGAAACGTCACGTGAGCGCCACGCCAATGCACACGCATTGACTTTGAAGCACCGCGACGGAAAATAGTTTTCCAATTCACCCGCTAATCGAGTGCAGAATCTTAAATTTTTGAGTGCAACATGGCGTTAATCGAGGATTCGTCGACACGAAAGGTCGCTTGCACCATAAATGCGGGCCCCTTGACGGGAGTTCACACAGGGATCTCCCATGGCTGCCCGGCTGCCTCCATAAAGATCGGCTACCTGCACATCCTGTCGATGCTAACTGGATTATTCTAGATTACGCTCCATGCTCCGTGATGGTCGGCACGACTAGCGATATTAAACTAAACAAACAAAGGAGAGAGGAAGAACGAAGTAGTGAAGTGAAATTGGCATATTTACGACACCTATTCACCCACACATGGAGCCGCCGTCGCTGCTGCCGTTGCTAGTCAGAAAGAGGAGCTCGTTGCAAAGGAGGAAGCAACACAGGAGATAACTTTTTTCTTCCTCTTTTTTGTCTACTTTTTTCTTCTGAACAGCGGGAAATGTTTGTCATCGGACAGCGCAGTCTGAACCTACCAACATCAAGAACATCGTAAAGTTCCTCACTCTTCAGTCGACACAACCGGGAACCTGGATCGAGTTTCAATCGCCAGTTGGTCCTCAGCTTTCGGCCCGTTACACTATCATTCTCGTCAAACTATTTCTCCTTGTCTTCGGGAAAGCTTCATCGATGGAAATAGTGCGAACTCACCGATTTTTGCTTCCAGTCCTCGGGGTGTGGACGTTCCTTCTGCTTCTTGACTTCTGCCTTGGGCTTCCGGCGCACGTCACATTTGGGCAACTTCGGATCGCCTGATGCTTCGGAAGTATGGCAAACTCAGGTTCACTCGAACGACGGAACGGGAGCTTCAACGCTCAGGAAACTATGCTGAGATGGGGTTGCCACGGATATCGAAGCCTCTCAACAGGCGACGAACGTCCCTGAGCAGAACAGCAGCGATTCGATTAAGTCCGCGACACCTTTGACGGCGACTGTTCCTACTCTAAGAGTCCATAACGCCGACGAGGATCCTCACAACTACTAGAACAGCAACAAAAGAGCCGTGCTTTGAACTAGACTTTACTAGGCGCCTCGAGCCAAAACAACTTTTGTCGGCTCCTCTTCGGTTCCAAAGCAAGCGTGTGAGTGTAAGATCGCGGAGTGATTCTACTTTCTCGAACTCTTGAAAGTAACCACCGCGGTAGGCGTCATCATCATCAATATCGTTAGTTTTGATTGGTAACCAAACTATTTTTAAAACACTGCCGGTGATCGACCGCTGTCACAGTTTCCCAGAATTTCCACAGCAGAAACATCGGCCGCGTTGAATGGAATTTGAGAAAAGGACCGATCTCAGAAGTTGGACTAGTTGAGGCATCGGTGCCTGGGATTTCAGGCACCGTTTTGCTGCGATCGCCGGAAGTGTTTTTCGTTTTCGGTAGAAAGCGATCTTATCCCGGATACCCAGTGAGATTTCGTTGCATGTATCAATCTCCAGTCTCTTGCGAAAATTAGAAGGGAAGAAGTGCGATGTGAAGCAATTCGTGAGTGATTCCCGGATCATTGGATCGAATTGCGGTCCCTTTGCACGTGTCTCCTCCGGAGTCGGTGATCCGATGACGAAAGGTTTATTGATTTGTAGCCTTAGATCCAGGCGCGTAATGAACATTTCAGTTCTGCTTCACTACTCGAATATATTGACCTCCGAGAATGTGGGTCGTTTGAAGGTTCACCACCCTCGAACAAAAGCAATAAATATGATATATAGGCGAGCATCAACAATAATTGCCTACACACTGAGAAACGGGAGGAACCGCAATGGACAGTCTTCAGTTTTGCTCTGTTGTTTCAATGACGTTCCTTGACTCCTCATTAGCGTGAACGGGAATATCAGTCTTGAGGTGCTTAAACGAAATGTTGTCGCTGAAAACTCACCACCTAGGTACTTCCGAGAATCATGAAGGCTCTTTCAGAACCTCTCTCTGACGAAGTAGGAGAAAGAAGATGAAAATCTCCCTCTGAAATCTTCGCCGTCGATCCGTTCAGCATCCCCCCGTGAACAAGAACTGCGACAGAGTGTCAGTTGTGGTTTTGTGGAGTTAAACTTTCGACTCTGAATTGAGATTGAGCAGCTTCGATGTCTGCTGTGATTGCGTAACCCCTCACCGGGCTGGGTCGAAGGCATGGCCCCAAATCACGCTCGAGAGTCGGAGGCGAAGCTGAGCCTTGAGCTCGACTCGACTGACTGTTTGACTAGTTTGTTTTTAGGACGTCTGACTGATACTGGAGCCCGAGAAATTCGGCGAGGAATGAGGCGCGCGTGCCCATCGGGGAGATGAGAACAACATACAGTCCGCGCTGACGGACAAGAATCACCCGAAAATTAATGCTAGGGCAGATGTCTGAGTTGGCGCGCTTTGATCTCTGGATCTCGTTACGGCACCAGGAACAAGTATCGATCTAGAGCGTCCATTATGAAGATGTTGAGTTGAGTTCATTAAGCCTTGAATCAGTTTCCCGAATCATTTTCACGAGAACCCGCCGAGACGAACGCGCTCGTTTGCGAAGATTTTGCGAGGATACCGAAGACGCCGGGGCGAACTCTTTAGGTCCATGGTGTCCAGTTCGCAGATGTGTGTGCTTCGGTGATCCAACGTAGGCCACGAAATAGCCATTCATTTCGCCATCAATAAAACAGTCGTAGGGACGGTAGAGTATCAATAGCCGAGAATGACAATGCGTTGAGTAACCACAATGCGCATAAATCGACGAAAACGATCGGAGCGGAACCACAGTAAAACTCGAATCCGTGAATTGAGACTTGTGGACCACAGATGGACTCGGGAGGGCTGGAGGGGTGAAGGTGGCAAGGGGTTTCCACAATACACTGCTATATAACTAACTCTTTGTGCAACAGAGATGTGGCTACGATCCGACACGACTATTTGAAACTGAGCTAACCAAACTGAGCGCGCAAGCGACGGAGCAAATCTAATTTCCTGCACAGCCCGCCGTATTGCCCGCTTGAAGACATCCAATTCACCGATCAAGCTTCATTGATGCTGTCGAAGAAAGACTTTCCAATCATCACATTGAGAGTTCATTCGTCGATCTCCGATTATGGTTCTCCATTTTGAGGTTGTCGAAAGCGGTCACTTCCGATTGGAGCAACGGTGCCGGCTGTAAACTCCTTATGTGCGGTTTGTGGCCGAGCTATAAACCTCCCTCACGTAAATCTTCTTCTGGACATCGCCGTGACGAATCTCCTCGAGAGATTGACATGCATGGAGGCGGTGTCTAAGAGGTGGACAACGAAGCTCAGATAGAGTTACTGCTCCATATGCTTCCGATGCTCACATCGGTACCTATTTCGTCGTCGCCGCCGTCGTCGTGGTGATAGTTGGGCTCCCGAAAAGCTTCGACGACGTCACTCGTCGCCGGAGGAGCTCATTTTCCTTGAGTTTGAACTGGTTTCGATAGGATCCGAGGATCCAGCCCGAGGAGAAGGCTCTGAATCCGTTGTGCAGACTCTCTTCTCAAATCGGGCGAAGAGCGTCCACGAAGCGGCTCGCTCAAGAAACACTTGTCCTTCAACTCCAGCGCCCGACACCTCTGAATTAAAATGAGACCTTCGACCGGATTCCGAACTTGAACTTGAGACTCTTGAGAGCTTCGGGATCGTTGCGGATTAAACTCAATTTGAATCCCAAATTCGTCTTCTGGTTATTCAAGCGGTCAATTGCGATTGGTCGGCTTCAATTGTCCGGATCGTGGACATCTGTATCCATCCGAGCAGCTCCTTTCGACAGGTTTGAGCACTTTCGTCGCGGAATTCCCGTCAAAACACCAACACCCATAGTCTAGTACCCAGGAAACTGAATCTTGACGCAGCTCTACGATAGCGTCATATTGTCTTGAATCCTAGAGACAATCGTTTTGCGAGCGATCCCTCACCCATATGTCCAATGCTAACCAACGCACTCTCCAGAGTCGGCCGAAGCCGGCTAATCCCTACCGAATCGCTTAAATGCAGTGCACAGATGGGAAGGTCATCCAGGAAGTCCAGCTTCGAACTTCAAGAAGATTACCCGAAAGCTTCGACCCTCGTTATCCAATACGACCGCGAATCTGGGTGTTTATGTCTTTATTGGTGCTGTGAACGCGGTGGCGGCAGCTAGCGCTTCAGAAGATATGAGTCTAGCGCTCTTGGGTCATACCAGCGATGAACTCCGCGTTTCCGGCGGCGCCATCACGATCGAATCGAACTCTGTCCGGAGAACGTTATCCATTTCTGCGGCTGAAGAGCTGCGACGTATTTTTTCTCGAGATTGATGCAGACAGATGAGATTCTGAAGAACCAAAATATAGTTCGCTTGGGCCAGCGTACGCATCAACTCGTCAGATGTTCGAGCTTCAGTGGTGACGGCATCAGCGCCAACTCCGAGATTTCTTTATGCATTGTCGAGCGCGTGCTCCTGAAACAAGAATACACAAAGCAGCCCGTTGAACAAGCGCAGACAGCAGAGCTCGGACATCGACTAAAACTCAAACACTGACTGATTTCTACTTCAAATAATAACCGGAGTTTTGAAGCGAAAAAACGATCGCGCTTCAAAGGCAAAGCGCTCTATCATGCACGACGCGTCGACACTGGGGACCTCGAGCATTGAGCACTTACTGAAAGTACATGGCGTGGCCGCGCGTGCAGATCACTTGCGGACGGTGGAGCGGCGTCCTACGTTCTCTTCATGCGGTCCTCATGCGGCCGAGTTCAGGAAGGCATCCGTGGAAACTCGGATTCCGTCTTGCTCCATAGATGTCGAGAGTCATCAGTGTGCGCGACTCAGCTCAAAAGAACCTCGTTGCATTCATAGATGAGGGCGCTCTTCCTCTCTATTCATCTTGTGCGCGGTGAAAGAATCGCCGGCAGTACGTGATATTTTTTCTCTCGGCCAACTCCGACAACTGCTCTTGAACCGGAGCTCTTGAGCAAGGCTCCTTGTGCGCCGTGCTGTCCACTTCGGGTTCATTCCAATACATACTGACACAATTGCTTCAAAAGCGCCCTTCGCTGAGACGACATCCTACACACTACATCACATTCTGCGGAAGTCTTCTTCACGATGACTATCCTGACGGTGGTGAATCGCAGCCGACTTAACCCGTTGAGTGCCATAGTCTGTCGGTCTCCCAGCCTGACCGAGCGAGCGACTGACTGGTAGGCTGGTCGGCACAGCTTGCGAGATTTGCCAACTCGAATCTCCCCCATCCTCAGGCTCGAGTGGTGTTTGAGAGTGTAAAGCACACAACGGCAATCGTCAAAAGTGCAACAGGACTCGGCTATAATGCACAACGAACAACAATTGTGTTCACGTAGGCTCAGTAAGGAATATTGTTGAGTCCCAGGGCCGATCCCATTGAAAAAAATCTCGATTCCGAGTTGTCTGGTTTTCGGATTCTCTGTCAATGCCCACACGCCCTTGCTCTCGTCCTTATTGAACTGCGGGTTCCCCGGGGAATCGCGCAAGAGCACATATTGCCCGCCACTCGGATTGCCCTCTGTAAACAACGCTAGCGAGAGAGCGTGACAATGAGACTTTTTGAAATATAACAAATTGTTGCCAACGCTCCGGGATTCTCCTCTGCGTTTCCCTGAGTCGCTAAAATTCACTCGATCTTCCGTGGATCACAGGACTCGCTTGCATCTCAACATTGTGGGACCGAAACGGGCGAGCCATAGTCCATATCGAGCGTTTTCCGGTCTTTCGTTGAACCCGAGAGCGAGCCTGCTTAGATCTTGTGGAAGTTTCTCGCTAGGAAGTCTCGAATGGTTCCCTCAATTTCCGGACTGTGGCCGTTCATGAGTCTCACCTACGAATCCTCTTTCCTCGACCCGGCCGACCGTTTGACGTAAGGTAACCGCTGCGATGAGCTCTTCTCGATGTAGCTTAGTGCATCTTCATAGCTGACTGACCGCGGATGAATGAACTCATTAATATCAGGCAAATCCGACACGATGACGACAACGACAACAATCTTAGACAGACAGGAGAAGTTGTCGTCATCGCTCGTAGGGACACTTGTTGCTCTCGGCATACGGCAAAGAATACAGAGGCGAGTCAGAACAAACGATTGTTGTAGGACTCGCTAGTCTCCGTTGCTCTCCTCGAGACGCCTCGAGACACCGAGTCGTTTTTGAAAATAATCCACAACGTGAACAAATCAAGAGCGACTGCTGTATTCTATTGTGAACAGAGGAAAGCCTCTGCGAACGTTAGTTACAACCTTCAAACATTTCAAAGTCTATAACTTCTTTGTCCTGTGGACTCATTCATGACGGACCTACTACGAACTCATTTGTTATGAGTTCGGCCGCTGCAGTCCGAAAGAAGGTTTCCGCAGTTTCATATCCGGAACTCTGCGTACAGTTGAAACTGCTTCTTTCCAGCAATCCAAAGGCGACACCGGGACCTGTAGAGCAAATGTGGAAGGTGGTGATGGTTTGGAGGTTTTCGGAAGTAATGTCATTGTGAAGCGACTTCGACGAGCGGAGCATTCTCTCGAGAGAGCAATCTGTCGCCACTAGAATCTAGCCAACTCCCTCCCCCTAAACTCACGGCCTGACCAACGACAAAACCTATGACCAGTCCGAGGGAGTACCAAGTGGAGCTACGATGGCCGCTTGTTGCATGGTTCAATAAAAAGCCCGTTGTGTTGTGAGTTGAATGAAGTGTACTCGTGTCTGTCCATCGGTCCTTGTCTCGTCTTTCTCGAACGCTTGGCGGCGGGTGGCATCATTATTTTGAGCGTGATTGCAACCTTGACTTTGAGAGGTCATCGAGATCGAACAAAGCGACAACAGGACTCCATTGAAGCAACATGTTGCCGCGAGTACATTGCCACCGGCTTGTTTCTCCCATGAGGCACGAGCGATTGTGTCGACGAGATTCGCTTGTTCCCCGCGGGAGGAGCCGAATCCACTCTTCTCTTGTCTCCGACATCAGCAACAACAATACAAGATCGAGATTTAGCGTCTAGCTCGAATGTTGTGCGAATCATTTCTTGAGTTTCGACATTGGAACAAGGAATTGGAAACGATATCGCCGCTTCTCGACGTATTGCAGCGCGCCCCGCGATTGATCGGATGAAAGCGAGATCGTAGATTTTCCGCAGATCCCGGTCACTGAAGCAATCGTCGTCGTCGTCGCCGTAGAAACCTCGAGCATATTGATCCAACAGAAGGCTTAGGCGGTCGGCGGCGGTGGCGGCGGCGGTGGCGGCGGCGCACTCATCCTTTTGTGAATAGGTCAGCTGCGCGCGCCTTATCCGGTTTTTCTTCGATCTCCGAGCGGCCACATCATTGCCTTGAAAAAAGGTTAGTGAAAGATAAGCTAAATCGGACTGTCGGCCGACTAACCAAGCAGACGGACGGGCAACCAAGCACAACATACAAAGGCTCACCCGTTGCTTAAGCTCAGTCACCGTAACAATTCTCTAAGATGCTCGGATGCAAATCAAGACTTCGAGGTCTGCCTATTGGTATTTTAGCCTAATCGCCGCTCAGCATCTGGTGACAATATTCGGCTTGATGCGGGTGGGGGTTAGGGATGAATCTAGCGATGAATTCATTCAGCTCGCAGTTATCATGAATCGGATCGTTTCTTTTCCGTCGGAACCCGTCGATTCCGGAAATGCCCCTACGACTCGGAACTCGAAACTCGGAAACTAACCGGAGCGATCCGATCGTTCGGAAACACTCGGATCCCTCGGGTTGGGTACCTATTTTCCAAAACCGTTATTTCCTCTCTACCGCTGCGGCTTGTGTGGCCTCACTTTTGCTATTACCCTCGCCGTGCTCTCGGAGGCGGAGTCAAGAGTGGAGATCCGCCCAGCTTTCCAATCCAATGCTACGGCCGGCCGCTCTTAGCTTCGGGCAAATGAAAAGGAGCTGAGGATAGCGAAAAAAAACGGCGCCGCGTTTCCTCCTGGCAACTGTGCGCCGAAATTCTCTTTTCATCGTGGAATGGCGGCATCTGTTTAATTTGGACGAGGAGAGCCGAGCGACGTCAACTTCCCGCTCGCTGCCGAATACAAAAGATTGCTGACAGACTCTTTCGCAACCGGCAGCGGAACGCTTGAGAGTTTGGAGAGAGCTCCGGGACGGGCCGTGCCTGCCTCGAGAATCTTAGGTTCATCCGCGCAGCTCGTTTTTGGCGCAGGTCTGGCTTGCAATCGTACAATGAGGATACTACGCGAAGCCTTTGCCGTTTTACAACGCGACGAGAATTTTCAAATCGATCCTGAAGCAACGTTGCCCGGATTCTCGAGGTTTCCAGAGTTTTCGAGGCATTCCGGGCATTTGCGAGACTTGAACACGACGAAATCGTCCCGATAATAAAAATATCGATACGCAGAGTACAAAAACATCCTCAAAGTCGTAGAGTACAGGTATTCGTTGCGACTGCGGTCAACGTTCCTCCGCTCCCGGTCCGGTCGATCGCGAGAGCTTTTTTAATGCCGAAATTTACGAGGAACCTGACTTTCTGACGGGATGTGCTAACTCGAAACTTTACGATATCTACTGACCAAGAGCTGTCTTGTTAACTTCGCTGCGAGCTTTGGAGCGAATTCATCAGACGGCCTTGTAGAGGTGCAGCGATACCCTATTGAGTTGACGAAAGCTCGAGGTGGCAATTGACCGCGTTAATTGCCACCTCGCGGCAATCGACTCAACTAAAGAGTCACGACAGGATCGAGAAAGTTCCATGCCACGAATCAAAACCGATAAACGAGGCGTGAGCAATTGTCCAGGCGGTCTCGAGGTATAATGTCTAAACCGAAAGCTGAAGAGAGTCGTTGCACGCTTATCGTAACTGTTGCAAATTTCTCCAATGTCCCGTTGTCGTATAACTCAGGTCTGAGCGATACAGGGAAACAACACTTCCTACCTGATGCTGAGAACGAAAGAGAAAAAAAACCGTAAACTCTCCCGTAACCACAAATTTATGTTTCCTTTCATGGCGTGCGAACGCTCGTCGAGCATAGGTCAACTTCCAGTGCGCTTTGCGCTGGTGGCCCCCCACTCGAGACCTGTGTCGGTCTTCTCACATTTGCAATGAGACCCTGATCAGGAAAGCGTATGGAGAACGGTCTCGCGAATCGAATTCTATCTTCCGAGGTCTCGTACACGGAGCATTTCAAAAAGAAGAGTTCGGGATGAGACGGGCTCACCTTTGATCTCGGTGAAAGCCGCCGCGCAAAAGAATGAGGTGCTAGCGACTCGACGAGCGTTCCAACGAGCGGCTTGAGTTGTTCAGGAGCGAATAAGTGAGTTCGTGTGCGTAAGTGTTTGAGGGTGCGTCATGGCATGCAATCACGTTTCCGCTCGCGTTAATTCGAACAACGAAAAGACGACAAACAAAGGGACAGACAACCTCCAGCACCAGATCCACGACGACTACCCGAGTCGCCCGCCCCAGCCCCCGACCCCCAACTCCCCCCAGACTCCCAGTCCGGCTTGACTCGGATGGTCGGGTGCGGCTGCCGGTTCCGATCCATCCGCCCCCACTCGCATGAGCTCAACTCGAACGATTCGCTGAGCCTAACACGAAAAGTGACGAAGTGGAAATTGAGCTGCTCGCCCCCGCTACTGTTGAAATAGGGAACAAAAGGCGGTTGGCAAACAGATTTCGTCGTCGCTCCAAGAGGGAAATGGGAGAGGAGTTCTCACTCCGGAGGACAGGGTTATGCTGACACAAATCGTTGTGGAAACTTTTGAGCATCATTTTCACGGTGACTAGGTGCTGGGTGGAACAATTACGAGAAACGTCCATGAATACACTAGCTGAGCTTGACCAATGATGAAGAAGACCGAGTCTCATCTTACTTGGAGGAGTCTATGGACCTATCCATCCGGGCTGCGGTCATGTCTCAGGACCTCAGTCTCGACCTTGAACCTCATCTTTTCGAGGCTTCGTTGAAGAAGTTGTAATTTGACGCGTGGTCTGTCGCGATGGCGCTGACTGACTCCTAATGTCGTAATAATTCAATCATAGCCGACCACAATGCGGGTACGTGCTTTCAGAATCTGAGCTTCTAAACGAGATAAGGTTGCACAATATGAAAACCTCGACGGAGGGCCAGAGATGGACAGAGATTCGGAGACAACACTCACTCAGTCAGTCAGACTCGGCGAAGTCTCGGTTGGACTGTATTGTTGCGCTGACCATAACATAAGGCATGTTTCAACGATTGTCCTCTCATTCTTGAGCGAAGATCGTTTTGGTTGGCTCATTTTGCGCTTTACGCCTCCTGGGGGGCGGGAAGAATTGTTGATTCAAATCTCTTCTCCAAAACTTCGACCGAAAAACCAGGAGTGAGTTTTCCTAATATTCGGTGGATTATGGTCCGCGTACTCGCAAAACACAGCGGCCCGAGTGAGCTCGGGTCGACTTCTGGCGACGCTGAAAACCCTGACATGAGCTGTACGCGGAGTCGAGATCGTTGTCGGAAGCTTTTGCAAACAGGCTAACTCTTTCTTTGCTTTATACCCGAGCAAACAAATTTGACATTTAAGCTTACTCGCTCATTCTCACATTGACATTTCATTCTTGTGGCTCTTGATTGACGTCTGAGTGACAGCGCTCGATCGAGCACGCCGAAGCGTGAGCGCCGTTGAGTCGAAACCAAAACTCGAGCTCTACTTATTCCTTCCGTCGCCTTCGTCAAGATCTCCGACCGAGTTTTCTACAGCCCAGCGTGTTTTGCTCAACAATGTTTCGATCGAGGTCGTACAGAAGTACCCTTTCTGTCTCGAACTGAGGACCCACTCTGGAGAACCTCGCATGGGACCCTCCTTGAAACGTTGGAGGAAACGTGGACCTAAAGGCCCCTTTCTGACCCACGAAACGTTTTCTCTAGGGAAAGCAGGAGGACACTCTGCAAGATGTCGCAACTCGAACATTGGAATCAGTCTTCGCAATCGTGCCTGGCTGCCTCCTGTTCATTTTTGAAGCCATTTTTCACGAGATTGAAACGTACCCCGAGATCGGGTTTGAGTATCAAATGTGGACATAGATACGATCGCGGCAATAATTCATAACGTACCGCCTCTACAAAGAAAAGGAGTGAGACAGCGATCTCTGGCATAACGCTGTATTATGTCGATGTATCCTTTGAAGAGCGGGCCTGCTTCACAGCGGAGGTGTGTTGGTGCCGTGTGACTTTTGACGTATCACTTTCGGCTCGCACTTTCGGCTTCGGGAGTTCGTTAGCTTTCTTCGGGTTACTTCTGGTCAAAGGACTCGCGGGGAGGATCTGGTTCGTTTGTTATTTCTTCCGTGGAGAGTCTTTCGAATATTTTGTTCTGCAATCCGGCTCGAGTCCTAACCATTGGAGTGAACAGCGGTCACTCGGCTGAGAAAGGCTTCGGAAGGAGTCCTGCCAACACATCCTGTTGAAAACAAAGCTCTATGTTTTGGTGAAATATTGCTCCTTAGCTTCCGCCCGTACGAGTTCCCGCTAGAAAAACGGAGCAACAAATAAAGATGGGGTAGACGAGCAGCAAGAGTGAAAGCATCGCTGGCTTTTGGGTGATTGGGTGGACGAGTTATGGGTTCCTCGTCGGCCCATGGCATTGTCCGAGCTCGCACAATGAAAGATGAATGCATCAAGAGCGTATCTTCTCTTCCTCGTGCGCTTTCTTCTTCATCTTCTAGCTACCTCTTCCTCGTGAAGACGAGCCCAAGAGACGGGGAACTTTTTCGAGCGGGCAGATGAGCGCTCAGTATCGGAGGCTTGATGCAGATTATGCAAGTTCGACGGAAAGTCCAGCTCTCGCGTAACAGTGGATAGAGATACCGTTGCGCTCGCCAAAAACTACCTTGGTTCCGATACCTGTCTGGGTCGGACCTTAGGCCGTCACATATGATCTACTCATACGACGTGTCATAAATGATTTGTATGTATGCTATGTGTCTGCGGGCGAGCAAGACGTGGGGGTTCGCTCTAAACCGGGGAAGCATTCGAATAAAGCCGTGAGCAAATATGAGCCAGCTCAGTGGTCACATACTATGGCCAACAGTCAACCCTTTGAGACGGGGAAAGGTGTCTTTGTGATTTGGGCGCAGCAAATTCGTAAATACAATCGCAACCGATAGCTTCGCGGAGCAGTCACCTGGTCCGTGTGTGGGTGCTGCCGCGATGAATGAACTAAACGGAGAGCGAGTGTGAGCGAGCCCGGCGAAGAAAGAGTTTTGACGCCTCACACCCTCATAGTTAATATTCATTTAAAATATTCTGTTTCTCACCTTCCTGAACACATTGATTGATCGATCTCGCGATGCATCCGTGCATCTATCTTCAGTCTCCCCTTTCGCGACGGGCTACAGCTCTACCCGAATGAGTCTTCTCCCATCGATAGCCACGATCTAATACCAGAATCAGAATTCTTTTAGATTCGATTATATCACCACGATGGCGCAGATATGGATTCAAAGACTCAGAAAATCGCGCACGTACCGCTTTCGACAAAACTAAAGATTCTTGGGTACGCAATCGAACCTCCGACCTCGAGAGACTCCAAGCTCAGTCGAGATGGATTGCTGAAGAAGGTTCCGATGGTGACATCGAGACCTTCGCTTGAGATTGTCTCTGATACCCAGCCAGACTCTTCACCCATTGTGAATCTCTTCCTGGGTTTCGGCGCGATCAGAGGAGCTGCCGAAGCTGCGAGTTCAACCCTTCAGCGGGTGCGTGAGCTTCACACAGATACTGGGATGAATGAATTTCGTTACGCTCGTCTCCGGAGATAAGGACGCACCTTCAAACACAATAGATCTTTAAGTCAGTCAGTCAGTCAGTCTCTCGTAGCAGGCCTAGCGAATGTCCAGAAGGGGTACTCGGCTCTTCAAGCTTCGCGGTGAACTAAATCTGTTCTGCGCCATCAAACCTCGCGAAGCATTTTCGGCTGGGATGTCAACGTCTCTCGATTCTGTGACGCTGACGATGAGCATTGACGGTCATGTTGAAGGTTTTCGTGATGAGGGCAGAGGTGGAAACGGCGAAAACGTTAATTTCCACATTCTGGAGCGATAATTTTCCTTCCACTCTCCAATTTCCTACGAAATCAGGGTACGCGTTGGACGCAGAGCTAGGGGCAAAGCATACGGCTTTTTTTTTGATTCGTCTTGATTCCATCGGATGCTCATGCGTCGCCTTCTGAGCACCTCGTCGTCTCCTTGTTCGGAATCGAGGCTCGGAGTGAAGTCAGAGTGGGAGTTCGGGATCTTCGCCGACTGGACGGCCCAGAGTCCGCTAGAGTGCAACAGACTCGCAGCGCAATTACAATACACGCTGGGACAGAGGTGCCTCACCACTGTGGCCAGTGGACCACATCCTGTTGAGTATATTTGTACGATTCGGTGTTCGATCATGTCACGGCGCTTTTAAAATCTTGTTTAGCTAATCTAGCAACATGCAGTTCCATCATGATGTCGCAACGACAAACAACAAAAGACGAACACATTTTGGTTACGCAGTGGTGGTCAACATTGAAGACTGATCGCCGCCACCGTGTTCTCATCTGTGTCATATTAGCTACCATGTTCTAAAGACTCTCGACAAAAAAAGCAGCCAACTCATATTCGACGATCTGCGCCACGACGAGCTCCGCCATCAGATGCACAGCGGGTCCATGTTGGCTGACGGTGCTTCCACTGACGTCCGGGCATCGCTTCGATGCGATGTAGGCGAAACTCAGAGGAGCGGAAGCGACATTGGAAGATTTCCACGTATGCGTTTTGGTTTCCCGTCGTCAGCTCCCCTCACAATGATTCAGTGCTATCAATTACGTTACGGCTTGAGGCAAACCAAGAGTACTTGACATTTTCTCTTTCTGTAAATACATTCGCTTCGGATCTGTCGTTGCCAAGCGAGGTCAACGAACTTGCCCAGAGGTCATTCACCCGTAGTTTCAGCGCAGTCCTCGTCTGAGTCGTCGCGGCTCCAGCGGCAACTTTGCCATTAATCTTCACCAAGCGGTCCCAAGTTACTTTCTTTGGATCCTCTATTGAGGTAGAAAGATTTGTATTTAGAGGGAATCTGAGGTCGTGTAGGTGAAGACCGATCTCCAAAGGTTCTCACGACCTGGAGTTTCGTGCTCTTCTCGTCAGAAATTCACAGCCAATCGGCCGCCCCGAAAGCTTGCGGGACACTTTCTTGCGCTCACAACAGCGAAACCTTCCTAGAGGGCAAACGGTCTCAAAGATCGCAAGGATGGAGTTTTTGATGGTCCGGCGCTTTTTCCTCAGGAATCCTGGGGCAAGTGAACGGACGAACGTCAGATCCGAACCAAGTTTTGTCCCCGATGAGCACCGAATCGTCTAGAAATGGTCCTGTATGACGCAGGACTTCGGAACGCAGCGGGGAATGTCGATATCCAGAACTTTCAAACTCTCAATTTTCCATAGAGATGGCTCAGTCAAAGAATGCGTCTCGGCCTTTATCTCTCATCCGCTCTCAGTCCCCATCGGTGAAGCAGGATTCAACATACAGAGAAGTTAGAATTTTGATCGAATACCAAGCTAGAAGGAACTCGGAATCTGCTCTGGTTCTTCCGCCCATGTCCGGCTTGAATTCGCCGGATTCGTTTCTATTCCTCCCTCGAACTCGTGAGAGAAGTTGATATTTCCATTATTCCCTGATTATCTGTCTTTCTGAATTAAATTCCCCTCCCAAGCCAATCTGAAGCAGCGCGAGTGAAGTTACGGGAACATTCAGCAAGCTGAAGTCAATGACCGGCGTGCGTTAACGTCCTCGGTTCAGTGACCTCAAAGGAGATCTCCATTACTATACGGCCGTCACAGAGAGCTCACATGCTTGGGCAACTCATCCTAGCAGCGCGCGCGCGCAGACAGCATCGCCACACGCAAGCACTGCAGCAGCGGCTCCAACGAACGAAATGTCTGATCGGACTTATCATAACACAAGCTCAGCTTTCCACTGCACTCTCATGTACTGTATGCACTGTTTAAAGGAATGATCCGTGTTTCTGACCCTGCTTCGAATCGATCCATCAATCGTCAATTTTCGAAACGTGAAAATTCTCGCCGACTCTGAGCGTTGCTACGTCGCAATCTCCTTGGAATTCTCTCGGCCGAAGTTTTCTGCCTCGGAATGAACAGCTCAGATTCACTCTGGGGTCAAGGGCCGCCGTCAGCAGGGGCTAGCTGGAAGTGGAAGAAGTGCGTCGTTTCCAAATCTTCTTACAACGACGAGGCAAGGAAGAACCATCAGTCTTCGGGGACCGGAAAGTTGTCACAATCGATTCCCAGCCCTTCGACGAAAGTACTCCCGGGGGAAAGTTCAACTTCAAACCCGTGTTCCGGCTCAAACCATGTCTGATTAAGTTCTAATCAAAAGACGGCCTGCAACGACAACTGCCTGACCGACGTCCGATCGATGCCACAAATTTTTCTGCTAGAAGGAATCGTTAAGCAGACGGAACAAGCAGAAATCGTCAGTTGTCAGCCCGTCAGACGAGCAAAGCAAACAGGCAAGCAGGCAGGCAAGCTGACAGCCAGGCTGGCAGAAAGCGACCGGATGCTGGTCGCATAGTCAGCCGTAGGTCTGAAGTTGTTCACTTTCTGTTCGGTGAAGTGCCTCTGGGGTCGATGCACTGTCGGACGTTGACTCGCCGTCCACGAACGACTTCGGCGAAAAAGTGACGGACTGACTAACTGATTGAGTAAGTGAAGAACGAACGACGCCAACCGCCCAGAAGTCACAAGGAGTTCAAGGCAGGACCAAGATCTACTTGTTGAGTACCTATTTGTACGTTTCGACCAGATCGAGCAGTCCGGAAAGATGAACCTCTGAACGTCTCTGACCGCGGCCCAAGTGTGAACACCTGAACGGCGTGATTTGGACGGTAGTGATTCCCTTCGCTGTTTTTGTTGATGTTGTTGTTGTTACCCTCACTTTTCCCAATAATACCTCGGAGAATTTCTAAAGTTTGGGATCGGATGTTTTTCGTTCCAGCAAGGAAGTCGCCGGAATCGAGTATGTGTAAGATCAGAGCCGAGGTGCTTTTGAGCGAGCCGAGGTGCCGGAAAATCTGAAGACGACTCGTGGCGTTCTTCTGTCGCCATTCAGCAGTTTTTCCAGCAGGTTAGCGTCGCCTCTTGGTTGCTCGTCGACGCCTCAGCCGTCGCCGCTGTATTGCGCAGTTGTATTTTCGCGAGGGTCGATGCCCTCCGAGCAGGAGGGCGAGGAGTGAAAGTGTACATCTTCGCCGGTCGAAACTCGCTATCGGACCAAACGAGCATCTTTCAAGTCAATCTAACAGCTGCCTACCTGTAGATCTGCATCGGATCTACAGATTTTGTGGTGAAAACAGAATTTTTCACAGAGTCTCAGATTCGAGAAAAAAAACACGGCCTCATCATGGCGTCGAGAAGCAGAATTGCGCCGCAGCGAGTTGAATAATAATTCTGGCTTGTTCTCAACGAATCATTACATCTTTCTGTCCAGTTATTCACCTCGTTTCCATTCGGTACCCGCTGCTCACGGAACAACGAACCTAATGTTGAGTTCTCGTGAGAATGCGCTGCTCCCATCATCGCAAGAGGACGCAGTATTCCGAAGATTAATCCAGAAAACACGGAACAGACCGAGTTCCATCACCGCTCAGACTCGACGAGGAAATAAACCGAACGGGATGGGAACACCATAAAGTCGCTGCTCACTTCAGCAAGTCCGAAAAGATGTCCAGCTCCACTCGTGATTCCTCGTGGTTTCCATTATCGAGAAGATTTTGTGGGAGTCTGTCCATGCACTCATTGCGTCATGCAAATGTACGACGAAAGTGGGATGCGTTGTCAACGAAGGGTGAAGAAAAACGCATCTTCTGCCCACGATCTCATGGGTCATCGGCCGCTACTAGGAAGAAACGGTCAGAATTCAGATTCGTTCCAGACTCGTACATGGTGTAGTTCGGGAGATTGCAGAAGGGAAATCAGCCAAAATCAACTCTTCCGAATGCCTCCGAGGCTCGAGCTCCATAGATTTCAGCTGCCTCAATTCTCTGGATTTTCGACTCGGGGATCTTCAACGGACCTCGCCGTAGATCATCCTCGATTCTCTGAATTTTTTCAACGTAAAAACGTAGTTCATGACATTGTATACCGTGAATCGACGGAAGTAATATCACCGCATTGAAAACGCGCTTCTGTTTTTCGGGTTTAAAGCTCCATTCTGACTTCGTTGTTGCTGGCTGGCAGTTTCTGATAGTTGCTCTTGGGGCGTCGTCACCTGTTTCCTCCTGACGTGACGTGAAGCCGGGTGAGGTCTTTGACCGGGGAAAGTTTTGAAAGCGAAGCCCTCTGGTGGAACGCCGAGGAATGGCCCGGAGCAGTGACTGGCATGCGTTGGGTGAGTAACCTCTCCCCGCTTCCTCCCGACGCTGTTCGCCTCAAACGCCACACAACACCGCAGCGGTCGACGTCACAGCGTGGGCAGTCAGAAACGAAACTTCGGCGCCCGAGTTGGAATCTTTCTAGATTTCCGAGAGCGTTTTTGAAACGGAATATAGCATTCGTTTTGGCGGACACAGATCCGAATTTTGGGGCGGAAATCGCTCGGCCGAATGCAATTCCGCAACAGCAAATAGATATTAGGCTAGAACAAAGTGAGAGCCATGGGAAGCATCTCTGAGGCTTTTGATGCCAGAATGTTTTCCCTTTCCAAAAATGAAAAGGTGAGCCAGAGCACCGGAGTTCAGCTTGCCGAAACTCCACGGAGGTATATGGTTGGTAAACGATTGGGCTCAATTCAACCGATTTTTTGTCTGGGGGAGGATATCGTTACAGGGCAAGAATCGTGAAACTCGAATTCACCAAGGACAGGAGTCAGGACAGGGTCACATAATGAATTGCCTCCTATCCAGTTTTGGGTCTCATGGAAAAACTTCGCTCTCCGAGGTTTGCTCTCTTCTCGCTTCTGTGCGCAAACTCGATCGGATTTCTCACCCGAACCGATGAGGAATTCCGCTAAGAAGCACCCACTGCTCACCTCATAAGAAGGGGAGGACCAATTGAAGCAGTAAATACTTCAACCTGCGGTCAGACAGAGATTCGACAGAGCTCGAGTTCAACTTCTGATCATCAGTTATTATTTAGCATGAGAATCCAACAAAAGCCTGCACTCCAATAAATCAATCGTTACAAAAGACCCACTGATGTGCATTCTTCTGACGTTTGTGACGCGGGAGAGAAACGGAATCCGTTCTAGAGGTTCGGTGCCTCGCCCCGGGCATCGTCCAAGGGAAATTTCGGAATTATGCAGGACAGATCTCGAGCCCCAAAGACTCTAAAACGCCGTATGCGATCCTCACCGATTTCAGTGGAATATGATTCATACTGAGGTCGAAGAATCGTTGGTTTTCTCTTGGTTGATATCTTATTCATCCCGATTCAGATCCTACGGGGTATTCTTCCGCATCCTTGAAGTGGCGAAATGATTTTGGACTCCGTAACCATATTCAAGAAGACATCCAGCCACGTCGAACACGGTTGGATCGAACTCACAAGAACCAGGGGCCCCGGTCGTAGAGAGCTACAAGTAGTAGCATGCGTATGCGGAAGACGAACACATTCGCTGTTTGTCCTTGAACGCCGACGGGGCGGCCCCAGTCCGAAACTCATACGGGGTAACTGAGAAGCCAGACGACCGCACATCGATTCGGAGATTCTAGGAACAAAAATCAGGTCACAACATACAGGAAGTGAAAACGCACGCCCTGCTGTTGGTCCTTGATCGAAAACGTCATGTCACTGGTTTGAAACAAGTTTTCAATCCGTAGATCATTTGAAGATCGACACATGTACATGACGAGACGGAATATTAGGACGTATGCACGTGGTCAAGAAACCGACAGCCTCAACTACAGCAGGTTTCCTGTTTATCCGCTCCTTTCGGAAGTCATCTCTCTGGAATTTGTTCGCACTATTTCCTCCGGAATAAAGGAGAATCGAAATAGCGAGATATCGGGAACGTACGACGGAGCGCTCTATCATATTCCAACAGCGAGATATACCGAAATACCGAAAGCGGAAGCTGGAGCGGTCCCCCTTTTAGCCACCCTCAGGTCGTGCTTGAGATGAAACGTTTTCACATTACAAAAACATCCAGAACTCAGCGAGCTGAGCGGAGTTGTGATTTCGGAAAGTTTTCCACGGAAATGGATTCACGGCCCGTAACCCATTGGAGGTTGTCAGCGATACCTATTCGGTCTCCTGGCAGAGCTCTGTACTTCCGTGTTGTCAGTAAACGAGTTCGCTGAAGCGAGAGCTGCTCTGAGTGCGAGCAGCACGGCTGTAGCTCGGTAAACTCCATGCGTCACCGAATGAGCCCGGAATTATGCACCCACTGGAGACGATTTGAGATTTGCAACATTCCTTTGCCACGAGAAACTGCCGTCCATCGTTGAAACGAGTCAAAGCGCTCTCCAGTTTCCGTACGATCTAACCATGAGTGTTAACACTTCTACGGTTCCGAAACGTATTTTTGGCTCCTCAGTCCGAAGCTCTCCTCCCGGTTCGATCGCGCGTGCTCAGCCAGTCCTGTGGCGCGTCCTCCTCAACGGCAAATCAACGCGCCTCCAGATCTGAATTTTTCCTATCGTGGCTCCTCGAAGGCACTGAGTAGCCTCGTTTTTCCGAACTCCGAGAGCACCTTTGAGGCCCTCTATCTTAGAGAAGTGGGATTCCTGTGAGCGGGCTAAACGATTACGATGAGCTGCTGGAAGAACTAGTGAGGAGAAACTGCATGAAGTTAACCATTATTCTGTGCGAATATAGCTGACATATCCGTTAGGAATGATACAATACAAAGTTTATTTTCACACAAAAGTGTAAGTTGACGGCACTACATAAAGAACATAATATAATATGATAACAGCTTCTCAAACAGTAATCTGTGTCATTTCGCGGACAAAGGCTATCTGCATCTTCTCGGTGTTTTCCGATGTGCAATTCCAATGTTACGAATAATGAATAATTAAATTTCGAAAATTAGCGGAATGTGCCGCACTAGAAATGACGCAGATTGCGACGAAAATCAAACATTTACCGAGGCTTATGCGATATGAGGATACTTCTGAGCAGTATTGAAGAATAGTATGTTTTTTTCGCATTTTCCTGTAAATTTTTGATGATCCATCCGACCCCGTCTATCGCGAACGACGATGAGGTCGAATCCTCATTAAACCACCCACAGAAGCTTGAGATAATCAAGATAGCATGCCCGACGTGAATATCTCAGAACTCAGAGAGACAATTTTAACGATTAGACGATGATTCGTTGGCCGATGAGACGAGTTGAATCAACGCTCACTGCGACCCGCACGTTGCTCATTGCTCGTCGGAAGTTTCTCCCCGAGTTATATCATACTGGTTGACTCATCCCGCATCATTGGACAGTATCGACGTTACAAGATTCTTTTTCGAGCTATGATCAAGGCACAGAGGTCTCCAAGAGTGTTTCGGCGCTCGCATCTCCTGTGTTCCATGAGGACTTGAGGAAAGCGACTCCGCCTGAGGTTACATTTCTTGAGAGTTTCCTTATACGAAGAAGAGCTACCCAACCTCGATAAGTTCTCAAATGCTGTCGAGAACAAGGGTTAACAACTTCAAGCGGCCAGCAGCCTACTAGACCATACCCACGTCCCCAGCGGGTCGCAGTCGGGCTTCCAGAGGTCGCGTGGGAATTTTGACCCCTCAACGGGTATTCATGCGATCTAATCGATGCTTACCATTCCGTTCCTCGGACAGTTCATGCGCTTTTGCCCCGTGAGAATACGGACAGGGATCGAGATAATCATAACCAGAGGTAGAGTAAAATTACCAGCTATGGAACGGTAACCAGTATCAAAGCAATACGTCTCTTTCCGGCTAGTTTTGTGTTTGTAAACCGATCACATTGATTCCAAATTCTGTGACATAACCCCCTCACTCCCACAGTGGACCCTAAGAAACGAAAGTTGATAGAGCCAGACTTTGTGCTTTTCGAAAACAGACGAGGATGTCCAACGCAGAGCTGAACGCAGAATCGCGAAGGGGTACGTCCCCGTGATTCGAGGGTCAGAGAAGGGAAAAAACGATCAATAGTGTTCGCGGTCGGGGTGTATCTTCGGGGGTCGGAAATGGTGAGATAAATGAGCGGCAGCGGAGTGGCATGCATTACACTCTGGGATGGTGAATGCCTGATTGGATTTGACCCAAGTCGATTGTTCTGAATCTTCCCATACGACTTCATCATGTAAAGCTGAACGAAAAACTATAATCTCCATTTCCGAGATATTCCCGATCCAGGGGTACGGACGGGGCTCCATTCTGGCCGTCACTCCTAAGGTTGACGCTGACCAACCGATGACGCACGCTCGATCTTCATTTCTCGGGTACATCGGCATCGCTGCACATTTTTCTGACCTGATCCCATGAATCTGCCATGATAGATCGTGCTCCTACGCAAACAAACTCCTCACGTGCTTCCGTGAAAGCTCCGAGAGGACCACGTTTGAGATACGTCTTCAAGCGCCCAGGGCCTATTCCACCAAATGTCGCTGTGAACCGGGGTGATAACATTCCAGTTTTCGAGGTGTCTGTGGGAAAATGGAGGAGAATTCGGCGCATTCCTGAGTTCATGAGATTGAACCGTCGAACCATCTCCAAAAAAAATGGCGCTCCCATCGCTATCCTTTCGCGTCCAAGATAACCATCGAATAAGCTTCGGCGTCGGGGCTATCCCGACACCGAGTATATTTTTATGTGACAGATGAACAGCCTCCTCACTAGAGTAAACCATTCTGTCCGGTAATCCCAGGGAAATATCGTTTACAGCTCATTCTTCTGAAAACCAATGGCCACACGGGAGAAATTCTCTGAGCCTGAAGTCCTAGAATATGATTCGAATTGACCTCCAAGAAAAAGTGACCAATACCTGTTCCTCATTTCTACGGGGTATGGCCGCTTTGAGCTGTCAAATGATTTCGTCGCGACCCGGACCTACTCTTTCCTGAATCATCAGATCATCATCGGAGTCACCCTTGGAAGACTGTTATTCTCATCGAAAATGGGAGAATATAAATTCCGGGGATGCCTCGAATTGGTTGATGCACCTTGTTCGTCCTAGGAACTAGGCCTCATCCCCAACAAAATCACAAGATTGTACAGCCGTGATGTTCAGAGCTCTGGTGACGAGTCCCACGTTTCAGAGTTTTCGAAAAACTCGTTGTGGCATCACAGCTAATAGAATAGAAATAAAGCGAAGATATTGGGTCAGGCTAATGGTATCGGAATTGTCCCGGTTAACGGCACTCGAGATCTCTGGATTCGGGCTTGGATATCGTCTAGAATCAATCTCCTGATGGAACATTTCAAATCTCAAAAATTTATCCGAGAACGCGGGTCGCAACAGACTCGCGTGTCGTTGTCCTGCACCGCCGGAAACGCGCGTTCCGGACGAAATACATGCTTCGTTCACGTTTTTTCTGGAATTTGCAGTTTCGCGACACCGGAACATAGCGCCTGAATGTTCCACAGGGAACTTGCTCGGCAAACGGAACCTGCGTGATCCCCTGGGGTCGGGGAGTTCCTCATTCAGCGGAATCTCTTTATATCCACTGCCCGTGTTGATTCAGTTATCCCGAGATGACCGCGACAACTGCTTCTTCTAACTGGTTGCAACATGTCGGGCTCGAGAGGCCACGCGGGGGTTATGAATCTTGTACATCCCAGGAGTGATCCATTTCTGAACCCATGATGGTTAAAATCCGGTTTCCATACATCTTATGGCATATTGTGAGGTGGAGGGTGTCGCGGTCAGGCTATTGCAGGTTCTCTCGAGCGCAAGGAGGTGCCGTCGACCATCACGGAGAGTTCTATCTCATTACCTGTTCCGAAAATGTCCAGGATCCCTGAGTCCGCCCAGAAAACTGATTAACAAATGTATTCCACTGACCATTCGGCCCGTGATGATTATATCTGTCGTTTTGTGAGACTGCGATTTGCAGACCCGATCAAGGACTCGAGGATCTCTCTGACGACTAGTTCCTAGGAACGATGAATCCGAACTCCAACACAGCTCTCCACGTCAGCCCTGAAGGAATTATCGTCAACTCCCTCGCCTTCCGTGTTGCCGAATACTTTTCTGGGGAGCGAAGAATATCCCGGAGCTTCCGAGTGCACATGGTGACTCGGAGCCTGAGTTCCTTCTCTGGCTTCCAAGCCCTCGCATATCTGTATAGGACGAATCTTCAGGGCTTAAGGCCATAGGTGTCAGCGATTCTACCGAGAACAGAATGAACGGATCGAGGATCCGGGTCGCATCGATGGAGCTGAGAATGAATCAGAAAAGACAGAGACCGTTCCCGTATAACTCATTTATTCAGTTGCGATATTCTTCTGACATCGACGACGTTGCTAATCAGGTTCCGCTACCTTCAGATTTGATATTTACACTCAACAACGATCGGCGCCTTGAATCGAAATATTAAAGAAGTATTCGAGAAAACGAGAGGTCACGTGTTTATGAAGTCTCATCTCGGCATGTGGAACTTAGAAAATTCGGGAAGAAAACAAACGTATTCGATCCAACAACTTCTTGATCGGAACTGTGAAGTTAACAGGAAGCATGAAGATATAGCTATGATACATGTAAGCAAGTTTGGTATCTAAGTTCGTTCATCTCCGTTCATATGTATCTGTTCCTCTGAAGAACCGAGGAGAGGAATACTAATGAGTGTACGTTCACTGATATTATTGATTCGAACTTGCTCTGTTCCGAACTCCTATCCGTTTTCTACTTCATACCCTTCCATCAGTTAGCCAGACTACAGGCCGGCTCGAGCGATGCAGTGTATATGTATATATTCGGGTCGGTATATCGAATGCGTCCGAAAAATTTGACTCTCCCCCTTGCCTGCGGATGCAATGAACGAAGTCGTTACACGAGGTTTCCGACTCCGGGTCTGCCGATCCAAGACGACCGTTGCCGAAATCCTATTGAGCGATTGTGAGCAGTTCCAGGATCCCAAGATCCTCCGAGAATTTCTTTCATATTTTTTCTCGATTTTCGTGACGTTGAATGCGTTTTTTGAAGCTTGCTCGAACTTTCTTAAATTCATGGTTCTCCCTTGATTCCGGCATTCGAGCAGAAGGAAAATATAGTCCTTCTTTGGAACTAGAACGGCGAGCTATTTGTTCATCTGGTCGTTCTCGAAAGGGCAAACGACTGTTCAGAAACGGAACGCTCCAGCGACCGTGAAGCGGGCCCGATCAATTCGACTCAGATCCCCCGGGAAACGGAATTGGAAACTTACCCTCAGTTTCGTCCGAACCCGTTTTACACATGCACGTCCAGATTACTGCTGTGACCGTTCACAATGGAAACTTTAAGCGTGCAGTAGTACATGGCTCTCAGCAACAAGACAATGAACAGGAGGAAGGAGACGATGTAGGCGCCGAGCCAAGCTTTCTCTGCACTCGCGTTGCGGTACGTAGCTACAACCACCGCGATTCCAATGATAGCCGAGAGAAGCGAGAGGATCAAGTACACCAGTCCACGACTTCGAGCGAATTCCGCGCCAACGGAAGTGACCTGAGAGAAATTTCGTTTCAGATTAGCCGCTCGTCTTCCACCTCCTGACGGTGGTTTATGACTCAATACGTTCTCCTTCTCTGACGGATACTAGCGGAGGATAGTTTTCTCCGGGCAGCTCGGAGGGAAGGTTGGGACGCATCGGCAGAAACTCACTTTTCGACAGTTTGGACACCTAGCGAGCGCATTGGTTTGCGTGTTGAACATGAATGCTTGCCCGCAATATCCGCAACTAACTGAGCAGAGCCCCGGCATAGAGAGTCCAGCGTAGGAATCATGAATAGCGGCGAGAGAAAGAACTCGTCCGCAGTCTCCCCGAGGACACGACACTCTCTGGAATGAAGACCGAGTTCAAAATGTGTTCGATGAGCGGCACAGGAGCAGAAAATCATTCGAATGAATCACGTGTACTGGTTGATATTCAGCGCGAGAAAGAGACTTACTTGCGCGGTGGCCTTACAAATCAGTAAGCAACGGCAGGTGCATCGTATGTATTTTTTACCGGGCGGTGCTGGGCGGATGGGCTTCATTACATGGGGATTGAATCACGTCAGTCAAGAGTTCGTTCTCTTCAGATGGGAACCGGGATGCTATATTGTTTGAGTTTATGGAAAGCTCTAATACTTACCGTGCTTTCTTTGCACTTGGAGCATTTGACGACAGGAGATTCCATTCGATCAGTGAGATCGATGATTTCTCCACAAACCTGCAAGAAGTATAATGATCATCAGACTGAGGTCGGTCTTCATCATGATTCGGTCGGCAAAGAAGGGGGCGCCAACCATTATACAAAAAAATCACGGAGCGTACCTTGCAGGGGATTTTGGGTCCGCAGGGGGGCGACTGGTGCATGAGTGCAGACGGCAACTCGACTTGAGCCAGATTTTCTTCATAGCGCCTGCCGCTCACAGAGCTCCTTTCAGCTGCAAATTAGAGAGAACATAAGTACGGATCTGCATACGATGATCCACGCCTACACTCGGTGATCGGAGGGGACACAGTTAGATACATCGAGTGAGAACTCACAGTTATTTTGATCGGTGTAGCTCTGGTTCCGCTGGTTGTCACCGAGGAGAGCTTGTCGCTCCTCTCTCGGCATGTTCGGAATCTGCGAGTGGGTTGTCAGCGTCCTCGCAAATACACCTGAAGACCTGAGCGAAGTAGCCATTAGCCTTCGAAAGTCACAGTTGGAACTTCATTCTCGAGATGAAGTTCTCGACAGATTGTGTTCGAGGAGCAGATTTTTCCTCTACCCTCGACTGTTGAGATATATAAATCACAACTTGAAGGTGGGTCCCGCCAGAAGTTCACTCTGCATTCGTCCGCTGAGTGGTTGTTTTTTCTTTCCACGTGAAGGTCGATTCTATCGAAACTGAACGAATGAGACTTTAATGGGCTGGGCGACATTGCTTTCAGAACTTGGCGGTGGGACTTGCTGCGGTGAATGTTGCCAATCAGCTTCAGGTTCCCGTACAACAGGCTGCCAATGCATCAATGAAAGGATCTCGTAGCGAATGCGGGATATGCAGAACAGCTAGAAATACTGATTCCCGTCCGAGAACCTTCCGAATTTGAAACTCAGGTATGGATCACTAGTCTATCTTTGATGCATGAGAAACGAATCGCAAACTTTATCGAGTGTTCGAGATTCTTCAAAGATCCAGAGGGAGACAGTATTCCGGATGCGCGGCGAGATTCGAGGAGTGGCCCGAAGTTGACGTTTGGAGATCACGGAATATTGTCCGTTCCACGAACGCCGATCAGATTCTAAATAGCGTCGCTTCTTCGCCACCGTGGTACCGGGTAACGATGATTCCGATTCTCCGTTCAACAGCATGGACCAGGACCCATCCGCGAAGGTAAGCAGCGATCGAATTCTCTCGGGCCGCTAGACTCATATCTTTTGTGATTAGAACTCGACAAATAAACGAGGTTGGAATCTTTGAGAAAACTGACGCGTATCATATCGAGGGAATTTTTCAACCGGGCTCCCGCAGGTTGAAGATCACGGTCTTGATTGAGAGATTGCCGTGATTTCATTCGGTAGCATCACAGACAGAGAGAGCCAAAAAACCGCGGAGCTGTCCAAGTGATTTTATCGAAAAAAATTTTTTTCTCTCACTCCGCGCTGGTTTAGATTTTTTCATCCTCCTGCGGTCTCCATTCCAAGTCTAACCCGATCCGGTGTCGTCGCGAAAATATATTCCGATAGAGTATCATGTTTTCATGGGGCCATAGAGAAAAGCTCATCCTGCTCCCCGACAACTCGATTCGCACTCTCTCCTCTGGTTTCAATACTGCTCGGATCCGAGCAGCGCGAGTCTCGGTTGAATGCTCGTATTGCAGCTATACCGGCGTTCAAATTATTCACTGAATATCCATCTCGCCAGCTCGAAGTGTCCCTCTCCATGACTTTCTGAGACAAGACGAGACAAACAAAACTCCTTGGAGACCTCTAACATCATGATCCGGAAATATCTCGGAGCTGGGCAATGATATTAAAAACGAAGGACGCGGAGTCATCCTGTTTTTTTTTCTCTCGGCGCTCGTTTCTGCTCTTGATTCGAGAGAAATCAGTGAAGCTAACAATATTCGCCAGATCCAGAAAACCATTGCCGGCAACATCTAGCGACGGTCAGCAAACGCTCCGTTTGCCATCTTATGACTCACGCTGTACGCAGCGTTTCTCTGCAAAATATGTTTTGCCGCTGCAATCAGGCTCTTTATTGAACTTTGTTTTCCCATAGCTGCCAACGTCAGAGCCCAATTCGCTAACCGAATCGAATTCATGACGTACTGCCAACACTTGTCGTATCCGGGCACGGTCTTCTCGCTGGAAAATGAAACTTTGTAACTTGACGGTTCCACTTACGATCGCTGTAGTGGTGCGGAAGTTTAGCGTACAGCACTCAAGGTCTTCAGTTGAGTGACAAAACTCGCAGTACCGCACAGCACTCGTCGCAACGCTCCAGGACTGAGCCGACGAAAGTTGTCAACGACAAGTTTGTAGGAGTCATACACGATCGTTCGATGTTCAGAGAATGGCTTGTTGGATCTGCAACCATCGGACGGATCGGCCGTAGCCAGCAGTAGTTCTCATTAAAGTGTTTACATCCCAACATCCGGCAGAGGGCGCTCCGCAGGCTCCCACAGCGTAACGTGAAGCCCGGCTGCTAGAAATGAACGGCGCGCTCGAAAAATCGGTCAAAATTAGATTTGATTAAGGACCTTGTATAAGTGATCATTAGGTCCACGGTTCGACCGCACTCGTTCTGGTCTGACCGCATCGTTTGGATTCTGCTCATTCGGCGCGAATCGAGCGGTTTCCTTCAATTAGGCGCTCCAGGAGCGTTTGTGGACTCTCTGGAATGGCGCGAGTCCGGCTGCCGAGCATGCAAAAGCGAACGCTTACATCGACCGCCGGAATCTGATCCGGAGCAATTTCAAGATGCGCTGAGATGTACTGGCCTAGTGAAGAACTCCGTTCGATGGCGGACTCATGGTCCAAGATTTGGAGCTTTTCATGAGTGCCACAGAGACGCAATGAAATGTTCGGTTCTGATGTCCGGTATTGACTCGTCATCGTGTCGGCTCATGTTCGATTTTCGGAAGGGGGATGTGCAGTTACCTCGTGACGTCACAAGCACGTGTGCGGGAATTCATGGACGACTCTCCGTTGGTCAAGCAAAACCTCCGCCGCTCTGGTGCGCGATCAGCCACTTGTCCTGACTTCTCCGCATGATAAAGAGTTCCCAGATCGAAGTCAGTAGGAGCCTTGGTGTAGGCCCGTTCGAATATCCCTGGAACATTCAGCAGCAATCGAGATTACGTTGAATGAAGAAGCAGGATACGTTGTTCACGAGATCCATCTCCGTATCCTTGCAGAAAAGCAACTCTCGGACTGACCCACATCTAGAGTTGATGATACTATGTACTCGAAACCAAGATCTTGACGTGATGCTAACAACTCGCTCGAGTCGAAGCTCGTAATTACCCTAAAGTCTTGCGTATAACGAACCCTGTTTTCCGGAAAAGTGTCGATCGTATAAAGAACTTTTCCTATAAAGGACTTTTCGTATAAAGGACTTTTCCTATAAAGGACTTTTCGTATAGAGAACTTTTCCTATAAAGGACTTTTCGTATAAAGAACTTTTCGTATAAAGGACTTTTCGTATAAAGAACTTTTCGTATAAAGGACTTTTCGTATAAAGAACTTTTCGTATAAAGGACTTTTCGTATAAAGGACTTTTCGTATAAAGAACTTTTCGTATAAAGGACTTTTCGTATAAAGGACTTTTTGAATGAAGAACCCTATTAGAAAAGTCCTTTAGAGACGAAAAGTTCTTTATACGAAAAGTCCTTTATACGAAAAGTCCTTTATACGAAAAGTCCTTTATACGAAAAGTTCTTTATACGAAAAGTCCTTTATACGAAAAGTTCTTTATACGAAAAGTCCTCTATAGGAAAAGTCCTTTATACGAAAAGTCCTTTATACGAAAAGTTCTTTATACGAAAAGTCCTTTATAGGAAAAGTTCTCTATACGAAAAGTCCTCTATACGAAAAGTCCTTTATACGAAAAGTCCTTTATAGGAAAAGTTCTTTATACGATAAGTTCCTTATACGCAAGACTTTAGGGTAGTTTTGAAGCAGAACCCTACAAGATTTATCCGCATTTTCAAGACGACTGCTTGGTTTATTGTTGGTAGAATTTTGGAACACTGGAAGGTCACACCACAGGGGGATCCCCTAACACGGGGCTGAACAGCCTTCAATCAACAATGGTTCTCCCTTGAATGATTAGGCATTGGCAGTGATCGGAGCTCTGAGGAACATGCACAACCAGCAGGGAATATATGCGAGATACGAACGGGGGAACGAGTGACTACCCTGTGAAGTCTCCGAATTGAATATCAAGCACCGATCCCATAACGCTCAAGAATGGTCCGCTCAGAATCGAACCATATACACGCTGAGATGGAGCCTGAATCTCCCCCAGACCACCCCTGCAATTATCTCAAGTCATACTTCTGACTGTCTTCAAATCTGAGCCCCGAACGAAAGAGGTCGCCGACAGCAGAGATATGATGTCTCGAACCCATCTCTCAGGAGCAGCAGCAGAGCAATCGCGCAGCAGCCTTCGAAGCAGACGACTCGTGCTTTCGAACGTCGGGATGATGTTTATCACCACACGGACATACAGGCAGCAATCACCACAGCTGTAGCAACACGGAAAGCTCTGTAGGCAAGTCAGACGCAACGCTGTGTCCTGGGCCAATTACCGGTGAACTTATCGTTGTATGGATGTGTTGGAGTCGTAGAGTTCGGGATTCCGCACGATCAAAAGCCGACAGAGGTTTGAGGGTGGCTGGCCCGCCCCCAAGAAGCCGTGATGCCTCAGGAGAGCAAAATTTTCATGTGGGTCGCACTCCTAGTGGTGGGCGCAGGAATCGTGGATCTCTTCAGACCGCGCGACGACGATCCCAGTGTACAAAATGCGGTTGAAAAATCCATTCCAAAACTCAAAATGGACTTGTCCGGCTCTCCGGACATCCCTCAAATAACATTCCTATACTGGTGAGTATTTGCGGCTTCCGTAGACTTGCACCAATAACAGATATAACGTTATTTTCCTTCTCTGTTTCCTCATCGTCTTACCGACGCATAACTCCGCCTGAACGGGGAGCAAGTCGTCGAGGGCCTGTGATAAGGCCTCGACAACGTAGAACCTGCTCGTTTCGTCCGCTGAAACCTAGCTTTTCGAGCAGTGGAACACATTTGCGGTGTTCGATAGGGACGGTGGGCGCCGGTCCAATGATCGCCTCCATTATCGATTGAGGATTGGATATTGAATTCAGTTCCCTTTTAGCGTTTCCTGAGGTTACAAAGGTGCCTTCCAACAATATGCAGAAATCCTTCAGCGTCGTTACCCCGATATCAGAATAGTAGGGGACACCTACATGCCTCCATTTCCAAGGTTAGCAAACCGTAAACAGTCTCGAGATATCCGTCAGTCTCTGCCTTCCGCCATTTCCTAGGTTTTGATGGCAAAGTCGCCCTCGGTGAACGAAGATGGCGTGGATTCACACGACGCTCTATCCATGGATGCCTGCTTGAGGGAACGCCGGTCTGAAAGATGATATTTTCCAGGAACCAAATAGCTCACTCTTTGAGCTTGACGAAGTTTTTGCTGATCTTACTGGTCATATCCGGAATGAATCCGTTTGACTGGTTCCAAATGCAAACTCCTGGGATGTATAATTGGCTGCTCAATAACAAAGTAAGCCGTAACTCTCTGGTAACTGAGCATCGGATGAACAGTCACTCCGAATTTTCCCCTCACGCACTGAACAGATGATGACTCTCGATTTGGATTCATGGTATGTAATCGCATCTTCCAGACGTATGGCTGTCTCATGCTCTTCTTCATCTCTGGGATGATCGAAACGCAACTGATATCTACCGGAGCCTTCGAAGTCTACCTGAACGAAGATCTGGTTTGGTCGAAAATACGAACAGGGAAAGTTCCCGAATTCGCGGAGCTTTTCAACATCATCGACGAAAGAAGGAATACATTGTTCGCTGGCACCGAGAACCTTGATGTGAAGCAAATGCTTTGAAGGCAGCGGTTGTGTGAGTATTGAGTATTGACTTCATCTGGGATCCGTCTTGATCTCAACTCTTTCGCATAAGATTCAGAACCTGGCCGCATGACCAAGCTTCTAGCGTAGTGTCTCTGGTAGGCTCCCGCATGGAACCTTTGGACGACTGAGTGATTTTGTTCCACTTCCAGGGTGAAGGGAAGCGGAATGAAGGCTTAGCTCTAAACCGAGAGGCGGGCTGAGCTGGATGGTACTCCCGTCATGGCAACGAACCTTATTTATTTCACTTCATGTCATAGGAAACTCTCGAATTTGGTTGTACTTGGATTTTCGAAAAAAATGAAGTTTTTTTCCTCGAACTCCTTGAGTCTGTTTTCAATATCCATGGCTTGACAAGACCTCCTCCTATCGGTTCCGAATCAGGGAAGTTTAACCGAGCGAGCCCTCCCGGTTACATTCCGGTGCTTGTCCAAGCGATATTCTTCGGTACCCTGGATCCAACGAGGCAGAGCGAACAGGGTCCCTTGAACGGTGATTTCCGATTGGCTTCCTCCATGCTATACCGGAGGTTGCCTCATGTACTCTCTGGGGTTGCTTCCGTAAGAGGTTGATCGCCCTGAATTATCGTGAAAGCCATAACTCGTGCCGTGTGATGAGCTTTCTTATGCTTCGTGAGAGCGGCTCTGGAATGAAGTTGGGTAAGTTTTCGAAAGTTATAAGGTAATCTATCCAAGCACTGATTGTGAGATCCAGCGGCTGGAACGCTCATCGACCCAAAGATGAAAGGACGCAAAAATCGAGGTGGAAACGGACTTACCGCGAGCCGAAAGATATAGGATGCCGTGTACACTCATCACAAGGGAACGGTCGACTCGTCACGTTTTCGTGCAAAGTGACGTGTTGCTTCATGGATGCTGATTGCGCTGATTTGTAGTCGCAGTACCTGGGGAAAAGCCAGAATTGATTTTCCGAGTCGGAAAACTCTCGAGTTATCTCTTTCGATCCTTGGATCTTCGAGCCTTCGGTTCGATTTCTCGGATCAAACTCTCGCATCGTGCATCTTCTGCGTGCGCTCAAGACTTTTCCCGAACCTACCCGCATTCATACGGTTTTTCGTTCGTGTGCCTCCTGGAATGATTCAATAATGTGGCACGATCTTTGCATTGAAAAGGGCAGGAATCGCAACTGAATCGCCGAATATTCTCATGAACCTGGAATAAGGAAAAAGTCTCAAATGCCTAAACTCATTCTACTCATCTTATTTTCCACTATGCAGAAATCCCATTTCCACCGTGAGGATCCGAGAATGAAAACTTACCTTCTCGAAGTGTTCTCTGATGGTGGATTCTTTGGTCGCTCGGAAATCGCAACGTGCGCACAGCAATGCGTGCCACTGTTTGCGATGCTCTCGGAATTCCTTGGGATAGCTGAGGGTTATCCTGCATTCGCGACAATATCTCCGATCGGGTCCCATTTGTGAAGACGAATCATTGGCGAGCTTCTCGTCGTCAAGCGTGTAGACGCGCTTATCGCCTAGGAAACGAATTCTTTCTTTACAAACACAGACTCAGTACTTGTTCATCCTCGATGTTCAAGAACCGCCGGGTCCCACCAAGCGAGTAAACCATGCTCACCAACAATCGACAAGCGTGCCCTCTTCGCATAGCTTTGTCTTGACTTCGGTTTCTGTTCATCAGCTGCACCAGAGGCATCGTCTTTCACGTCTTCGTAGGTAATGACTTCGTACGTATCAGCTGGATTCTGGAGCTCTTCCATGTCGACGTCTTCAGCACCGATAGCTATCTTGTCTGGGGTCTGTTCAGCTGTTGTGGCTTCAACTGCTGTCTTTGGCTTCGCCCTCCGGGAGATTCTGGCCGTGGCTTCTTTCACGGGCGATGGCTCGATGAAACTCTCCTCTTCGTCCTCCTCGTCGTCCTCATCTACGTTTTCATTATCCGCCACCTCGTTTTCATTGGCACCGCCTTCGGTTTCGTTTTCATCGGCCTCGTTGTGATCTTCGTCGTACAATTGACACGCATCTGAAATCACGGTGGACACCGAATCTTAGTACTTTTCGGAGCTGGGGGTCGTATAACTTCCACGTGAGCTCAATTTCCCCTCTCGGCTATCTCGTATATCAGGTTCGTGTTTACCCTCTGTAGCTTCGAGCGAGGAGAGACAAGTTTTTATCTGGAGGTAGTCACAGGCCTTCGCCAGATCGTTGAGCTGAGTTTTGAGGACGGCTAGCTCGCCTTTATACACGAAATCCAAGACGAGGTTCAATTGAGCTAAAGTTATGTCCCTGAGGACCACTGAGCAGGGAACGAAGGCCGGACTCTGTTCGGATGGAAGAGAAAAGGTAGTACGTTGCGTATGATAGAGCTGTATGAAGCTTCATCACGGTCTTCTCGAGTCGGTTTCACCTTTTTCAGCATGTCGCGAAGGAACTCCGAGCTTGCTGCCAAGATGACTCGATGTGCCTCGACACTCCCGTCGGGCGTGACTAATGTAACATCATTCATTTCCCCTCTTTCTCGCATGGCGCATAGATTCTGCAAGAGCTCTCCGGAATGGAGCGGCCATCGCATAACGACGACCTCTTCAGCCGCCATGTCCCGACCCAAGACTAGTCTCCGTCCTCAGATGATGTACGGCGCTTCGATGATGATGCTCTCAACGTCATGCGCGTGAAGTTAGGGTACCATTCCGTGGATCCTCCAATACCTTAGAATACACGAAAAACAGTCTTTCAATGGCGCTTCGTATTCATTTTTCTAAATTTTGGATAATAATGTCCTCCGTTTAGCCGTGAATGATCTTGCAGAGGCATCGTACGTTCATCTTTCTCAGATTCGGAGTGACACAGGTTTTAGTCTGAACTGCACCGAGTGTTCTCCGATCTTTCATGGAGCTGAAGATGGTGGAACGACCATCGGTTCCGTCAGTGAGATAAAATTCCAATTCATCAGCTCTGTTTTGATTCCCATCTTGAAGACGCCATCTCAAAATAGATTACTTAGGTTGGAAATTGGCGAGAGCCTACGTGTGGCCGAACTTCCTGGCTCAATCAATTGTCGCCCGATAGAGAAACAATCCATTCCCGCCGTGCGAGTTTACGAATCTTTCTCTCCAACAAACGAAGCATAGTTGGATCATGGTCGTTGAACTGACTTGGTTTTGGAGTCAGATGTTCATGGAGCGCGGAACGAGTCCAGGATTGGATTTTGGAATCACGATCAGGAATTTCTGGTCATGTAGGATGTCCAACTCCTTCCGAGCTGCCTCAACTACCGTTGGCGTCGCTTAAAGACTCACTTTACGAGAATCCGGTCCTGTGCCTTTTCGTTGTTTTGTTTTGAGAGCATCCCTGATTTCGACACGGATCCTGATTGGGGTATGTCTGGGTTTCGAGTCAAGCGGTCAGGTAGAAGCAGCATCGTGAGAACATCTGATCTTTGGGGGTGTCGTCCGCTAATTCTCAAAAGATCCCCTCTCGTCGACTCAACTCACCAAGATGCTCATTGGGAACGTGAATTTTTAGTGGACGTCCGATCGATAGCGTATCCGTGTGCGTTCGGCCTGGCAATGGCTTTTCTGAAAACCATGGAGCAGGAATGACCGTAGTCTTCTTCCTCACGAGAGCGTGACGGAAACTTAGACTAGAACTCATCACCGAGACGACAGACCACGGAGAGGTAGAGGACGGAATTTCATCAGCCGAGGAGATCGAGCGCAGCAATCCTCTTCTCAGTGCGCTAATGACCAGGCCACCCGACGACTGAATTCTCTACAAACCAGGACGAGCAGCCGATCAGCTGATTTTTGCATGACAGCTGGTGCTCAGTGACCGTTCCTTCATTTGTGATTTTTGCGCGGAATCCTGCTAAAGCAATCACGCGTGCCACCATGTCGGAAGTCAGAGAGGGTCTGATCTGTCCAATGTGCATGCAAGACATGGGGACCATCGGTGAGTATCGATTCCGCTCCAATCCATGGCGATGGAATTTTTCCGAAACTCAATGTTTGAGGAACCCTAGCTGAGGATTTCGCTCTCGCAGCTGAATTGTCTTCGCACTTCGAAACGGCCCATCAGGGCCCCGAATCCGACTCAAACGAGGCGATCGCCTCCTTCAAGGAGATCTTCGCGAAGGCGAAGAAAAAACTGCTCAACGAAGACCGGCCAACGAACGGCACCCGTCAGCCCGAGGCCAGTCAAGTTCAGCCCCAACAGCTTGTATATGTAAGCGTCCCTCGTACATTATGTCGGAATCTAAGCGTACAGTTTCTGATCATTCTCTCGGCTCAGCTCAAACTGAATCCTGTTTCCAGAACCTACTAGACATCGGTGAACAGACGGAACCGGGTTTCGTGATCGTCCATTCGGATATCTTCCGAAAGACACGCTCAGACCGATTGGAGCGTTACAATGCACAGATCAACAAGCTCGTTATCCGTCTGAGCAAGCTGTTGGCTCCGGGAACTCCCATAGGGAATGACAAGAAACGCAGAGAGTTCGAACAAATGGTGAATTTTCCCTCGTTTTCTGAAATAATCGCTCCAGTTCGGGGATCACCCGTGTTTCTCGAAACAAGGGGAGCTCATTGCGTGCTTGATTATCCTCAGATTGTAGCATGGGTAGATGAAGGGCTCGTATCACGGTGTCCTCGTTGCGCCGAAAATTTCACTCCCTTCCTGGGACGACGGAAACATCACTGTAGGTGAGTGATCGTGGATGGAATCTTCCAGAGTTCTCCTAGGTTTGCTCCCGCGAGTCTCCTCGACAGAGCAAGAGAAGAATCAAAATGGGAGCTTGCAAGTAGGGTGCAGAGAATCTCAAAGTGGGCATGTTTCATTGAATGGATCTCCTCGTTGCAGGTTATGTGGAGCGATTACCTGTCAGGACTGCTCGAGATTTGTCGACAACGCACTTGCTCAGCAGCTGCTACAAGGTCAAATAGGTAACACGATACCCGTCCTACAGCTCCGGTAAGATTTCTGTCATTCCCCAGTCTCGCTTTGACAAGTGCGCCAAACGGGCTATAGATCCATGCATGTATGAGTTATTATTTATTTAATTTTATGAGAGGAGGAATCTGAAGTAGCAACGATTCGTTTTGTAGGTGCTGCGCGGATTGTTTCAAGCTTCTAGCTCGGAAGCAACAAGCCATTTCTCAAGGAAGCGCGACAGACCACCTGCAGGAGGCATACGTTAGGATGAAGTGAGCGTTGCATCAGTGTCCCAACATTCAACAGTTTGCAAGTTGCCTTATCGGAGCGATGATTTTAATGCAGTCGAGCTGAAATTTCTTCTCTTCAAAGGGATTCCATGGACCGTTGTACAGATCTTAAAGCTCAATACATCAATGTCACGGACGCGTTGATGACAGGAGACGGATGTGAGTTCCGTGAGATCGAGATGTTATGAGAAACGATGCTCATTCTATTCTCTCAAGAACTAATGACTGAGACTTTGACAGCGTTGCCAAAAGCTCAGGAGCTTCGGTTGACGATCATGAAATACGCGGAGAAGGCAGACTCGATCGCCAAAAAGATTGGAGATAGCTCCAAAGATCCTCAACTGTCACCCCGACAAGCTCAGTTGAGGATGCTTATTAGGTGCGTGAGATTGGAACAAGATCATTTTGGCCTCATTCGTGGTCGGTTCAGTAGGTGGATTGATCTGTCAATCGATTGATCACATCAAATCGATATTCCCACAGGGCTGCAACATCACAATTCGTTAAAGATCTCATTGTGACATTGCCCCAGCTACCTGAAGCTCAGCAGCTGGAGCGACTCGCTCAACAAAGACGCGAAGAGGTTGGTCTTCGGAGCTATTCGATCTCAATTGATCCGGCGAAAGTTTGATTCGGCTATTCGAAAGTGAACGTTGCATGATTCCGACTACTCTCACACAGGCCAAGCGGAGAGTTGAACGTCCAGTAACTCACACAACAACAACGATGGTGGCTGGAGGATGGACCCCTTCAGTGGAGACGTTTTCGCGCACAGAGGAAGACGACGACCCCTTGAAACAGCAGATTAAGAATATCAAGGGTTATCTCGAGCAAGTAAGTTATTCATGATTCGCTCTCGTTCTCTTTGATATCAATGACCCATCTTATATTTCCATTTCATTCATCCAACCGATTCGATTTTCAGGCTCGCGCTGCTGACAGAATGGACGAAGTTAGCGCCCTCTCAGAGAATCTGCGTCAGCTCGAAATAGCCGCTGGATTGAGAAGTTGATGGAATCATTTCCTCATTCAATACTCATAGAATGCCTGTTTATGACTCTGTTTGGAAATGTTGACGAAACTCTTAATAATTATTTAATTTAAATCAACCGGTTCCTCTTGTTTTGCTGGGTGAAATCTATTCCAGTGATTCTCCACCGCCCTTCATCGTGACCTCTGCCTCCGAAATTCCTTTATGAGGGCGTAGTGGACCACCACAGGGTCTCCATAGCTCTTCGATTAAGAACATCTGAGGTTTGGGGCGTCTTACTGAAAAAACTCATCAAGAAAGTAACTTTAGAGCATCGATCCGGAGATACTACCGAGATAGAAGGCATGCGATCGGGCCCTGAGGCATTTATGGGTCATCAGATAGAAGGCAGATCAGACTTTGAAGATAGAACTGCCGAATATCTTTGAATGCCGTGAATCAAAGATAAATAACTCAGGATCGAGGTGGAACGATGAGCCTCATCGGCGTAGTCATTGAGGTTCGCCGCAAAAAATGATCCGAGAGAAGGTTGTTTCAGGCCATTATGCAACGCTCTTCCAGAGTACCTCAGGGGTGATACGTTTTTTTCTTTTCCACCTTTGAGCCACTTCTAGGTAGGCACCCTCTTGAATCAGGAGATTGATTACGTTTATCATCCCTTAAATCCTCACAGCCACTAAATTTCCGGGAGCATGTTCATTTTAAGTAGCTCAGCTCGCAAACCCATCAAAGTTGTTTGAACGAACGGACGGAACGGGATACGAGGGTATGATATCGTTTGTCAGGCTTCGTTTCGACCCCAACCTCTATGAGACCTGCTCACCAGGGCTACACCGGCGGTTTTGAAAACCCTGAGAGAGGGCGTGCCTAATAGCGGACCCAAGGAGCTAGTGCAGGGGTTCTCAAACTGTGTGCCGCCGGCACGCAACTGCCGCGGAGTGCCGCGGCACTCGTGGTGCCGCGCCTGCAGGTCCTGCGGCATCCCATGCTGGAGGTGCCGCGGGCTGCCGCTACCAGAAAAGTTCGAGAACCCTTGAGCTAGTGCATGACTTGAAGAAGCTCTTCGTTGGATAATGACTGGTTAGAGTTTCAGTGGTCATCGGACCAGAGGTATTTTCCCAGAAAATTATTGTCTCACTTCATACCGCCTCTTTCGGATGATCCATGGCCAAACCTAGTTCCCATTGACGACACTGTCAATGATGGCAATTACAAGGCGAACTGGAACAACCGAGGATTTTCTTCTAAGGCTCACCGCGTGACTTCTGTATTAGTGTGATCCTACCTTGAGTTAAGAATTCGACCCGAGGTGTCAAAACACAATGCGCAGCTTAAGCGTGGTGTCGAAGGAATCATTCGTTGTTGTTGTCCCTTTCTCCTTCAGAACGCTGGTCGTTCGTGTAGGTTACTCCGTCCGTTTATCAGTCGGTCCATGTTCGTCGGTCAGCTGCTTCATCAGTAATCAAGACTTCATCCGACAATCAGTATCTAGCCATGGTCCTGTCTTGCTCTTCATCTCTTCGTCCGTCCGTCTACTTGTAGCGAACGACAGATCCCTCAAACGTCGGTGTTGCTATTTATCTATCAGTCGACTGATTGTCGCAAAACTTTTGTCTCCATGGTGATCTTTCTGTGTGACGCAGGCAGACACCTCGCTTTTCAGCTTCTGATCAGCGATTCGTGTCTCACAAAAAGCATTGTCTTCAGTATGTCTCATCATCACAGTGACCGAAGCGACCCAGTGAGCAGGCGACGCAGCTACCGACCGACAGTCGGACAGTTGGTCAGTCAGTCGGTCAGTCAGTTTGTCGTCTTCTGCAGTCCAAGGCCGTTTTGCGGCATCCATTCAGTTTCTGTGCGCGTTGTGTTAATCTTTCTGCTGATGACAGAAGGCGGTGCGCTGATCTTGAAAATCAGGCTTTGACGATTCCGTCGCGAATGCTCCGGGACCCTCCGAGGTACTTTTGACGGGGACCATGCTCCCTGTGGGAATCATTGGTCGCGGCGCGACTCACGGGAGCCATTTTTAACACCATGCCCACATTACCATGTTGAAGCTTAACCTCGACTGAGATCTAATTATCAATAGGAGCACATAACCCGTTCCTTTCGGAAAGAGATGCCTGTTGGGAATATCGGAATTCCCCGAGGGACATGATGATTCACGACGGACTCGCAACCTGTCGATGGCATAAGGTCGCGCCCTGCAGGACGGTCCAAGAGAAGATCCGCGTAGGCTCCGATGAATCCATCAAGAAGGATACACGCTGTCATCTTCCTTGATCAACCGGTCAATCGAAAAACTCGTTTTCGTCTGAGCAGCCTCGCTCGCAACTTGAAACCATTCACACACCTCCAACTCGTTCATTGGTACAGAAATGTGTCGCCGCTAAGCGTCTGATAATTATTAAACTCTTACGGCAAATAGGGATGACACTTGCGCTTTCCATCTTCATTCCTCTCGAAGCTTATCAAACTCACCGCTGTTGAGATTAGGTTTGGTTGCGCTCGAAGAAATTTCCGCAAGAATCTGTCTCAAACTTTCTTTCCGAGCTGAATTTCTGATTGACGGCGAGTTAACGTTCACGAACTCGCCCAGCGAGTGGGGAGCCCATTTCGTATCGTAATAGTCCGGTTCTCCGCAGGAAGTAATCAGCTGAGTCATGCGTTCAAGAAAGTCACATGCGACGGCGAATCTTTCAACAAACAGGTGCTGCGGACTTCAATTCGATGAACAGGAATGAGCGTCGAAAATTCATAAGGAAGTCACAGTAATTGATCAACAACCGCCAAGTTAGAACTTGTTCATGTTCCGGTATCAGAGAGCAAACAAACGAGTATCCTCAGGTGTTTGCGTCCCAAGTAATGGGCGGATTGCTTCTCCATTACACGATTTCTCTCTTGCTCGCGGATTCGTTCCGTACTCGATACGTTATTCGACGTGGATCTAGTAGGATTCTCCCGTGGCTCCCGTAAGTCAAATTGAGTCATTGGCTCGTCCCTCGCTCAACGTGCCCTCACCCGTTCAAAAGAACTAAAGAACGTGTTGCCGCCGATCCCCGCTGACTGTCAAACAAAGAGATCACGGTTAACCGTTTGCACAGTGCGCATCCAACGAAAGGTTGAGGGATCGCAACTCTCAAGTATTACTTACCCGAGTGAGCTCAGCAAGCCGTGGTTCGAAAGGATTAGTGTGTGAGCGAAGATCCGATTTTTCAAGACGATCCGAGAGTGTGCCATGCTCTGCTCCTGAGACTCCGTAGGAACAAATACTGTGGACACTGGAGGTATAACCATTACGAGACATGTTTCCCCGCCAACTTACCATTTCATGACATTGTTTCGGGGATAGTTTCTTACGCGAAGCTCAATTCTTGCGAATATCCGCGCGCGTTCCGTGCAACGATTCTTGGAGGCACGAGCCCTGATTTCCAAACATTCCAAACGATGAGGTTCCGTTGATGATCGATGGAATTTTTCGGTTCCCCTGTTTGGTCTCGGGAGCTTTCGTTAGCACTCTGCGGCAAGGTTGGGATTTTTCCATGTCGATTCTCAAAGCCCCTCGCACCGTTTTGAATCCAGCGGAAAACGTCCTTGCCCGAGTGGGTAATGGGCAATTTTTCACCTCGGAAACATCGAAAGCTTGGTAATCCCCACGATTCCTCAACGCTCCGCATGGTTGGTACGATATCGTTCTCGGGGTTTGAGCCTCGTATAGCTGCACCTTTCGATGCGGAGGTTGGACTCTAAATTTGAAGCTCCGAAGGTTTTAGGTCAAGGCCGTTGGAGACTGGCTCGGAGCCATTGGCGAGTGCGAATTCACGTTTTTTCGGAAGTTTGTTATTGTTGTAGTTCAAGGTTCTTGTCCGAAGGCGAAAGATGCGACAGTCTATTCCGAATTTCGTAACGGCATCGCACAAGTCGGCTCATGGATCATTACCATGGCTGCGTGGGTGACGCGGATGCTAACTTTTGAGCTCCCACTGGCAGCGTTTACGGTGGTTTCCGTTCCGAAGCTGTGTCCTCATCCGATCCTCATTCCGATTCCGTCACAATTTACCCTCTGAGTTGTTTTCAATTCATCTAGATGGAGGGATTTTCCTCGCAAAAGTTCCCCTCTCCGGAATTTGAGGGAGCTTCTCGGTGCATAACTGGCTGCCACGACGGGTTGCGCCGGTGACCTTTCTACCCAAACGAAGTGACTGAGACGAACTGAGCTGTCGTCCACTCGAGAGGTGTTGTTGACGCTTGACTCTTGAATCTGAGTTTGGCGTACAGTCGGCACGAATTTGCATCGTTGTCAGCGTACGATAAGCGCCCGTACGGGGATGACGCCAACGGCGGCTTCCCACACTTGTTCGAACGGAGCGTCATCGTCATCATCAGTGGAAGGCTAACCAAACTGAACCGTGGGCCAGAAGAAGACGCTTCTTTTTCTTACGCAATGCTGTTCGAGCACTCGATGCCGTTGTGGTGAAGAACAGCAGCAGCCGCTGCGGCCGTCGCCGCCGCCACAGAAGCGACCGAAGTCGTGTGTGACAGAAGCCACAAAGAGCTCAGACCGGCCGCGGCAGATAACGAAGCGCAAAGGCTGTCCATCGAGTCGAGTCGAGCGAGCGACCGCCCGCGCGCCAAGGCGATCTTTTTTGATCGACACAAACGAAGGGAACGCTGACATTGACATTCTATTGTATTCTGAATTCGTCTAATTTTAACAGAACGCTCTGCGATTTCTTTTTTGTTTTGCTCGGAGGGCAAGCAAGTGAGTGTTACGGCCATACCGACGGGGGTTGGTTCGTCCTATCGACCAACCGGGTAGCCGGCCACCCACCTTCTTGGTCACCTTCCAACGAGTCTGTAACCAATCGCGACACGAACGTCCAGAGCATGATTGGTGGCGTGTTGCATCTTCTGGTGCACAGTAAGCGAGATCTTTGATCTAACTGAACTCGCAGTCACGGAATTTTTTTTGACTTGAGGGTAACATGGGAGGTCCTTGCGCGACCAATGGTGAACAGATCAAGCTGCTATGCAGCGCACGGTTCCGAGCCCAATCCTCCCTCGATCCGTAATGAATGAACGTGGGACGGAGAGAGAAAATAGCGAGTTCGAGAGGTGATCTATCCTCATATTCGGCGATTCTAGGGACACAAATCCCGTATTCGCTTGATTGAACCCCTGTTTAGTGCCCAAAGGTTCTCTGGGTCCCTCTGCTTCCTCCAGGTGTGACCTGGCCGCGCGGACACAAGTCGCCTGCCAGACAGCTGTTCTGGTGGCCGGTGCGACAATGGTGACTTCTTATGGCGAGAATATTTCGAACGGATGAGGTCTTGCCCTATACCGGAATTGGGCCCAAGTCTTTGAGGAACCTGCAACGGCCTCGTTCAGCTCGTTTAGACTTCATTTGTCCAGATTCTTTCGAAACTTGATGATCCCCCTCGGCAACGAGTGTGTTCAGAATGCCCGAGCGAACAGAATTCAGGACAAGAAACTCCATCATGTCTGGGAATGAGTCGCAAGTGACTCTGAAACTTGGAGTTGATACCGCATGGTGGGTGATACGACCAACTGTCAAAAATATCTTTTCGTGATTTCGTTCTCGGAGCGATTACCAATGACGACTCAGAATGTCAGAGTCGGAGTATCGGAATCGTGAGTTCAGCCTCTGCTAATCCGAGGCAAGCTCGGGTTTTACGATGCTGCGCACGGTTCACGCTGTACTGAGAGCGTCCTTGGATTTCTACGTTGCGCGCAGAGATAACCGGCGAATAGAGACGAGTTTTGAAACTTCCCGCCGGAAAGCTTGAAGCACGGGGAAACCGGAGACCCTATGAAGTTCCCTTACGGTCCTCGTGAACTTATACGACACCCCCGAGATCAGGGAATACAGTAAGATCTTGTTACAACGAGCCTCGTTGGACTTGAAAAATCCCTTTGTTGCAACGGGAATTCATCATATCAGGAGACTGCCGACATCGTTCCTCATAACTTGCTGCTCCAATGGACACGCGAGGACTTCTTGTTGAATCGGGAGTTTCGTTCCATTGGCGTTCGTTGTAACGGGATTCCGCTCTACATCGATGATGTAAGAATCATATTGTCGTTGAATGGTGATGACTGCGGTTTCCTCGTAGGACCATACGTATGAAGTTGCGCGAGAGCTCGGATTTACGATCCGCGCGCCGGGAACCGCGGCGATGAAATTTCGACGAGGGGGATTCTCGCCGACAATGACACGTTCAGACTCTACGGCAGAGAGCTGAAACTCGTCCGGCATTTATCCTACCTTGGAGTGACCATGCCGAAGAAGGGCAAATCGTTCTTAAGGCACGTGAAGGAGAGATGCGCAAAGAAGTTGATAGCCATGAATACGATCAGAGACCCTCGGCGCCTCTCGCTGAGAATGGCACTGCTGCTGTTCGCGCTCTGGACAGCAAACATCATTGCAGCATTCAGTCTGTATGCGCACTGGATTTCACGAGCCAGACGTGAGCTGTCGTTGTAGAGAATGTCTCAGGATGACACATCCCCTCCTAGAAAGGGGTCATCAGGGAGAAACTCCAAGGAGATCAACGGCAACATGACTATTTCAGGAATAGAATTTTGAGCGAGAATAGAACAGATGGATTGAGAATTGCATTTTCCCATTCAATTCAAGGTGTTGACGACCGGTTGAATCCATTTATGCAATGGCTTATCGTACAGCAAAATCATGCAGTGCAGTCATCGTCTTGTTGATAGTCCTCAGCTTCCAGTCCGTCGATGCAAGTGAGTGATGAGTTCTCGATGCCGTATTAGCGTCGGATCTTGCATGTACGACTAGAGCTCTGTAAAAAGGAGCGAAAAGTCCTGGATAGAATTCATTAGATATTCATTAGAACTCACACCGATGACTCTGTCTCATTTCTTGTGTCAACTTGCAGAGAGTATATCGCTCACGAAACGTGCAGCATTCTACATCGCGAATGGGACAGGTGAGTTCTGTGAATTTTCGTTGCGTGAGGGAGATGTTGCTGTGTAGAAAAACTATTAAGAAATGCTATTCTCATTGCTTGCGAACAAGGCTCTGGGTGGACGTCAGGTAAGGCTCGAGAAATCACTCGAAAAATATAGGTCCCTCGTATTCCCCACGGCGGAGGCGCAGTATAGAGAAGTAGTTCTAACCCAGTACAGCGATAATGATAACTCACATATTCCTCACATAACAAAGTACGTACTTAAACTCATTTGAGCCGACACCAACCAATCATTTCGATTTTCCCGGTAAGTCTGTAATGTGGACGGCGTCATATACCAGAACAACGAGAAAATCCCTACGGACAATCCTTGCGAGGTGAGGATTCATTCACAAAAATCAATCCTGGATACTCTCACGGATTGTTGGCTTGGATACGATTCAATCAATGCTCCCACAGAGTTGTTATTGCCGCCCTCCTGGCTTCGCCTGTGTACTGAAGGATTGTGAACTGAAGCCGCACTGTAAAGCCGTCAGACGTGAAGGACAATGCTGCCCCGATTATCACTGCGGTGAGTTTCGATTACATTCTGTCCTCAGTCCGGGGTCAGCTCGAGTGTTCTCATTGGGATTCGAGTTATAATCAATCCTCATATCGTGGGTTCTGAACCGCAGACGGATGTGAACACGACGGTCAATTCTATTCTGACGGACAAGTTATTCCGAACACGGGATCGCCCTGCTATACGTGCTACTGTCAGGTTGGTGATGCATCAAAAAGTCGGGAAGGAATCAACTATCTATTCGAGGTTTCATATCACGACCGGATCTGACCTAGCGAGCGTCGTTCGTCTCGTAATCCGTAATCCGTCTCTCGAATGGATAATGGAAACCTTATTGACGGAACAAGATGATCTCGCTATTCGAGATATGTCTACATAAGTTCCTTTTCCACGCGCAGGGAGCTTCGATCACTTGTTCGTTGGTCAGCTGCACATTCCGCAACGACTGCACTGCTCGGTACAACCCTGGTGAATGTTGTCCGCGTTACGATCACTGTTCCCCAAAAAGTATGTTGGTATTGTGTTAAGGAGTCATAATTTCTCGATTGTGTGTGGGGCAAGGATATCACGGAATCGCAATCTTCTGATGTTCGCATGCTTGAGCTTGCTTGTACCGCTCGTGTGTGTTCTCTTTCCGCTTCCATCCGTTACAGCTAATACAAGTTTCTTACAACTCAGACGCTAACACCAAGGAAACGCTCCAACCGGCCACATTGCCAACAACGCTTTTCCAATCGCGCTTAACTAGGTTCAAAACTTTCGAGTTCCCTCCCGAATTCCCTGCACATTCGTTGGGACAGGGTGAATTGTTTCCTCAAAGTGATGAAAATCGCTCCGGCTTGACCATTCCGCCTCCGGTCAGACCGAATTACTATTTCACGGGTAAGATAGGTTCGAGCTATCGCGCCATGGACTAGACTGAAGTTTTCTCGTCTGAGTATGTGTTCGCAGAAGCCGAGGAGTTTCTTCGAAGAGTCTCCATGATATCCGCTCTCTGATCTTTGCGAGGTCGCTTGCGCTTCTCTCCAGTCCCGGCATGTCATCTTTGAGCCGATGGGTGCATGATCCCACGGTGCCATAGCCAACATCGTTTCTCAACTTTTCCGTTCCTCCTTCCCTCCGCTAGGCAACCCCCCTGCCGCTCCCGATCGCGAGAACGAGATATCAGACTCACAGAAGCAACGAGGAGGTCAGTTAGGTCAGATTGTTGGGCTATGCCCGCGTTCATGATGGCTGACACCGAAAGGAGTTCGATCAGCTCATTTTTGGTTAGGAACATCGATGCACACACAGCTCCTTAGAGGAGGAGTCAGGCTTTTCCCAAGGGGCGAACTCAGAGAGTTTTCCTTCGTTTCCCGGAAACGATTGGCGTGTTGCAAAATATTTGCGTGGGATCAAAACCTATGTGTTCCGAAATGTTTAGCTATTTCGCACGATAAACTCGACTTGTGAACATTCCAGCTCAAGTTCCGGATCGAAGTACCACTCCTGCAGCCACGGTCACATCGATAGAATCTTCAGGTAAGCTTAACTCCGTTGGAGTTCATCCCGTTCCCATACCTGTTGAAGTTGTTGTATAATTCATCAAATTCGCGTCCCATAGCCCGTACGAGCGATGAGAAAACTGCGGTCTTCATCGGTTCGGATTCCAATTCGGCCAGAAGAACAACGACGGCGACAGCTCCTCCAAGCACCACGCAAGCAACGACGAACTCACCGGACACGACCGCGTCCCTTGAACCGACCACACTTACCACGCAATCACCGTCTACTTCAACGACGCTCGCAGCGACAACAACAACGACGGCGAGAACCACGACGACAACAACAACGACGACGACGACAACAACGCCGGCACCGCCAACAACCAAACCGACACCCCCAACTACGACGTCAACTACGACACCGAGTACCACAACAACGACGAGTACCACAACAACAACAACACCACCTCCGCCAACTACAACAACGACGACGACAACAGCGACTCCATCTACTCCGGCCCTTCCTTCAACGAGTGCTCTCACGGCGCTTCCTGACAAAGAGATCCGCCATATCTCCGAGGATGACGTAACCCGAATCGATGACGTCACACAGAAGCTGACTGCTGTCACCAAATCTATCTTCCGCAAGGTGGGTCAACCTGAGTTCGGAGTTGGAAGAGAAATCAGGGAAAGTTCTGAAAACAGAAGCATCTAGCTGAAAAGAGCCAGAAGTTGTATGAGGAGTAAAATGTTGGTCTCACGCAGGCGACTTCGTCGGCATCGACGCAAATCGCGGATTGGGAGCTTGAAGAGTTCCGCCGTGCCGTAGAACTTCTCGAAACGCATTACAAAAACTTCTACGACAAGGCATCGAACGTCACAAAGGTTTCCCGTTCGCGGACCGCACCTGCCGAGCTGAGTAAGTTTCTCGAACCAAGAAGATTCATGACTATTATAGTTGAATTTATTCTTATCATGCTAGGTTTTAGGGGAGAAGAGCACATACATCACGCAGGACATGATCGATGCACTTTTCGCTGGCCAGAAAATTCCGGTCGCCGTCGATAATGGTGAGTATCGGCTGATCACGCTTCAGCGGCTGAGACTGAGTGTGCATCTCCTGCATCTTCCGAATTCGCTTGATCGCTACTGTGTGCCAGCTGAGTGTGCTGGAGCAGTAGGAACTCCAGCAGGCACAATACCAAAAAAACTCCTTCGGGCTATCGCCAGATGCAGAACCGTCTCCTACAACCCCGATGACGCCGCAGCGGACCGGCGAGGAAGAGCTGATCGTTCCTGAATTCAGACCCCTGTTAGGTGATGGAGACTCCGGGCCTCCGGTCACAAACATCACTGAAGAAGAAGCGTACCGTTTCTTGAGAGAGGCCTTGGAAAGCGACTCTGCCAATCGATCTGAGCTTGTTGGTCAAACAGGTTCGTAACCCTTTCCTCACGGGGCCGATCGGCGCCGTGGCCACCTTGGGCCTCTGAGAGTCACCGCTCGGCTCCGGAACTTATGATTATGTCCTCAATTATCAGAATTGATTCTGAAAAGTACCAAGATTGGACCGTTGAACCAAAGTTGAGAGTTGAATATCGATTCCGCAGACACACCAAGCCCATCCCCATCGGAAGTGTCATCTTCGCCGCCCCCGACCTCAACGTCGGCTGTGGTCACCACCATTCCACCCGAAATCGTAAGCTTTAATATTTCGGAAATAAAGGTCACTTTCCCAGTCGCATTTTTCACAGGTGGATATATTGACACGGTTGGGTACACTTGCAGACAGTATCAACAACGGAATCGACAGCTGCGACGATAGAACGGACCGAGGAATTAGCAACACCGCCTCCGGTAATAACGGCGCGAACAGATATACCAGTGCTGGGCGATGACGCGGGCACGTCAGTTGACACGATCACGACACAGGGTTCTACCACCACCAAACAGACCGAAGAGTGATACTATGGATGATGATCGGATCTTAACTCTTGGATCGAAGTCTGGGACAAACTCAGAGTCCTGTTGGGGCTGGGAGATTTTTTTTATTGAGGTTGTTCCGAGTGGGGGAGGCGGGGGATTCGGGGTCGACTCGGCACAACCCGGTTCAAGAGAGAGATCCAAAGACAATCGTGATCTTTCTGAATAAATCAGTATATTTTCTCCTGGTTTGTTCTCGAACGGCATGTTCAAGGCTTCATAGACCCAACCGAGTCGTGCTTTTTACTAAAACTGAGCTGACACAGGCCTGAACGCGACGAGCTTTGCTGTTTTATTCAGTTCTCGCTCTAACTTACCGCTTCGCTTCGCTTTGCTCCACAGGGTAGAGTTCGTGATGGGGTCAATGATAACGGGACCCTCGCTTTGAATTCTGAATTACCTCCAGTAGCAGCAACAACAGCACCTCTGAAGAACGGATCTTCATCGAACGAGACTCTGCATGAACACCAGGTAAGGATCAGCGCGAATTTTTCACTATTCCCCGACATTTAGTTTTCGAAGATTATTCCCAAATGTTTTCTTTCTCTAGGGGGATCAAGGTCCATCCCTGTTGAGCGACGATAGCCAATCAAGGTCGACGACGTCACCGCCGCAGTGCAATCTTACTCGTCAGCTGACAAGTTTATTGGAAACGTTGAGCATGAGGTCGAGAGCTCACGATCCGATCCTCGATTTCCTGAAACGCGCGATCCACAGTCACACGGTTATGCATCCCGATGATGTCAGGCATTTTATGCGGAAGAACGAGTGAGAACCGCAGTTCTGAACAGAGCTTATCCTACGCTCATGTTCGAGTGTCCCACACGGGGAAACGACGACAAGTCAAATATCTATGGAATCTGCTGTAAATTACATTCTCACATACCGAGTACGGGAATTCAGAGGAGTGTGAGGAACAAGCATTCTCCACACGGGGCTCTAGAGTCTCGTGGTTGAATAGAGCTCTTCCCGGCGGCCATGAGTATTCTCCATTGCTAGCATCGCGACGCTCCTGGTTTCCGAATCGTACTCTCTGCGCTGCTTCGCCGGCAAGTGCCAAATTCATTATCGTCCGGTGAGCTGTTGCCATGCTTTCAGATCGGAATATGATGCTGCTGGCTGATGCACAATCGTAGGAATGGAGTTCAGCTTACAGTGGATCCTTCGGATGTCCCTCAATTCTAGCTGCCGAGTGTAAAAAGGAAAATGCCTGTACAATCAACACGGACCGAGAGGGTTATTTATTTTTAATTTATTAAGGAAGAGATTCACTTTGTACGCCATTTGAAGGAGAAAGATTCGTCTTATTGTTATGAGCTCGCCCCCGCTGTAAGATCGATGACGAGGATCTTGCTTACGAAGGGGCGAACTCGCTGAATTGTTCGACTGTGGAATGCAATAAATGACAAATCTGAAATGCACACCTGTCGCCGTTGATCCACGAAGCCATTGGAAAGTTTCCTCACCCACCCTCGGATGAACCGTCAGTGCCGATGCAGAGAAAACTCGGAGGGCTGGGTTATCTCGCTCCGATAGTGCATCCAGAAACGAATGTTCGAGCATATGTAGGCTGAGCACTGTTCATTGTGAAAGTAAAGCTTGGAGTACTTTGACATATGCTAGCAGAACTTCCAGAGGCCAACTAGGCTGGAATTAGAACCTACTGTACATCCGTCAGTCACTCTTCTAGGTTTCTGGGGCTGAGAAAGAAAATATTGCAATACACGCTCGGAAGTTTAATCGCGACTTAGAAGTATCGATATGAAGAATACAGATGCGAGATACAGAATGGGCTGCTTCACCGCCTCCGCGTACTCATCCGCTAAGCTAAACCGCACTCTAGTATCGACCATATCTAGCGAATCATATCTCATCTCATCTGATAGCAGGTAAAAGATGTCGCCGCTCCAAACATGCTCTCACAGAGAGCTCCGTCGTGTGATTGAAAATAAGAGACAGAGCGAAGATGTGGAAGCTGCGGACATTTCTTAATCGTTCGCAGTTGAGAGCTTACAGTTCTGACACTTTGTTAAAAACACCGCTCCATGACTTCCATGTCAAGCATGGCGGGAAGGTGAGTTCTTGACATCGGTTCGGATTAGGAGAATTAGAGTGTGCTAGTTGTCTCATCACCGTGCAGTTGTCTCTGGGGGGACGTTCCGGGTCTGAACTCACGATCCCAGCCCTCTATTCGAACACCTGAGAGTCCTCGTCGTCAATATGGGAGGTGACATCATCATCGTGCTCCAATTCTTGAGATCTCGGGAGCGAATGGGGGAAAATTATCCCGCCGCAAATAGTTTGATCTCTGAGAATTGAGATCGAGATTCAGGAGTGTTCAAAGGTGTTTGAAGGTGTACAGAAATGAGTCATCGTAAAACTTCGGCCGGCGGTGTATCCAGGATGTTGGAATATTCAGTGCGATCCGCCAGAGCAACGTCGAGGCTAAATTCGGTGATGCTCCGGAAAACTATCGCGAAACTTATACATCCCATCATCCCTCAGATGGTTCCGTTCGCCGGGTACTCCATGCCGGTGCAGTATTCATCACAATCCATCGCAGACTCTCATCGGCATACTCGGAAGCACGTGGGGATCTTCGATGTTTCCCATATGCTGCAAACGAAAATCCACGGATCGAATCGAGTGAAGTTCATGGAATCACTCGTCGTGGCCGATATTGAGGTATGAAATGAATCCGAGTCTGGCATCGGTGAGATGATTGAGAATCGTCGCGTCTGATTCGCTTTATGAGAGCTCAATCACCGTGAAGACTTCTCCCTCAGGGCTTGAAAATGAATACAGGAAGCTTAACTGTCTACACGACGCCTTCCGGCGGAATAATCGATGATTTGATCGTATCCAAAACCCCCGATTACCTCTACGTTGTGAGCAACGCCGGTTGTGCCGAAAAAGATCTTGCCCATGTGAAGAGTCATTTGTCCAAATGGAGAGACGCCGAGCTAGAAATCATCAAAGGTGCGTTTCGGAGCTTCAATGTCTAAAGTCAGAGAATCGCCTCCCCACTTGCGACCGCTGGCTGCTATGATTTTTGCGGAAGAACATGGCCTAACGCGTAAGCTACTTTCAGATCATGCCCTGATAGCGGTACAAGGACCCGCGGCCCACTCCTTACTCGCTGGAATGGTGTCCTGTGACATGAATTCGCTCAAATTTATGAACACGACTCTCTGCGACGTTGCGGGCGTTCCAAACTGCAGGTTGAGAACCTTCTTTGGCCTAACGAATCATTGAGCGTGAAAAGAGCAAACTATTTTCATGAACTTCGTCTTTCAGAGTGACCCGCTGCGGATACACCGGAGAGGACGGCGTTGAGATTTCGGTGCCGGAAAGCAAGGCCGAGGAGGTGGTTGAAGCACTGCTGGCCTCAAAAGATGCCGACGTAAAGATGGCTGGATTGGGCGCGAGAGACACTCTCCGACTTGAGGCTGGGCTGTGTTTATATGGTACGTGATTATCTTCCGGAGGCGGTGCAAAGTTGATTGGCTCATCCGCACCGTGCGGGGAGGTGTCATTTACTCAGAAGAAATCTTTTTCCCCAGGGAACGACATAGATGAGACAACGTCTCCTATCGAGGCCGGTTTGGCCTGGACGGTCGCTAAGCGAAGACGTCAGGAAGGTGGCTTCCCAGGCCACGAAGTCATAATGAAACATCTTTCGTTGAAACCTCAAAGACGCAGAGTCGGTCTTCATGTTGAGCCCGGGGCTCCCGCAAGGCACGGCAGTGAAATCGTCGATAGTTCATCGTCGACCATCGGTAGGTGAACTCAGAAGCCGCGGCTTCCCATGGAATCAGGCTCTAAAATTCTCGTCTGATTCCCGTCTCTTGATGATTGATTGATTGATGGATCGATCTACATCTTTCCCAGGCTCGATTACCTCGGGTGGACCTTCGCCCTCCCTGGCGAAAAACATCGCTATGGGCTACGTTCCAACAAAACTCTCAAAGGCAGGGACGGAGCTCACAGTGAAAGTCCGGAACAAATCTTTGAAGGCAACAGTCGTTAAGATGCCGTTTGTGGAGACTCATTATTTCATTTGAATGTTCATGCTCAATCCAACAGTCGGTAGGTCTGGGATCATCAAATAAAATGGAGACGTAATCCGCTCCGGCGTTGAATGGCTGGCTAGCGGAATCGTTCAAACTCGCGTCACAACAAATATTTCGCAACAAAAAGCCAACAAGGGATGCAGTCGCCCGCAACAGCCCCTACAAACTGCTGCGGGAGCCGGACGTTGTTGAGGCTCTTAACCGAAAGATTCCACATTCTGGTCCGCCAGATCCAAGATAGTTTTATCGGCACCTAAGGTCGGGGGGATCGAATGAGTAAAATGTCTTAATTATATCGTTGAAGAAGTAGCGATTCTCCGGTTCGAGCGTTGGAGTGCGCCTCGTGTTAGCGGTCATCTGCAGTGAAGTTGCTGTCGCGAGAGGCGAATTAGAAAGTATACCAAAATTCTTCGCAACCATCATGGTTGAACTGCACCAGCAGGCTCCTTCAGGACACGCAAAAGTGGTTCAGGCTCTAAGAACCCTTGTATTCTATTGATAGCGGACCGCTGACTTGGAGATCGCGTACTCAGTAATGCAAACGACGGAAACGTTATGCTGTTGGGGGAAGTGGGGGCAGAGGGAGATCATCATTTCATCGACATTATCATGGCTCGTTCGGGATACTCAGAGGCGGGGGGTCCAGGGTATAAGCAAAATAAGGGTAGAGCTATGCACCCTAACAAGCACGCCGCTTTCAGCCCCGTTTTCTGAAACAGTGGTTCTCAAACTCGCCCTACCCATCGACCCCTGGGGGCTCAATATCGACCACCAGGTTGTCTATATTGAGCGATTTTAGAACTGTCGCGGTCAGCCTGACTTCAGAGAGACCTCATCATTCCCGAGGTTGGGGCTCAACGAAACTCCCACACGATCGCGCGCAAGACCATCGGTCATGCGGGGGTCGGCCATCGACCCCCAGGGGTCCATATCGACCACTTCGAGAACCACTGAGTTAAACCAATGCACCGATCACGGGTGAACAAAGCTCGATTGGAAGGTGGAAGTGATGTGAGTCGTGACCCGACAATTCTCGCCAACATTGCTCTAAAAAAACACCAAATCTCAGGTCACAAGCTCGAATGGACGATGCTTCCCGTCTCTGCATAGGTGATCCGGCCGATTCCCATGAGAATCCCGTGCGCTGGAATTTGTGGGACTTCGTAGGAGCAGTTGAAGTTGGTGCAGGAAGAGAAACGGAATTCGTCCCCAGCGTCCGCCGGAATGAGTTCAATGTAATCCCGGTTCCAGATCGTAGTGTCGAGACAGCTCGTGTCGGTATGACATTGATTCAGATTGTTTGGTTCTCCCTTTCCAATCCCGGATTGATCTAAACTCAGCTCATCACCAATCAAACTTTGGGTCTGCTCCGAGGGGAGCTGGATGCTGAATACTTGCTGAACGTCTCAAATTCCGCTGACTGACTCTGGAACTCAAGGTTGTTGTAGCTGAATGGAGGCTTTCCCTGGGTACGGAGATGGCAATCCAGACTTTTGTGACGCGGCTGTATTATCATACATGGTCCCTCCTTAAATCACGCGACCAAAACGGTTCAAGTGGATGATCGGGGAGAATTTCGGTTCTAGCACACACGACCGGAGTGCTACTGCTGTTGTGGACCCCCCACAAGATCACCAACCGACGATTCCCTCGGACGATCTAAACGTCTATCTCCGGTGAAAGCGGCTCGTAACTTCTTTTCTTACTTCTATGAGACTTCACAGTTTGTCAATATTGAATCTTTAGAATTCGAGGAGAGTTAAGTCAGATCAAGTCAAGTGAGACACAAGTTACTTCAGCTCAGAGCCACACCCCGCGCGGACGACTGACCATCAATGAAATCCGGGATTCACCAGTTTGGAGCCTCGGCGAGTCTTTCACGATGGCCACCATTCTTAACGGGTTTCATATTTCCTAAGAGTGGGAATTCAGTGGAGGAGTTCCCCTGTTGTTGGCCCTGCTACGGCCGCGGCTGCAGCACCTCTTTCCCAATATCGTTTTGCAGTGACTCCAAATCCCATATATAAAAGTAGAGTCCCACGAGCAGCTCAGTTGTCATCGTTGCTTTGTCGTTGATTGCTTGTGAAAACGTGACGTTAATTGTGTCCTCGTCTACTATGGTCTCCTTGGTGAGTCGAGCTCGGAGTTCAACTTCTCTAGCTGCTAGAGCGCTCTCCAACGTCCTCTGAATTTCTCTCTGACCAAATCGAGCGCATGCGATGGATTCCAAAGTTATTCTCACCATGAGAGAGTTGTATTTCTAGAACGTGCTGTGTGCCGTTGTGCTCTCGGTTGGCTTCCGCCTGTTTGCTGTGCCTGTGCTCGCGAAAGACGCTTCGGCAAGTTCCGCAACGGCCAAAAAGACAGAGGTATGGTCCATCGGCATACCGAATGTGGGCATGGTAACGCCCAACCTCAAGGTACATAGAATGATTACGCAGCCTGCACATGAGAGACTTTCATTGCGGGTCTGTATGAAGCCGCAGGGAACTTCAGGGCGTTCATTCTTCTAGGTTGCCGCTAGTCATCCGCATGAATACTACGGGTATCCTCACGCGGCTGGCTACGGTGCCCCCGCTGCAGGCTACGGTGGTGGCCACGGCTACGCCCAGGCAGGCTATGGCGGAGGTCATGGATACGGGCATAACGAATTTGAATTTGGACACGTGTCTCCGTCGTACAAAACGTCCCTCGGATGTGGACACAAGGGATTTGAATTGATCCCTTGGTTCCTGATGGCTCTGGGGGCCATCATGCTCATTCCATTGTTTGGAGCTTTGATTCAGTTCAAACTTCAAGCTCTCGCACCCCTCTTCGGTTTCCAAGGCCAAACTCCTCTCGTAACCACACAAGTCGGAGGAACTCGGACAACACTCCAGGTATGGTGTGACCTCTCAGAGAACAATTTTCTTGTGCTTTCCTTCTAGTTTTGGATTGTTGTATTCGGGATTGACTCGGGGAATAGCCTTCGGGATTGAGATAAACCATGGTCGTCGATTGTTAGTGAGGAAAAAAATTTTGTTCGATCATCTGTTCCAGGCGCGACTCCTCAACGAGATTTGGCCTGTCGTCGATAAAGCCATCGAACAATACACCGGTATGGCGACAGAAGAGCTGAAGAAGGAAGCCCTCAATGCTGTGAATGCCATCAACAGCAGTGGAAACAAAAAATCGAGCTGAAGGAGATCAATGAGTACATCAGATTAGAAACCTATGTTTTACGTTAAAACAAACCGAGCACTAGTCAAACTCTGCCGGAAACTGTTCGCCCGCAATCCTGTGCGCGGCGTGAGTGTGTGCCGGGTTGCGAGAAAGATCCAGAGAAAACACATTTCATGTTCATCCATACTCGTTGCATGTTTCATGTTGAAACACGAACATGTGTTCGTTCAACGGGGTCTCCACTTCCGGATTGTGCCTTTTGGTCTGTCTGAAAAAGTGGGACTCCAGAGACAAAATCTATATGTATTTTGGCATGATCGTTGAGCGATTCAGCCAGCGCTCAAATGTGAAGTCAGTTCCCGTCGTCGCATCGTTGAAAATATACAACGCGGGCGTTATGCGTACCAATGAAGGCAAGACCTCATCAAGATACTTTCAATGTTTGAACCTAATAAACATAAGAAACTCCGAAGAAAATCATCTGCCTCTTCAGAATACTGATTCTGTTTCATCAATTGGTACCACGTAATCGGCCCCGTGCCATACACCTTCGTCTCACGCTGTGTTACGTGGCTTCTCATTTTGGTGCAATTTGGTTGGTTCCGTCGAGATCGTCGCAGTTGGTGATCTGCAGACCGTTCATTCTGGCATCTACCATGCCATCAACTGCGCTAGATCCGCTGCAGACTGGTCGTGAGGGTTTTCCAAGACGAAAGGGGCGCTGAGGTGTTACCGCTGATGCGGGACGATCACCCATACGCTTGGTTCGTGAATGCGAGCTCACAAGTACCCAAAACAACAATTGCTAGACAAATATCTACGTCTTGGAGAAGACACCACGCATCCCTTTTCCAATCGTCACAGATAACCCAATTCAGTGGAAAATGGCCTATCAGGGTAGTAAAGACTTTCGATAGCTGTACTTGGAACTGGAGTGTTTTCACAAAGACAATCAGCCGATCGGAATCAACAATGCACTTCCGAAATTCCGCGCATGAACGAGACGGGCAATCATCAAATCGGAACTGAAAGAACGAATCATGAAAAGCTTTCCAGTGTAAGGAGCCTTTATCGCTGGAATAGAACTGGAAAGGTTCCCATGTTCGCGGAACTCAGGATGGGAATCATTGGAGTGCCCGAAACACTTGACGCTCTGTATTCCACGAAATGACGCGTGTGACTTCCATCATCGAAAGCATGCGCTCGAAAGACACAGCCTCAGGCAGCGTGTTGTTTTGACGGTATTTTGAAAGCATCGCGGTCTTGCCGCTTATAACAATGAATAGACGAGAGAAGACGTGCTTGTATGAAACCAGAGCAATCATTTTTTGCTAGTTCGTGTATCGATTCAACTTCCATCCCCAATACTGTGTCGATTCGTCTTCAAACTTATCAATTCTTGAGCTTCTTCAACCGTTACGTCTCCATGGATCCCATTTTCGGAAACTCCAGCGTCGGATGCAGTTTTTGCGGAGTCTGAGGCACCAGGATGGTTGCCCTTCTGGTTTTCCTGCGAAGAAGCACTAGGATCAGCGAAGATCGGGCGCGGGAACTGATTGGGCGCGAAGCGGATAATATGATCAATGTCACTGTTCCTGCTCGGATACAACCTTTTTCGAATCCGAAGGGTCTTCATAGAAGTTTTTTATATTTCCGCTGTCCCAAACCACGACGATTTGGAAGAAGGTGCAGATGAGCATCAGCGAGGCACTGACAACATGCAGTCCCCTAATTTCGAAACGCAGATTCGTCCGTTAGGAAGAGTCAGGAAAGAGTCTCTCACCAATCGATGTGAATGCGCGGTATTCGTGCGCTGATAATGTTTCACACCAGATTTTCACTCAAACTAGAAAAAATACTCACTTGCGCATTGTTGCCAGATCGTAAACCCAACAAGCACCCGTTGACCCACATTTTGACTCCCAAATTTCGCAAGCATTGTCCGTGATCAATGAGTAGACGATAGGGTATGGAATGAAGGCGAATAAGTTCAGGCACGTATTGGTGAAAGCCAGGGACGTGCTCTTGTCCTCGGGGAGCACGGCTCGAAGACTGAGAAGATTGCCTCCCACGTAAGTCGTCGCCAAAATCATCTGCAAAGTGCAAAATGTTGAATCTTTAGAGCCCCACATGAGCCAGGCGCGTCGCTGTTACATTGGTCACAGTTGTTCAGACATGTTTTTTCAAACTTCAAGTCCCAACCCAGGGTTGCAACATACCTGCATGCAGAAAATGGCGATCCCGTATACCAGAAGTGAATTTTCACAATTCACGGGACATTTGCCGCTTGCCAGTTCCAATATCTCGGCATCGCACCCACAGTTAGTGTAGAGTGTCGTGGAAACATTCTGAGGTGGGCAGCCAGCCGCGCAAGGTGAGAAATATTGTATTCCTTGACCGAGATCACAGACTGGACTCGAAAATGTGTATGTGCAGGGACACGAGCATCCACTGCTCGCCAACGTGCTCGGAACCTCACAGCTCACGGAAGTGAGGAAGTAGAACCCGAGAGTCGCGAGGAAGTTCGCCAATAAGCAATGTATCGCCACCACACGAGGCGGAGGCTTCACGAAATGCATAAAGAGAGCTCCGATCAGGATTCCAAGAGCATTTGATAAAATGTATACAGGGCCTGTGATCGCACTGGCTTGGGCCGCTGTTGTTTGGAACTGGTGTTGCAGGTATTTTGGAAAGGTGATGTAGTATCCCGCCAGGGCTATATAACTAGATATGAAGCCCAAAAGACGAAAACTGTACACAGGCACACGCAGAACGCGGCCAATGATGATCAAAGCTGAACCCAGTTCCGCTCTCACTGACCCATTTTTCTCATGCGTTCGTATATTGGCTTCTGACTTTTGCCGGATCTTTTTAGGGAACATCAACATGGGGAAAGCCATGATAAATATCCCCAGGCCGATGATTATGTAGCCGACCCACCAAGCACCAATCCAGTTTGGGTCCTTTGGAGTGAGGCCTCCTTCCACGCTTGGACTGAGATTCTCCTGATACCGTAAGGAGCGGGAGCTCAGACTGAATCCGAGAGCAGGGCCCAGCATTCTCACGAAGTACAGACAACCTATGTACAACGATGTATGCTTCTTTTTGACGTTATCGTCAAGATAAGCGGTCCCGAGAACATAATACCCAGTGCCACCAACGCCATTCAGGAAGTTAGCGACAAACAGACTCCACAGAGGAACAATCGACATAGACCCGTCATGGAGCTTCGCGAGACAGTTCGAATCGTCAACTTCGGTTCCGCAGAACTGTATCTTGTCAGCCAATGTCGACTGTGACTCGGAATTCAAAGCACTTGCGGCGCCGCCGAGGCTCGTTGACGCGCCGTATATCAAGAACGGAAACATTGCGGCGGCGCAGCCGAATCCAGACGCCAGCATTGCCAGACCGATGTAGCGAGGTTTCGAACAGTCTTTCATGAAGAGAATGATCACGATAGATCCGAGGATAGGCGAGATATCGTCGCCAATCATGATGATGCTGCTCTGTTTCGATGATAGTGAGAAACGTTTCTCGATGGTGGATAGAGTACCGACGAGGTAGGCACGAAACGACGATTGTAGGATTCCCAAAGACGCGAAGACTAGAGCGTAGCATTTCGATGAGGCGAATGTTTGCAGCCACGACGGCCGGCAAACACCAACTCCGCACAAATAATCCTTGTTCGACATTCTGAGTTCTTTCGTTTCCGCGCACCTCGAGGAATGTTGCTCACTGAGTCATGTTAGATTTTCGAAGCAGCTCAAACCATCCTCCCGAGTGTGAGCTCGATGTAACGTGACACGGAGGCGGGAGCACACACAATCGACGTCGAGTTCACCTGCTCACAGCGTATTCGAAACTCAAGCGTGGGCTCCACGCTGCAGAAGATGAAGAAGCCTATTATGGTCACCTCTGATTCAGCGGCGGTGATAGCTGTGCGTGAGAAAGCTTGTTGTAAGGACGCGTTCCTCCTTCCCCCAGAGAACACAAAGGCATAAAACGGAATATCACTGGGCTAAAACCATTCCACTCTAGATAACAGATCGACAGTCACACACATCCAAGCATGGCTAGCTCAAGGAGCTGAGTGCCACCACGGACGACCGGATCGTCTATTGGTCTCAATCAGCAAGACAGGCGTTCACGCAAAATGCATGTCTTTAGAAACGACAGTCCGAATGCCATTCTTCCCTTATTCAATGTGGCAGGAAGAACATACTAAGCATCGAGCCTTTATGATCAGTATGAAATCAGAAGTGACATCGACGAATAATGAATCGTTGTCAAAAAGCTATCCGTCCCAAGGTTGTTGACCCGGTAGGATATCTCAAACCCATGGCGATATTCAGGGATTTTTTCTTGACACTAAAGCGTCTCTCAATGGACTCAGCACTGAGAGAATCTCAATTTCAACCGCCGTGACACGAGATTCACGACCCCAATCCCACCTCCCCCACGTGTAATTGTTCCATCTGACCTCGAGGGGGTAAAACGGAATGGGTTTCAAGAAACTGAGCCAGGATGCCTCACAGTCCATCTGAGACGTCCCGGGACGTCCGAGCCCGAAATTTCATATCGGAAACCTGAATTAGGTAACCCATGAATGAAGAGTGAGCACAATACCTCTGATTCTAGTGTTATCGGAATAGATCTCCGACGCAGTAAAACTGCTGCGCTTCAATCATCAAGTTTCTTAATTACGGCATCGAAGACAGCTAGAGGTATCATAACGCGCCGACAAACAGTTTACAGCCTGTAATCAGGCTCTCAGTACGAATGATAGAACTGTAGTCTGAACTCACGTGTGAATGACTGGTGATCGACAACGGAACCGCGGTTTAAAACCGCAAAAAAACGCATTCCTTTCAATGAAGAATCTGAGAGGCAACTGGACGTAAGTGTTAGATTCAGTGACGGCCAGTCCGGGATTCAGGTCGCATGCATACAATGAGTGCGACAAATCACTCTATCTAACGACACCAAAAGTTTTCATGCGACCTGGTAAGATTTCCTCAGCACGAAAATGTCGTTTAGGGTGCTTGCATTTAGCCGGGCTTGATGCTCCCCCAACACAAGCTTCACGACGCTAAAATCACGCTCCGGTTGGACGGATGTTGGCGGAATGGCCAAGATGATGCCCAAGCAAAGATTGAGGACAGCGCCGCGGCCTGCTCCCACTTTGAGTAGAACGAACTCATGCCTCGAGTCTTCTTCAGAGCAGACGAAGCGGTTGAGGTTCGGAGGGCTTCGGCTTCTCATTGATTCACCTATACTGTAACTTCAGAATGATTGAGCCAGGCGATCTGCCTGAGCACGGGACTCACTAGAAGGTTTATGAACGAAAGAGTTCAAAGATGCTCGGGATATAACATTTCGCGGGCAAAAATATTCCTCGGCGTTTGTCAATTAGGAATCAGACGTGTGGGTATCGAACATTTCCTACGCAGGTAAAGTTAACTCACGTCTGAGATGCGGAATCGTGCCTGAGAAAGCATGTCTCAAAATCTTCGAGCAAAATTGGAAATCTTTTTGTCGGGGAACTGATCCGTTGGGTTCGGTTCGGGGGGTATGAACCTTCCGACAACATCGTCCCATGAGAGAGTATTATGAGGAGCTGAGAGAAAGGAGCATGTAGCAAAAGGGTACACCCCGGGCGGCGAAATAAATTCCGCCCCGGGCGGGGCATTCCCTGTGCATGCCACTGGTCAAACCTCCCAAAAAGGTTAACACTCAAACTTGACCATTTTAGTGGCGATCTCTTTCTATCCTGTAATCCTGTACACTCGCCTGATTCTGACGAACTATCCTCAACAGAAAGCAGACTAGCGGCAGGAGACTTCGGGTGTTACAACTTTTCGCCTACGAAATGGGAGTTTCCGATGCGAACACAGACGACTGTCACAATTGATATTTGTCGTAAAGCCTCACGCCGATGAACTTTCGGGAGTCTCTAAGCTTCTGATCTTCCTTCACGGGAAACAATCTGAGGCGGTGAACCGTTAAAACAAGACCATCGAGACCTAGAGAAGTCCAGGATACCTACATACATGGGAATGAGGAGGTTCAAGGGACTCAGCGATCAGGAAGTCCTTGAAGGCGCAATGAAGGCGTGAGCGGCGAAGAAAGGCTTGCATTACACCGCATACCTCAATCATTGACACCTACAGCTCTGCTATTAATACGACCCGCGGGCGCGTCTTTGAGAGCGGCGATGTGCACCCATGGCATTGTGATCAAAGACAAAGACTTCAAATCGAGAGAACAATCAATCTAGGCCTTAATCGAAAGCCGTGGGCCATTGCTCCGAAGGCGATGCCGTTCTGAAACTCTTGGTTTCAACGACACCATCGTGTTCGTCGGCCCTATTCGTCCCGTCGGATGAACCTAAAATGTGTATGCTCCCAATTATAGCCTGCGATCTAGAGCTGTGGCCGAGCGGCGCCTGCGAGCGATGAGAGTTTTGTTGAGAAAGCCATCTCCTCGGCAGAAGTTTCGTGAATCCAATCCTGTCCATCGTTGGTTCTTCAAAACGATCGGGTTTGACCGAGAACCAGGAGCTGCCGTGAGAGGACTGTTCTCGTGTCCTCAGCCGGCGAGCTCCAGTTCGAGTCCCGCAAATGAAGCGCAACTCTTCCGTTTGTACAGTGAAAGCGACTCGAAGGCGGTCGCCTATATCACGGGGATCTCTATCATTGGCGACGACCAGGCAAGATCATCGAAAGAATCTGTTCGAGATTACGCAAGCATTCGCATAGTGCATGATGACTGATGTACGTTGGATCTCTCCTTGAGTGCAGACAAAAAAGAGCTTGAATAATTTGGTTTTACTCATAAACAGTGTTTTCAAACAACTATGCTCGAGTGAATCATGACTCGCCCACGCAGTAGGTGTGATGGTTAATGAGCTTCGAAAAACTTTCTAAAAGTCGACTGACAGGTATTTTTGTCGGGCTTACTGCGTTTTGACAATCGTTCTTCCCGTGACATTCGGAATGTTTCTCTAGGATCATCACTAAATATGAAACTATCCATTCAGTGTCTTGAACTGCGACTTATAAGTATCCATTTAGGAGGTCGCGAATTCGGTACTCAAAACAACGAGGTAGGGGCGATGTGGGCATGTGGAGGTCCGGATCCCGAGAAGACGGTCTTGATTGACCTGAAATTCCGACTCTGCGACTCGTGGACACTCCAACTTGGGCAGCAAGAACTGCCATTTCCCCTTGGCGACCAGTCCGCGGGTGAAAGTGAACTCGCGTGGCTTCCCCGGATACTGTGTTTGTTTTGCTAGCAAGGTTTCAGATAATTTATGATTCTCTTGTTCCTCTACTCAAACAGACTGAGTCTGTCTCTGACTCTCGTCGCCGGGATGCGGACACTCGGTCGTACATGTTGAAACGCTAATTTGATTTGTAACCAGAGGACCCAGACTCGGGTGTTGTACAACATGCCAACCAAGCTATCAGCCATGATTTGGAGACTCGCCGAGTCTTAGATCGTGAGTGAACGGAAGGATTTATTCGAGAGATTGAAGAGGAATTCTGATCTTTTGACATGCTTAGCAACATTCTCGAGAGCGTCAAAAATCGGCTGTGTGCGACCGTTTCTGGTGATCTAAATAAGGTTTTCTGGGCACTTTGCATGCAAACGACAGCATCACAGGTCACAGTCTGTGAGCAGAGAAGCTTGGGTGACTGGTTGGCGCTTTTAATCATTTGGCATGGCCTTGTGACCTGGCCTGAGCTCTTCTTTTTGCTCGGCCTTCATTTGCTCTGCCGCTGAAAAAGCGAGGGAGGCAGTGACTAGCAAGACACGGCACACCATTTCGCCCTCCTTGCCAGAATGTTTTTGAAAACATATTTTTGCCAGGATGCCGCCCTCTCCTCTGGGTCTTAGTCGCGGACCTACAGAAGCTTGCTCAGATCGTGCTCACGAAAAACTCAACGTGCGGGTACCGTTCCAGTTTTGAAAAAGCACTCGTGTAGCTTCCCTACTGCGGAGGAATCACTTCCACTGAATTATGTCTGAGAAAGCGCTCTGCAAAGGTGAGTGCCTGAACAGTTCCGATTAGGGAATACATTGAGGAGTGCAGCGCGAATCAGGACGATAAATCCACACGACCGAATCGACGCCGCCGTCGGGAACCATAGGCGACGAGTGATGTAGGCTGAGGCTCCGCTGGGGGACCTTCCTAGACCAATGGAGTGCCTCATATCACGGTGCTCTTGCCGACTGTAGAACCTGCTTACCACATTGTTCGACTTCCGTAGTGAGCCTCACAATGGGAGTGCCAGACAAATGGTACGACGTAATAATGATAGGGCGCCCAACTTAAGGGCGACCACCTCTCTTTGGAGTTTGGAAGCTCACATCTGAAATCCTGTCGGTCCCATGCGCTTCACACTGCTTGTGAATCGGGGAAAGTTTTCGGAGTATCTTAAATACTTCCTGGAGCTATTCTCGGGCCTCAGCACCCCAAGTTCCCATCCTACCAAGGTCTCGGGACTGCTCCCGCTTCACATCGCCATTCAGGCTCCTGGAAGCCTATTGCCCTATTTATTTCTCTGTCAGAATGTTCCATCATGCATGATTGATCGAAGGTCACGAGCGCAGATCGGCGGCAGAGGCCTTGATTCACAGCCGCCGAATGTCCCATGTTTGCCTAACCGACGTCTTTGTGGGCAAACATCGGAATGCGACTCACATGAGTTGACCAAAACTACGGGACTCTTCACCTCATAACTCTGGTTGTTTATTGACCAGCGGTTCGAGTCCGACATACAAAAAATGGTACTCAGCTTTGTGCATTTTGGTCACGCAAAGAATCTAGCAGCTCCATAAAAACTCAGGGTCGAGCGGGCCGACATTTGAGCGTGGCGAACGACATATTCTCGAGCATTCTGTCACCCCGCTAAAAACAGAAGAATTTTTGACCATCAAGCAACTTTCCCGTTCTCCATAAACTCGAAACCTTCAGTGTAATCGAGAGAAGGCCGTCACCTCAAGCAGCCTTTACGATATTGGAGAACAACAGTCCGTGATGTTATAAGGAAAGGCGATTTTGTCGATTGTCGACACACTAGGCTCACCAGAGCCGTAAATCACGAGCTGCTGACAAATGTCATGTCAATGGTTGTCAGGTTCGATGTTGAGACCCAACAATGGGAGTGACAGTTCCGCCGAGTACAATGATACCACCATTTGTTTCCGAGAGAGAAGCTCTGAAGAGCGTGAACAGCTTTCGACAGCAAGCTTCAAGCTGAGATCACCTGCTCTCCCACAAATTACCCTGGAATCCAGGCGAGACGAGAGCTCGATTCTGCGTGCGACACTGCGATTCTCTCAATGCTTGGGATAGGAAAAACCGTGGATTCTCGACTCCGCTGGATCTTCCTCGGCAAATAATATTCAAAGTTCAAGGATTTTGTCCCGTTCCCGGGCCCTTCGCGCTTCCATTGCGCAGACCAGGTTGCGTGACCACGGATTGATGGAAAATGTTCTGGAAATACTGTTGAGCTTTAGGTTATGGACAATGACATCTGAATTTCATATCATGCTTCTTGGCTTGCTTCTACACGAGCCGAGCATGAGAGTTTTGTGCGTTGGTGTTTTTTGCAAGGACCTTGCGGGAGATAGCATTCAGATACCGTGACGAATCATCTCAGGCGTGACACGGATAAATGTCGGTCGCAGCTTCAAAGCGTTTAGAATCGTAAAAATAGATATGAATAGCGGTGGGCATGTCTTCTTTTCCCACGACTGCTTGTCTTTGCGACAGCTTGGAACGATCATCAAAGAATCTCAAGCACGCGAAGAACTTCCTCCTTCACTCAAGACCGATCATTCGATTCGCACAGGTCAGGCGAAACCGCCCCCGGAGGCGGGGAAACTGCGTCTGTACAGCATGAGATTCTGCCCCCACTGCGCCAAGTGTCGTCTCGCCTTACAGGCGAAGAAAGTACCGTGAGTAGATTCAGCAAGCCTTGACGAGCACGATCTTTGCCATCTTCACCATGGAGATGTCATTCGATCCCATTGAGATTCATGTTCAATTGACTCCTCAGACACGACGTCGTCAATATCAACCTGCGACGCCAACCGGACTGGTTCATGGAGATCAACCCCGCCGGAACTGTTCCGGTTTTAGAAGTTCCCGACGGCAAGGTAAATGTCGGGACCTGAATGAAGGGTAGGGATCTCATTCATTCAGATGGGTGAATACCTCGCTAAGGAAGTCACAATTCCAGGTCATAACCGACACAGTACTCATCCTCGAACACATCGAAGGTCTCAGTGGGGAAAGCCTTTTCGTCAACAAGGTCGAAGAGTTGGCCTTGATCGAGAAAGCTCAGGCAAAGGTGGAGACTCCCACATCACGATCCATAACGATACTCCCTGTTCGGCGATGTCGTCGCTCACTTCGTCTGCGTTATTCCCTCTCCAGCTCTTCAAGTCCACTGAAGACGTGATCACGGGCAAAATTCAGAACGACCTCTCTACCGGTCTGTCGGACGTGTACCACTCAAACATGAATGAACTCGAAGCTCATCTCAAGGCAAAAGGCACCAAGTTCCTCTTCAGAAACGACAAACCAAGTGCGTCCACTCGCCACAGCGATTAATTATCGACCCATTGGAAATATTCATTTTATTCATTCCCCATTCCTTTCTCGTAGATTTCATGATTGAAATTATACAATACTTCGATCTATGATATATTCAAACGCATATGGGTATACCAACTCGTCAAACTCAAAAGAGCAATCTGCACCGCAGGTATCGCCGATTTCTGTATATACCCGTTGTTAAATGAAGCTCAATCTCTTTGCGACGTTCTTCCGTCACTCATCAAACCCGTGGATATGGGAACACATCCAAAGGTAAGCAGAGTGCTTCTAGCAATAATGGTCACGTGCGAAATTCACTGGACAGTAGTCACCGCATCTGAAATGTATTTTTCACAGCTGAGCGATTATATTGACGCGATGGGGGCATCGGAGTTCGGTAACTACGTCGACTATTTTGATCTCGTCGCTTTCAACAAGGGTGTAATAATGGATAAGGAATACCTCTTCAACGAAGGATTGTTCTGAGGTGACATTGTCGTCCTTGTGCCAGTCTACAAGTCATCGTTCAGCCAGCCTAGCTTCCACCCGCCCGCCCCGAGAATCCAACCTGAGAACGGAACTCGGAGAGGCAAGTTCAAAAATGCACAATTTTCGAATTAGTCGCGGTGAAGCAAAATAAATGAGTTGCTTAAGTGGACCCGATGCGGCTTTCCTCCGACCGGATATATGATGCATGAATGGTGGGAGGGGAGAGGAAACTGTCTTGGCACAAGTCGCAAAGTCGCGAGTTCGCGCTCTCTTCCCGCTGATTCGAGAAGGCAGCACGGACCCCGACAATGATTGAGACATTCGTTGTGGGAGTGCCCGCCCGCCGACTCTGATGATGCTGGCTGAGGCGAATTTTCTCCACGAGAACGACCCGACAGCGCAAGTATGGTTCATTCACGTCATCAGAGCGGGGCGCCCCGAGTTAGAAAAAAAACAAACACCAAAGTATGGCAGCTCGGGCAGTGCTTCACTTTTCTACAAGCGTTCAATTCCAGAATATTCACGCGATTCGGACAACAAATTGCGGGGAATTGACAGAGTTTCTTTATTCACTAAATTGGTTTGTAGTCTAGATTGTGGATTCGTCTAAGTTTCCTTCCTTCGACGAGGTAAACACAGTCAATGACAGCCCGACACTCTAAATACGGCACATGAACACATACGTGTCGTTCTCCATCGATCACACTAATCATCTAGAAGACAAGTACATAGATTCACGCTGAGTACTCGCCCCACTGCGCTCGAAACACAGCGATCGCCTGCCAGCCATTGCGCGGCGGCTGCTTCTCCCGTTCAGTGGAGGACTACATCAACATCTTGATTATTTCGAGTCCTGTCTCCCGAAGTAAGTCATCATTTCACGCGAATCCTGCGGCTCAACGTAACTGATTTGCATATAAATCTATATAGGTACATACATATATATATTTGGATTGGTTACCATTGTCATGAGACTAGTTTAACAATACGATTGCCGCCTCAGCAGTCGCTCTTCATTGATTAGTTAGCTAGTGAGTTATTTGGTTCAAATATTCGGTAGAACAAATCGATCGCCTCGCTTCGCATCCATTGATTCGTCGGATGAAATATTATGCCGAATGTCAAACTAGCCCCAAATAAGTACTCAATCGAGGCCGATCCTGTAAACTACACATCGGACCGGATACGCATTTCATCGAGGCATGCCTCATATTGGTAAAAAGAGAATTGATCCACCTCATGAGCGTTATGTTCGTAGAACATAATTGAGAGTCAAACCCATAACTTACGAGCTCTCGTTCATACTGTCGTCCCTCCCTTCAACTAGATCTGCCACATTACTGTGCTACGAAGTATGGCCTTCCAAGGAAGTACAACGCTTTTCCAATTCTCGTCGTAAAGCTCACGGACAATATTCAATGAGAATCTCAGAGGAAGTTTTACAGTAGTTAGCTTTCATCTGGGTCAGCTCGACAGAAACTACGACGTCGCTAATTCATCGTCCCGGATAGAGAAGCTATGGAACAGCTATATGTACTAAAACTACATTTGGCCCAAATCGGGGTTGTCGATCTCGGTGCAGTTGGATAGTTGGATGACTTTTCCTAATGACTTTGATTTTCGTTCAAGAAGTCCCCTTCATCTTCTTGTTCTTCCGACTCTTGTAACACAGAAAAGTGGAACGTTAGCGTGCTATGGTTTCTTCAGGAAACGCTGGTCGCTCCCTCTGCGAAGGGAGTTTGTGCTAAAATGACTGGGGAAGTGGAACTCGACGAGCTGATATTTGAACCTATGCCATCAAGGCCCTCGAATTTCGTCCCGCTATCCTTATTCGAGGTCAACGCGCGAACTGGCTGGCGCGCTCACGTGTTCAGAGAGATTCAGTCGCTCCCGCGCTCGTTTCCAAACACTCTGATGAGAAGCAGGCAGGCAATTCGTGTCAGTTTCGAGGATCAAACGAGGATGGGCTCGGCATTTTGCAACAGAGGCTTGGTGAAAAACAGTGAGACAACCCCACGACGTAATACGTGTGATTTAGGAGGCATACATCACTGATGAGCAGAGACTCTTCTCGACCGCTAGAGGTTATCCTACCTCGTTTACCCATTTTATAACACAACCTAAACCTAGTTGCCTTGATTGGACGTGTCAAACTCCGTGTACATAACAGCAGACAGTTTCTACACATCTTCCAATGAACACACAAACGATTTCGACTTTCGCTTCCAGTTCTTCGGTGTTCCGTTCTGCCATCCCGGGAGGAAGACGAAATTATTGCCTTGGATCGACATCACCTCTGTGTGATTGGTCTCGTTGACGTGCTCTCGGCGAATGTGTCGCCGACTGCATTACGGCTTTCAGTCAATCTTCTCAGAAGAAACTTCCGAAATCTATTGCACCCGCCATGTCTCCGAAATCGCCTACATCGAACGAGTCTCCCAGATCCAAATCTCCGATGTCAGCTGCTGAAATAGAAGTTCGAGATATTGGCCAATTAATCATCGGGATCTCCCAACAGAAAATGTTTCAGCTGGGAACTGCTGAAACTTTTCTGTCGATCCATGTGAAATGAAGCTTTCAACTCTACTGGACAATTGGTACATGCGGGAATCTAGACAGAATTCATCATGATGGTGACTCACTGGGAATATCGAACGCTAGGTCGGGCACTCCCAAATCCGCAAGAGCAGCTTCCGCAGCGGCGTAATAGCAGAGTATTTGTGTGGGATCCCCTTGCACACTCCAACCAGATCCGCGGCCCCAACCTGTTTGAAAGAGTAAGAAAAAAAAATCAATCCGACTTATAGGATTGCATTTCATAGAAAGGAATGTCGCACTCACCGGTCGAGGTGCCTGTGTTGAGCGCTACGTTCATGGCAGCTTCCTGAGTTTCACCATGCCGATGTCTTGCACCGTGAACTGGTTTCACATGCAAATTCGTCCGACACAGGCAGCGATTACCGGGTCCGCCGGGAATATTTTCGGTTGAGGTTGACGATATACTTCTTCCGGGAGATTTCTCGTTGTGGCGTGCCGAATCTTTGGAACGGAAGTTATCGTAAGTCAGGATTAGGTCAAAATGTGGCAAAAAACCGAGTTAGACTTCTATTGTTCGGACGACTCTAGAAACTCGGTCGGAAATCTTGCTCTCCAGACTTGACGACTCGTCGTACCCCGTATGGCTTTTTCTTTCGATTTGCTTGCGGAGAGCCTACTGTCGTGCGTGGAGCACTTCTGTTTTCCACGCAGCTCGTCAGTCTCGGAGTACGGTGGAGGTGGCGGTGGCGGGAGCTGAAAACAGAAGTTTTGATCTCTTGAATGATTTGACTGCTTTCCGTGCGATCGCAGGATCTCCTCGTGAAGGAGCATTATCGCTTTGTCATGTTAGGTCGATTGCTGGGCTCAGTAGATCATTCTTACCGTAGTGACGATGGCATTGATCCAATCCCTGTTGGTGGAAGTCAAATATTCGTATGATAGATTGCGAAATTCAAGATATTCTACGGAATTGGCGAACGAAAGCTTTCCAGAACGAATGAGCTCAAGGCTCGGACAGCTTGGGAACTCACTGTGTGTCTGCGACACGTTCCGCAAGGAACCAGTGTACGGTTACGACAAAGCCTTTTTTGCTTCGAGTGACTTCACCGAAAACCAGCAGCTGATCTTCAGTGTAGCCATGAGGCAATTTTGACGGCTTCAACGGAACCTGAAATTGGAGTTTCATGCCTTGATCAGATGTCGATTCGACACGATTGATCGAGATTTCGCCCGCTGCGATAATCGCGTGGCTTCTAACGTTCACAGCTCTCACTAGAACCGTATTCCGATCAGGAAGACTTCCAGATCCTTCGACGATACAGATCTGGAACGGCAGCTTGCGGGCAAACTGTCTGAATGTGTGATACATCCTAGACAGCTCGATTATTTCTGCGGTCCCTGCTGGGGTCCTGAATTTCGCAAAGGCACGTAAAAGTCTCTTCCATAACCATCCTCATCCTCACCATGGCGCTCTCGAGTTTCTTGCAGGGAGCGAATGAGTGCTCCATATGAGGATGACTATGCAACGTTACCGCTCACCGAGGTCGAGAGCTGGTGGTCTTAAGACTTGTGCGGGTGACAAAGCTACCGGAACTACTGCTTCCTCGATACCGCCAGGGATTGAAAGGGAGGTGTGGTCTGGCGGTTGTGAGACGCACCCAAGGGCACTTCTCGAGGGGTTAACATCTTGCGTTACATGAGGCATTTTCTCTCTTTCTCTTCTTCGGGTCGTTTCAGGTCGGTGAGAGTCGGCAAAGAGTCATTTTCCGTAAGCTCCGAAGACTTCCGCATTGGGCGGCACAGGTTTTGTTGCGCGGCTTATTCGAGCTAATTCGACCAGTTAATCTCTCATAGCAGGGCGCCACTCTCGCATTTAGGTAATCTTTGGTCCAACGTCCGCTCACGTCATTGATCTTGCTCCGCTCTCGATTTTGCTGAACACAATGAACAGGGATCCGGGCGTGAACAACGTCGGCTTGGCGAAGAATTCGGTTCTCAACCACAATCCAAACAAAGGAGGAAACGGAACAAACCTTGTTCGTGAATTGGCCATAAGCGATTAGCTGTGGTGCATCTCTCAAGAAAAGGCGACCAGCGGGAGCTTTGCGGTCGCCATCCTTGAACCAAACCAATGAGGAATCGTTCAATAACACAATGAACTCCTTGCGCCAATCTTTGTTGAGCAGTCTCTCTGGAAAATTGATACATGAATCTATGGAGGTAGCCGCAACACAGTATTCTCAGTGAAGCTGCAATGCCGACCTTCAATCCCTCATTCCCTGGCACTCATTTTGGGGAACACTTACTCTTGTATCTGAGGAGGTAACCGGTTTTGAGTGCTCTCAGCGGCGGCTGAGAGTGAGCGTACGATCCGTTTGTAGCCATTCAAAGTCGTGCTCAGCTGCAGCGCATCCGTGATGCTGCCCCTTCTTCTCGCTGAGAACACTGTCCGCGCCGGAAGAGAAGAGCTCGTTGTTCCTACAGGGGGACAAAACGGCTTCAGGAGTGAACTTTGATCATTTCGAGCAGGAACGATGTCCGCGATGTCCACGAGACCCCTCATCTTCATGTTCGCTGGTTTGCTCTATGTTTCGGAGGGAAAAAATTGCACGACGACGGTTCAACCGACTACGGCGACAGAATGCTTTTCGAATCGCAGTGAGATTGTTAGGTTTTCTTCTTGACAGAGCCGTGCAAATATGACAGCGGTGCTCTAGAGAAAGAGAAGCGTGGTTGCAAATCAACGTCATCCACCCACATCAGGCCAGATGTTGCACCATCAACAAAGGATCAAATGAGCTTGATGATGAGTTTCGTAGCGACATGTGTTCTCGTTCCTTCAGACCCAGCAGCGTCAGACACGGGAACGAAAATCGTTCAAAAGACTCACCTTGCCGGGAATATTAGCGAGCGGGATGAGGTACGATCTGCCTGAGGACTCGCGGTGCTTCCTGGGATGCTTTCAAGGTAACCCGAGCTCAGCGTGGAAATACCGGCGAAGGGCTTATTTGAGCGACGATCGAGATCGATGATTGAAATTGGTCCGTGACGCTCGCCGTCGCCTCTATACAACCCCGCCGCTCAGCTCAACTTCCTGCAAGCCCGATTCTGCTTTTCAGAGAAAATTCAACGAATATCGAGTCCAAAGTTCCCCGGAGGAACTCTCCGTCATTTGAAGTCGGGAAATCCATATCCATTGGCTGGGGGGGGATCGTATCGCGATTTTTGATCGGTAACGAGTGAGTTTATCTATTGAAAACGAATCCACGATTTGAGAGTTCGTATACATGAATGACTATCGCGGTGAGGTTTTCTTGGATTCGCTGCCGTTCATGTTTTGTGAACAAGGCTTGCGTGCCCTGGAGCTATGTGTCAGAGGGCTCGCACGCGAGTTCTTGCATAAATACGCTCTGATCGGCTGACAAGCAATATGTTGTGCATTCACAGCTAGCTTGTTATTGTCTTGAGTCTAAACGCGCCGAGAAAACGTTCTGCGATTTCATCGTTTTCGTTCTTCGAAGCCCGTCGCAGCTTCGCGGTTCGTGGAACGGAAGGAAACGGCGATCGCATCTATAATCCATCTGTCAGCATCATCGAAACCGTGTCTGCCCGACCACTTATGGCATTGAGTTTCTCTCAAACAGGTTCGCCTCGCTGTCCTACAGAGATGATTCATGAGCTTCACATCAACAACGTGTCACAATAATTACGATTCAGATTTTTCCTCGGCGAGCCCCGCGCTTTCCCGAGAGACTTGGCCATTCTCGAGCCCAGAATCAGGGTTTCGAGCTTGTCGAGAGCGATCGGCGTCGAACGGGAGGGAATCCAGGATGGAACGGAGGCGAAGGTATGTAGGACGATCTCCGAGCCGATTGTTCGCAATCTTGACGGCGATGCTCAGCTCATATAGCAATGGGCAGGACACAGGTGACAGGAACGAGGAGCAACGGAGGCCCTGGAGCTCCGATGCGTTTCTCGCTCGCCGCGTGGACGAGGAGTTGGATGAAGGCCATCATTCGCGCTTGAAAGTACAACCTACCGCGCGACTACGGCCCTGCCCATTCAGACTCGGGATGCCTAGGACATCTATTGGTTTTCGCAGTGATCTAGACAACGTACGAGACTCCGTAACACGCGAAGTCCGACTGAGGCTTGAGACCGGAAACGAACGGGGTCGCACAACACACATTGAGCGAAAGACAACTGAGCAAACAAAGCCGGAAGAAACAGCTCCGAAACTGGAGTAAGACACCTTCCGTTATCAACGTCCTCAGTTGTGTCACTATCCACCTTGGCGTCACAGCTGAAAACCGATAGACGACGGTCTGAACAGCTAGGTTATCATCGATTCTCAGTTTCGGAACGGGTAGATCAAGGAAATCGCGCTGAACGAACCCTGAGTCTCGATACAAGATTCGAAATGTGTGACAACAGAGGATTCATGATGACCCAAAACATAGCCGAAAGGAATCAATCCTTTGCTCACGGGAAAACCGCACCTGAGATCGAACTTCCTTTGACCTGGTTAGCTCCGCTTTGGACGACATCGGATTTTTACGATTCCTCACTTCCTGATCCCTCGTCAGAACCCGTTCCGACGAATCCGTTGAGAGCCATCAATGGCTCACTTGATGCCAATGCCAACGTAAACACTGCCTCCCGAAAACTGGCTCCAACATCCGAGTAAACGAAATCCTTCGAGCGATGAGCCGCCGTCCGGAGTACGTGGAGCACGAACAGTGTACTCACATAGGGGTGATCTGGAGTGCCGCTGTCGAGGGCGAAGCAACAACCGCAAACAACCATTCGCAGGTCTCAAAGATGGAACGCGAAGTATGGGGTGGATGCTTTGGGCAAGCGGGCGGATGGGACTGGCGGCTGCCTTCCTTCCTTCCTTCCTTCCTTCTTTCCTGTTAGCCAGCACGCCAGTCAGTCTGCTAGCCTGAATCGCTACCCCGAGTAGGAAAGAGGAAATGAGAGGGAAAGAAGACCCTGCGCGCCTCTCTGTGCAAGAGAGGGACGAGGACCCCACGGACTTGACTAGGGCCCACTACCGATGTACAGTCGTTTGGGTGGGTGGCTTGCTTCCGATTGATACGTGTGAGTGTTAGTATTTCGCTTTGAATATCAGGGAAAAGCGACGGCCCGAGCCAGTGACGCATCAGAACTCGGCAAACGTGACGTTCCTCAGAAACCGAGGTTGTCGCTCTGGACGTTCCAGTGTTGCTCGCTCTTCACTCCGAGAGGGGCCGAAAAGATACACGTTGAACAAGTCCCCGTTTTCGAGAGGGCGCGACTGTCGTTCTCCCGATATTTCGTTGGAGGCGCTGGGGAACACGGAGTTCAATGGTCTATTCTCTCCGTACCATCGGGTCAAGGTCATCGATCGCGACCAACATTGAGTTGGTTTGAGTACTCGCGGGAGAATATGGGTCGCAATGAGAAACCTTTCATCGGTTCTACAAAGTTTCCACTTCCCGCTATGATGGCCCGCGCGATCTATCGACATAGCATTGCCGTTCTTCAAATGACCTCCATTTATTTTCTTCAAACTTGAGACAGTGGTGGAGAAGCAGCATTATTCGCGCGGAACCTCCGTTTCTGTCCAGCTTCTCCTTAATAATGAAGTCTCCCCGATAATCCGTCTTTTCTTCTACTAAATTGATTGAATCAGCTTGCCCAGAGACAATTTTTCCCTTAATCGGTGCCACAACGTCTGCGTCTAGTTCTTCTGGGAATAGAAGAGGTTCTTTCGGAGAAGTGTGAATCTTGGACAATACCGGCGCTGGAGAAGCTCAATCTTCCCATGAGTATCTTTTCCGGAAGCATCATGGATCAGGAAATCTCATGATTTTGAGCACAAAAGGTCCTCGCAGCCGCCTTGGAAATGGACTCGTATTTCATGGACGGAGAGAGATGACGTTCAAAGCAGCGAACGAAAACAAGGCGCCAGATCTCGTGAGAGCCGATTTTACCGAACACGGCTTCGTTTCCATCGCGCGTGTCTCTGGCTTCCGAAGGGAGCTTCCTTGATGTTTGGAACTTTTCCCGGAAAGAGAGCGAAAGACTGACTCTAGACTCTAGACCAGTGGTTCTCAAACTTTTTCCATCCATGGACCCCCCTATGGCCCTGCTAATGGGAATGGGGGTCCCTGGGGGTCCATATGGACCACTTTGAGAACCACTGCTCTAGACCCACCTTGTACACATGCATGTTCAAATCGCCCTCGGCGACTCTAACGTCCAAGCTTACCGAGACGAGATAAGTTGAGTCGATTGTGTGATGCAGGATATCTGCATATTGTATGATATTCATGTGCTGCATTTATTTCGATGCCATGTCGGCTTCAGGGAAAGAAATCGACGATGAATGCGCATAGGGGGTTGCGTCTTCTCCTGATGCTCCGTCTTATTGCGTTGAGAAGAACCGCCGCTGCGCTTCAAGTTGAGTGCACTCGTCTGAAGCCGCGTTGCTCTTTTTGAAGATGTCCCCCGCATTCAAGGAAGTTTCCCACGCGGAAAGTCAAGCTGACTGAGAGAGTCGGTTTCATAGATCACGCTCCTGGTTGCGGTTCCCAGAAAGAAGCTTGACCTCTCCCATTTTCAATATGACACTTAAGAGAGGAATGCATACTCCCGATCTTGACGAAACTGGGAAAAGCCTTGGCTTCCTATGACCGATACTAACAACGATCCTAGAAACGACTGAACGCACATGGGGAATTCCACAATTCGAAGCCATTTCGAGTCCTCAAGTATGGAAGTGCCCCGCATCGTCGTACACCTTGACTAATCGGAGTCTTCCGACTAGGGTGTTTCAGAGGCCGATCTGGATTCGACTGTGACTCTCATCTATTTTGTATAAGAATTGGTGGAGGGGTACGGGGGTTTGGCTTCTCAACCGGCGTCTAGTCGAGGCGTAGTTGCCGGAAGAGTTCAAAACCAGTGGTCTGGCAATGACAATTAAATGGGAAGGTGTCCTCGTCGGATCCCTTATCATGGGGGTGAAAGCCTTACGGGAAGAAGCTGTGCGTTCGAGGTGCTGACAACGCTCGTAGCAAAGGAGATGCTGATGTTGACGATCGAAGCCAATTACCGATTTCCCCGAGGAGCAACCTGACTTCGTTGCGAGGAGATCAACGAGAACTGCGATGACACAACTTTGGGAGACATCGCACGAGCCACAGATTATCCACGTGATCCACACCGGGCCCTCGGCTTCGAGGGGTGTTCCATCTCATTCGAGGCGAATCCCTCCACCGCCTGGGAATGATGTCAAGACTTCACCATTTGTGAGTGGAAGGCACCGAAGGTAACGCAAAGCTTGACATATCGCTATCTTGGAACCCTGTGGCTCCGTTCTCACTATTTGGATTCTGAGTGCTCGGGGATAGTCTAATTCCAAAATCGAAAGATTGTAGAATCTTTGTCTTGGAGAGTTGAGCCAGCGATCCCGAGTGAAACTGACCAATGAAGCTGGTACGAACAGCTGTTGTCTCAAAAACCTGGATGACGGATGGACCGAGCTAACCGAGTCAACTGTCGTGAATATAACAAAACTGCCGCAGTAGTTGGCGGGAAACGTTCTTCAAGGTACAAATAGATGTGTGTAAGAGATTTCCAAAGAGTCTGGGAAATTGCGGAATGAGTATTCCAGAAGAGTAAGATTTTCAAGGAAAAATATCGCTTCGTTACTTGTTCTCAGATCTTGACGACATCGGGGTCGTTCTCCTTAAGAAGTCTCACGTGTTGTTGGGTACTACGTCAGCAAGTCGAGGAGCGGATGTGTAGGGGTCGCAGTAACCTGTGAATTAGGACCCAGGTCCGACCTCGAGATCAGAGTCCAACAGTTTCGTTATTTCTGAATCCGGGTGTCGAATCTGGACGCGAGTCTATCTTTATTGTCCGGATCCGAGAATTTCGAACCGAGTATCGGATCTGGACCCTGGTGCGAATTCATTACCCGGGTCCAGAGACCTCGCACACGAATCCTATGGGAATGATTCTGGGGTTGCTCCTACCATGCTTCGGCACAGCATTGAGAGAATTCTGAAATCGGTCCGATCATACTCTTCGGAGCTTATTGAGTCGATTCTAGGATCGGTGAAATGAATGTTTGAGTTTGCCCTCATCTGTCTCGAAAGCAGAGTCTGTCGAAGGAGAAGTCTCATCGGACACTTTCGCTTTTTGACACAGAAAAAAAGCGTCCGGTTGCCTCAAGAGATCTCAAGTTTTGACGGGAAATGTCTTTAATATTGGCTTGCTAGGCAGTCTGAAGAACTTCTAAACTTCTGTGACAAAAATATGGAAAATTTCGTTACTTCTGTTGCCAAAATGTCACGAAATTTAACATGAGCTTCTATGGCGAGAGTCACAACGGGAGCATTTGATGAGTCGAGATTTGCATCAGATATGAATCATGCTTTCCTTCACCCTATTGGTGCTCCTGCTCAAGAATCTCTCCCTGAGTGTCCAGAAATTGTCTTCGAAAACTCCGACCTATGACGTAACCTTTGGGAGTCCCCCTAGTTGATGGGAAACCAGTGTTCATGAAATCTCTATCTTTCTGCCCAATCTCTGCTTGGGAGCGGGAAGAGTGTCGTTTGAATTTTTGGGCAGAATTTCTCGATTCGTCGGTGCCCTGAGTGGTCGACGGAATTACAGGTGATGAAAATGAATGATGCCCGAAGTTCACCACTTCTGACAAGCGACGAAGCATTCAGTTTCAATTCTCAACTTGGATGTGAGAAGCGCGAGTTCGAACTGGCAGGGAGTAAACGTGAGCCCTGTAAAGCAATCCGGAGAAACTACCGTGCGGCTCAATGGCGTCCAGACCCGCCACTACAAAGGCGAGAAGGCCCCAGACTCTACGAAGGAGACAGAACGAGACTTCGAACGGAATGAATTTCGTCCGCTTACAACAAAGCGGACGAAATCAGGTAGATGCGGAATTGAAATAACCCTCGCTCGATACTGTGGTACTTTGGCCATATTCTCTCATCGATCTTCTTATAACCGTCTAGGGAGGGGCAACATGTGTAGGAGTCGCGATACACGGGTCCTGGACCCGAATCTTGAAATATTGGACCCGGGTCCAGTTTCATCGCCCGGATCCGGAAATTTCTTACCTGCATCCAGACATCCCGGACCCGGGTATCGAATCTGAGCCCGGGTCCAGTCCCACTGCTAGGAGACGGAACTTCTGGACCCGAGTCCAGTCCAGTAATATCGGACCGGGGTCTGGCCTCTGGACTCGGATACATGGGTCATGTGGTGAGGATTCTGGGGTACTTCGATCACAGTTCTTTGAGCCCATTTGGAAAATCCTGTGGATTCCACACTATCCGATGCTCGGCGAGCGGAGTAACAAAGCCGGGGAAAAACTTGTGAAAACCTCTAACATTCCTCTCGCCGAATTCTAAGGCTGCTCAAAACGCATGCCGGGCGGATTTCAGAAGTAACCGGAGGGTCTTTCTAGTAAAAAAAGCAAAGGCGTCTGATGAAACTTCTTCGTTCACAAACTCTGCTTCTTATCAAGCAGATGAGGGCAAACTCAAGCATCCATTTCATAGACCCTGGAGTCAGGGGCGGCCGAAGGGGTGTGCGAGCAGTGCCGTCGCACAGGGCGCCAGCCTGGTGGGGGCGCCATCCTGGGGAAATGCTCTCTCGGCGACCCATCGAGAGAGCATCGAGAAAGATTGAGTAAACGGTAGTCCAATCTTTTTCCCCATATTATTGCGAAAGCCCCGTCGAGGAATCTCGTGTGTCATCACTAGCGATTGGATTTTAAGACGCCGAAAAAAATGATAGCAGGTAAATAGGCACTCAAGAATGCCGAAATCGGTACGGAAATGTGATGAAGAGACACACAAAATCAGCGGAAAAACGGAAGGAGAACGACTTCAGGGCGATCAAGGAGTATCGCGCTCTGAATTAATCGTTAAGCTCATCCTTGTTACACACGGAAATCGAGTGGGGCATCGTGTCGTCTGGAGTCGGACGACGCCTTCGATCAGAAAAAAGATCTTTATACATTCAGCGGAAACGATCTCTTCACGCCCTCACTAACCAAAGGAGCAAACCGGAAACAGAAATCATTGGTAACTGTGAGGCACCTACACAGAAGCTCTAATTTCGCCCTCTCGGAACGCGTTCGATTTGCAGAATGGTTTCTAATCCGACATCACGTTGAAAAATCCCGTGGACTTAGTCTTCGGTCTGCAGCCTCCCAGCCCCTGTATCTTTGATGGTCTTCTCCACATCTTGGGGCATTGAAATTGTCGAGTGCAACGATCTGGCGCTTCCGAGGCTCTCGATGCTTTTTGCCGGCTGAACCGATCATGATCATGTGTCGCGATAAGCGTCGCGAGTCGCTTCCGAAGCGAGCGCATACCGTATTCACTCTAATAAGCGGGCATGCCCGTTGATTTTTCAATACCTCCACGACGTGCCCGCTTATTGGAGAGTGCCCGTTTATTAGAGAATGCCCGCCTATTAGAGTGAATACGGTATCTTCCTCGGTCGAGTACGCGACAGCATTTTATGCAACCCAGAAAGTCAGTAAGATCTGTGGATTTTGATGGGGTGAATAAGCGCCACAGGCTAGAGATTGGCCACACGCCGATAAAAATCCGGAAATTGGCAAACTTCCGCAATATTTTCGAAAAAAAGCACTTCTAGGCATTTTAAGGCATTTGCCCGACCTCATCTGAGCGAATGGGATGAAGTGAGGAGGCGAGAGAGGGAGGGGGGGGGGCGCTCTCCGGCACTTCGCACAGGGCGCCAAGTACCCTAAGGCCGGCCCTGCCTGGAGTCAATCCCATAAGCTCCGAACAGTAGGGTCGGACCGATCTAAGAATTTCCTCAATGCGCTGCCTGTCAGAGCGAACCCGGAATCATTCCCATGAGGACCCGGGTAACGACTTCGGACTGGGTCCGGAATTTTTGGGCCCGGGTAATTTCTAATAACGAAGTCTTAACCGGGTTCTGATACCCGGGTATGTGCGACCTCTACACATGCGCTCCTTCACTTGCGTGCGGAGTTCGACACAGTACATGAGAATTCTCCAGGAGAACGCCATCGATGTCGTCAAGATCTGAGAACAAGTGACCTGGCAATATTTTTCCCAGAAGATTTTACTCTCCGGGATCATCATTAGTCATTCCTCAACATTCCCGACTCTTTGGTCATTTCTTATTCCCACAGCTCTGCACCTCGAAAGACGTTTCCCGCCAAAAACTGCGGCAGTGCTGGGCACTGCCTCTCTAATTTTTTTTTCCTTGTCGCGATGCCATTTGGCCCGCCGAGCTTCGAATAGTGTGGAATGCACAGAGTTTCGCCTATGCACTACCAACGCTGTGATCGGAGTAACCCCAGAATCCTTGCCACAGGAGCCACGCATCCGAATCCGGTCCCGGGCCGAAATTTCAGGATTCGGGTCCAGGAACCGGGTATTGCAACCTCCACGCCAATGGCCCCTCCCGAGACGAATAGAAGAAGGTCCGTGAGAGGCAACGGCTGAGGTTCTACAGTATCGAGCAAGAGCTCCTTGAATTCTGCCCAGTCACCTTCGGCGGCCCACCTTGTTGTAAACGGGCGGTTTCCTCAGTTCGTTCGGAGTCTCGTTCTGTCTCTTCTGTGGATTCGGCGGCCTTCTTGCCGTTGTGGTGGCGGATCTATCCTCAAGTTGTGAGCTCCATCACTCGGGTCACTGATTGGGCGGGAGTAAGCTCGTAGCACGATGCAACCATCATGCTTCACACCCAAACTATCACGATGCAGAGCACTAAGGCTCGCGAGCTATGTCTTCAGCTATTCCCCGTCCCCATCGAGAAAGTGGCAGCCTGTTGCCGTGACGGTTGGTGCCAATCGTTCAGGCCAACCCTCTTTGTCCTCCCTCAAAGATATTGGAAGGCTGGTTTTTGGCACTGAAAATTTTTACTGAATGGATCACGATTGAAAATATCCGAGCTGCTCACCCATACCTGTCAACAGTACCCCAATCTGCGGTTGTTCCGGCCAAAACTTTGTCTGTTCCCGGGATGCTTCCAAACACCAAGCAGTATCAACCTATTTTTTTCAGGGTTTTGGCAAAAGTGGTCGAGGAAACGTGAAATTCCATCGAATTCAAGCTGGCCGGGGTCGCATTTGACGCGGACTAGAAATCGATGGGGCAAAACACGTAGAGCTGTCGACGAGGGCCGCGAAATTTATTTCACCAGTTTGCTTTGGCGCATCCTTGCTGATTCGCGTGAGATCCGGCTCTCGCCTGATCTACGTGAACTGCATTCCATTTATGAATCGTCGAAACATGTCCAATGTTGGCCATGGCTGATCAAAGGGGGCTATATGGCCGGCGTTCCTGATCATGACTTCAGTGAGATTATTCACTTGTCTCACGAAGCCGACGACCTGAGGGCCATCAATCCTCCACTGTTTTCGCTTCGTATTGCGCCATTTCTTGGCGCCCGACCAGGCGAGATTGTAGAAGAAGTTTTCGACGCATACATAGTTCACTATGATGTCTAGTTGACCTGAGTAGAAGAGCACCTGGAATATGCAACTTTGGATAAGTGTTTCTGGCGAACGATCACTGAGGGCAGGGTCAGATCAGTGTTCCTCACTCACCCGGTATCCGTTATCCAAAAGTTTGGCGAACTGATCCGCCACGCTTTGCATCATGTCTGGGATTAGCGCTCGACGAATTGCAGCCCCATCGCTCATGTTGCGTCCTCCGACGTGGATTGCTTTCTTGACGCGTTCCATGTGGAGATAGTGATAGAAGAACGTCATCTCCGGAGGATGCCCGCTCCGCAGAATATTGTAATAATGCCCAATACCTGCGGATTGTTGAAACTCCATTCATTACACCTCGTCTTTCGGTGAAACCTGAATCCCTTCACGGCCGAAGTAGGCGATGGTTCACCTGTCAAGTTCTGTATTGTCGTTCCCTGTGGCGTGAACGCTCCGACGATGAGCTGATCAATGATGGCGTACGCTTCGACGTACATCTTGAGTCGAATCATCTTGCGGGCGATCTGCTCGAATCAATACTTCTCAGTTCAATCGAGAATGTTTCTCCCCTGAATAATCTAAACCGCCAATGGTCAGCGAGGCTGGTACCTTCGTTTGTTGAGAAATTTCGTCCGCTTGCTCACGATTCAGTAATCCGACACCTTCTAGAAAGTCGCCGTATTCTAGCATGTGAATCGGATCTGAGAATCCGTTACCGATGATCATTCCTTGTAGAGGTACGAAAGCGAAGCCTTCGTCGGTGGCCAGGCGGTATGATAACGTCGGAACGTATTTCCCTGAATCGCACACCATTTTCAAGCATTAGTAGAAATCTGAGCTTCAGCTCGAACGGAAACGATTCGCTAACTAGAATTAGACCACTCCTGTACTTTTCCAGTGTTCCGCATGGGATCTCGGTCTCATCCGGATGCGATACAGGCCGAAAACGGGAATCGACATAAGCTGCTGCATCCTTGTTTATGAATGAGAACTCGAGATGCTTCATTCTTCCGGTATCAACTTCGCGACACATGGGGAGCCTCTTGCAGGAGCTTGTCAAGGAGCCTCATCGAGTGAACGAAATTATCCGCTTGAGGTCTTGGCAGAAAGCGAACTCCGCGAATTTTCCAAGTCGAGGATTCAGTTTTCTCCTCCTGTGTTCGCAGGGTCAAGGACGCTAGTATTTCGACGCAAATCTTCAACAATTACGATCCTTACCCGCATACGATTGGCCGCCGATGTATAATGGAGTTGAAACGAACTCTGGGAACAGAATGTAGAACTGTCGCACGAAATCCGTCAAGTCGTCGCCGATAGCCTGTTGGTCAGTCGGATAGCAGTCGTCGTCAGCGGTGAAACTGAACCCGCTTCCGACTGGGTTGTCCAAGTACAATAGGCTCGCATACTTCAGCCAAGACGTTCTTCCATGGGGATAGAATTTTTTTTGAGAGAGATCATCGATGAAAATTAACGGGGTAGATTAGGACGGTTTGGTTATGTTCCCGAAAAACATCCAATGGGCCAGACAAGATAATTTTTGATTAAAACTCACGGTCGCAGAGTGAGAGTGAGGTCCATGTTAACTTGAAAAGGTCCGGTTTCAACAAACAGTCCGAATAATGAACTCGCGCCGGGACCTCCCTTGAATGAAGCAATCCGAATTGAATATTCAAATGGTCCGTCGATCAGAAGTCGATCAAGATAGGATTCCATCTCCAACCTGACGCGTCCATGAAGCGTCTAAATGGACCTCTGGGGAAGCAAGAATCATACCAACCTGCATCCATAGGACTAGAGGTGCTGATGTGTTGAACTGATCTTTCTCGGGTTTCGCAGCCGTAGAATCGTTTCTCAGTCGGGGGAAGAACCAGAAGAACATGTTACTCTGACATCTTTCGTTGACCGTGATGAAGCCGGAATACGACCGTATCATTTCGTTGACAACTGGTGAAGCACCCGGTAGGTCCTGAAAGCATTGTTATTCTCAGTCAGTCGACTGTGGGAACCATCTCCGTGATGAGCCATCGAGCCAACTCATGTGGACTCCGGGGGTCCGCAGCATTGAATAACTAATCAATCGGAAAGGTCCGCTTCGAAAGTTTTGGAACCGCTGGAGTAGAGGGAAGGACACGACGAATTTCGCGAATGCATAGTTGAGTGTCTAAAGCTGAGATTTGGAGGTGGTCTTCAAGGAATCGCAAAAATCTGGGAGCTCCACTCAATTTTAGGTCCGGGAATACGACCGATACGTAAGCCCATTCGCTGAGCAACTGACAATGAGTGCTTCCTCCCTTTCAACAAACACGTACCACCCTCTAGCATATAATCAGTGTCTCGGGAGGAGGATGCATCAGGATTCGTTCACGAGAGGGTGCTCATTGGCGAGAAGAGGCTACAATGACGCAAAAGAGTGTTGATCGTCAAAAACGCGTCGACTCGCCGTTATTTACTTGACAATGCGGCGGGTCATGCCTTCCTGGTGCCTACCTTTATGAGCGCCAGTCTTCTGGCCGTATCTGTTTGGTTGGTCTTGATGTATGGACTCAACAGTAGTGGCTCGGTCCTCTTGTGCAAAACCACTCCCATGGCCAAAGAGTGTACCAGAACGCAGACCGAAATACTGTGCGCCAGCTTGTGCTTCATTGTGGATCGCCAGGACAACCCGAAGATGCCCACGGTCCCTTAAATGTCTGGAAACAATACAAAGTTCTCTTATAATTTCGACCCCACGGACAATTCCTCTTCCTCGGATATCGGAATCGTGGCCTCGATCGAAGTGAACTTCCGGAGAGAGTCCTTTTGTCAGGGGGAACTAACGAGGATCTGGTCTGAGCTCCTTAGGCGGTCTCGCGGAAACGATTTCCCTATCTGTGTTGGCTGCGTTAATCTTTTATTGGTTCAAAATCATTCTCCCGTCAACCGACAAGTTACGGTCGCTTGATGCTATGCGCCAGCAATTTGAGTTCTCATCCTGAAAACCTCCGTTCGTAGTTTGGAACCTGTCTATAGTGGAAAGCAAATGAGGCGTCCGCGAGCAGCGTCTTTCTTCCATTATTTCATCTGCTTCCGGGCTGGAAATTTCCCTGCCCGGAAGATATTGTATTTTCGATATTGAACCCATCGGTTCCCCTCCGATGTGGGCTGTCAATTGAAGAGCCCAGATCCAAAACGTCGTGATTCCATTTTTTCCAAAATCCAGTTTCTTGTAGATTCTTGTAGCCATGAAAGAGGGCTACCTATACATGTTCACGGATTTCGTCAGAAGACCCTTTTTCCCATGTTGGTTGCGGTTTGGAAATGGGGTCCAAATGGAAAACGCAGTTTTTCGCGTCTTTCTCGGAAATCTCAAAAGTGGGATTACGACGTTTTGGGTCTGGGCTCTTCAATTCCTCTAGAGAGTTCAATGGTTTCGGAGATTGCGGATCACGGAGCCATCGTCGGCGTTGAGGCGAGAGGAAAAAGCAATCCCGCTATTCCAGAATGGCGATCTGGCCGCGATGGTACACGCTGAGTAACTCCTGGAGCTAGGCTGTGGGCTCTTCGTGAGCGCCTCCATAGCTCCAGACCGGGATCCAACCACTTGCAGCAAACCATTGGTAATCCGGACCCGGGGGAAGCTCGCGGAAAGGCTCCATGAGGTTTTAATCATATGGTTCTCATCTAGGAAAATACCCCCAAGCGAGGGACTCAGAGAGACATGAACGCCGGCTCCACGTAGAGGACTTCACGTCTAGGATGAACAGATCAAGTGCCATATAAAGAAAGAGATGGAAGATTGGTACTGTATTGGCACTGTTTCGTTCCTGACCGCAATCGAGAACAAACATTCTGTACCTGCCTCCATCTTGAAGCCGTTCTTCCGAGCCCTTGCTGGGAGGCTCGAGAAGTCCGCGAGCGGCTGATTCTTTCCAAACAAGGAACATCGCGCCATGACCCTGCGACTTGCAGGGGTAGACGTGAGCGGTGGAACGATCTTCGCGGTGTGAACACTGAATTTTCAGGAAATCGTAGGTGCTCATCAGGGACTTCTTCCACGGCCGAGTTTCCAGGGCTCACGTTCGAACTTTCGGACGAGAAGTCTCCACAGTTTTGACCGGGGAAGAGGTTCATATCCGGCTTTCTCAGCATGCTTGCTGCGGAGTCCAGATTCATCTCAACAAGAGTTTTGGTTGTTTCGGCGTGAACTTCCTGAGCTGTCTGACCATGTGCGCCTGTGGGATCGTCACAGCCTGGATCCGAGGTTTTGACAAAGAGATTCATCGTCACGAAGTAGATCATGCAATCCGCTTTCGACTTCTAGGTTAATCTGTGCCGGCTTCTGGACAGCGTCAGCGAAATTCCCGAATATTCAAAGGACAAATAGCCCCGGTCCCGCCCATCCACGACGGGTTCAGTCCGCCAGCATCATAAGCATCCGCGGTCCCGAGGGAGGCATCTCATCTCGGATGCCACCGTCGCGTTCAGGACTTGCAGCGAAGCGGTCCGCAATCTTGCTTCCCCAAGATTGCTTCAGCCGAGTGTATCGCTTGGGCTTGCACTCTTTTCATCGAGGTTTCCGTCGCCCGCAAGGTTCGACGTGAGCATGATGCTGCCGCTCCACGCTCGAACACGTCTGAGAACATCAATCAACATCTTTCGGGCTCCCGACTGATGATTTATCGAAGCTCAAGCAGATCAACGGATCCCTAACGTATCTCTCCTCGTGGAATGAATTATATTTTGAGAAGTGTGTAGAACGTTCGAGCTTGTATGCTCCTATGATGGTTCCAGGTTCGATTCAGCCTAGATTCTACCAGTTCAATCATGGATCAGCTACTTAACTGAGCGCTCTTCTGTCACGGTTATCTACCTTGTGGTTGCACCGAAAACTTATGTTTATTTTGAGAAAAGCTCAAACACACACGTAATCACATCAAAAATCATCAACCATCAATCAAGGATGCACGAGTACTCCTTGAATCAGCTCACAACCTGTGTCCTGCATCAATCACAAAGCTACGATTACGCCTCGCACAACATGGTGTCGTGACCACAAACTGTAGCTTACAGAAGCCCTCATGTAGATGTGCTTCAAGTAAAAATTATCTTCCTGCAGTTCAATTCTCAATCAAGCACCTTCACCGTGATTGATTCACAGAAATTCGCTTGTTGCACTCATCGGATTTCCCTCCGAGGAATCCAAGTCGGCGAACCTTACGATCGAGGGTTAACAGCTTCATCGGTTGCGTTGATGACCTATCCGAGCAGAAATACAGCTCTAGAGGCGAAGACGGTCGACGACGATCATCATTTGATTGATTGACTCCGCTGTTGTTTCTCAACAAAGTTCAAACCTTAAATCAATCGATCAAAAATTAGTTATGATGGACATACCTTGATGGAAAGACTGAACTTCTCGGCACTGATAAAACCTATCGCCACGAAAAACACATCACACACCGGGTGTAGAGCAAACATTGCACTAAGTGAGGCCCGTGGTTTCGATTCCGCGAAGGGAGAGAGGTTGTCCGGCTTCACACGAAAGACGTTTTCGACGGATGAGAGGGGAGTGAAGTGAGAGCACGACGTGTCAAGTCCGCTTGTCAGCGCGGGTAATAGATAGTTTGAGCTCCCGGCCTGTTTACCCGAAAACCGCGACCTCACCGGGAAGTTCACATCGCACGAGTTTGATGACCCTAGGTGGAAGGCGCTCCGATTGCATCCCTCTTGAACCTCGCTAAGCTTTTCAAAAATATTCGATCCCTCCCCGCTGGTTCACGCTGACGCGGATGAGGAGGGGAAGCAAGGAAATAATTCCGGAGGCGGGGTGATCAGCCCAGCGTCTTTGGATACACATTGAATAATCCTGAGGATATTCCCTCAAAATGGCCGTTCACAAATCCCCTTCCGCCGAGCTGCAACCGAAGTCTCAAAAGCTCGCGATGGGCTACAAGGTGACGAAAAAAGAGCACAGACTATCTCCAGTCTTGAGTTCTACAACATCGACTTAGAAAGTCCAGAAAACGTGAGGGTCTACGGACAAACCATAACGCGGCATCACCAGGACGACACGAGTTTTTTTTTCTGTTCCGTAGATTACTACAGTTCGTTCTGCTTCCCGCATTTCATTAGCCGGGCTGCTCTCCCGAACTTCGATCCCGGTCGACACTTGGTTCGCTCGCGGACGGTTCCTCTGTTTTTGTGTAGTTATTGGTGGCGTAATACCCGGAGTCCCTCCAGCGCTTGGGACAGCAACTCCTTCATTATCGGCGGCGATAAAAACCAGTGCTATAAAACTCCGTTGCTCAAGCATTTGTAACGGGCTTTTTGCGGTTGAGGAGTCGTCTGTCTCCTACGAACGGTTTGTCTCTTTGTTATCGACTGTTCCCGCTCGAGCCGGTCTTTAGCAGCATGTAACGCAGGGGAAAGAAGAACAAGTTTCAGCTTGGCGAGCGTGCGTCGTCTTTTTATGCCAATCCCAAAAAAAACGAGAGCATGCTTCATTGGATTCCCGGTTTTTCAATTTTTCAACGAGCCCGTCTTCCATATACACAGGGCTCGGGGCGAACAATGGGATGAACTTGAGAATCCCCGTAAAGGTCAGGTTTCGTGGCGAGGAACAGCATTGATGACCTCTTACCGCGCAAGCACACTCTTAGCAGGCGGGAGCTCATGTGCCAAATCGGCATTCGAGATCAATCGAGGGAAAGACTGTTTACTATCTCGTTCAATCGGATGGACCCGAGTAGGAGGAGATGTGCTGCCCAAGGGGAACTCTGCCACATTCCCGTAAGAAGCAAAGGGAACGTAGGGAAGAAACGATAACTTTGAATAGTTACAGTACCAGTAATCAAGCATTTCGGCTTCCCGAACTACCGTGCAACTTATCCGAATCTAGCCAATCAATACCATAGGGACCTTTACCGTCTTTGTTGTCGTTGTCGGGTGGGACTTGGTAGGTCATGCTGCCAGTAACGGAGGGCAATCGAATGTCAAGATGTTCGCCTTTTTCTGTTACGATCTTGTCGTTCATGGCATATAACTTTGAGGTGATATCTCTCTCCAGTAATAGAGCGAAAACGGCTGCTAGAAAATTCTCCTTCACGAGAAGATACTCGAGATTCTGGCGTTGCCATAAAATGTAGCGGCATGGTGTCACTGCGATTATTGTGACCTGCGGACATGATAATCAAGTTATCCATCGGGCAAGAGTCCGCAATCTGGGTTTTTCTTTGCGGAGTTCATTCGAGCTCTATTCTCTTCAAGATCGGGAAAAACAAACCTTGTACTTGTCTTCTTTACCCGATCGAGTGGATTCGAATTCGGGAGAATCTAGAAACTCGCGCGGATGTATGTGATGCAAGAAATGATGGTCTGATAGTACACTGGCTCTGAATGGAAAAAAACCGTTGAGGTCATCCGGAGGATTCGGAGCGGAGGCGTTTGCGCGAGAAGTACTCTTCCCCGATCGTTTTCTAGGGTAAGTCAAGCGTTTCAGACCGTTCAACGACCCACGAAATCATCGGACTTACTTTCCGGCTATGAGTAAGGCCAAACGATCTGTCCTAGTCAAGTTTTGCATGGCGTACGCCTCTCCTGCGTGCAGGTTCAGAATCTGAAACAAATAGGGGTGGAGTTAACATACTCATCGATGGCGAGCCTCGTAGAATCCTAAGTTGGGGAGGAAATCGCAGACTTACCTGCGCGTACTCGAGCGAGACCATCCGCTTGAAAAGCATCCGAGATACACGCATCGGAGCAAAGAGAACTTCATAAATGTCTTCCAGCTCTCCCGGAAACTTCACCTGCCTGAAATCCGATTACTGGAGGAGTCTCTGAACAAATAATGTGACGCCTAGCATTGCCGGAGTGGTTCCAAAGCATGTTGACCGATGGCTCATGCTTCTGAAGTTCTCGCCCTAGCGGCTTAAACGTTGTCTCTCACTTACCGGAGCGTGAAAAGTATGTAGATAGTCTGAGCCATATTTATGATCATAGCAGCGAAACTGTAGAAGAAGAGATCGGGCGCACAAAGCACATTCCATGCCCATGCCGTCGTCAAGAGGAATGCCAACTGAAATCGAGAAGACGAGCTCTTAATCACACTCTCATTCAGGGCGTGGAGTCCTCATATTCAGGCGGAAAACGAGGCACATAGATATCGGAGGTTTACTAACCATTAGGAGTGTATGGAGAAACAGTCCTCCATACTTACTGTCCGGCGCCATGAAACCCGAGATGAAGAACATGTTCGCTAGCTGTAAGATTGAGGACGTGATCGAAATTTGGTTCGGGAGTTTCTGTGGATTCCCTTTAAAGAAAAACTGCTACCTCTGTACGAACCTGGAAGAGGATGTGCTGGGGTTCCTTCCATGATTGACAGATGAGCAGCTGATCCGATTTTCCCAGCAGGGAAAAAGTCGGCGCTCGCAGAGATGAGGCGAAGGCCTCGCCCTCCGAATCGCTCAGGTTGAAAGCCATCATGGGCTCTGGATTCTGACACCGGCCATCAAACGCTCCGCGGCATCCAAGGTCTCGTTCGTTGGGAAGATTCCGTTCCGTCGATTTTTCGATGAAAGAGCCCCAGAAGAGCGCAGCGGAACTCTTCTATCGCATTTCGGTGTGCGCACTTCAGGAAACTACGCGGGCTCGTTCCAGGTTTCACCTTAGAGCTTCGATAGTTGTCGGAATCATATTTACATATTACAAAAACAGTTAGAAAAGATCTAGCAACGGATTACTTCTAGAGTTCAGCCCTGTCAGCTATAAAGGATGCGAAGAGCGGCCACTGAGGGTTAGCAGAACACCGGGTTCAGGGGACTCAACCCGTTCTAGGGACAGTTCTTTGCAGTGTCTATGATTTCCCAATCGTAGCGATCCGAGCACCGGATCACAGTTCACCCTACAGAATGAGTTGCGCTGATATATCCTTTAACTATTTGACTCGAGGTGGGCTCTCATGGTGAGGCGCCACAGTTTCAAATTTGGGAGAGGGCTAGAGTTCGATTTGTAAACAGACACTGAAGCGCGAAGAAACGAGTCAGCTGTGTGGAGTGAAATCTGTAATATCTTGGAAGATTTGCCCGGTGCTCGGGCAAATTATTCGTGGCAAAATCATTGCTGCGTAGGCCGTGCCTGCGTTCTCTCTCGGGAGAACCATCTCATCGCATTTCTTGGGTGGCCGTGAGCGGTTTCCAACGATGGTGTCAGTGATCGATCTCAAACCGAATCGGGATCTCCTCGATCCGCGTTTCGAAACTTATCGCTTGGAATCGGAACCCTTGGGAATTACTGAAACAAAGCTCCAGGTAATCGCTCTCGTTCGAACAAAGTTTACGTTGACACGTCGACATGAACGCATTCAGCGAATGAAATAATTCATTGGAGGCATACTATTTTGGAACAGCTGGTTATTGCTTGTCGGTGTCATTGGAATCGAAACTTGTCGGAACATTTCTGAACCGAGGAGGTCGTCGCGTGAAACACTATGAAATCGAACAGACCGTATTCAATCATACTCCAGGTCGAACCTGCCTGGGTTCAGCGATCTCATACTACACTGTCGAGTTCACTCGTTGTGTCATCATTCATCATCTTCATCATCATAGGTACCTAATTATAATGGATTTCGAAGCATGTTCGCGTTCACGATTTCAGGGGCAAGTCAGTTGCGCCGAAATCAGTTCCGGGCAGTTCGGTTTGTGCCATGTCCAACTGCAACTGAAGCGGAATGCTCTGATCTCGGATGATTTCAATCCGGGCTTGGTGTTCTACACAAGCCAGGGACAGGTGAGCTCATCAGAACTCAGCATCACCGCCGATCTCAGCTAATTGAGTATCCCAGTCTTGATATGATTGGCACCGATCAATGATTCGGACGGTCGTTGGTTTTTCCATCAATTTATGACGAACCCGAATCGGTGTACATTATTCTGACAGACCCTTTGACTCAGCTCCGCAGACTCACGGAAGAACAAGTATCGTCTCCCACTGGACATGGACCTCGAGCCGACTCGACGCTCCACCAATTCCCGAAATCCTCAAGGACTGCCTCGGTCCGATTTGTATCTGACAATCATGCTGTCGTTTTGGAGCCGCGAGGAACTTTACTGCTTTTGTCCACTGGACCGCGTAGTACCACTGAAAAAGGAGTGATGATGAGAGAGTGAGTCGGGTGTGCACAGCAGTACTATTCGCCAGGTCCTATTCGCTGAAGACTCAAGATCGGGTTCGCGTCTTTCCTGTAATTTGTACATCTTCGAAGGTTTGAAGAGATTTTCTCCATCGAAACTGGCCTCGAAAATGCTGTGGCACTCGATGCCGTGGAGTTCACTCTGGCGGACGATAAGACTGTACTTCACCTCCTCATCTGCTCCGTCAAGGACGACGAAGGTAAATGGCGAGGTGAACTTCTGCTACAAGAAAGTTGCGCTGTGTTTCGGATTCCCGAGCTCTCGGTGGGTCAGACTCATTTTCTTTCTAGCGAAGAAGCGAGGCGCCTCATGCTTGGATTGGCTCTTGTTGGAAGGCTATTCAAGTGGAGCGGCGGGGACGAAAGATTGGAAGGTTGCCCGTAGAGATCAACTATACGGTAAGGCCGTCCCAAAGTTCACAAAGTTCCTCTACAACGAGTGAGTACCTCTCAGGAGCCTCGTTTTCCGCAATCTGTGGTTGTCCAAGCTCTCGAGCTCTGGAGTCCTAGAAATCGAAATCTTCGGCTAAGCCCTTTCCATACATTCCTCAAGATCGGGCCTGGAAAGTTTGCGTCTTCTCATATGCGCGGATTGCCGATACCAGCCAGATGGATCATCAGACGAGCCGAAGAAACTTGTCGAGGTGATCTTATTGCCCTCAACCGGTTTTTGTGGGACATGAACAGCTTGAGAAATTGCTTCTGGCACCACCGTGAGACCTAGCGATCGATACGGTCATGGGTCATGTGCTTTTTCCAGGAGTCCGGAAAATCAGCCCCGTTATACACCTATGTTCAAGACGAAACCGAGGCAACCGTCACATTTTCCCTCGAAAGCGGAGCGTCAAAGAACGATATCAAATTCACCATCAGACCACACAAGATAGAGGTGCTTATTCCATCGAGCCGTCTATTCAGCGTCTTCGAAGATGCATTGAGCCTCTCTGTTCTCGTCGCCTCTCGAATCATCCCAATTACTGGTTTCTGCAGGTCAAAATTAAGGACGTGACAGTGATTGATAGCAGGCTCCATGATAACGTGGATCCTGAGGCTTCAGTATGGTGTACTGTCGATTCGAAACTTGAGGTCAGTTTACTGCGAACGCACGTCGATAGGTCTCGAATGATAGTCGGAATCGAGCAATCCTATTCTATTCCGTCCTCAAGTGACGTCGGTACACGATATCCGAACATCGAAGTCCGTGATCTTCTCCGCCGACCTCATCATGAATCGGCCGTTTTCAGATAACGCTCATCAAGCGAAATGAAGCACGATGGCCCCGTCTCCTGATCAACGACGATCGAGGCGAAAAAATATTCGACCCAGCATACGCCGCGGAGGTATGTCACAAGACTCCCGGCGAGCCGGCCGACCTCGACTTGAGTAGCTATGAGCTCTATAATTAGTCTGTAATCAACAATCATCTTGACCCGTTTCAACAGGTGCATAGTCGACTTCAACAAGTATTCAGCGCAACTTGCAAAGGGTATTCAGAAATTTCGGATGGTTATGAATCCATAATTCTGATTCTAGTGTGATGAGTATTATATGCGATGTCCGGAAATGAGTGAGTATTTTTCTCGTCATCCATTCAGCGTTGAGAGGGTGGCCTGCTCTGATATGACTGGGCGCGAGCACATCATGGACATGTGGACGGCTGACGGCCCCCAGCTGGTGTTGAGACACGACGTGGACGGTCTTGTCTGGAAATTCTTTGTCGCCGACGATGTGAGATCACGTCTTCAACAGTCGTATGCGCCTCAATATAACCTCTAGTAGTCTTCAACATCCGAACTCGTTTCAGGCATTTGTGCGAGCGGAGCATCTGCACACTGTAAGTGCGTTCGGGTATGTTGTGGCTTCAAAACGGGATAAGGTCTTGCTGACCAGTTGTCTCGAAGCTGGTTACTCCGCCCTCGTTGACGCAAAGAACAACGTTTTCGTCTATGAACACCGGAATCAGGTAGGTGCAGATCAATCTTGCGTTACACACAGAGCTCAAACACGACATTTTCTCCCATCACCTCGAGATACTTAATCATGATCCACGGAAAGAGCTTCAATCAACATCAGAGGAAAGATCGTCGACGAATTCGTAATCGATTTCCACAACCAGGGCAACCCAAAGAAAACTGTTCTCAAGGAGTACGTGCTGGCACTCCCAAATGGAGCAGGTCACGTGATCGGGGGTCGGATTTTCGCCAAAAATTTGCCCTTGCTGACATCGAGTACTTTGTTCGCCATCGCATTGCCCAATAAGTTGAACGAAGACGAGAGATGATCCCAGTATGAGCAGTCATCAGTCATACATCGCTGGCTCATCGGAGAGTTTCTCCCAGCTGGAATCATAGCAATCTTCCTCTGCCTTCTTGTTGAGTCCCGATCTGAGGGTTTAGTTGAACCTCCACTCGAGAGACCTGACCAGACCTGATGACGTCAACGGCCCCAGATTCAGCCTTCGCAGCGGAAACAACTTAAATTGGGATGTGCTATATTCCCTAGCTCCAGGTGTCCAAAATGCATCGCCCTCGTCCATGCGTCCGAGCTGAAGCGGGCTCCTTCATGTAGGGATTGTAGCTTAGCTTGAGCGAGGCTCACCTCCTGGCATCGAGGGGCTCCGTGGGCAGCTCGATTCGTCAACCTTGAAGTAGGACTCATTCCAGTGTCACCTGAAGAACTTATACTTGCCGTAAGCGACGCAATCGTTCACCCAGGGGCAGGGCCGCATCTAGGAATTTGCCGCCCCTAGGCCGGAAAATTTCCAGGTCCTCGTGGGAAAGCTCTCGGAAATCGAAAAGTACTCGGAACGTTTCAAAGATTTCGCCATACGCTCTTTTCCGGCGCTCGAGCTGGGGAATCAAGCTGTCTATTATGGTAAAGAAGACGCTATGTTCGAAATTATTTCCATCGTTCAGTGTTTCTTCCTCTTCGTCGTCACTCTCGTCGAAATGCCTCTTCCTTTTTATTCGGCGCTTCGTGGCCGGCGGGCTGCAGTCCTCTCCAAGAAGATTTTGCGCTTCCTGATGGTAGTGTGGGAATCGTTCGCGACAAGATGTCGCGTACAAGATGAGGGAATCATAGAGCTTTATGGGTAGCATCACAGGCGGCGACATCGCGCCTTTAGGCGGCAAAGTCGTCGTGATTGGAGGCGCAGTTAAGGAGTTGACGAAGTTAGGAATTGACGGTAGACGACGGGTTTTCGAAAATTTGCTGGATAAATTCAGACAACTGGGGATTCGTGGCTTTCCTCCAAAGCGGCCCCCCAGAATTTGCCGCCCTAGGCCCGGGCCTAGTGGGCCTAATGGGAAATACGGCCCTGCCCAGGGGCAGTGATGATCCATTTTCAACAGCATTGTGAACATATTTTACAGTGGTGAGCTCGATCCGGTTTGATCAGACGACATTTCTCGCAGTACCTGTAACAGACATGAGCTTCAAACAAGGAACTACGTGTTAAACGAATGCTATCCATCATCTTGGCACAAATCGAGTTTCAAAATTTTCAATTTCAAAAGCAATTTCCTTAATTCACTGTTCCATGTTAGTGAAGACGTCCATTTCAGAGAACCCGATGGTGGCTCCAAAACGTCACAAAAAGGCGAACGGAGTGAGGGACTCCTATTGTGATTTGAGACAAATGAAGTCTCAGATCAGATCGCTCTCGCTCACGAATCCAATCGAAGATTCTGAACCGCATAGTTAGGTTTAGGTTTAGGTTTTTTTTGCATCCTCATCCTGTGATGACTCCTGATTCGGGAGGGGGCTTAGCCCAGCAGATACCGGTCACAGTTTAGAAAGTGGATACCGTTGAACCCACCCGGCAGCAGGGATCGAACCTGCGACCTCCCGCTCGACGCAGCGTCTACATGGCAGCGTGCAACATTAGCTGTGCACGTTTCCACTCGACCACGCCGGCGGGTCTGCTCAGTGTGCTCACTTCGGGTACCGGCGGAGTGCGATTGCAGCAGCGGAGTGAATGTTATCTCCACAATGAGAGGCCGGCACAGCGGGTTACATAGGAGGAAAACGGTGACGCGGTCGGAAATCAAGTCCGTAATGTGCTGGCTCCACGAGTGATCGATTAAAAGCTCTTCACCTTGAAAAACGGCATGTAGAGGCCTGGGCCAGATGACAAGTGACATTTCTCGGGCTCAGGACGCAACTGGATATCAACTGGACCGATCTTTGCTCAATCTGAGACTCTCGTTCGGTTTCGAGGGAAGAACTTGAGAGAATTGTCGAGTCGCTCGTTGTGATTTTGAAATCAGCAGGGAAAACTCTGTATCAAACAAAACCCACGACAACAACAACAATCCCGGTACTGACAGAGGCACTGGCTGGTAATGAGCGGGCGAACAAACGTGTGCACACAGGAGAAACACCGTATACAGGGTGGTAAGTAAAACGGTTTTTCTCGAAAACTAACAGCATTTCGAGGAAAAGTGTCATCGATGACCCCACTCGCAATTCGATTTTACATCTGATAGGCCTCACAGAATTCTCGAATTCTCGATTTTTTCCTTTTAGGTATTTCGATTTTTTGATGATTTTTTCGATCAGTCCACAGAATTTTCGAATGGAACTGGGGATCTCGGTTCAGCTGTTCCAAGAACCAGTAGCGAAAATCGCGTCACCGCTGCTTGTCGCGTTTCAGGAGCTGCTTTGCCAACAACGGAGTTTCGGTGGACGCGAGAATGCATCAGCATCAGCGAGAATGTCAGCGCAGAGGCAGACGGCGTGCACGGGCTCTCATGCAGAATGAGCGCCGGGGGATGGTCTCGCCACTCCCAGATCAACGCAGCGCTCAGATACCAAACATCAGGGAGCCTCAGGGACTGTGCGGGAGCGACGGCAGACGGTCAGACGGTATGACACTCATACCTTTTGAGAGCGGAAAAGCCCTTGTGTGGAACGTAACGGTTGTCGACACTCTAGCCCCTTCTTCTGTCGACGCCGGGAGCGTCACGGCGGGTGCTCCGGGCGCCCGAGCGGAGGCTCTCAAGCTCCAGAAATACAGCGACCTATCGGCCAGCTATTTCGTTGCGCCACTGGCATTCGAGACTCTGGGTGGCCCAGGCCCGGCGACGAGAGCACTATTGAACACCGTGGGACAGTTAATCGAGGAGGCGACCGGCCAGAAGAGAAAAAACACGGGCCCATTCAAGACGATCATCTGTGGGCCTGAACATGGTCCGCCATGGACTAAAGAATGGGCACCGTCTCTTTCGAATCTGGGTGTTACACTTCGTGCCGTTCCCTTGTGAACCGCCCCGGACTGTCTCTTGGAATAGAATCGAGGCTCTTTCCGAAGATCGTGATAATAGTTGTGGAATTCATCCGGGCTCGTGTCTGAACTGATGGAAGCAGAGAGTTTTTGTGAGACTTCAACTGAGATCAGTGTTAACGAATGAGAAAGCTAGCAATCGCGAAACCGAGACCAGCTCGGAAAGACGAAGTCAAGCGCGTTCAATAGGTGTGCGATATCTGCTGGAGTGAGATCTACCAATGAAGGAAGCTTGTCCGAGTACCGCTGTTGTGTAACCAGAATCATGACGAATGTGTTCGATCTGAATACCTTAGGAGATATGCCGATTCTTCGCCTTACAGACATGGTATGCAATCTTCGAATGCGGTTATGTTCCGTGTTCGCGTCGGGCACATATACAAGAAGTCGAGCTGTGCATGGCATTTCGCTGTGCTGATAGTGTCTTGAGATCTGGAGGAAGTACCGAGGCAAGGAGTGTTTGAGCTCCGCGGATTGGACACATAACCGGGTACGATAGATCCCAGCAACCTCTGATCTTCGAAGAATCGAGTTGGGTTCAGCATCTGCTCATGGGAATACCGCAATCAATATTGACAAATCTTGCCACGTCAATTATGATTTGTCGTTCCACGGCCGTTACTCTGCTCTTGTGATCGATGTTTCATAGAACTACGGTGGAAATTCGGCAACTCAGTTGCACACTGCCCTCCGCCGCAGCCGACTTGCTGTGTGCGGGTTTCCCGCGCGGCTGAAGACTATTTTCCAATGATCTCAGTTTGCGCTTTTCGCGCTCTAAATGCCGTCTGCTGAATAATAACAGTCAGTTTCGTTTCGGAAGGTTCGGGTTGACGAACGATTCCGCGATGAACCAACCTCTGCAACCAAGACCGGTATAAGTTCTTGGCACACGTACCCTAAATCTACCCAATTATCTTTGGGCTCCATCCATTGTTCAGTTCAGTTCAGTTTGATTTTATTCAGGTTTAAGACCGGAGTCTCATCAACCCAAATTGTTGAGACTATATCGAGCCACGTGACGGCTAACCTGCGAGCAACAAGACCGATAACGGTGGATGTGAGCTTCACCACCCTTATGCGAACGAGGTTCACAAATGCAGACAGCGAACACAAAATTCGCTTCGAGGTGTTTCATGAGCTCAGCGAAGAAAATCGGACGGATCTATCTCTGCTGATAGCCCAGGCAACGATGGGAGCTTTGGAGTCTGTCGAGATCAGCGTCAGGCTGCTAAGCCACGAACGACAGGGTGAGCAAGCCAATGAAGTGCGAAAACTCGCAGTTTCTCTTTCGACGGAAAAATCCCAAAACTCGACTCTGTGGTTGAATCGTGTTGAGGAGTGCGCATGATCAATGGCTTCGTTTTTTCTATCTATCTATTTAAGTGGGAGCGATCCAGAAATAAATCCAATTCAGCAGCGGCTCGCTCCCGTATCAGTCGTCTCGTGTTTTCTGTCCATTCCACAGTTCAGTTAAACTAAGGTCCCCAATAGGTTATGGGCCCAGAAAGTCGTCAGGGTCAGAACGAGAACCAGTACCGAAGATTTGGAAGTTTTGAAGCAAAGGCTGAATAGCAAAGGCTGATTTGTTTGTGAGGTGCCGACGTGGCCAGTGCCGCGTGCATAACTGATTGACATCACGGGTCCTGGCACAGGAAGAGAAATGCCCGAAGGAAAGAAGAATACTCCGAAGAAGTCCAACACGGCGACGGCAGTTCCAGAACAAGGTGCGGGAGCGATGAGTGCCCAGAAAGCGGCCGTGAGCCAACAGCCGGTGGTCAACTCCGTCCAGAACATAAGTGTGCCAGCGTCTTTCGAGAAGCTTGAGGGTTCATCGAATTTTCGGGACTGGAAGTTTGCAATGGAGGCGCATCTCTTCAATTGCGATTTATGGGAATATGTTGAAGGCTCGAAGGTGAACGAGCGTCGAGGGAAGAGGGCGAAAGGAGCGATTGTGTCGGGAGTGAAGAGTCATCTATTTTCCTCAATCCGAGACAAAGAATCCGGCAAAGAAGTTTGGGATCAGTTGGGAAAACTGCATCAACCGAGGGGTCTCTACAGGGAGGTTACACTCCTCGATGAACTGGTCAGTGTCAAATTCAGTGACTGCAAGGATATGGAATCGTACCTGAATCAAAAGATTGAAGCGGCCCAGAAACTCAAAGCGATCAATAGTGGCATCCAAGACCGATTGCTTGCCGGCCTGATCTTGATAAAGCCACCTGAAGAGTACAATTCTCTGATCCAAAGTATCTCGAGTTGCACTGAAGACATAACGACAGAGTTCGTGAAGGAAAGACTTCTCGCCGAAGCGATGCGGCAGAACCTGCAGAAGAAGGAATCAGCCCTAGCAGGAAGGCACGTTCAATAAAGATTCTCCCCTGCGCACCGAGGTCAAGGAGCGAGCAGAGGACGAGGACCGACGGCGAGCCGGTTCCATGGGAGATGTAACAAGTGTCACAAGTATGGACATGAAGCATCATCGTGTTGGAGTCAGAACCAGAAGGGAGAACACGGGAAGGTCGCCAAGGTAACCGGAGGTTCATGCCCCGATGAGGATGGAGACTTCCAGAGTGTCCTGTCGTGCGTCACCACTCGCAATGACAACGATTGGGTGGTGGATTCGGGAGCGAGTTTGCACATGTCCGGTCAGGAGGAAAATTTCATCGAAATCAGGAAGACCGATCGGACCAGGTCAATCGTTGCCGCGAGCAATGAAGTGCTGAAATCCGACGGCGTTGGTGATGTCATCTTGCAATTCATGGTCGATGGAACTCCTGTACGCACGAAGGTGCGAGATGTCCTCTTCGTTTCTGGTCTCAGCGTGAATCTTCTGTCAGTGAAACAACTCGGTTTGAAAGGCTTCAAGACAACGTTCCATGATGCAGAAAGGTGTGAGATTAAAGACAAGGACGGGAACTTGCGCGCAGTTGCTGTTTGCTGCGGCGATGGTCTCTACAAACTCAAAACCTGCACAGCTGCAGCGCTCACCACCGCAGTGAAGGCGGAGGGCGAGTTTGAGCTATGGCATAAGCGACTAGGACATCTGAATTTCCGAAGCATGAAGAAGTTGAGTATGGTGGAAGGCGTCACGTTGAAGAACCCGAGTGTGACCCTAGTGTGCGGTCCTTGTGCGAAGGGGAAGCACAGGTCCGCGCACAGCTCTTTACGATTCACGGGAACTGGGGCGGGAGAGTGGGAATGGTGGCATGCGCCTTCATGAACCGAAAAACCTCACGAGCATAACGATGGGTCTTTCAATGTCTCAAACTCATCTCACGCGGGTTGTCCATCCCAGCTTGCATGCGCGACTGGGAACTCGCCATGCGCACGGCCCCGGGCGGCACTTTTTCGGGGGCAGCATTTCGATGGGACTGAAAAACTGCGGCCAACCGTTTCACATACTTTCCTTCTTATTTACGAAAAAACGATAACTCTTACTTTCATCAGGAATTCTGTGAATCATGTAGCGCTCCAGAAAAAGACAGAAAGTAGGAAATCCAACGATAACTCGTGTTCAGCGAATCTCAGACTCACCTTATCTTAAGCTCACAATAAGTCAGTGATAAAGAACTGATGAGAACAATGGATTCTACTCATCTGTGTTTCGTCGTGAAAACCTTCATGCACAATCAGACGAAAAAGATTCGACTTAGGCACGAATTAGAGAGGCGGGCAAGAGAATTACTCGATTTCCATCCCCTGCCATGTTCAGAAACGTTAGAAAAAAAACCCGAGCGTTCAACCCCCGTTTGAACCTTGCGGTTCCGCAGAAATGCGGAAGTCCAGGTTGCAATGAAGGGGTTCAGTGGAGGGGTCTTGAACGAAGTCGGGTATGTGTCACGTCGATGTGAGAGGTCCTGTAGAAACCGAGAGGTGTCGTGTGCGACGATGATCCGTGAATCCGTGGAATTTAGGATCGACAGAGTCTAGAAATCAGGATCCGGGGATTCTATTTGTGATATTAGGCCGTCGAGGTTCTCAGAAAAGAAAGATAGTAAATTATTTTCTATGTTTGAGAGACTGATCTCACCTCAGTCTTTTCGAGATGATGATTTCGGTGGTCACCGAAGGTTTATCTCGGAGGGTAACGTCGACACCGAGGTCCATTTCGAGCAGGAGAAACCGGAGATCCTATTGGCCGAGTCATCGGTGAATTCGGTGACTTTCTGGTTGTAGTGAGCAATGTGTTCTGAATTGTAGATTCCATGGGGATCAACCAGGGTCCACGGGGATGATCTTCGGGGAGTGGAAGTAGGACATCAATGGTTTTGATGAAACGGTGGAAGGCGTTTCACCTTATTTATTTTGGGATTTATTTTGATGTTGTTACATTTGTCACTATATGGATCGGTAGAAATCGGTATCGGAGACACCAGCTTTGAGGAAGACATAGAGGTTTTGGACCAATTGTGGGGATCTTGGTCCGGGTGTATTTCGGAATCGAGGATGACGCTTTTCGGGAATATTGACGTAGGATTGAGGGTAGGATTGAACGGGTAGGTGATCCCGATGGGGTGAGGGTTCGGATCCATAGTGTGTCGATGTCCATGTATGCGGGAATCGCGAGTCTGAGTCCCTTGATGTTCCTTCAATTGAGTGGGGTCAAACGAGGTGGTAATGATGAGGTACCGATGGGTTGGAATCGGAGATGATAAGTCTCGTAAGGTCGTAGGATTCAGGATTGATAGGTAATCGTGGTGTCCAGGAGATTTGATTCCTCGGATATAGGTTTTCCGGTTGGACTCTTTGGTTTTTCCGGGATGAAGGTAGGTTCCAGGAGTGGGACGGCGAAAAATGACTTACCATGAAGGAGTGGGACGTGTAGTTAGAGTCAGGGTTCTTGGGTAGAATCAGGTATCTAAATCAGGAGGTGATTTTGGGTTCCTTTAGGTGGTGACACCGAAGAAGCGGTTCGGGGTGGGCCAATGTGTCGAATGGAGAGTTGTTGGATCTCGGTGGCGATCTCAGATTTCCTGAATGATCTTCGTTGTTTACGACACGAATGTATGGTATCTTGGTGTGGGTGATTTAGTGGTGTTTTTCTCTCTGCAGAATTTCGGTAGGAACGCATGTCGGGAATGTGTTCCGATCATAACTATACCCGGAATTCCAATTTACGGGGGTCATTCTAACGGGATGGTGGAGGTAGAAGGGGGATTTAGTCAATATTGATGGAATAGATTATAAAACCCGAACAGTTTCTTTACCCAATCTCGAACGCCTAACAGCCATCTTCCTCAAAATTTTCTACAAGTTTCTCTTATCGAATTTCTCAACCCGCACACGGGAAACTTATCGAGTTGGACTTCGTTGTCGAAGTCAATCAACACATCCGATATACGAGTCATATATTCCCACAGCTGTACAACGAAGTCTCAAGAGATCTCACTATTTTTACGCAGACTCTCTCCCCGTAACCTTTATAGACACCCTAAAGCAGTGATTCTCACAGGGAATTCCTCCAGGCCCCACTTCTCGAGTCCCGAATTTTCCAGGCCCCACCACGCGATCTCATAGCTAAAGAAGAGGCGGAGCGAAATGAAAGTGGCAATGTTCTCGCATAGAACTCCCTTCATATTTTCACGATTATATTCCGATCTTCGGGAAGCCGGAGTCGAACGTATGATGGCAGGAGGTCCGCCGCCTCACCCCGAATGGGGAGAGGAACGCAAGCGAGATTCGTCAATTTTTCAATCAAGGAATCCAGCTTTTGATGAGAGAATGCGAGCGTTGCTCAGATTCGAAAATGGGGTGCGACATTGATCAGTGCAATTCCCACAAAACAAAAGCGTATGGGCGGTGATCTGATTGCTCGAGAATTCATTCGTTGTGGATCCAAGTCTATCATGCTTGGGGTCCTCTGGTTTACAAGTGGAGGTTGGAGCTCGAACTCGCTTTTCGCCATCTAGTGAAAAGCAATATCTACGTTCGAGAAATTTCATTCTAGAATCGCCCGGGGTGTTCTCGGTATTTCTCGAATCAACGAGCTGATCTTTCCCTGCGCACACAGAACGAGAGGAAATCGGCGGAGTTGACTCCCGTAGAAATTGACGGAGCCGCCCAGGAAAATCTCGATATTTTCCGGCTCTCTATGACACTGTGAACCGAACACGAATTAGCAGACCGTAGCGGGAATTCATATTGGAAATGCTGCAGACTACCCGCGGGCTCACAACCGATTTTACGAGCTTGTCTCCGTCGCTGTTGTTCAGCACACCACGCTACTCCTCTCGATTCTTTCAAAGTTCTGCGAAGAAGAGCTCCACACTTTCCTTGCGCGCCCCAATTTCAGTTCGAACCTTTGCGCTATTTCGTGAGACTCGAGGAGAAAGATCTCATTTACGGAGAAAACTAAGTCCTCCAACCCAAGAAATGACAATGAATTCGTCGGCCGTTGGGAGATTACTGGTCAAGAGCAAAAAAATGACTGAGAGCAGATATTCGGTTCCCGCCTCCGCAACCATGTAGTTCTCGGTCCTTGAAATCCTACGAAAGAAGTCGTGGAGAATGCTGCAATTCTTGATTGAAATATGAGTGAAAGTACGAGTGTGCCGGATGCACGAGATCAAGTTCGATACTCTGAAACCGCGTCGAGGCTCCAGGTCCCATCAAAAACCGCCCAGGCCCCACTGTGAGAATCACTGCCCTAAAGTCTTCGGAACAACATCCGGAAACTCTCAACCAAATTTCAACCCTAACGGTCATCGCGTTTTCGAGATCGACGGCCTCATCCGAATCTGAGATGATGAGTTGATCTTTCATCTGAAACACCCTCCCCGGGTGTCCGCGAAGCCGCATTTCTGCGGCAAAAAGATTGAAGAGGGGGCGGCAATGGGAGGGGGGCGGCACCCAGGCGCGTAGCCAGGATTTTTTCTTGGGGGGGGCCAAGACCATTTCTGCACCATCTTGGGGGGGGGGGCAATGGACGATGATGCTGAGCTTTAACATGGAGTCCTATGGGCGATCAAAAAATCTTGGGGGGGGGCAATGGCCCCCCCCCCCCCCCCCTGGCTACGCTAGTGGCGGCACCTGAGCACGCTACGCCACTGCTCCAAATCGTAATTTCCGACATGCGATCTTCCCCGGGAGGGGAGTCCCGGCTTTCGGGGAGTAGGGTGGGACCCCGGAAGTTTGGTCGGAGAGGATGAGATCCCTTCGACCAATGCGCCTCGTAGAACTCACCGACTTAATCTCAACCAAATCTTCAATGAATCTCAACCAGATCTCAACCAAAACTCAATCAATCCTAACTAAATCCAGCTCTAGATAACAAGCACTAAACTCTCTATTTCGATTTTCATACACTTCTAATATATATATCAATAAAGAGCTCATTTTTCATGTCAAAGAGTTTCCCGCTGTCGTCACTTCCGGAATGGGGTTGCGATGTGAGGTCTTCCGATGCTATCGCGACGAGTTCTTGCGCCTGTTGGTTCCCAATAAGGAGGCATAACATCTCGACGAAACGCTGACGATCGCGGACCTAGACTCGCGGTGGGGGAGTTTCCGTATTGGGAAATAATTGCGAGGTTCAGAACAGGAGAACATGACTATCGATAAGAATTCAATAGCAATAAGTTCGGCCCTGAGGGCCTTCTCGAATCTCGGAAATGTCTGAATTTTCCTAAGAACACTTGGCAGGTCATTCCACAGAAAGATGGATTGATAAACTGGCAACTTGCAACCGTAGGATGTAATGCAACGATGGGTTAGAGTTAGAGATCAGATAGATCGGAGTCCGAGTGCCTAGTGTGGGGGACTGACCGTGGATAAGTGAATGAGAGATCGATCGCGGTGTGCCCCATTCGATGGCGGGAAAGAAGACGCAGATCCCGTCAGAAAGAATTTCACTGAACCACGAAACTTCAGAATGCCCCCTCCCCCCCTCCCGCATTCGCGAAATTCTCATATGAAGAGCGACATATGGGGTTTCAATCTTTCCCGGGACTCGAGGCGTCGCACAGTGGGCCAAAACGCGAAATTAGGTGGAAAAAATATTTTAGCCTCGCATACCCAAGGTACTGAAAGAAGGAAGCTGGGGCGGGTGCTCCCAACGATTCCCGAACCACTTGAGAGGATTTGAGCGAGAACGAATATTTTTCTGAGTGCTTCCGGCAGCTTGCAGTACGACGAATAAGGCCAAAGCCTCCTCGGGCGTGAACGCTCTCGAGTTGGAACAAACGCTACTTTGAGGGTCAGAAGCGATAGACAACGATGACGAGGGTCTGTAATGAATGCCCCTGACTGTTCTGGACCTGAGTCCATCGCCGGAAGCATGGCGGGAGAGTTGCGAGGCATTAAAGAGTTCGTCAGGCTCGGACTCGAGCAGTGATGCAACCTTCTGTCTCTTGGATTTTTTGCTGGATTCTTCGAAACTCTCTTCCGGTCGACCACGATCCGATATATTTCTCACATATTTTCTAGTCTCAGCAACAAATATGAACGGTTTCTCATCCACCCACTCGCGGCTCTTGTCTCGAAATTTATCGAGCTCGCGAAAGTTCTTCTCATACCTCTTCCGGATTTCCGCCGATGCTCGGCTCAGAGCGGCCCTGAATTCGGTACAAGTTGAGGCAGAGTTCACATTTATAGCCTCCAACTCTAGCATGCATCCAGAAAGATTTTCGAGATCCTTGCCGTGGTCAGCCGCAACCCAGATCTCAAAGAAGTCTCGTCGCGGCAGGCTAATTGTTGAGCCCGGAAAAAACCTCATATCTCAGTCGGCGCAGCGAAGCGCAGGTTGAGCAGAATGGGGTAGGTGAAAGAGACCAGGAAGCACCTTTCAGCGAAGTTTCGAGACGGCGAGAGGCGCCGAGAGTGCTTTTCCACTTCCGTAAGAGCCCTCAATCTCGAGCCGAATCTCGGGCTCACTCGACACGCCCGGAAAAACACCACAGTCACTTTTTCTGCCTTGCAAAGCTGCCGAATATGGAAGAACTGACACATTTCTACTCACCGGTAGTAATGAGAGCCACCGCAACAGCCTCTTTTGAATGTTTATTCGAGAATCGGAATTGTCCAAGATCGACGCCACGAACGGGGGCCTTCCCCGACATGAACTTGCGAGATGTCTGACACGCATTTCGAGTGTCGATCGAGCCGTATGGTAAACGTCCCCCGATGCATGAGCCATCGCCCGACATTTTGCGGCATTCGCGATCGAAATCGGCGACATGAATTTTTTCCACCTATTTTCGTGTTTTGGCCCGTTTGTGCGTCGGATGACGACACCTTCACCCCTCGGAGATCACCGTGTGAGAAGTGAGAGACTCCGCGAGGGATTCCCTTCCAGTCTATTATTTCTTGGCACTTTCCGCACTATAGCGTCGAGGAGCCCTACGAAAACCCAGAAAGCCATCTCTCTCTACATCCCGCCCAATGATTCGAAAACTCGAGTCTTGGTGCGGAAAGAGAGAGTGTGCTTGTTGTGACGGCGGCGACGACGAAAGCGCCCGAACGATGAACTATCGGAACAGCTGAGCGAGCTCAGCCGGAGGGTTCGAACACTTTTCGATCCCAAAGTTCACGTAAGTGATCACAACGGCTCCACCATGAGAGAAAACCTCACGAGTTCGGAGGGCGTTCACACATGCCGCATTCCAGGCTCCTGGCAGAAACTTCGAAACCGCATTTGTGTTTATCCCAAGAGAGCTAGCGAAAATATTTCGAATTCATTCGAAAATTTCGTTCCACGTTCAAATTACCTCAACTACGACGGCGCCGGAGAACGTCTTGAACTACACTCGTTATTGGAGGAGCGGGCCCGTTCCCGAACAAGCATCGAACTCACGCTGCTCCCGACCGGGTGAAGCGACCTCACAAACCTATAAAACTTGATTGACTTCAGGCATTCGCATCGGAAGGCACGGCGCATGTGTTGACGCACGGGATTCACTTCCGGTCGATTTCCGGAGGGCCGCTCGGAATCATGCTGAAAGAATTCGATCCCCGTATGATCGACTGGTGCAGTTACAAGTTCATGTTGGATACCTTCTTCGAGCTATACGACGTCGAGCGTATCGCAAAGGTCAGTACATATCTCAGTTCGCGCTCGTCTTCTCTGAGCACGGCTCAGAACGTCGCCCTCGGCGAATTTTCGTGCACCGAAAACGCTGCAAATTCTGAACCGGCTGACTGGAAATTAGTGAACTCCCTCTCTTCTCGCAGATTGAATTATTGCGGAAGCTTGGTGGACGACACATTAATGAAGCTTTGAGTGAGAAGGGACTTGTCGCAGATGACGATGACGACTGCGACGAAAATCGAGTGTTCGAGATTCTGGAGGAAACTTTCTATGATCCAAACGAAATCTGGAAGAAAAGGTTTGGCAATAAATATGTAGCCCTAGACCAGCTCCCCAGCGCCGACGGATCCGTCGATCCGAGATTCTATCCATGTCTCAATCTCGGGTTCTTGAACACCATACATGTGTTCCAGGTCACAGTTCAGTTGTCAGGAGCAGGGAGAAGGAGAAAGTGGGGCAGATTTTCTGACGCGCTTACAAGACCTAGCTGAAGGATGCAACTTTCACGAGGTACCTCGATTGGAAGTAGATGAACGGTTAGGTTCTTACTGTTCGTTCGAACTTACACTGTTCCCGGTTGCTTTCAGGATTTTGAACGTGTCTGCGAGCAATTCATTCTTGGCGTCCGATCAGAGGGTCTGAAGAAACGTCTGATGGTCGAGCCGCCATCGAAGCTCTCAAAAGCGATGCTCCTGGAGATCAGCAGCCTGTGGGAAAGTACCCCGCGAGATTATGACTACGGTTAGTGAAGTCGTGATCGTCTTCCGGTCAGCCATCCTACTTTTCTGCGTTTCCGACGGTCGGACGCAGCGACGAGCGGTAGGAGACGACACTGATTCAAAAAAGAAATTCCTCAGATTTCAGTCAGCTCGAATATGCTGTGCGGAAGCTGTGCAAGCACCCCCTTGTGAGAAAGTCCCCCAAAAGCACACAAAAAGTGGGAGTACGGGAATCTTCGGTAACGTCAGCCAACGCACCTTCTGAAACACAGCATTCCGATGAGGCAAAGGAAACCGAAACTGTCGTTCCCGCCATGTTATCACCGGAGACAGCGAAGAGCCGCTTGAGAAACCTCCGGAGGAAAGTCAAACCGCGCCCTCCGGCTGAAAAACTGGTGAAGAAGAAGACGAAGAAAAAGGCGCTACGGGACAGCCTAGAACAGGTTCCTCAAGAGGAATCGCAAAGTATTCCTGTAACAGTGCCTGATGTCGATGGGACGCGTGCCGCCGCAACGAAGTGAGTGCATACCATTCATTTGCTTATACAGTCGACTCCGCCTAATTGGGGTTCCGGATAATCGGGGCGACCGCTTATTAGGGCCAAAAGCGAGATTCCCGAATATTTCAATAGAAAACGCTCCGGTTAATCGTGTTTTCACTCCGCTTAATCGGTTTTTTTCGGATCCCGAAAGATGGAAATATTCTCAAAAATCGGCTTTTCGGCGACTGTTCTGGATCAATTTCTCGTTCAGTGCGATGGAATCTATCGAGAATGTTCGCAAAGCGCGTCAAGGTGTCGCTTCCTGCGTCAAATGTCTGAACAATGTGACGATCGCCTCGCGAACGCTGAGATAGATACAGTTATGGTGATATGAAGCTGTGTGATTGATCTTTCTTCCAGTCGTTCCTTCGCATGCGAGAAAGACGGGGAATTTCGTCCTTCCAAGCTCTTGATCGGTCACCCAGACAATGTTTTTTCGAGCGACCGCTCTATCGGGACAACCGCTTAATCGGGCCAAGACGGTGTGTCCCGATGGATCCCGATTAAGCGGAGTCGACTGTATGTCATCAAATATCATTTTGAGACAAGAGCGGTGTTCCGAAGATGATAGATAGATTTGATTTCGCTACCTGTTTTCTCAAACATAGGTAGATCATCACTTTTGAAGAGAATCATGAACTCCTTACAATTTTCAGGTGTGTGGTTCGGAAGAGGAGAGGTAGACCGCCTTCGACAGCTTTCATCGTGGGAGGCAAGCGTTACAAGTGCAATCATTGTGACTACATGTAAGACAAAGCCAGCGTATTCTATACTTCTTCTCCGAAAGTTTCGCTGATGCACATATTTTATTTTCGTCCTCACTTCGCATTTCAGGTCAGATGTGCGGAGGAGCATCCTGAGGCACGAACGTATACACACTGGGGATAGACCTTACCAATGTCAGTTCTGTGAGCTGCGATTCCGTGAGAAACATCACTTGCAGGTGGGCTGTCGTTGGTCAATCGGCTGGCATCTTGCTCCGGTTCAGAACAAGCTGGGTGGCAGATTTGTTGAATATCTCGCTCATTTCGAGTTTGAGAGAATTATCGAAATTGTCTAGAAGCATCTCCCGATCGCTCCCGTTTCAGAACCATGAACGTGTCCACACAGGAGAAACACCGTATATATGTGAGCACTGCGGACGCGGTTTCTCAAAAAGTTCCACGCTCACCGACCACGTGCGAACTCACACGAAGGAGGTATGTTCTCAGCAAAGTCATAATTGCCAGCGGTTGTTGGGCGCATAGCGAGGATTGACTTTTCGGAAGCTAAGGAACCATTGTCTTGTCCAGGCGCCACACCTCTGCGAATTCTGTGGGAGAGGATTCATCCAAAAATCCGCATTGAATACCCATAAACTCATACACACCGGGTACAGACCCCATTCTTGCACGGTGAGTCTCGAGCGGGATCGCGAGGAAAACAATTTTGTGCGTGGGAATATCTGTCGCGATTATGTGGTGATCGCGCATAATGGAATGGTTCCGTCGCATTTTCAGCTGTGTTGTCGGGGGTTCACCACGTCAAACCTTCTGAAGAGTCATATGAAGACCCATTCTGTCGATAATCCGAGCGTGAAAGGTTCGCAACCCGCATCAGCGAGAATGTCAGAGCCCCTTCCGGCTTCGGAACCATATCCTGTGTCTCTCAGCGTCGCGAACTTTCCCCACAATGCGGACGCTGGCGGTGGAAATGAGCCGACTTCCGGAGTGTGGCCTCAAGGCCCGAGTGAAACACTCAGCTGCCCGGTTCGTACTCCTGCTAGGGAATGATACTGACTTTCCTACGTTGATATGATGATTAGTTATTTGAGAAACTCTTCGTGATCCATTCCTCTTATGATTTCCAGGCGAAGCAAAACGATTGCCTGCTTCCTGTCGCTCATCCACAGCCATCAACTGGCGCTCAGAAACACCTCATGGATTCTGCACGGTCCACGCTGGGGCTGCCCGACTGGTGACCTCTCCGATTCTTGTGAATTTGTTACTTATACTAGACTCCGACAGACCCGCCGGGATCTCCACAAAACCCGGAAAATCTGGTCTAGCCCATTGTTACTCTAAATGTACCGTGATATCTGCTCTCAACGTTTCTATTTGATGCAACAAGGTGGTCATATCGAGTTGCCAGTGTCAAACAAACATTCATCAGGGGTTCGTTTCGACATTTTTTATCCTCGTGAAGGAGTACAGTAAGAACTCGTAACAGCGAACCCGGCGGAACCGAAAATCCTATCGTTGTAATGGAAATTCGTTAAAGCGGAAGTCTTCAAACATCATTCCCGATGGCAGACGGCTCAAATGGGCACCCAACAACTTCCCACCGTATCGGGGATTCCTTTGTGACGGGGTTTCACTGTGTTCAAGTAGTCGTGGTATTACGCATTTCCTGTCTATAGATATGCGTGCGATCTCAAGGCTGGGACGATCTCATTAGGTATGACATTTGTTCCGACGGGTGGCCTAGGGAACAGGGGAACCTGCAGGCTGAATCTCTAGGATCTCATCTCGAGTCAGACTTCCCAAATCCCAGGGTGGCTGTAATTTGAGGAACTTGTCTCCATGGTGGTCCTGAAGTGAATAAATGAAGTTTGACCTCCGAGAGATAGAATTGCTCTTCCTGCGGATCTCGGGAGGAAAAAAGTTTTGGCACTGGACTGAGAGAATACCGTTATCCCCTCCCTACCATCGGAGTCTTCATCAGCAGTCGCATTCCCAACAAAAGATGATTCGAGGACGAAGTTTTAACCTTAAGTGGTAAAATATAAATTTATTCGAAAAAAATAGAGAACATGGTAGTCTGCTTGTGTATGTCTGCTCATAGTGTAGTTATTCCGATTGTTGGGATAAGATGACATTCGCAGCCGGAACTTTCTAGAATTGCGCTCGATATGGGGATCTAGTCGGAATCTGCTGCGAGTCTCTCTTCAGGTACGCTTAGCAATCGCATTCAAGTCTTCGGATTCGAGCCAGCAGATTCTCGAAGGAAACAGCGCTCCGCATGATTTCATTGCACACACCTCGATCAGTTCATGATCGCTATCCAGAACATCTCCCAGTCATGTAGCGGCTCGACTCCAAGTCGATGTCGTGAAACCTTTCGGAAGACTCAGAAGTGTTCTTGTAACAGGTCTACCAAAATACTCGAAACGCCGTCCTTTGAGGTTCTCGACGTGAGTCTGTACATCTGAGCCTGTCTGTTCGGCTCCAGTCGGAGTAAGCAGCCGACCTGGCCCACTTTGGTATGCAGAATCGCAGCTCCGACGAAGTTGTCGGCGTTCGGATCGATATTCGGGATGACTTCGTAACCGAAACCGTCAAGCTTTGTTCGTATGGCAGCTGCGTCCATGGGCTGAAATTGTGGCGAAATAGAATTGCATTAGAGCATCACACCCGAAACTTTGGACTTGACGCAAACATGCGATTCCGCTAGCTAAGATTGGTGATTCGAGGAACGTTTCTTACCTGAGTGGCCGAAAAAACTCGTTGCGTCTCCTGTTTCGGCTGTCCCAGTCCCTTCCATCTGGTGAAGAACATGTCGGATTCCATAGAAGTCTTCTCGAAGAATTTGTTAGGGTACACCGGGAGCTTCATTTGATATGTGACGTTCTGACCGCTTTGAGTGAAGTTGAGATTGAGGACTGGGAGGTCGGACGCTGTGAATGCGTCTACGATTTCGACTTGGAGTTGTTGCTGGACCTGGTGGAGGACATTGTGATTAAAATTCAAGTTTGCGAGCACGACGAATAGCGTTCTTTGATTTTCATTGAGTTTACCTGATCTTTCGGAGCTATGGTACTGTCGACGGGCTTGCTACTTTGAATGAGGAGTTTGGGCACTGACGGAGGAATGACGGTTGCGGTAAAACATTGGAAAGGAGTTGTGCTCTTGTTGCCGTAGAATAAGGAGACGCGACCAATGTGACCCTTGTATTCCGCCATCAGTCCGATCTGGATGAGATCGTTTTCGTAGATGACGCCGTTATTTTTGAAGAGCATTTTCTTGAGATTTTCGTCTGGAGAACTTGCAATCGTGCTCGATGTCGCAAGCATTCTCGGAGCCGATGTGTTACCAAATATATCGGAAAGCATATCCAACGAATTCGACGGCGCAGGCTCCGACTTGTAGGGACTGTTGCCTATATCGAGGAAATCGATCTCGCCTCCATCGCCATTATTGCTTGCCACAGACGCCATTTCTGCAGTGGGTCTCGGAGTTCTTTCAGATTTGCCGTTCTCCATGCCGGGTGCTGGTTTCTTCTTGCGGAGTGAAGCTAAGATCGAGCTTTCCCGCTCGGGGAACGGAGGCATCTCTTCGAGAACAGTAGCCAGAACATCTTGAGAAACGTTTTGGGAAAGACTCAAGTACTCGGAAGTTCTCTGCTGCAATTCAACGTCGGATGACCTCAAATTGGAGTCGGCTCTCAGCACGGCCTGGATTTCCGGTTTGATTTCAGCGAAGAGATTGATGAACTTTACGTAGGTTGTGAGTAGCAGTGCTCTTGTGCTAGGACTACATAGATGATACTTCGAATGCAGCAAACGAAACTGGACGCTAGGACTCGAACGTTCGTCGCCTGCGATGAGATTACCAAACTCTCCCAGGGTATACCCAGCAACCTTGACCATGTTCTCGTGGCAGGCGGGCGCCTGTAGAGCCTCGAAGACCGTCTTCGCCGCGTAGCCCTGGACATCCTCTCGGTTTATGACGATCTGAACAACTCGATACCAAACCTCTTCTCCCACATGATCGCCAGCGATCTTGATCAGCTTGAGGATGACGTCAACGTACCACGTGTAATCGGTGGCATACTTTTCGGCTAGAATGGCGACTTTCAGCACCATTTCTTCACGTATCGAATAGTCCGCCGTCTCTAGATAAGACAGCATTTCAGCAACGATTTCTTGCGCGTTGCTCTTGTCACACATCGCGTACAGAAGATCGACTGCCCTCTGGCGCACGGAAACATCACGCTCGGTTTTGAGGGCAGTGATAACGGTGTCCTGATGATTCTTGATCGCTTCGTGCGAGTACTCACTGGCAGCCAGAAGACACATCGACTCCAGAGCCAGATACCGGAGATTCGTCTCTCGGTGAGCCAAGAACGTACCCAATTGCTTGCACACCCGGACGAGGAGTGTTGGGTCAGACACGGCTCCCATAGAGTCCATGTGAATGACCAGCAGAATAGCCTCGAAAAGAACGGCATTCTTCGCGTTCGAGTGCTGAACCTTCTTCGACTTGGGAGGTTCTTGAGCTCGGTTCAGTATTGTGTCCAAACACTCATTGAGACGCGCACGTAGCGTTTGATCCTCGGGCGCGGGGTAATTTTGTAGAATTCTCAAAAGTTTGATCGCGAGCCAAGGTGCGGGGACGAAGTAGTACGCATAGTCTTGGAGATCGGTGTGCGCCGCTGCGAGAATCCTCTGGAGCCGAGACACTGCGATCGGGACGACGGTCTTGTACTCGTCGGGAGAGCCCCGGATGAGAGTGTCGAGTAGGCTCGCAGCCGATGTTACGACCCCGAGGTGAGAATCATTGAGCAGATGAACGATTCGATTGACTAGTTCTCCTTGGGGAGCGAGGGACGGCATGGTTCTGTAGAGTTTCAGGAAACACAGTGCAGCGGACTGTTTGACGACGTCAATCGAATCTGGGCTCACTAAAAGCCGAGGAATCTCGGTCCCGAATGCTTCGGCCATCTCTTTTGTTCCGATGTTGGCGATCGTTTGCAGGGCAAGCATGACGAAAATCGGATTTCTTGAAGTCAGATCGTTCTTTATGGACTGACAGATCAGATTTATCAACTCGTTGTCGGCGGAGATGAGCACCTGAAACAGCAGATTGTCAGCAGCTAGTTTTGACAAAGGACGTCGTCGTAACAGCGACAGCGTATATCTTTGGTTGGAAAACGACCGGGCTTCGCGTGCGAGAAACAGCTTTGCTTGTCCCCGAAAGAGGAAACGCTACACATTACAACATCGAGACGCCCCTCGGTCTAACTGTGTTCAGCATTCGAACATGATGGCCTCATATTGTTCTGCCATGAATCGTTTCCCTCATTTCGAGGACCAGGAGGGCCGAAATATTATGAGCAGATGAGAGCACATCGATGGAACAGAGTTTCGTTTCAACATGAAATACTCACCGAAATGAACAAATATCCAATTTGCTTCTCGGAATACTTGTTTGACGCCAACAAGTTGACAGCTTCCATGTGACCAAAATCGATATCGTGCCCGAGCAGGAAGATGAACAACAGTTTGCACACATACTTCTTCTTTTGGTACCCATCGAGAGTCTTGTCACCTGGTCGAGATTGATCAACGGATTAGAACTATGCTCGCATTAGAAATAATTGAAAAGAGCCACGGAACCGCATCCTGCCGATCCCGCGTCTCAGAAAGTAGGTTCCGTGCTCAAGGTCTAGGAGAGACCTCCATTTGGTGCCGAATAGGAGTGCAGGTGGAACGAACGGGATTGTACAAGCAAGATTTCAATGACAATCAATCCGTCCGATGATGACTAAACATCGGAGGATCCTCGACATACTCTCTCTGAGTGATTTTTGGGAGTATCGACACCGATGGATCGATTTGTGATCGGGAAGCTATGATGGCAGGCAACAAACCTTTGAATTTGCTGCGGATGTTGGCTAACTCCTTGTTAATCCGTTTGATTTCGGCCTCTCGGCTTTTTGAGTTTCTTATGTCTGATATGAAAACCGAAAGACCTCGCATGGCATCGCCGCTGTTTCGGATCCTCGACATGATGTCACAGCGGAGGCGACCTGAGCCGCGAAGATCTCGATCTCAATGCACGATTCTAGCCAATTTTGAGATCCGCCGTCTTTTGGTCACAAAGCGGGCGTTTTCGGAGACAGGTGTCAGTAACCGTTCCGCAACATGGCAGCGACGGAGCAGACGATTCGTCAGACAACACATCGTTATCAAGCAGCATCATGACGACAACGACAACTTGTTGATTCAATTTCCGGAATTTCGATGCAGTTTCGTGTCGCACTTGGATCGATTGCTTTTTCAAATGTGCTCTGCATCCAGTTCGACAACTCTTATTCTCGATTCTACATTCTGTTCCCGATCAAATTCGAATGCGATGTGCCGCGCGAGTTCTATCCCTGAACCTCTTGCTCTTGACACAGCGGGCAGATTTCCATCAGCTCCGAACGCTATGAGTCGATTTTCTCACAGTTAGTGGCGTAGCCAGGTGTTGAAGTCAGGGGAGCGCTCCCGACATCACTTCTCCTTCCAATAATGATCCTTCCAACATTTCTAAGTAATGAATTCCCTTCACCATTGAATTGGGTATCGAATCGCTCCCATGACGTGAGACCACCCCCTTCCGGAAGAATTCCGGCTCTTACGCCACATCTATTATAATTGATTCTGATCTCTCGATGTCCTCATGTGACCTGTATCTATGCCGACGTTGAAAATTGAGCGGTGCTTGTATCAGCTCAGAAATCTGGGCATCATCGAATCGGTGGATTGGTACCAAAATTTTAAACCTCCTCCGACATTGCATGTACGGGGCCGTTGATTCAGCTGTACATTTTCTATATTTCTTCGTTTCCGGGGAGCTCTATCGAGTTCCAGGTTAGCAGTGGAAATTGGGAGTGCAAGTAGGAGGAATCGCACAAGGCTTCCGCTTGGACACGCTCTCGTTGATGGGCTAGAGGCACCTCGAGGTTCTTGTCCATTGAAATCAGGGTGTCAAGCCTCAATTACGCGGCGACGATCACATGAAACATCTAACCAATCCCGCAACTCTTGAGTGTCTGATTCTTGGATGTTTCACTCCCGCCCGCTGCTCATACCCGAGGAGGGATGCATTCGCTGAAATCATTGTCATCATTTTTCGAATGGGAAGTAGTACCACTTTGAACATACATCTTCACGCTCTGCTTCCGGCTTCTTACTTCTTTTCAGCTATCGATCTCTGGAGGCAGAGACCCGCGTACGATCTCCAGTCTCGTATGTCCCTAAGATTGCGCTCAGAGGCGAATAATCGTTTGCCATGTAGGTAGTAGTCCGGAGAGGGAGAGGAGAAGCCGGCGATTATTTGTAAACAGTGCCCGGGTACAGAAGAGAGACAGCGCCGGCGGAAAGAACAACATCAACCGACTTGAGCGCGTCGAAACGTTTTATTTCACTTCGGACGCTCGGGGTTGGTTTTAGAATGGCGAAACATCACCCAGACTTGATTTTCTGTCGGAAGCAAGCCGGAGTCGGTGAGTTGATTCCGGATATCCCATCGGAAGCGATGAGTTACCCATTTCTTCACGTTCCAAGTTTCACTCCACGCTTCATCCGAATACCCCTTCGGTGATTGCCGAGCGTTCGGCTCCCTCTGTCACGTACGTGAGTTGATTGTTCTTGCTCGTTACAGCGATCGGAAGACTTTGCGAGAAATGCGATGGGAAGTGCGTCATCTGTGACTCGTACGTGCGACCCTGCACACTAGTTCGGATTTGCGATGAATGCAATTACGGTTCCTACCAAGGCAGGTTTGTATCGGTCCAATTGCAGTTTCATATTGTTTTAACTCAACTCCGTAATCTCCGGGGAGCAACTCCGAATGGGTGCCAACATAGGGCCGGGGAGGAAGCATGATTGCGGCCGTGGCCGACTGACTACTGCCCGGCTTTCGGCGTGAGACAGGAAGAAGCCACGGAAGCCATCTCGGGGGAGTCGGCCGTCTAGTACCACCGAGCGAAATTCGCTTAGGATGGAAGACGCGGTCGCCGAATGCCTGGAACATATTCTGTTTACGGAAGAGCCGTCCGTTGATGGTTTCGTTTTTTTTTCAGATGCGTCATTTGCGGAGGCCCCGGCGTTTCTGATGCTTATTACTGCAAGGAATGCACAATTCAGGAAAAGGACCGAGACGGATGTCCGAAAATCGTGAATCTTGGCAGCTCGAAAACCGATCTGTTCTATGAAAGAAAAAAATATGGTTTTAAAAAAAGGTAGCATTGGCTCAAACTGTACGAAACCATTCCACCGGGACGGATTGTACAGGCATTGTAATAAACACTCCATTCATCTTTTATTCTATCCTGCATAAATGGATGCGTATTCATTGCAAACGGGGAATTTCGTTGAAAGTCATTCGGGAATGTTCGAAGCGTCGCTCCCATCTCGAAAATTAATTGACGGCTATGTTTTCTCGTTTCTGGAAGATCAGGCGGCTTGATAAGATTGCCGGTTGTGCGTGAGCTCCCGATAGAGGCGTGTCATTCGAAAATTCCGTTTGAGGAGAGTCCCAACGGGCTCGACAAGGTTCGAGGCAAGTCAGTATGCTGTTCATTCCGGGATTCTCCTCCGAACAAGAATTATGCAACCCCCTAGAACCCAAAGGAGCACATCGAGCTGTTCCCATTCTGGTGACCGACTGAGTAGGTAGACAACAACCTTGTTCCTGAACAGCACGTCTACCTCCAACACTGGGGTGTCGCCGCCCTGTTTATTCATACCTATCCCGATCGAAGTCTTCAGCGAAACTTCCGGGTTCATATCACCCATTACGATCCCCTCCTTAATGGAGGCGCATTCGATTTGTTAGCGATATTCGATTCACCGAACTCGAGTCCGTGCCATGCTGTACTTCCGCCGTTCCACCGCTCGCGATCGATCGGATTTATTATTCTTGAAAGCGCTCGGAACGTTGGAACTCATATCCAAGTGTAGTGAGGATCATTACAGATGGCGGAGCTCCCGGTGGTCAAGGGCGCCTGCTCGCGAACTTGAGTCGACAGCTTTTGTATGGAAGGAAAGCGGACGCGTGGGTTTGCTAAGGGGTTCGGGTCAGGCCTAAACGGAATAAGCATTCGGTCCAAGAGTCGGTCGGCATGGCAATTCCTACCCCATCGTGAACCCTACGAACAGATCAAGGACCCTCACCCTGAATTCAATGTATCTTCATCCATGCTGCGATGGTTAAACGAGAAATCGTTACGGTGAACACTTCTGATCCAACTGACAATACATACTAGTCGAACGATTCCATGATGGAGGACCATTACGCTGATTATTATGACAGTCGAATCGCGGCCCACAACAGGATTCACGTCTAGCAAAAATCATCGTCATCATCGCTCCCATCCGTATCAGTCGTTTTAGACGTTCCGTTCCTTTGGAACGCTCCTCTGTTCGATCTCATCCTGAGCTGTACAGTTTCTATGCAGCTTAGCTAGGCCCATGTGAGTTGGTTGGCTATGATTCCAGAGCTTAGATCATGCAGACTCAGTCCTCCAACGGTGCCCCTTCGTGTTTCGATGGCAACTTGTTTGCTTATCGTGACGGAGCTCTGTTTGGATTCACGGTGTCCATGAATTCCGGATACACCCTGTGAACTGACGTCTCCGTTAGACCCCAAAGTTCCGGGGAGACAAGTTACGTACAACCGTATGGTGTTCTCATAGCTGAGCGCAACTTTTTCAGAAATCCTCCACCATGGGAGCGTCTGGCTGTCTGATGCGACAGTGTGTGCTGTGTGTTAAACTGTTCAAATGGCTTCCAGTGGTACTTATAACTGCAATCGTATCATGGTCATACTACGCATACGTGATACAGTTGTGTCTCTGTAAGTTCCGTTACATCCTTTTCCAAAACCGATCATCAACTCATTCGACGAGTATCCATGCGTCACCACGTCGAGCTCTAAATCAAACCGAAAAGTGCTGACTCAAGCGATCCGTCCATTCACAGTTCGCATAGAAAACCTCGCGGAACAAATTCTGTACTTGATCTTCTTCCACATCTCCTTCTCAATGTTCGTGTGGTCGTACTGGCAAACAATATTCACAGCCCCGGGGGAAATACCAAGGTTTGTAGCTGTGACCCTCAACTTTTCCCAGAAAGAAATGTCGGCTTTCTCTTCCGAGCATGCACTCCATGCTTTCTATACGACATTCGGCGTCAACGACGACCACTTTAACGAACGCCAGGCGGGAAGTCAATAACGGGAATTTTTGGATTGCAGAAATTTTTACCTAACGAGCGAAACAATCGAGAGACTCGAAAAAGAAACAGCGGATCAAAATCAACAGGTCATTTTAGAACAAGCGGCGCGAAACCTCCCAGTTCTCTGCAGGAACTATAATGGAACAGTGAGGTATGGATGCCTTCGAGAACGAACAAAACTCATAGCTAGCGAAGAATGCGAGAAAAATGCGCATGAATGCCTTCACAAGATATGCTCTGCCTCGAGTTCGTGGCGTGCAAGCTTTTCTGCGATGGAAACACAATTCCGTCTCACGGGGCACCACTTTGAGGGGTGTCTCGACGGGGGAGATCTTCATTATCTATTTTTAGAATTCATGACTATCCCACGGTTGTTCGAAGAGCGGTGAGAAACTGTTCGAGTCCACTGGTCAAACCCGCCATTCCACGGGCGAGTCCGAATTCGTCGCGCTGGCAGAGGGATCGATTCCGTTCGTTCTCGTCCCGTCGCTCCCATTCCACGTAATCGTGACTGAATTTGGCGATTTCGCCATCGCGTCATCGGCTTGTTGCCGCCCGAATCCAATCTCCTTTTTGAGCGGATCTCATCCTCAGTTTGAGTGCTCACCCAGTTTGAGTATCGACTGCTCACGATAGAGAAGATTCACAGAATCGCCGTGGCAATACTCGCCTACAAGAGTGTGCACTGTAGAACCCTTGGCGAGATCCTGCCGCCTGTCCGAGCCTCCCGCCGCCGCTCGAGGCCTTCACGCAGACGTACATTTTTCGAAAGGCCTCTAGCACGTTGCACGTTTAGTCGCCATGCTCTCTCTTATCGAATGCCAGTTGTGTGGAGCGCTCTCACTCGGAGCACGCGTATCCTGGAGCATGCCGGTCCCCTTGGCATTGGACTGTAACCGTGCTTCGGCGGGGCTGAGATTTGGGGTCGAGGAGCACAGATGACTATTTCGGATCGTTCCCTCGGGTGTCGGGTTGTGTCCGCGAGGACATTCCCCTCACCTAGGCACCGTTGGTTGGAGTTGATTCAACCCGTGTGTCCGAAAAAGGGATCAAACGACCGATTGTCAGTGCATTTCCCGTAACCGAAAACTCGATGGCGGCGGTTCGAATCTCGGCTGCTGCCGGGATGCATCACATGTGACGTGCAAGAGCGCGTCCAAGGGGTGCATCGACTGACACGATTAGGCGTCAGTCGAGAGTGGGTTCAACGGTGTCCACTCTCCTAAAAACTATGACCGGCGTCCGCGGAGCTTGCTCGCCCCTGAAGTGAAAGGGTCATCTTCGGATGAGACGCACTATAAACCATAAAAGTTCCGGCACGCGCTTAGTCACCGCGAGCTGAATTCCTGATAGCGTTACGATGTACATAATAATCGATTCTAACTAATTGTGATTTTATTTAATATTCACGAGTGCTTGAGCGAATGTCGTTCGCGGCAATGAACCGGGAGAAGTTCAAAGTTCAAAAGCTTGTACGGAGCTTCCGAATCGTAGCATGCTCTCGAAATTGCTCCGGATAGTTCAGACTTTCTCGGGTATTATCGGCCAGTTGCATTTGTGTTCCAAAATTATTTGGGATCATAAGAGTCGCAACCATTCTCGGCTCGCTTTGTGCAAAGATGATGAATGGCATTTGTTCAGCGAGTAGTTCCTCGTTTGAAGCTCATGTCTTTTACAGGTACTGCGAGAAATGTCGTCTGATCAAACCGGATCGGGCTCACCATTGTAGTGTATGTTCACAATGCGTGTTGAAAATGGATCATCACTGCCCCTGGGTGAACAATTGCGTCGCTTACGGCAACTATAAGTTCTTCGTTCTGTTTCTGGGCTACGCCATCATCTACTGCTTCTTTGTCGCCGCCACAACTTGCCAATATTTCATTTTGTACTGGACCAACAAACACGATGTGCGCGACACCGCGGGAGAGTTGACGACGGAAGGCTGGGAAAAACTCCACATCCTCTTCCTCTTTTTCTTGTCGATTATGTTCGCCATATCGTTGGTTTCGCTATTCTGTTACCATTGTTATCTAGTGACCCTAAATCGCACGACACTCGAAAGTTTCCGACCGCCCGTATTCCGGATGGGTGAGTACTACGTTTTCAGACTCCGTGTCTGATGATAGTGATCCTTGCGACGTGTGAAAACCGGCTCGATGTTAACGTTCGGAATTTCTTTAAGGACCTGATAAACGAGGTTTCTACCTCGGTCGCTTTGCGAACTTCAGGGAAGTTTTCGGTGACAACAAACGCCTTTGGTTCGTTCCTGTGTTCACGAGGTAAGTTCGGGAACCATTCCACCACGAGCACGGTCTTATGTTGAGCTTCATTCACTGAGTCGAGAGGAAAGAGCAATCGTTCGCTACCGTGAAAATGTTATGAATAGATTCATATGTCACCGTAGTAATTCACTTCCGAAATGGGTCAAGAACTGTTCTGCTGTTCTCATTCTTTGGTTTCTCTCTTAATGATGTTCATCCACGGTGTTGGTACCCATGGATTGTCAAGAAGTTGCCTGCTTGCCCTACTGTCGCTGTCAATCGTGACCCTCTAAATGGCAAACCCGCACTTTAGCATAGGTAACGGTATTGAATTCCCAACCCGGAGGGAGACCATGCGAGCAGCAGCAGGAGGCAGTGACATGGGTGAAAATGGAAACGCCTGTCTCTCGCCACCGTCGCAAAGCCTTCAGGGGCAGCCAACGCACGACTACAACAGTATGGGAGAAACGAATATGTCCATTGCAGCCAATCAAGGGCCTCAACCCCTAAGGTGAGAACGAGGCGGATTGAACCTCAAAACCCTCCTATCCCTAGGAAGCGAATTAAAACATTCGAACTAATCGAGTATAATTATCTATCACATTGTTTAGTTCCTTCTCTGAAATCGTTATCGTTGACTGATCCACCGCTCAGCTCGTATGGTCTTCGATCGGGGTGTGGGTACCAATCGAAACAAGCCCTAACCTTAGCCTTAGAGCCTCTACGCACAGCAGATCTGCTCACTGTTGCATGCCCGATGTTCTTAGTGTTCCCACCGCCGTAACTGCTTCCGTCGTTGTCTAACCATCTAACCCTGTTTAACCGAAGCCAAAATCGTTTGCAGCATGGGAGATGGGCTCTCGTTCCCACAAAGAACCGAAGACGGTGATACAGCTGGTTTGTTGTCAGCTCAAAGAAAGTGGACCACCGACGACGACTCTGAAGCCGACGATCAAGGTACACAAGCCGTTGATGCGGAGAGTTCCCGAAATGGTTGGAGGGTGGACTGGGGTTCGGCGAGTCAAAGCCGGTCCCCTTGGCATGGGACCGTAACCGTGCTTCGACGGGGCTGAGATTTGGGGTCGAGGAGCACAGATGACTATATCGGATCGTTCCCTCTGGTTTCGGGTTGTGTCCGCAAGGACCTTCCCCTCACCTGGGCACCGTTGGTTGGAGTTGATTCAACCCGTGTGTCCGAAAAAGGGATCAAACGACCGATTGTCAGTGCATATCCCGTAACCAAAAACTCGATGGCGGCGGTTCAAATTTCGACTGCCGCCGTGATGCATCACATGTGACGTCCGAGAGCGCGTCCAAGGTGTGCATCTACTGACACGATCAGGCGTCAGTCGAGAGTGGGTTTAACGGTGTCCACTCTCCCAAAAACTGTGACCGGCGTCCGCAGAGCTTGCTCGCCCCTGGAGTGAAAGGGTCATCTTCGGATGAGACGCACTAATAACTAAACCAAAACAGGAAGAGGTGGATTCAAACCCGATCCTTCCCTCGTTCAACTCGCGATGACTCTTCGTATTCGGAGCCCGCATCGCCGGTTCCATTAGGGGGCTTTGATATATAGATTGAGATCCATTGGATGCACTTGTCGGAGGAATGGGAGCGCACCGGCTCTAGAGGTTTTGCTAACAAACGCTTCTACCCTATCTCAAGACTGCGCGAGTGTGCATTCTCTGGCGCTTCTGATCAACAAGGGCAAATAGCAGTGTGACGATAAGGTATTTTCCCTTGATAATGCTCGTGTGAGAACCTGCACTCGTGACTTCTGTCTCGCCAAACGGCCACAGATGGAACATGACGGGTTCCGAAATTGTCTGAAATGTCCTGCGTGATACCGTTTAACCGACCGTATGCTGTTAGATTTTGGTTCGACCTCGTCCTTTCGTGAAATCCGTCACCGTTAGACTATTGTCCCGATTTCAAATATCATCAATTAAATGCTACCCGGCACTCTTTGAGCACGAGATCGAACAAATACACGCCACACAAGATATTAGATGTTTCCACGCTGAGTGTGGTGGGGGTTCGTTGCGATGGTTGCGGAGTTTGGACTACCAACCAGTATCGTCGAGCACATATCCACTCCATAATAATCCTATGTTGTTGTTTGCTGTTAATTTTTCTAACCGAGAATATCCTAGCTGGAATGTAGGAGTTGAACCGCTTGCTATCACGCGGAGCATCGATGTCAATCTCCATTTTTCTTTACAGAGCTGGATTTCCGTGAAGTCAAAGTAGTCAGCCATCACGGCGTCGCTTCTAAAGAAAACTCGACAGCTGGAATAACTGACAAAATGTAGCGCGTGGAGGTCGCTTAGCTACATTTCAAATCGGCGTAGGTTATTTCCAAGAACTCATACAAAACGACAAGCACACAATGGACCGATACTTGAATATTTCTTCGCGGAGAACGGCTGCTATGTAACTATATATATCATACTGAAGTAACTAACGCTCGAGGTAGGGGGTAGGGATTCTCATCGAATGCGTGAAACAAGGTGCCTGAACTCCCCGATTGAGCGAACTCGGACGGGGGCACATCTTGGGGAGAGTCTGAGTCCACCGTGAAAACTGTCGTTAGAGTTCAGAGACAAGAGTCTTTTTCGGAATTAGGGGAGCGAATTTTATATTTGAAGAGGTACCGCAATGCTTCTATCCCGCCGTTAACATTGCTTTGCTGAAGCTTCAGGGTTGCACTCTGGGGCGAGAAACGTGAGGGCTGTTTCCATGTCGCTTTAGCAATGAAAAAGTACTTAAAAATCCTTCCGTTCTGGCGTCACATCAGATGATTTGTCATTCTGGAGGAGTGTGAACATCGAATTCCGTAGAGCATACCTAACCAAGAGTTGACTTCATAGACGGACGATGCAGGGGCCGCGCCGTACGGTATTATGGTAGATAATTATGATCATCCTGAGTTGGTCTCTCCCATTGCTGTTCTCCTCTGCGTATAATTTAATTTCCATAGTCCTTTCATCTCGATTCCGAAAGGAAAGATATAAGGTGATTTTTATGGTCATTTAAACAACTACAGAACCCCGAGGAAACGTGCGTCATTTGGCTGAGTTCGAAAAATATTATTGCATAACAACCCAAGGATCAAACTATGCTGATGGAGCCAGAATTAGCTTCTAGTCAACGCTATGGCACGCCCGAACGAAATTAAGATGTATATAAGCTAATCATACTGTTATCAAATCATTCACGCATGCGTGCACTCGGCAGAGTGCATGTACGATCTTCTCACGCAAACACCCTGTGTACACTGTGGAAATAAATATCGATTGTAATCGTTCTTCAACTGCCTCTAGTTATCATTTCTATCGGCTCGCGGAGCCACCTGACGGCCGTCGAAATTCGCAGTGCCGCCACGGAATCCGGACTGAGTCCTACTTTGAAATAGATCTATGAGGGCACTACGAGAGACAGCAAGCGAGCCCCGCAGAACTACCTGTTCCAGAGAATGATAGAGAATGTGTCGATTCGGCGCTGCATACAAATCTTTATTACAAATCTCGGTGGAGGCGACTGGCCTCGAGCCGGGAATCGGGCCAGAAGAAGTGAGGCACATCTCGATTATCACTTCAATAGTCGGTTCCCTGATGTCAAAGGTCCGTTTCCGATGATGACGCACTTGATCATCGTTCGGCGACCTGGGCCGAGGCTGTCACCAGTCTTCCAGCAAGATGGACGGATCTTTCCGCCACATGTCTGCTCAGCCGATCATACCGTGACAGCCGACGAATGAGGAACTCATCCTCCCCATATTCAAGTAGAGTGACTCCTGTTTCAGGGATTTCAGGATTTTTGAAATTGATGGATTCATAGACGAATGTATGTATCGTGGTAGGGTGCATTGAAGCCCGCGAGGAAGATGGTCCGGGTAGAAATCGTCTGCGCCACACTGAGTCGGGGGACTCTCCCCTTCGGAATAAACCAATATCTGTCCTCGTACCATAAAGCGACGGTAGTCTAGTTAGGTCTCTTGAGTTCAACTAAACCCTCAGATCGGGACGCAACAAGAAGGCAGAGGAAGATTGATACGATTCCGACGTGAGGAACCACATGTGAGCACGTTTGAAACTTACACGTCACAGCGCACCTTAGAGCATATAAAGCCGCCAGAATTGAGAAACGAGAGAACGGAGGAGGCAATGGAGAGTAAAGAGTGGCAGGGGTGGCTGTTCCTTCTTCTGTTCGCGTGCCTCTCGGCTTTTTTCCTCGCGTACCTTTCTTGGATCGTGAGAGAACAAGACGTTCAGCCAGAAGGATCGATTGGTACAAAACGACGATACCCGAAGAGAAGAAGAAGAGACGAGGCGCGCGAAAGGTACTGTATGCTCTACGGCAGTGGTTCTCAAACTTTTTCGGTCTGGGCCCCACCTGATACTGACCCCGATACCCAGACCCCACCTGACACTGACCCCGGTACCCGGGCCCCAACTGGATCTTTGACACACCAGGGACCTTCTGGCCTGACTTTCAAGCCATATTTCGCATTGAGAACACTTGATTCGTAACGAGAATGATTTAGTACCTGTTCGTATGAGGCTCCATCGATGATAAGTTCTAGTTACAATGACCATGCGATGGGTGAGCGTGTCGCCGGCGGACGACGATCAGAAAATCGAAGCCGATGCTCATGCCGGTCAGTTCAAGTCGGAAGAAACTTGAGAGCTGCAATCGGATCTCAGATCTGTTTTATGCTTGTCATCGCATAAATGCAAGCTTACACAATTATGACATGTGATGATACCAAAAAAATCGTCGGGCCCCACCAGTGGGGCCTGGCCCCATGGTTTGAGAACCGCTGCTCTACGGTACGCTAACTGGCTCCGAGACCATCATATGTGGAAAGCGCGCGGTTGACGCTCCCGGGTGGACTCGGATCTATTGATCATGCTCGGGTAGTTTCCATAGGTTGTTGAGTCACTCAACTTGAGTGTCACCGATAGGAAAGGCTTTGGACTGGGCACGAATGTTGAAAAGCGGATGTGATAGGAAAGAGCTGCGACAACGGTACTCAATCGTCAGCATCTACCATCCACATCTGCCATTTCATCTCAAACGTATTTGAAGCGAGCGAGACTACCCGTGGGGTAACGTGTGGTCCTGTTCGGGGCCTCCGTCGTTGGCTCAGAGTGCCGTTGTTTGACTATGCTAGTTTCGCACGATGTTCTTCGAGGAAATTCTAATTCATTCGCTCCTCTCCCTCCAATAGCTCAGAAGAGGAATCCGCCACTCCGAACCATCAGCAAGTGCGCCACAAGCGGAAAAAGAACCGTTGGAGCAGTCCCAGCCAGAAATATCGTTGTCGTGGGACAAAATTTTGTCCTGACAACGTTGACTCATTGGCAAAGCGGTTGGAACGAGCCTCCCGCAGATTGCGCATTCTTGTAGAGCACAGTATTAATCTCAAGAATCAACGAAACTTCTTCAGATATGCCAATTCACGGATTGGTACCAACTCTTCGGTCTCTACCCAGGTCTCTAGTTGGAGTCCTATTTTAATAAATTGAGTTGTGTTTGTTAAGTTGCCTCCTCATCTCTTCCCATGGTTTCCGTTGTTCTTTGGTAAGGGCTCTCAGGGTCTGGAATTCTTTCATAGTTGCTTCTGGTGGGTCTGAGTTTGTGAAGAAGAAGGGCATTCAGAGCCACACTTGTGATGGTTGAGAGAGAATATGGCTGCTACGATCTCAAAGGTTTTCGATTCCTTGCCTGGGACGGGCTTTACAGTTGATGGGAATGGCCCTGGCGTCGGATTAGAGCGGTTTGTCGTCGTTGTTGCAGATCGATGACGTTTGAAGTCGTCGTAGATCGCGGAGCCACCTGTGACCTTGCTGTCTGGTGAGATGCACGCAGTCTCTTCATCAGCAACAGCACGGCACTTGGACTCATCCTGCATGCACATGCAGGGGAAGTAGTTTTTGTTCACTTCACTGATTGTGCGGCTGACTTTCGCCTCTTGGCAATCTGGATCACAGTCACTGTACATGAATCCATTCTCTTGAAGCGACAGGGCGAGCAGGCAGCAACAAATTGCAATGAAGAACATTTTCAACTGTACTCCGTGAGGGTTGCTGGTTTAATGAGAAATACAGCCGACAACTCCTTGGCTAGATGTGGAGCCGGAATGACCTTGGGATAGTTATCGTCTCTCCCGGGCCGAGGCTGTCACCAGTCTTCCAGCAAGATGGACGGATCTTTCCGCCACATGTCTGCTCACAAGGGAGGTACACGAATTGATAATCGCCGATTCGATCCAGATAGGTTGCATCGTATAGCTCGTTCCTAGTCTACAAAAACCCTCAGGGACCTATCGGCAAACAGGCCCTTCCTACGAAATACGAGGCTTTCGTATTTCGTATTTCTAGAATTTAGCATGGGGAAAGCCCCTAACTCTGATGGAAGAAAAATTCGATGATGGGAAAACTGAAGGAAAACTCGAAGATGATTCCAGCGGACTACAGAACATACGAAACTTTATCTCTCTCGTGATATCATGAACTTATTCTCGATGACAAAAATGATACATCATATAGAAGCAGTTAGCACATAACACTTTGGTACAGTATATACAGCGGATGAATGGCATGAGTCTACAGTCCGGTGTGGAGCAGTCTTCGTCGCACGCGAATAACATGTCTGCCAGACTCGGGAATTCTATCTCCGGCACCTCAAAACCTCCCAAGCGCCAGCCGCATAGCCACATGGGCCGGAACGCCGGATGCTGGAATTCGTTGTATATGAGCGAGTGCATACGCAGCACGTCGAGCCTCTGGTCAACACGGAAGTTGAACAGTAAACATTTCTCCGTCAATCTTCTAGCGAAGTCGTTCCACTGCCTGGAGCCTTGATCAAATCCTTGGCGACTTTCCTCTCAAGCGGTCTTACTTCATTAGCCCAAGAGAAGTCCAGATTCATGGCGGACATCTCCTGATGCAGCAACACCATCAAAGTTTGAATTCGTAGCGGCATCACTGCGAGAATATGAGAACTTGGTCCGTACACGGTTCTTCACCAGCACAGATCAAAAGACTCTCAGAGCGCGCCATGTGCCTAGAGCAGACGCGCTAAACAAGCACTCCGTGGCACCATATTCAAATGGGCGGCCGGGGAACTAGCAATAGAGAGCCGTTTCCCCATCATGGAATTTTTCTTCCATCAGAGTTAGGGGCTTTCCCCATGCTAAATTCTAGAAATACGAAAGCCTCGTATTTCGTAGGAAGGGCCTGTTTGCCGATAGGTCCCTGTGGGTTTTTGTAGACTAGGAACGAGCTATACGATGCAACCTATCTGGATCGAATCGGCGATTATCAATTCGTGTACCTCCCTTGTCAGCCGTTCATACCGTGACAGCCGACGAATGAGGAACTCATCCTCCCCATATTCAAGTGGAAAGACTCCTCTTTCAGGGATTTCAGGATTTTTTAAATTGATGGATTCATAGACCAATGTATGCATCGTGGTAGGGTGCATTGAAGCCCGCGAGGAAGTTGGTCCGGGTAGAAATCGTCTGCGCCACACTGAGTCGGGGGACTCTCCCCTTCGGAATAAACCAATATCTGTCCTCGTACCATAAAGCGACGGTAGAGTCTGGTTAGGTCTCTTGAGTGGAGGTTCAACTAAACCCTCAGATCGGGACACAACAAGAAGGCAGAGGAAGATTGCTACGATTCCAGCTAGGAGAAACTCTTCGATGAGCCAGCGATGTATGACTGCTCATACTGGGATCGGTTCTCGTCTTAGTTCAACTTATTGGGCAATGCGATGGCCAACAAAGTACTCGATGTCAGCAAGAGCAAATATTTGGCAAAAATCCGGCCCCCGATCACGTGACCTGCTCCGTTTGGCAGTGCCAGCACGTACTCCTTAAGAACAGTCTTCTTTGGGTTGCCCTGGGCGTGGATTCCGGATTAGTCGAAGATCCTGTCTCAGATTATGATTGAACCTCTTTTCGTGAATTATGGTTCAGTGTTTCGAGATGATGGGAGAAAATGTCGTGTTCGAGCTCTGTGTGTAACGCAAGATTGATCTGCACCTGCCTGATTCTGGTGTTCATAGACGAAAACGTTGTTCTTTGCGTCAACGAGGGCGGAGTAACCAGCTTCGAGACAACTGGTCAGCAAGACCTTATCCCGTTTTGAGACCACAACATACCCGAACGCTCTAACAGTGTGCAGATGCTCCGCTAGCACAAATCCCTAAAACGAGTTCGGATGTTGGAGACTACTTGAGCTTATATTGAGGCGCATACGACTGTTGAAGTCGTGATCTCACATCGTCGGCGACAAGAATTTCCAGACAAGACCGTCCGTTGTCGTGTCTCAACACCAGCTGGGGGCCGTCAGCCGTCCACATGTCCATGATGTGCTCGCGCCCAGTCATATCAGAGCAGGCCACCCTCTCAACGCTAGATGGACGACGAGAAGAATGCTAACTCATTTCCAGACATCGCATCAGTGGCGGACCGTGCCGAAGTGCCGCCCGGGGCGGATCTTGAAAAATCCGGGAAATCCAGAAAATGCCGCCCCCTGGAAGCGCCTCCGACGCGGAGCGACAACCGAAAAAACGACCCCCTATAGGGCATAGATCGGCACAAAGCCGCCCCCTCGGGAGTGCCGCCCGGGGCGTCCGTTCCTCCACACCACAGCTGAGTCGTCGTCTCACAGTGCCGACGGATCGATGAGAGGCTTGGTTCGATAGGAGGCGTTCACCTGCACTTGCATTTCTCTTCCTTATCCAGCGCGTTCTCTGAAGAAACGGGGAGCCCTCGCGTTCCTTATCTCATTCGCGGCGTCCTGTGAAATGCGGAGGTGAGATTTGTGCATAATCTCCCGTGTTTTGGGGCTAGATATACTAAAAATTGCAATAATGCCACGAAAAGAGCAAAATAGGCGAAGCGCGAGAAAACAGACGAATGAGGCACTCGCAGGCATATATGGCAAAACGCCTGAACTTCCGGGCCCTACTCATCACACTAGAATCAGAATTTTGGTTTCGAAACCATCTGAAATTTTTGAAAAACCTTCGCAAGTTGCGCTGAATACTTCGATATGAAACTCGTCGGTTGGTTCATCACAGTTCTCGCCTCGATCAGAATCGGTCAGGCTCAAAGCGCAAGCGGTATCTTGCTCAGGAGTCGTCAGATGTTGAAGTCGACTATGCAACTGTTGAAACGGGTCAAGATGATTGTAGATTACATACTAATTATAGAGCTCATAGTTACTCAAGTCGAGGTCGGCCGGCTCGCCGGGTCCCTTGTGACATACCTCCGCGGCGTATGCTGGGTCGAATATTTCCTCGCCTCAATCGTCGTTGATCAGGAGACGAGGCCATCGTGCTTCATTTCGCTTGATGAGCGTTATCTGAAAACGGCCGATTTATGATGAGGTCGGCGGGGAAGATCACGGACTTCGATGTTCGGATGCCGAAATCACTTGAGGATGGAATAGAATAGGATTACTCGATTCCGACTTTTATTCGAGACGTATAGACGTGCGTATTGACCTCGAGTCTCGAATCGACAATACACCATACTGAAGCCTCAGGATTTACGTTATCATGGAGCCTGCTATCAATCACTGTCACGCCCTTAATTTTACCCTGCAGAAACCAGTGTTTGGGATGATTCGAGAGGCGACGAGAACAGAGAGATGCTCAATGCATCTTTAAAGATGCGGAACAGACGGTTCGATGGACTCAGCACCTCTATTTTGTGTGGTCTGATGGTGACTTCGATATCGTTCTTTGACGCTCCACTTTCGAGGGAGAATGTGACGCTTGCCGCGGTTCCGCCTTGAACATAGGTGTATAGGTGTATAGCAGCATGAATTCTCAGGCAGTCTTCGAACGTTCAGAAGCCGAGAACGATTTATCCGCTCATATGATGGAAATGGATTTGCTGCGCGAACGCGATCAGACCAGAATTTCCGACCCACCGACGGCTGGGGTGAGTCCACGCGGCGAGGATGCCTGGGAAAGCCAACACTCGAGACTCGGACTCCATAATCCCCCCCAAGGGAAAAAAAGGTAATCCAGGGCCAACAGAGCAGCGTTTGGGCTGTCAGAGGACCCGAGAGCAGAGCCCTCTCCTTCGATCTGCCGCAAAAATCTTATGAAGACGAGGCCGGGAGCTGCATCCGAGCCGACCTCGACGCCAAAGAAATCGCTCCGGCGCTGATGAAATCACCGCCCGTCCCCCGAGCGCCCCCCGCAGCCGCTTGCCATCGCGGGCGACTGCAGCCCTTGTTCCCTTCGCCATGAAATATACCCCGTGTCATCAGCGTGCCGGTGGCCTCACTGGGGTACTGCACGTACTGTCGAGCGAAAGGCATGCCCATCGGTTTTTATACGAGTCACGCTGTTCAGAACCATGCTGGCATTTTCACATGCCGTGTTCTCAGGGCTTATAAGTGTGATCTTTGCAACAACGGCGGCGGAGGCTCCGCACACACAAGGAAGTAATGCCCAACTCTGAGGGATTGGAGGGAAGTCAGACCGGTGCACCGCTTTGTAGTGTTTAGGAACTCGTTCTAGGACGGCGCGTGCTCCCCGTCGTATGACTCCGTTACAGTCCCGCTGTCGCCGCAGACGGAGCTGTATGAGCTGCATATGTACATACAAGAGCCTCTAGGTACGCTTTGATTTGGGAATGAAAAATACATTCTGCATTATACCGAGCTGCTTCATCATTATTATACTCCGAAGTCCATGATGGAGACGAACGAGATTTCCAGTCTCGAGTGGTTCGTTGTGACGAGACTTCATGCCCTCGAAACTTGGGCTCCTATGGGATTAGAAACATTTAAGTAAGGCGCTAGCACCACCTTCAAACGGCGGCGGAGATCTTGCGATTTCGGGCTAAAGTTGGAATCCAGGACGTGTCTCGATGTCTGCGGCCAAACCGCCGTACCGCAGTCGGTACGACAGACGATCACGACTCCTTAGATTGCGTGGGCGGTAACAAGTAAATGCTCCGACGAACTCAGCTGGTCCCGATGCTCCGTGAAGCCGAAAGGGAAAAAGAAATTCCCAATGGGAGGAGCTGGTTTTAAATGGCCGCCGAATTGAATCATTCGGAAAATCCAAGGCCTTGCGTTGCTGACCTATGTCACATTTCCACAGGCTCAAACTTATTTACATTCATCAGGAAAGTGGTCTACATCAATCATTCCTTGAAGTACAGCTCAGTCGTTCACTCACTCAAACTCGCAAATAGTGCCTGCGCATCATGAAAGACGAAATCTCAAAGGTCGGGGACGTATGGGACTGGAGGTTTCTCGACTCCGTTCAGCGCGGGCAGGGCTTCGACGGTTGGTGGCCTTCCGATTCTCAAATCAAGAAGTTCCACTTCAAGACTACGACCTCGTGTGCGGGCGAAATCTAAAATAGAATATCTGTATTTTCAGTCAGTATGCTGATCAAGCTCCGGATCGGTGCAAGCATCTTCTTCACGGCATACATATGGGAGAATTCTAACGAGGCGTCCTAGACAACAGCTCATTCTTCCGAAATGCGTCTTAACGGGTCAGCCAAGGTGACGACTACCGTACCGAGTCGTCGTTGGTGGGAGTCCAGGGTCTAGGAACAGGGGCACTTAGGCAGAGACAGACTTAGGTGTTGGGGCTACTGCGGAGTTCAGGCGATGAGGCTTCCTTAGCCGGAGCCATGAAGGAGGAGTAGAAGGAGCAGAGGGGAAGCAAAGGTTCGGCCAGCATTCAGTACGTTACCGAATGATTCGAATCGTTGCTCATTGTGGTCATTTAGACTTTGTCTCTAGGGCTGTCATAGGCCGCAAGGTCTTTCGCTCCTTTCTGACGCCGCAGCTGGAAATGATTCCAAGCGAAGCCGAACGCAGACAGAGCGAAAAGACCTGAAATAAAGGAAGGGTTACATGAATGGCCGGGAGAATTCCGCGGATTTTCCATGGACTGCGTGGAGTCGAGCGAAATTACCATGGGCTGATTCGCTTCTTTCTTCAGAGAATTCGATACCAAAAACAAGTAGGACCAGGAACAGTTTGCAACGTCCTGTTGCCGTGATGGCTCTGATGTAGAGCGTCGGATGGTGTGCGGAACTCGTGGATATTGGACGCTATCGCCTCTCCGTTCGTCAAGTAGGCATCTAGCCATACCTGGGGTAGTTAGAAACAGGTTACTTGGAGCCTTTTCAGGTTTAGAATACAGGTAATTGAAATCTGTGTGGATCGCATTTATGATGGAACCAATGAACTGCTACACTTTCGATTCCACAACTCCGGAGGAATATTGCAGCAACAACATTGGAAGCTCTGCTCTCTTTCGGGATTCTGGCTGGATGCGTGCGACAATCTCACGACGGTGATGAGCCTCGAGATCGGCGAAGGCACCCCAAGAAGTAGAATAATGGCTGCTTGGGGTGTTATGTGGTCCGGGGTCAAAGTGATCTGTGAACGACGTGGAAGTCGAAAAAAGCCCGTAACCGTTCATTCGGCAACAGAAGCGAGGGAGGTCATCGTATCGTCCAGCAAAATCTGATCCGAGGCCGATCGTTCAAGTGGAGGCCGCTCTCTCCTTGAAGGCGTGGACGTCGCTCGGCGTCAGGATTTCCGACAATTTTTTAGAGATAATAGGGGCGTTGTCTCTCGTTATGAACTTCAAATTGACGACATACTTTGTATTCGGTTGAATCTTCTCTATCGTATATGAGGTAATGTCTCGATGGAGAAGTTCGCTCTTCTTCCATAAAGTCAGGGGAATTCCGTTGGCTTTTACGTAGACAACACGGATTCCGTCGACGGATTCCCTCTCGCCGGGCGTGAGCGCTCGCCACTGAACAATAATACGAGACTCCCGATAAGTCAGCTCAATATCCATGGCAGCACGGATAACAACCGGTTGTTCTGGGGAGAATGAACATACACGTGACTCAAAAGAAGAGATGGTGAACTCGATTGAGAACCGGATTTCGACGTCGCCTTCTTGTCCAAACAGCATCTTCGGGAGGAAGAAATGAACCCGGACTGCCGTCGAATTGACGGCAACGACTCGAACATTTCTCAGACTTGAATCCGTATCCATGCACATCCAATGCGTACAGCACTTGTCACCTGGGAGACGGTCTCCGTACGCGAGTGATGGAGGACAGGGAAGAGTGGGAGGTGGTGAACTATTGGGAGGCGGGCACCGACCTTCGCACTGAATGGATCCCCCCACGCAGACGCATCGTTGGTCGCAACGTTCAACCAGCTTTTCAGGTATCTGTTGGAAGTTGCGGCACTTCTCCCCCTTGTAAACGCACGAATTGTCTGTGGATAACATTAGACTCTGCTCGGTGAACCGTGACATTGATATTTCCTTGTTAACAAGTAAGCTTGACGGGTGCGTCCCGTGCACGATGAACTGAGTCTGAGCGCGACTCTTCAGATTCCGCTCAAACATTCGCATGATGAATCCATGAATAACGGAAGATTGATAGAAACTCACCGCTCTTGCACTTCGACGGCGGACAGCAGTTCGGAGCTTTCGGAATGAAATCGACGTCGATTACTTCGAATTCGGAGCAATCTCCAAGGTGCGATTTGCAATCGATTGGACGACGTATGGGCTTGCCGTTCACTTGACATGTACACTGTTCATGGCATTCCTTGAAGAAAGTTTCACCGACCTGAAAACATGCAAGCCCGTAAGAACTCGACAACTTCGACAGCTCTGCATTCAGCGCCAGTGGCTTAAAAGACATGATGTCCCCCAAACTACACTTTGAAGACCGAAAACCCAATTCAGAAGAGTCGGGTGATTCGATTGATTTTAGTTCTGGAGGAGCAAGGTTCTCACTTTATACTGACGTCCAACATCATCACTGCACGAGACGTTGAATTCCGGGAAAACGAGAGGCCGGTTTGTTCGGCTACCCGGCGTGCAGCAAGAGGGAACCTTGCAACACGCGTCGTCCGGCTTCGGTTGGCTTCGTTATTGGGATAAGTACCTCGCGCGAAGCTCGATGGGGTGCGTGAATCCGATAGTCGTCTGCGCGAGATGTAGTCTCAGGTCTGACCGTTCGTGTTCGCGCACTTGATCAAAAAAGGGAGCCGAATGCAATGGCCGAGCTAAATCGCAGCTCCGTGCCGAATTTTATCTCGACACTGATTGGGCAGCTGAGTAGGCTGGGGTTGAGGAATTCAGACAAGTTACTTGAGATTATTTCTACGATATCTTGATACCTTTTTAATTAATTTTTCCCTGGGTGAACCTCTCAGCCAATTTTATTTAACGTCGCCGGGACCACCGTTTAGGTATTGCTTCAGTCGACGGACCCCTGGGAAGCGCAAATGCCTCGGGCGGGGATCGAACCCGAGACCCACATATCTTGAGTCGGGCACGTTTGCATGTCACCACGACCGCCGACACCCAAGGTAATCTGGCAGGATCAAGAGACGTTCGAAAACTACAAATTGAGGTCTTGGCCTCAAGACAGCGGACATTCTGCATACACGCGCCCTGAGGAGTGCTCTGAGGACTTCGGTGATTCCTCGGACGCTCGAGTTGTTATTCGAAACGCCCGCTGGAAGCAGGCGAACAGCCGCCCGCGGCGGGCTCGCATCCCGGACTATTACGATGCCGCCAGTGCCGGACGATGGATTTCGACGAGCGGGTGTAGTTTAGTTTGCGAACACAACGCCTGGCGGAAACTTTATCGGAGTCTGCGCGCCTCGGCCTGGTGTTTCTGACGTCACTGGTAACGTGTTTTCCGCTCTCCGCTTTTCAGACGCCGGTGACGACGAAACACTTGTTTCGGCTGTCTCGGGTGAAAGGAGCTGCTGAGGTGAGTCAAATGTCGACGGAGTACAAATGAATACGAGATTCTCGAGAGAGAGTCCGACCTATCGTGGTACTCCGGGTTCCTAGGTTGCCATTAGGCCGTTCTCGTTTCACTGCCTTCATTCAGACATCATCACACACTGTCTTTCATCATTCTCAAGTAAGGGGCAGGCAGGCTATAAAGGACGAATGAAATCTAACAATAAATGATTTGAGACAACGAAGCCCGGACAGTCAGCTGGGTCGAGTTGCTTTCTGGCGCAGTCGACATTGGTTGAACAATGGTGTAGATCACAGTCCGGATCCAGGGGGATGAGCTACCAATCGCGAAAGACTTCGTGGTGACAAGCTATAAACAAGAAGGGGATGGCGATTGGCTCGCACTGGATGCAGATTCGAGGGCCGAGTTTAAAGAGTTAGTGAAGGACAAGCTTCCCAAGCGGTCTCTTGAGGAGCATCTTGCCTTGCGAGAGTTCCGGGTGAATGTTGTGTCCGGGGCAGTCAAGAAAGTTGGCGATAGGGGATCGACCGAGCGAGCAACCGCTAAAATTCGGCACGACACTAAGGTCGGAACCACAGTTGGCAACGAAGCCGTACCTGAAGTAGTCATCCAGTTTGCAAAGGCCTTCGCCAGAGAGGTGGCTGCCGAGAAAGTTCGAGCAAAACCGTCTGTATTCCGCGGGCAGTCAGATAAAATGACACCGGAATTGTGGATCACTCAGTTCGAGAGGTTCGCAGGGAATCGGGATTGCTTCGATTTGGTCATGCTTTTAAGGGAGAATCTCTCGGGGGTCGCTCTCACGTGGTACAATTCGGCAATCACGATGTTGGGCTCGGAGGCTTCGTGGGCAACCTGGAGGGACCGGTTTTTGGCGGCGTTCCCGTCAGATCATCTACGGGACGCAGAAATCGCTTCGAGGTATATGTTCAAGGAGGAGTCCGGGAGCCTGTTGGAGTATCTGTTCGAGAAACAACGTCTTCTTTTCCGGGCGAACCCGACAGCCTCCGACCGGTCGATTGTCCAAGCGGTGTTACTCGGGTTGCCGTTCTACATACGACAACAGTTCAAGATCTTGCGGTCGGATACCATGGCGGATGTCATGAAGAACGTGGATATCATATCCGTAAAGATCAACAAAAGGGACACCCCTGGCAAAGCGAGTCCAAGCAAGACGAGTCCGAGCAAGCAAGCTACTGTTAACATCGCTTGCATCGATCACGGCACTGAAGAGGACATCGATGACAATCCTTTAAACGAATAAACGGGGGTTCCGTCTCGACCCCGCAGTCGTCAAGGGAGATCGTTCTGTTGAGTGGAACTGCGTTGCCGACCATGACGGTAACTGTTAAGGGCGGATCCACGGTGCATGCTGTCCTGGATTCTGGGGCGACGGTGTCGATGATTGATCGGGCCGCGGTCAGCGGGCTGCACACGCGACGTGGGTCGGCAGTAAGAGTTCAGGACTATTGGGGAGTGCAGCAAGAACACGATGAATAGTGTGCTGTCTTGATTCGCATTGGCGAGGAGGCGAGAACGGTGGAATTCTTAGTCGTGGACGATCTGAGGTTTGACATGCTCGTTTCTCGACGGGCGATGAAGCAATTCAAGCTGAATCTACACCACGATGACACTGTATCGTTCGGAGAAGAGTGTCAAAACAGACTTCCGCTATCGGCACGAGCGAGCCCGAAGCAGGCTTTCGATACGTTCAGCATCAATTCGGTTGGGGACATTGAGACTTTCTTTCCGGGTGTAATATCTCAGACTCCGTACCCCCGGCCGGTACAAAAATTTGCTGTCCCGTTTGTGTTGAAAGACACGACACCGATTTGTAGGAAGCCCTACACTCTGTCGCGAGCAAAAAGGGTGCTGATGGAAAAGGAGTTGGAGGAGATGCTCAAACATGACGTGGTTCGGGCATCGACGTCTGCTTTTGGGAGTCCTTGTACAATGGTTCCGAAAGCGGATGGTTCTTGGAGATTCGTTACGGACTGCAGGTTACTGAATCAACAGACCGAGCTGCTGAGTTGGCCCCTCCCGCGCATCGATGACGTAATCGCGGAGACTGGTGGCTGTAAAGTTTTCTCTACGAGCGACTTACTCAAGGGTTACCGGCAGCAGCCATTGGTGGAGGAAACCAAACATTTCTCGGCTTTTGTCACTTTCGAGTATAATGTGAATCCTTTCGGATGGAAGAACGCTCCGAAGTTCTTCCAAAAGATGATGGACACCGTCATGCGTTCGCATCGGGGATACGCAAAAGCCTACGTGGATGACATAATTGTATTTTCGGAAAAGGAGAAAGAACACCAGCTCCATCTAAAGAAAGTTCTGCAGTCGCTTGAAGAAGCGTCTTTGAAGATCAACGCAAAGAAGTCAAAATTCTTGTGCTCAGAGGTTGTCTTCCTTGGTCGAAAGCTGGATGGCAAGACAAAGGACACGAAAGACGAGTCGGTTGATCGGGTGCGAAGCATGGCTCTACGCCTCTCTACGGACTGGAATTAAGGTCTGGGGTAGTAAGGGGCAGGCAGGCTATAAAGGGCGAATGAAATCTAACAATAAATGATTTGAGACACTCTCTTTCATCATTCTCATCATCACACTCTCTCTTTCATCATTCTCATGATCACACTCTCTCTCTTTCATCACTCTTGAGCCAAAACAGCTCCTCTATGGCCCACGCCTGTGAACGCTCGAGCTTCTCCAGGAATGCAACGAGGAAACCCACCTGACGACTTGCCTCCGTCTTTCGAGAACCGTTTTGGACTCGAAATAGGGGTGTTATACGTGTCGCTTACAAGGGATATCTCAGAACTGTTCCGCGCCAGGGATGGGCGGTAATTGAGATTTCAATTACGAATTAATAATTAATTACTTTTTAATTGCTAATTGGTAATTGTGGCAATTACGGGATCTTCCGAGGTAATTCATAATTATCAATTAATTACTCTGGCTTTTAATTGATCACGATCAGCAATTACTTTTCAATTACTTTCCAATTACTTCCTCCGGAGACTAGTGCACCGATATCTCAAAGGAAAGCGATGCACATCGGTAAGATGTGCTTGCATCGAGAAGTGTGACGCAACGTCGCGACGTTCCATCTTTCTCGAGACGGAACTTGCGGACATTTCGCAATTGTGCTCGTGTGGTTTTGTTTGGCTACGGTGCCGGCGTCCGATCTCGAGGGGTCCGTTGGAAGAACCTCGTGGCACGGTGCCACTTACAACGGTTGTGTCAAATTTCGTGGTTTCGCTGTTCATCTCAGTAAGTAATGGGAATAAGCGTAATGGCATACCATGTTTTTCACCTGCTGCGTCGTCGAAGGCGTCAGGATGAGAAAATCAACCCCGATGCTGATTGATCTCATATTGTGATGATTCCCCGCTGAGTTTGATCGACAGTCGCGATAAACTACAGTTCACAGCCATCCCTGCACCCACATCGAGGGAATCGATATAATACTTCAATGATTTCAGAGTACCGAGATGAGTTCCTCAGACGAAATCGAACCTGAACCTCACAAAGATGAAGTTCAACCTACATCTCCGAAAGCAGACGAATCTACGAACTCGCGTCCCCTGCCCGCTGTTCTGAATCCTAGAACACAGCTTTTCGAGGTGGTTTCGATAGCTGAACAAGCAAATGAAGAGACAGGTAGAAGAGCAGCAAGAACCTCTGTGATCGCCAGGTGCCGGTGTTGCTTGAAAGCCATTTCGGGCCACGTTGAAGTGACATCCAACTTTGTTACCCATCTAAAACGCATGCATCCGGAGAAGCTCGACATGTTGGAACAGCGAAAGAAAGTAGACGAAAATCGGAAACGGATGAAGGTGGAAGATCACGAGAGCCAGCCTAAGGTGATTTCGTTCTTCAAAAAAGCTCCTCCAGCGGTACAGGACAAAGTCGACGCTGCTATCATGAGTTACATCGTTCATGCTCGGTGTCCCCTCAGTACGGTGGACAAGCCGCATTTCGTCAACTTGGTGAACGTGCTGGCCGCGGTTCCGTCCATGAACGTCAGCGTTGTGTCGCGCCGCGTAGTTACTCGGAGGCTGGACTCGCGCTTTGAGGATATGAAGGACCACATACGGAAGAAAATCGCGGCCGTGGATCATGTTGCATGCACCGCCGATATTTGGAGCGCCCAAGGACGAAGTTTCATGGGTATTACCCTCCACTATTTCGATGAACAACTTCAAAGGGTCCGTCTTGCGATTGCCTGCAAACGTTTCAAGGGCAGTCATACTTTTGACGCTACCGCCAACTCGATCGAGAGCATCTTCGAAGATTTCGGATTGTTGGTCTCACGTGTCAAGCTTCTCACAACCGACAACGCGACAAATTTCGTGAAGGCATTTCAAGAATTCAGCTCAAGTTCTTCTGACGGCGAGGATCTCTCGGGCGAAGCTTCAATTTCAGAAGCGAACGACGGCAGCACAAACGAAACAGCTGACGTAGAAATTTCGCTCATGCCCGATTACACCCTCGAACAGTCGTTCCGATTGCCTCCCCATGAACGTTGCGCTTCGCATACCTTATCTCTGGTTGTAGTGAACGACACGAACCTCAGACACTTCACCAGTGCAGATGAAGTTGGTTTCGCGGACATCTGTCGCAGCGCGCTGGGGAAATGCACTTCCTTATGGAATAAGATAAGCAGATCACACCAAGCACGTGAAACGTGTGAGCTTCTCCTCAAGCGGATTCTCGACACGCCAAGTCCGACACGTTGGAACTCGCTCTTTGATTCGCTCAAAGATCTTCTGAGGGACAGACGAGAGGATCTGAACAATCTGATGATGAGACTGAAAATCCGGAAGTTTTCCGTGGAGGAATACAAGTTTCTGAACCTCTACAGAGATTGTGTGGAGCCCATCGCAAACACCCTGGATATCCTCCAGGGCGACGAGACCGTCGCTTACGGGTGTTTGCTGCCGGCAATCCGCCAACTGTGCTCGCAACTCCGGCAACTTAGAGGCTCCGTCGGAATATGTGAAGTTTTACGTCGTCGCGCCTTGAACGCAGTGGAGAATCGTTTCGCCGATCTACTTGACGCTAGTTCGAGTCGCGGCGAACGAGCGCTGGTGTCGGCAGTAAGCCATCCTTTTTTTAAACTAAGATTCCTGGCGCCACATGAGCGAGAAAACGCGAGGAACCGCTTCACGGCGGCCGTGAAGAACCTGCGTGGTCCGTCTGACAACGCTTCTAGAAGTAATTTGCCCGCAAAATCTCCAAACTGTTCCAAATCAGGTCCGCTCGAGAGCTTTTTTCAATTCGATGAGGCGGGCGAGCAAAATAGTACCAACGAATTCTCTGATGGCGATCTCGAGGTTGAGATTGCAAAGTATCTTGCGGACGACCAATCCGACTTGAATAGCCTCCGCAGATATGAAAACATTTCAGAAGTTTTCAGAGTTCTCAATGTCGGGCTCCCATCATCCGCACCTGTGGAGCGTCTTTTCAGTTGCGGTGGATTGACGTTGACCGATCTGAGAGGGCGCCTCAGCGATTCGCATCTAGAGATGCTTGTGTTGTTCCATTATAACAATTACGAGTTTAAGTAGACGAAATCACGGTAATGCGTCGGCGAGAAGAGTCACATTAATTAAAAACCTGTACCGATGATCACTGTCGGAAGTTCCGACAGAATAAAAGAAGTTGTGACAAGTGGGGTGTTGTCACTCTTTGCGAGCGGGAATTAGCATTGCTTGAACTCTTGAGAGTAGTTGAAAAGTAATTAGAAAGTTTTTTGAATGAATGATGATTCTCTTTATTACAAACAATAAAGGGGGGTGGGGTTATACTTATCAGCAGTCATTGGCAGTATATTTCCTTGTAAGTCTCCAGGCAAAATGAGACATGACATACTCTTTAGTTGCGGTAGCGCGTGCGCTGTAAGTTGTACCGCGTCTAGCAGAGGAAGAACATCTGAAGAATTTCTCTGAAAGCTCACGGTTGGACGTTATGGTTTTGAAGATTCGTAAGTCGTTTTCCATCAACATATCAGTTATGCTTTGGACATCGATGGAAGACGTAGGTACACCGCATCTGTTCTCAACTCTCTTGACAAAGTAACGCTGAGTTTTCTCAAGCTTTTCAATGAGATATTTGTATCGAGGGTACCAGACTGGCGAGGCGTATAGTAACGCGGGAAGGATTATCATCGAGTAGATCTTGAGATAGGGCTCAGGTGTCCTGACAGAGAAACAACGGAGGGCGAAGTTGATCTTCATTGCCGCGGTCTTGACGACAGAGTCTACGTGATGCTTGAAACTGAGGTTGTTGTCGACGTTTACACCTAGATCTTTGACAAGTTCCATGCGGGTGACGTCGATGCCTTTGATCGTGTAAGGGAGGAGCAACTTGTCATTACCAAAGCGGATATGTTGACACTTCGCTGTGGAAAGTTTGAGATCGAGGCCATCAGCCCAACTAGTGAAAGAGTCGATAGCAGACTGGAGAGTTCTGTGATCGTCGAGGCATTTGATTCTAGCGAACAACTTGAAGTCATCTGCGTAGCCTTTGACGAAGACGGAAGGGAAACCTCTCAGGCAGGCAGATACGGAATTCACGTAGCAGACAAATAGGCAGGCTCCGAGGCAGGTCCCCTGAGGGCACCCGGAGGTTACGGCGCCAGGCGTACTGAGGGCCGAACCAACCTTGACTCGAAACGTTCTCCCCGCGAGGTAGGCTCGTATCCAGTTCCGAATCTTCATGCCGACTCCGAAGGCTTTGAGTGATTCCAGAAGTTTGCTGTGCGTTGATGACTCAAAAGCGCTTTTGAAGTCGAACATTATCATATCGACTGGTACACCATCGTTGACTGACAGGGCAACCTCATTGTAAGTTTCTAGAAGTTGGATAGTGGTTGACTTGCCTCTGCGGTATCCGAATTGTGATTCAGAGATGAGATGATGGTACTCTGCGTTCTTCATGATGGCGTCTACGATAATGGACTCCATGATTTTGCAGGATATTACTGTCAGGGACACGGGGCGCTTGTTCTCGGCAAGCGATTTCTTTCCCTTCTTGTGAACTGGAACAACTACAGATTCCCTGAATTTTTTCGGGACAATACCGGAATTAATCGAACGGCGGAAGATCAATGAGAGAGGCAGGGATATTGACCATTTGATCTTCTTGAAGAAACCTGAAGGAAATCCGTCAGGTGTAGTACTCCATTTCGTGGGCATTCTTGAGATGGCCTGCCGAACGCGGTCTTCAGAGAAATCAACATCCTGTAGACAGCAGGATTCACTTGTATGCCCAGTTATTGTCGGGTTAGGAGCGTGAACTGGGTTAGCTGGGTATGTATGTTGGAAATGAGATTTCAGTAGTTCTGCTTTCTCGAGATCAGCAGTGACTGACTGCAGCGTGACAGGGTGTATGAGGACAGCGAGGTCGTCCCTGACATTCAGTCGGTTCTTGGCGTAGTTGAAGAATTTGGATGCATCTCCAGATGATGAGATCTTGTGTTCGGTGAGACACCTCTGTCGACGGACGATCCTTTCGAGCTTAGCTCGAAGAGTATTGGTCAACGACGGGTCTTTGGATGAGCGAATTTTGTTCTGAAGTCTTGAGATGGCGAGGTTGATGGGCTTGAGACGGCTCCTCGTAGTACCTACGTGAAGGTCGACGAGAGTGTCGAGGTAGCTGATGAGAGATTCGTACATGTCTTCTGCAGTATCACACGACGAGAAAAAGAGACTCCAGTCAGTAGCTAGAAGACTAGCCTCAATGGATTCATAGTCTCCGTGTGAGAAATCACGTCGCGACGAGAAAACAGAGACGGGATGCACCCAACTCAGCCGGCATTTGATCATCATATGGTCAGAAGTTAATGGGGGATTCTCAACACTTGTTGATCCAACCCCGACTGGGGATCCAGGGGATGTAAGGAGAAGGTCGATGAGAGATCCACTCAGGTTACGAGTACTCTTGTCAACATGTTGTTCGAGTGAGTGAAGATCGCAGAAATCCAGAAACTTGCGCTCTTTGGATCCCAGAGATCGGCAGGCCCTGGTACTCCAATCTATCTCAGGTAAATTCATGTCTCCCGCAATAACAACCGGGGTGTCATCAATGACGAGAGTTTCGAGATCGTTCAGAAACCTCATCCATCGTGCCCGGAGACGTATTTGGTGGAATGTACACGGACAAAATTCTAGTGGAGAAAGGACTAGCCAGGTCGACGCATATAATCTCAGCGTTCGTTATGACGTCAGGAGACATGGACGGAATCCTACTGTCAATCAGTATGGCCACCCCTCCTCCCCTAGATCCCCTGTCTCTTCGATATACAGAATATCGGCCTCCTAGGGAAAGTTCGGCATCCGTAACGGAGTCTACACCAGCCCATGTCTCCTGCAGGCATACAATGGATATACGGTTCGACTCACAGTACTTGCTTAGCATATCACATTTTCCGGGTTTAACGATTGATCTACAGTTGAGGGAGATGAGAACGATGTCAGGTACTTTTGAGTTGTGATCTTCCGACCTCAACGATAGTCATTGTGTTTTGCGGGGTTGATTTGCGCTGTGGCTGGGAGAAACATGCTGGTAAGTTTCGGCTACCTTCTCTTGGTTGAAGACGCCGCGGTAGGGCTTGAACAGAATGTTCCGTTCCCACGCTGTGGGAGAGTTGAGGACGTGAAAAAGATCGAGAGGAACTTCTATGCAGAAAGAAGATATATCCTCTCTGGCAGATTTCAATCTGTGGACAGCAACGATTTTGTCGACAGTTCCACTTGCATGCTCATGTAGGGTTCTCGCAGTAACATCAGGCCTTATGTTCGACACAAAAAGCATCTTCGTTCGAACACGGGGGGGAGCTGCGAGACCGTTGTTGTTATCAGCAGAGCGCTCTCCTGCAGACAAAGGAGCTCGTGTTTTCACGTGAGGTCGTGATTCTATCACAGGAGAACGAGGCACTATCAAAGTATCCTCGGAGTCAGGGTTGGAAATGTGATTGGAACGAACACTCTTCGACGACGGATGCTTCCCATAATTGCCAGATTTTGGTCGGGCTTCTTCATTAGGAGGTCGTTGATCAGCATCTCCAGACGTGCGCTCTTTCGAGGTTGAGAAAGAAATCTTGCTTCTAGTTTTCTTCACGGTTGGATTATTCTTCGTTGTATTATTCGTGCTGGTATGTTGATTCGTGGTTTCTGTAGGGTTGTGAAGAGTTGGTGAGTTTTCGACTGGGTTTGGAGTTAGATCGGGGAGGAGCCCATGTTTCAGAATAATATTTCTCAGTGCCTCATTCTCACGCCTGTACCGAGATGCTTCCGAAGCTGAGGTAAGCAACCTGGCCCTTAGCTTGTCTATTTCGGCACTTAGGAGACCGATCTGCTCATCGCTGCTCTCAGACACCAGTCTTAGGATCTTGTCATCCTGGAGATCAATTCTGCGCTCAGTTTGAGCATGACACAGCTTGCGAGATAGAACCTCAGAATTCAGAGACACACTCAGGGAATCGAGTCTGCGGCACACGGGACAGCTGGTGCCAGCGGACGAAGCCGAAAGAACACATGAGCATCGATCGCACAGAACGAGTTGATCCAGACTTGTCACAGAACCAACGTCAGTCACCGTCCGTTTTCTGCGCGGGGTGCACGGAGCAGTTGGGATAGAACTAGCACTCGCAGAGTCCAAGACCGGAGGGATCAACGGCCGTCTTTGAGCGTGAGAACTATCGTCGTCTTCGCAAAGGCTCGGAGGACATCCAGGAAGTGCAGGGAAGTCATCTTCTATTGATGCATTGGTCGAGCCAGCACACGTCAATTGGAGATCGAGCTGTACCTGGGGTTCCGAAGTTCCAGATGATTCTCGAATAGGATGGCTGTCGGTCTCAGGGAAGGATTTGCCATCAGCACATTGAGTACATCTGAACACGAAACCAGAGCTATCGTCTTTGGCCAGCTTGAGTCTCTTCGGAGAGATACATTTTTTATGAGTTCTGGACTCATACAGCGAGCACACCATGGGCTTAGCGTTGCCATGGATAGCTTGCGTGCATCGGGGGCAGACATTAGGATCACACAGACTCTTCACACTCATGACGGAAGAAATCTGACAGATAGTTCACTGTGGACTAGCAGGTGTTCGTAAGGTGGGGAAGCTAGTCACTGAATACGAAGGAAAACTAGGAAAATTCCATTTTTTCCGGAGTTGTCGGAAAACACGTCTTGTCGCCGGCACGTAGCAGACGACGAAAGTAATTGAGAAAATAATTGAAATTACCGGGTAATTAATTTCATTTGCTAAAAGTAATTTGTAATTGTAATTGGGCTGAAATTTTCTATCGGTAATTACTAATTGGCAGGGATGGGCGGTAATTGGGAGTTCAATTACAGATTACTCGTCAATTAATTTCCAATTACTAATTGGTAATTGAACAATTACGCATTTTTTCACGCAATCAGCAATTGGGAATTAATTACTGACACGTGTTCTGAAATTGGATTGTAATTGTTTCCCAATTACTTTTGAATTACTCCTCAGATCGCATTGGAGTCCGCGAATGGGGAATTTTCCAGAGTTTGAAATTCTTTCTCGCCTCTAGAAACCCACGGACGGTTGACCAGACAGAGTCCCGAGTTGAAAGTTGACCCGCGGATGTTTGATGATGCGAGTGGAGACGTTCGATCCTCCAAGTTTCCCTCCTTCCCCTTCATTGCTTTGACCTCAGAGGTCGACTCACTGACGAACATTCGGAGATGCTAGTGCTGTTTCATTACAATAAGTTCAAATTCGAGTAGTTGGCTCATTTCTTGAAGTTTGTGACGAGAGCAAAAACTAGGGTCCGATCATAAAAAAATACCGCAGCAGAAATAAATGCTCAGGGTTGAGAGGGTTTGAGGCTGAAGTTATGCTGAGTTCGCTTTTACCATGAATACGACGAAGCGCCGTAGACCTGTCTGTGGCTCAAGTTCGTAACTGGTCTTTTTGAGCAATTTAAATCAAAAGCGATCGAAATGTATTTGAAAATCAATTGAGGAGTAATTGAAAAGTAATGAATTACTGGGTAATTAAATACTGTGGATCGAAGTAATTCGTAATCGCATTTGACCTTATTTCCCTGACGGTAATTATTAATTGGTAATTCTAATTAGCTCTGAAAAGTAATTGCGCCCAACCCTGCTAATTGGTAATTTTAATTACTTTGTGACGTAATTATGCCCATCCCTGTTCCGCGCCGATCGAGTTGGGCCACCGCGGAACTTTTAGATCCCACCGAGGTATGAATCGTGGCATATGTCCTCCGTCCCAATGGGCCGTCTCCTCGGAATGACCACCTCAAAAGTCGGGTAATGACAAGGGATATGACTATTCCGTTTACTTGAAACGCCTCTAGAATCACACCAAGATGAGATATCGAGTTCTACCTGGCTAAAAACTTATAAAAGAAAACTCAAATCGCGTCGTGACCGGTACTACGACGAATTTTCCCGCTCTCTCAAAAATAGACCTTCAAAACTCTTGAGATTTGTCAACAGTCTCTGTGGTCGGGGAAAGTCTGGAGGAACAAAAATTCCGTCCTCCCTCGTTGTTGATGATGCTGTAATCGAGGAGCCCCAATTGATCATTGAGGCCTTGAATGAACACTTTGCCAACGTTTTAACTAAAACTACTGCTCATCTAAGTCGTGACCATTCTTCTGAGCTCCCCGGTGATGACGCCCTGGCTCATCCGGTAGGAGGATTCCCTCTCCAAGAGATCGAACCTTCTGAGCTCCTTGCTGTAATCAAAGAGATGAAAACCGACCTTGTCGGTTCTCTTGACACAGTACCTAGCCGGATCATTGCTGACTTCGCATGCCTGCTCCTTGAGCCTCTTACTACTGTTTTCAATATTTCAGTGTCTACTGGTATTTTTCCGGATGATCTCAAAACGGCATTCATTCTCCCATTGTACAGGGGGCACTAGCGTAGCCAGGGGGGGGCCGAGGGGGCCATGGCCCCCCCCCAAGATTTTTGGATCGCCCATAGGGCTCCATGTTAAAGCTCAGCATCATCGTCCGTTGCCCCCCCCCCCCCCCAAGATGGTGCAGAAATGGTCTTGGCCCCCCCCAAGAAAAAATCCTGGCTACGCGCCTGACAGGGGGAGTGGATCCAGATCCGATGCGGGCAGTTTTAGACCCATATCACTTGTCTGCTTCTTGTCCAAGCTGTTCGAACGTGTTGTAAAGCGACAGTTTGAGAGTTTCCTCAATGGCATCAATTTCTTCAGTCCAAACCAATTCGGTTTCCGTTCTGCTCTATCAGCGGACATTGCTTTGTCCAACATATGGCACGAGGTTGTCATGACGGCCGAAAAGGGAAAATGTTGTGTGAGCGTTTTCCTCGATGTTGCGAAAGCGTTCGATTGCCTTGATCATGGCATATTTGAGTCCATTCTCGGAAGACTGGGGTGTACCAGTAGGTGTGCTCAGTGGTTCAGATCAGACTGAGTCACGGAGACACTGCGTAAGACTTGAGGGTCTGGTATCCGGGCCTGAATCTATCTCTATGGGTACACTCCAGGGATCCGTTCTAGGTCCATTCGTATTCATAGTGTTCCTCAACTACGTCATCCGCTGTGTTGAGAGAGATGTCCCATGTAGACCGGTCGTCTATGCTGACGACACTTCTCTCCTATTCGAGGTTGATGTCTGCAATGGCAACTTGGGAGAGCTCGGGTCTATTGAGAGAGGTGTCCAGACCGCGATTGGGCATTTCAATAGACTAGGATTGGTTTCCAACTCCAGTAAGACCAAGGCTGTAATTTTACAGAACTTTCGCAGATACCGGTAATATCGACCAGGAAATCGACGCCTCCATAGAATCAAACGGACCCACGGACGAGTTTGAGGCGTCCCTAACATTAACTCCTCACGGCAATACCAGTGCTTTGCCGGCAGCACTGAATGCCACCTTGGCTGCGTTGCAGGCAACAAGCACGCCGGCTGAACGCCGATTCAGCTCGGCACGCCGTGCACGTGGCTACTGGCAAGAGGCGAAGAATGACAAACGCTTCGCGAATTAATCATCAGTTCTCGAGGAGTTTCCTAAACCAGAGCAAGCCGTGGGTGGATTTGATGGCGAAAAATCCCATCACTTCCACGAGCCGTCCCGAAGCCGCATAGCTATAACATGGGTCACGCATCTATGCCGTCGGAATGCAGGCAATAAGCCAATTATAGTCAGTTTTTCAGATGATGAGTTGACATACACTCGGCAGAATGCATGTACGATCTTCTCACGCAAACACCCCGTGTACACCGCGGGGCGATTTGAACGTTTTCTCGGACACACGGGCGGAATCAGCTTCAGCCGACGATGACGAGAAAGTTCTTCAGGTCACACTGGACTGAGTCCTACTTCGAGGTTGACGAATCGAGCTGCCAACCGAGCCTCTCGATGCCAGGGGGTCAGCCTCGCTCAAGCTCAGCTACAATCCCTACATGAAGGAGCCCGCTTCAGCTCGGACGCATGGACGAGGGCGATGCATTTTGGACACCTGGAGCTAGGGGATATAGCACATCCTCATTTGCGTTGTTTCCGGTACGAAGGCTGAATCTGGAGCCGTTGACTTCATCACATGTCGATACAGCAGAATGTGCAAAGAAATAGATCTATGAGAGCACTATGAGAGAAAGCAAGCGAGCCCCGCAAAACTACTTGTTCCGGAGAATGATAGAGAATGTGTCGACTAGGTGCTGCATACAAATCTTTATTACAAACTTTGGTGGAGGCGACTGGCCTCGAGCCGGGAATCAGGCCTGGAGAAGTGAGGCACATCTCGATTAACACTTCAATAGTCGGTTCCCTGATGTCAAAGGTCCGTTTCCGATGATGACGCACTTGATCATTGTTCGGCGACCTGGGCCGAAGCTGTCACCAGTCTTCCAGCAAGATGGACGGATCTTTCCGCCACATGTCTGCTTACGATTAGCCGATCATACCGTGACAGCCGACGAATGAGGAACTCATCTTCCCCATATTCAAGTGGAGTGACTCCTGTTTCAGGGATCTCAGGATTTTTGAAATTGATGGATTCGTAGACGAATGTATATATCGTGGTAGGGTGCATTGAAGCCCGCGAGGAAGTTGGTCCGGGTAGAAATCGTCTGCGCCACACTGAGTCGGGGGACTCTCCCCTTCGGAATAAACCAATATCTGTCCTCGTACCATAAAGCGACGGTAGAGTCTGGTTAGGTCTCTTGAGTCGGGGTTCAACTAAACTCTCAGATCGGGACACAACAAGAAGGCAGAGGAAGATTGCTACGATTCCAGCTAGGAGAAACTCTTCGATGAGCCAGCGATGTATGACTGCTCATACGGGAATCGGCTCTCGTCTTAGTTCAACTTATTGGGCAATGCAATGGCGAACAGAGTACTCGATGTCAGCAAGAGCAAATTTTTGGCGAAAATCCGGCCCCCTATCACGTGACCTGCTCCATTTGGTAGTGCCAGCACGTACTCCTTAAGAACAGTTTTCTTCTGGTTGCCCTGGGCGTGGATTCCAGATTAGTCGAAGATCCTGTCTTAGATTATGATTGAACCTCTTTCCGTGAATCATGATTCAGTGTCTCGAGATGATGGGAGAAAATGTCGTGTTTGAGCTCTGTGTGTAACGCAAGATTGATCTGCACCTACCTGATTCTGGTGTTCATAAACGAAAACGTTGTTCTTTGCGTCAACGAGGGCGGAGTAACCAGCTTCGAGACAACTGGTCAGCAAGACCTTATCCCGTTTTGAAGCCACAACATACCCGAACGCACTTACAGTGTGCAGATGCTCCGCCCGCACAAATCCCTAAAACGAGTTCGGATGTTGAAGACTACTAGAGCTTATATTGAGGCGCATACGACTGTTGAAGACGTGATCTCACATCGTCGGCGACAAAGAATTTCCAGACAAGACCGTCCACGTCGTGTCTCAACACCAGCTGGGGGCCGTCAGCCGTCCACATGTCCATGATGTGCTCGCGCCCAGTCATATCGGAGCAGGCCACCCTCTCAACGCTAAATGGACGACGAGAAGAAGGCTAACTCATTTCCGGACATCGCATTCATATAATACTCATCACATTAGAATCAGAATTATGGATTCATAACCATCCGAAATTTCTTAATACCCTTTGCAAGTTGCGCTGAATACTTCAATATGAAACTCGTCGGGTGGTTCATCACAGTTCTCGCCACGATCGGAATCGGTCAGACTCGAAGCGCAAGCGGTATCTTGCTCAGGAGTCGTCAGATGTTGAAGTCGACTATGCACCTGTTGAAACGGGTCAAGATGATTGTTGATTACAGACTAATCATAGAGCTCATAGTTACTCAAGTAGAGGTCGGCCGGCTCGCCGAGAGCCTTGTGACATACCTCGGCGGCGTATGCTGGGTCGAATATTTCCTCGCCTCGATCGTCGTTGATCAGGAGACGAGGCCATCGTGCTTCATTTCGCTTGATGAGCGTTATCTGAAAACGGCCGATTCATGATGAGGTCGGCGGAGAAGATCACGGACTCCGATGTTCGGATGTCGTATGCCGACGTCACTTGAGGACGGAGTAGAATAGGATTGCTCGATTCCGACTATCATTCGAGACCTATCGACGTGCGTTCGCAGTGAACTGACCTCAAGTTTCGAATCGACAATACACCATACTGAAGCCTCAGGATCCACGTTATCATGGAGCCTGCTATCAATCACTGTCACGTCCTTAATTTTGACCTGCAGAAACCAGTAATTGGGATGATTCGAGAGGCGACGAGAACAGAGAGATGCTCAATGCATCTTTAGAGACGCTGAATAGACGGTTCGATGGAATAGGCACCTCTATCTTGTGTGGTCTGATGGTGACTTTGATATCGTTCTTTGACGCTCCGCTTTCGAGGGAAAATGTGACGGTTGCCTCGGTTTCGTCTTGAACATAGGTGTATAACGGGGCTGATTTTCCGGACTCCTGGAAAAAGCACATGACCCGTGACCGTATCGATCGCTAGGTCTCACGGTGGTGCCAGAAGCAATTTCTCAAGCTGTTCATGTCTCACAAAAACCGGTTTAGGGCAATAAGATCACCTCGACAAGTTTCTTCGGCTCGTCTGATGATCCATCTGGCTGGTATCGGCAATCCGCGCATATGAGAAGACGCAAACTTTCCAGGCCCGATCTTGAGGAATGTATGGAAAGGGCTTAGCCGAAGATTTCGATTTCTAGGACCCCAGAGCTCGAGAGCTTGGACAACCACAGATTGCGGAAAACGAGGCTCCTGAGAGGTACTCACTCGTTGTAGAGGAACTTTGTGAACTTTGGGACGGCCTTACCGTATAGTTGATCTCTACGGGCAACCTTCCAATCTTTCGTCCCCGCCGCTCCAGTTGAATAGCCTTCCAACAAGAGCCAATCCAAGCATGAGGCGCCTCGCTTCTTCGCTAGAAAGAAAATGAGTCTGACCCACCGAGAGCTCGGGAATCCGAAACACAACGCAACTTTCTTGTAGCAGAAGTTCACCTCGCCATTTACCTTCGTCGTCCTTGACGGAGCAGATGAGGAGGTGAAGTACAGTCTTATCGTCCGCCAGAGTGAACTCCACGGCATCGAGTACCACAGCATTTTCGAGACCAGTTTCGACGGAGAAAATCTCTTCAAACCTTTGAAGATGCACAAGTTGAAGGAAAGAAGCGAATCCGATCTTGAGTCTTCAGCGAATAGGACCTGGCGAATAGTACTGCTATGCACACCCGACTCTTTCTCTCATCATCACTCACTTTTCAGTGGTACTACGCGGTCCAGTGGACAAAAGCAGTAAAGTTCCTCGCGGCTCCAAAACGACAGCATGATTCTCAGATACAAACCGGACCGAGGCAGTCGTTGAGGATTTCGGGAATTGGTGGAGCGCCGAGTCGGCTCGAGGTCCATTTCCAGTGGGAGACGATACTTGTTCTTCCGTGAGTCTGCGGAGCTGAGTCAAAGGGTCTGTCAGAATAATGTACACCGATTCGGGTTCGTCATAAATTGATGGAAAAACCAACGACCGTCCGAATCATTGATCGGTGCCAATCATATCAAGACTGGGATACTCAATTAGCTGAGATCGGCGGTGATGCTGAGTTCTGATAAGCTCACCTGTCCCTGGCTTGTGTAGAACACCAAGCCCGGATTGAAATCATCCGAGATCAGAGCATTCCGCTTCAGTTGCAGTTGGACACGGCACAAACCGAACTGCCCGGGACTGATTTCGGCGCAACTGACTTGCCCCTGAAATGGTGAACGCGAACATGCTTTGAAATCAATTATAATTAGGTACCTATGATGATGAAGATGATGAATGATGACACAACGAGTGAACTCGACAGTGTAGTATAAGATCGCTGAACCCAGGCAGGTTCGACCTGGAGTATGATTGAATACGGTCTGTTCGATTTCATAGTGTTTCACGCGACGACCTCCTCGGTTCAGAAATGTTCCGACAAGTTTCGAGTCCAATGACACCGACAAGCAATAACCAGCTGTTCCAAAATAGTATGCCTCCAATGAATTATTTCATTCGCTGAATGCGTTCATGTCGACCTGTCAATGTAAACTTTGTGCGAACGAGCGCGATTACCTGGAGCTTTGTTTCAGTAATTCCCAAGAGTTTCGATTCCAAGCGATAAGTTTCGAAACGCGGATCGAGGAGATCCCGATTCGGTTTGAGATCGATCACGGACACCATCGTTAGAAACCGCTCACGGCCACCCAAGAAATGCGATGAGATGGTTCTCCCTAGAGAGACCACAGGCACGGCCTACGCAGCAATGATTTTGCCACGAATAATTTGCCCGAGCACCGGGCGAATCGTCCAAGATATTACAAATTTCACTCCACACAACTGACTCGTGTCTTCGCGCTTCAGTGTCTGTTTACAAATCGAACTCTAGCCCTCTCCCAAATTTGAAACTGTGGCGCCTCACCATGAGAGCCCACCTCGAGTCAAATAGTTCAAGGATATACAGTCATCCCTCGTGTATCGCGACCTCGCTGTATCGCGGTTTTTCGAGTTCCATTTTTTTGGAGTTTTCCCTTCCCGAGCATCGCGATCCTCTGCTACCCGAGCCGGCTCCAGAGGACGGCAGCGTCAGAGGAGGACCGCGGAGAACAAATCTCCTGCCCCGTCGCGTCTTTGGTCAAGAAATCTCGTCTCTCCTCGATTTCATTCAGCTAGGCTAAGCCGCGAAGTTCGCGGCTCAATCATCGATGCCATCACTAGGCTCTTGGTGGCTGTAGATCCGCGGAAAGGGAGTCTATGTGTACCTCGATGTCGTTCTCAAAGAGCTTCGAATGGACTCATTAAGCGAAAACAGCGAAATAGCGTGGTTCGAGGATTGGGAATCCTACTTCGCGGAAACTCGTTTATCGCGGTCGGGTCTGGAACCATCAAACCGCGATAGACGAGGGATGACTGTATCAGCGCAACTCATTCTGTGGGGTGAACTGTGATCCGGTGCTCGGATCGCTACGATTGGGAAATCATAGACACTGCAGAGAACTGTCCCGAGAACAGGTTGACCTCTTGCGCAGATCAGGTGGTGATGTCCATGGATTGCACCCCTTGCCAGTCGGCTCCTCGTCTTGCATGCCGAGCTTTTCCACCAGTTGACTTTCATCGCCGGGGTGTTCAGAAATTTCTCGCTCACATCCAGTCTCTTCGTTAGTTGATCTTCGCAGTGTTTTTCGAAGGCTGTCGTCCTTTTGAGGCAGAAGGTTTCTCGTATTTGTTCCGTGAAAAGAGGCTCGTCGGTCAGCCAGTAGATCAGGCGATTTTTGGCCGATCTGTGTACTCCAAGGGCACGCTTTAGGAAGGCTGCTTTCAGCTCGTCTAGACGTTCGAGAGAGCGAGGTATCTCGCTCGAGAGTTGCGACTCGAGCATGTGCCAGGCAGTCAACAACTTGCCGATTTTCTCACGAAGGTTTTGGATCGTGGCAGATTCGAAGTCTTGAGACGGCAGATCGGTCTCTGCTGTGGTGACGGCTGATGTTTCGGGGGAAGTGTTGAGAAAAGGAGCCTCAGCCGCCACTCTATATAAAGGCTATTCGAATAAAACAATGTACAGTAGAACCCCGTTATAGTGGACTCCTCGGGACCGGTGAAAACGGTCCACTATAACCCTCATCAGTTGAAAAAATCACGTTCCCATGGATCGTAGTCGACTTTCAACGTTTATTACATATTTACAATAGCTGGGGTTTCGATTTAAGGTATCTTGCAGCTCGATAACTAGCGCTCAAGATAACTCTCCATACTCATCCGCCGCATCCGACCAAGCCGCTGTCTATTGACGAAGGCATCCACTCTCGGAAGCCCGCTTGGAACGCAATCAGGACAGCTATTCAATGGTCCTCGAAAATCTCTTCACAGACTCTCAAAAATTAAGCTGACAAGAACTTCCTTCGGCTACAGTGGTCGATTACCGATGGAATTATGGGCTGTGAAGGATTTCCAGCGTGCAGGAGCCACGAAAATCAATCATGACTGCCGCCCTCGTCGCGGATTTCTGTCCACTATAACCGAGGCTCCGAAATCACGGTCCACTATAACCGAGGTTGTTAACGATCGCCCCCCCCGTAATTTCTCCGTCCCATGTTAATTCCCTATACCGCGGTGTCCGGAGTACCCAACCGCCCCCCCCCTCCCCATAACATAGAACCGCCCCCCCAAAAAAAATCCTGGCTACGCCACTGTCTGGGACACATGTGTCCCGGTTTGGTCCCGAAAGGGTTCACGGCGCCCGTTCCCAGGTCAGAAGTGTCCGTCGTGAGGATGAAAGGTTTGGAGAAATCCGGCAGTGCTAGAATCGGATTCTGGGTGATCTTCGATTTCAAAAGGTCGAATGCTTCCTGATGTTCTGTTGACCAATTGAAGGTTGAATCCTTCAGTGTGAGCTTGGTCAACGGTCTCGCGATCTTGGAGTAGTCTCTGATAAACGCACGGAAATGACCGCACAATCCCAGGAATCGTTGCAACTGCTTCACGGTCTTGGGTTCTCTGATGATCTTTAGTTTCTCTACCGATTCTTCTTTGGTAGATTTAGTTTCACCGTCAATATTTCTTCCCAAGAAAACTACTTCAGTTTTGAAAAGAGACGACTTTTTGAGATTTAAGGCGAATTCACACTGTTTCAATATCGCGTTGAAAGCAGGCTTCCAACGCCGATGAACGGACGGCAATGCATTCAACGCAATGGAGCAGACGGGGGAACAACGGCGTCAAACGCCGTTGCAAGCCTGCTTTCAACGCGATATTGAAACAGTGTGAATTGGCCTTTACCTTCAGCTCTGCGTCGTTGAGGCTCTCAAAGACCCTTCGTGAGTGAGCTTCGTGCTCGAGGCGATTTTTTGAGAAGATGATTATGTCATCTATGTACCAGCGACAGTACGCCCGATGAGTCTGCAATACTTGATCCATCATCATTTGGAAATACTTGGGTGAATTTTCCCAACCGAAAGGGTTCACGTTATACTCGAACGTGCCAAAGGGCGTAACGAAAGCTGAATATTTCTTTGTTTCTTCCGTAAGTGGTTGTTGCCAGAATCCCTTCAAAAGGTCCACGGTTGAGAACACCCGGCAACCACCCGTTTCCGCGATGATTTCATCAATGTTGGGTAAAGGCCAACTGATTAACTCAGTTTGGTCGTTCACGAAGCGATAGTCGGTGCAAAGTCTCCATGTCCCGTTGGGCTTGGGCACCATGATGATCGGACTAACGAAAGGGGATGAAGAACTTCGTATGATCCCGTTCTTGAGCATGCCATCGATCTCTTCCTTAACATGCGCTTGTTTCGATCGCGATAACTTGTAGGGTCTCCGATTGATTGGAGTGTCCGACTCCAATAGAAATGGAACCTCGAAGAACTTGACCGTGGGTGGACAATCTGTTTTACAGATTACATTTGGGGAAGCTTCAGCCAAATCATCGATACTTAAGATTATGTTGGACTGCTCGGATACGGATTCTCGTTCTTCTGACTCCCCAAATGTGATTGAGTCGTCGTGATGAAGATTCAATTTCAATTCCTTCATCAACGGACGAGAGAGGAGCAGATCATACCTCACATCTTCCATGACGAGACACAGAATCTCCCGCTTGAGGTGTTTGAGCTCAAGAGATACCTTCACCCAACGCCTGAGCGCAAAAGGCCTATTTTTCCAATCGTAGACTTTGACTTCATCGCCGCTGAATACTTCCTCCGAGTCGACTAGTCTTGAGCTGACTATTGAAACGGATGCTCCGCTATCTATCACGGCTGAGACTTTCTTCCCGTTTAGGAGAGCTTCGGTCTTTGCGATCCGATCGGAATAAAAGAACACGGTCCTCTTTGGCGACTTCGGGGTGAGGACTGTTGGACCCCCTTTTATTAGTTTAAATCACTTTCGCTTCCATCCTCTTGTAGCATTGAGGAATGTTTCTTAGCCTTGTGGCGGAAGGACTTCTTATCTTTCGATGTTTGAGCCTTGGTATCATTTCTCTGAGAAAAATCTTTCGTCTTATCTCTTTGAGTATTCCCCCCAGCATCATGTTTTTTGTAAGTCTTCTTATTTCCCTTCGGAAATGACGGCTTCTGCTCCGACGATGCTCGCCAGCTGAGACGTCTCGCATTCAATTCTTCTTTAAGAAATTTGAAGATACTGTCGAAGCCGGTTTTCCCAAAATCGTTTGCATCGCTTTCGAGCATGAATTTCACTCTCAATTCTTGGGGGAGAGCCTCTCTCAAGCCCATGATAGTGAGTGCTTGGTACGTGATGGCTTCCATTCCCAAAGCGTTCAACGCGTTGACGTGCCCCAAAGCAGACTGATGAAGGCTCTCCAGGCGATGGAAATCGTCTGCACTAGATACCCTGAAGTTCTTGTGCAGAACTGAGCTGTAGTGTTCACACAAATTCTGCCACGCCAGGCTGAAAGCGTCGTTCACGCCTGCATAGTTCTCAACGATTCTACGTGCGAATGAATTTTTCTTCATCGACGTGAGCAAATGTGCGAACTTGTGTTCTGCCGAGTAGTCTGTATTTGACTGCACTTCTTTCTCGAAGATGACTCGCCACCAGATCCAAGTTGAGTTCCCCCCGTCGAATTCGGGTAGTTCAGGTTTTTTCCGCTGCTTGTTGGGTGGAGATTTTGCGATGTCATCTCCTGCTCCAACTTCGGCAGTTTGTCTCTTTTCGAGATGTAACGGGGAAGACCTGACTTTCAGCGAATGCTCTTCAGGTAAGGCCTCGAAGAGTCTCTCGGACACCATGATGCATGAGTGATCCAAATTTTCCGCTCTAACGAATTCTTCAGGGGAAATATCAACCTCGTTTTCTCTGATTGTCGCGAGCTTTTCGCGATATTCACAGAGTTTGATATAGCAGGACGCGCACTCGCTAGGATCATCGTAAAAACCATCATCCTGCGTTCTTGCGATGATGTCCTCGCACAGTTTCATCAAACTTTCCCGCTGATTCTTCCCATCATTCGCGGACTTGCGAGTGACTGGGGCCATGCCGGCTGCGCCAGTAAGAGAGGTGGCTACGGACAGACTGAAGCTGAGCTTCTTTATTTGTCTTATATAGGTCAGCTTCGCGGCGGCCTCCAAAAAAGGCTGGAACGGCTACAAATTATGAAATTTCAAGTTTGTATTTAGCCGATTCGGAGCACGTTTCCAGTGTGAGTGACATAAGTTCATGACTATTTGCCAGTTTGGTCGAGAAATTCCAGGTTGAGGTCGTGCACCTCTCTTGTTAGAGGCCAACAACAAGCCTTTCATCGCCAATGACGATGGAATCGGCACCGCGGCCCTCGGTGGAGTCGAACAAATCGACATGTTGCTGGAAGCGGTACGACACTACCCGTCTTCGTTAGAGGAAGCACCCGATCATCCCCTGGAACAGCACTTAGGAACGGCACGAAGAAGATTCGAGGACTGGAAGCCCTTTCCGGAGGGCTTGTACGCTAATCCTGAGCACCTGAAGGCCGACAACAAGCCTTGCCTCAGTTGCGAGCACTGCAAAAAACCAAGAATCCATCGGACCAAGCTACCACTCACTCCACCGGCGGCCCACTAGAGCGCACAACCGGCCCGCGGCTGGTGCCGACTGCGCCCAATCGAGATACCGTAGGAAGGAGAACGTCCCAGCGAGTAAGAGACTGTATGACTCTCTCCTCCGTCGCTTTGTCAATATGTCCTTATCTGACCTTTAGTTTCAGTTTTTTTTTTGTTGAGATTTACTCATACAGCTCACTTGTTGAACCCCAAAATCGTGCCATATAAATTGTAATCTAGATTGGCTTCCAAGTTGAAGAATCTTTCTTTCATAGGATTTCTGAGGGGAACCCCACGGCTTCCTTAATCTTCCTTTGCGGTCTCAGGGGGTCGTCACATGATGACGTACGAGAAGTCGCGCTTCAGTTCGTCGAGGACAAGCCTACGACCCGCCTCCAGAACACATCGAGGTCGATTGCAGGTGGCTCGCGGAATGAGGTCCACGCGATTTCCCAAGGCAGACCCACCCGACCTTGCATCGGATGCGGCGGGATGCATTTCAGAACCGATTGTCCGTTTCGGAACGAGTCCTGTCATGAGTGTGGGGGTGAGGGACACATCAAAGCTGTTTGTTTCAAGAGTCCGAAGAAAGGAGCGACGGGGGAAAAGAAGTTCAACCGCAAGAAAGGCGGCGATCGCGGCGACAAGCAAGGATGGAACAAGCGTCGCGTACATGCGATCGAGATACAAGGATTCGAAGCCTCCAAGCGCCGCAACAGCAGGATCCAGAAGTTAGTCACCATCAACGGAAGGAATTTCGACATGCGGATGGACACCGGTGCCGATGTATCTATCATCCGGCTAGAAGACTGGGAGAGGCTTGGAAGACCTGCACTTAAACCAAGCCCGGGTCCCATGAGAGCGGCGAATTAGGGGGAGCTCGACTGCCGCGGATATTTCGAGTGCGCGGTCATTCTTGACAACGCACACTTCAAGGGACGCTGCGTCGTCGTTAACCACCCCTACAGGCTACTAGGTTGTGAGTGGCTGAAGCAGCATCAGCAGCTATGGAGCTTGATGTCAAAAGGCCCGTGCTGCGCTACGATTCACCAGGTCGAAATGATCGACCTGAAGCAAGCTACCTCTGAGCTGACTGCCGATCTGAAGGCGAGGTACGCAGGCGTTTTTGAAACAGGAGTGGGAAAGTGTACCAAGGCCAAGGCTTACTTCAAGATGAAAGAAGATGCTCACCCTGTTTTCCGGAAAAGTCGTCCGGTTCCTCACGCGAGTCTGCAAAAGCTTGAAGGCGAGCTGAATCGTCTAGTGGAGAGAGGAGTGATCTCAGCCGTGTCACATTCCGATTTCGCAGCTCCAGTGGTTATCGTCAAGAAGAAGACTGGTGAAATCAGGTTGTGTGACGACTATAGCACTGGCCTGAATGCGGTGCTACAGGACCATCATCATCCCTTGCCGACAGCGGATGATATCTACGCAAAGTTGAATGGCGGTGTGTACTTCAGTAACGTTGACCTAGCGGAGGCGTATCTCCAAATTGAAGTCGCTGAAGACTGCAGGGACATGCTCTGCATAAACACGCCGGAGGGTTTGCTCCGGTACAACAGATTACCTTTCGGAGTGAAGACCGCGCCGGCAATTTTCCAGCAGATCATGGACATGCTGATCGCCGGCCTCACCAATACTGCAGCTTACTTGGACGATATTGTCATCACTGGGAAGACCTTAGAACAGTGGTGCTCACGGGATTTCCACCGCGGGCCAAATGGCAAGTCGGAAATCCACCGCGGGCCAGGTTCTACACAAATTCTCTCACCAAAGGGATGCCCGTTATTCACGTGTAATATTCATTATTCCATTTCCACTTTGAGAGTTACGTAAATGGCACATGGATATGTAAGTAACGCATATTGATTTTTGTCTGCAACAAGAAGGGGATCCACAATTCATCCCGAGGTTCTCAAGGATTGTTCAAGGTCCGTTGTTGAAAGACGGAGAAGATCCCCCAAGTGGCCGTTTGTGAGATCGGTGCTTGCCTATTATGAGCTCCGTTGCAGAGCATGCTCTGGATTTTTCGATTTTCGATAAGTTCTAGAGCTTCGTATATGCGGCCCCCAGAGAATCTATGTACAGAAGAAAGCAGCCCAAAAATACGAGTCTGGCGTCGCGGGCCACCAGAAATGGTCTCGCGGGCCATTTTTGGCCCGCGGGCCACGGTTTGAGCAACACTGCCTTAGAAGAACACAATGAGGCGGTTCACAAACTCTTCCAGCGTATCGAGGAATTCGGTTTCAGAGTTCATCTCGATAAGTGTGCTTTCTTAAAGACCGAAATCAAGTTCCTGGGCCAGATGGTAACAAAGGAAGGGAGACGACCGGACAAAGAAAAGGTCGAGGCCATCGCCAAGATGCCGACTCCTCGGAATGTAGCAGAGCTCAGAGCTCTGCTGGGTATGATCACCTATTACTCTTCCTTCATGCCGAATTTGCGTGAGTTGCACGCACCATTGGATCAACTTCTCGCGAAGGATCGCAAATTCATATGGTCTAGTGAGTGTCAGGAAGCTTTCGACAGGTTAAAAGCCCTACTCCAGTCAGACCTGTTCCTGACTCACTACGACCCGAAGCTTCCTTTGGTTGTCGCGGCCGACGCAAGCGAATACGGAATCGGGGCAGTACTATCACACAGCTTCTCGGATTCATCAGAGAAGGCGGTATTCCACGCCTGTCGCTGAGAAGAACTACTCGCAGATAGAGAAAGAAGCATTAGCCCTCATTTATGCGTGCAAAAAGTTCCACAAGTTCATTTATGGCCGAAAGTTCCTGTTGCTGACTGATCACATGCCGCTGGTGTCAATTTTCGGAAGCAAGACAGGAATCCCGGTGTACACTGCCAATCGGCTGCAGCGTTGGGCGACTATGTTGCTCGGTTACGATTTTACTATTGAATATCGTAGGACGACAGAGTTCGGACAAGCTGACGCTCTCTCAAGACTCATCGCTCAACAACTCAACGATTGGGAGAAAGAAGACGTGGTGATCGGGTCTATAGAAGCAGAGATGATAGCCGCACTGGATGAATGTACGCAGACTATTCCGATATCCAGTAAGGAGGTTCAGCGTCCCACTGATCAAGACGACTTACTCAGCCAAGTAAAAAGGTACATCCGGGGCAAGTGGCCAAAGAAAGTTCTCCGCGGTAGCCCACTGTGGAATTTCTACAATCGGCGCGACTCGTTATCCATTGTCCAGGAGTGCATCATGACTAGCGATCGAGTAGTGATCCCAAAACCACTACGAGAGCGCGTTCTCCGAGAATTACACTTGGGACATCCGGGGGTAACTCGAATGAAACGTCTCGCGCGAAGTCTGCTCTACTGGCCAAGGATTGACAACGAGATCGAAGCGCTGGTGCGAAATTGTTCGGCCTGCTCAGAGCTGAATCCAGAACCGAAAAGGGCCGTCCCGCATCCTTGGGAGCCAGCGACGAGACCTTCGGAAAGGGTACACGCTGACTTCGCTGGGCCTATGGACGGGTCCATGTTCCTGTCATCACCTCGCACATCGCTGAGACCTTTACTTCTTAGAGCCCTAGCTGGGGGGCGCGAAGAACCGGCCGTTGTAGAGACTCGGGCTGAAGGGGAGCCTGTCATAATGGAGGGTTCTGGTCAAGCAACCGATTTTCGGCGAATTTCACAAGGGTACCCCCTTTGGGAAAAATTTCAGCCCCTCCCCAGGGAAAATACTGGCTACGCGCCTGGACTCAACATGCGCCCCGCCGGGATCGCGGGGATCTAAAAGACTATGGATATCTTCAGGAGACGCGACAGCGCTCTGGGGGAGAGTTTTCGAGGGGGGTTGTGGCATTTTCTTTCGACAGATCTCCATCTGGTCTATCCCGAACAACCGCCTCGAGCCTATGCGACCATCCTTTCAAGGTTCAATTCAACGTTTTCTACGTCAAAACCGCGGAAAACGCGATCTGGGGTTTCGAGCACGAATCTCCCACTGTGCGGCGTCCCCGTTATCTGGCCATACCTCACAGAGACAAACTTCATGGATCTGGATAAACTCAAGGCAACCTTCCTCAAGCGCGCCCTGGGAGTCCATCGCTCGAGTAGCAACAGGATCACCTGCCTCATAGCGACAGTCCCGCTTCTGACCGAGGATGTCCAGCGAAAGTTCAACCTCCCGATGACGAAAGTGTTCACCGATCACTGTCGCCACTGGGAGGTCAGGTTAACCACAATAGATCCACGGGTCTTCGACACAGAGGCATTTTCTTGTAACAGATGGAAGACGGCGAACTTCGCTAACAGACCTCTGATAGCGAGGTTCGCTGTGCACGGTTTCCATCAAAAAATATGCACACGCAGAGTTTGTCACAAGGAGTCTGAAACCTGCATGTGCTCCCTCTGCGGCGAACCTTGCGAACCCTACCATCTGCTCAGATGCAAGTCAGCAGTCCCACTCGGCAAACTTACATAATCCTAGGTATCGATGAACTGATCGTCAGTTGATAAACAGTTATCAACTAAATAGGCTAGAAGAGCATCCCGAGGCTAGTGGTTCCAGAGTGGAGCAGGAGTCTCAACGTTGGGCCCCGTGCGAAAACCTCGTAGACCTGGGAAAAAAATGTGTATAACGGCTCTCTCGTCCCATTGTACGTGAATTGTTTCGCTGAACTCCTTCCCACGGCTCACCTGACCAATGTAACTGATATATCTGATAACTGTGTGAGCGTGCACCGGGGCTTCTAGATCAACCACACTTCACTGAACTCTCACACCCTCAGTGTATATTACTTCTGTCAATCATGTTGCGGATAGGACAGTATCCTGAGTAGCTGTAAGGAGTTGGAAATCAGAGGAGATAGAAAACACGTCTGATCACGGTTACAGTCGTCACAGCTCTCTCATTTATTAGAACCGTTGGAACCCTTTCCCCACCAGCCTCTGGAGCCGGGTAGATTTGAATAATGCGACTGGGAGAAGATACTGAGAGAATGAGATGACTCGGGGTAATTCGACACTCCCCCCGAAATAGCGGGGGCTATTTCTGGTTCAACGAATTTAGATGACTTCCAGCGGGATGAGAAGCTGCGCGGTGCGGCGCGACTCATAACGCCAACGGCCAACGGAAGGATCGAACACAGGCTTGGTGCTGTTGGACCGAGACGCAGGAAGTCGTGTAGCGACCAGAGTTGTCTCTGGTCAGCGGATAGCTTGGCGCGCGGAAGGCGAACGTGCATGTGGCCAAGAAGAGATGGACTGACGCTGCACGAGAGTGGCGGCGGCAGTCAAGAGAAAAGTGTGAATGAGATAGTAGTAGAGAGAGAGTGGCAGTGCCGTGATCGCGTAAGATCGGCGGACTGCATATGAATGACTGAGTGAATAAAAAGGTGATACTAGTGCACTACCGGTGAACTCCCTCCTGCATGTGCATCCGCATGAAGAGAATCAACTCTGTCCCCGATCGAGCCTGTTACAATTAGCAGCGGTGGGATACACGTGCAGTGGTAGCGGACAGGTAGTGGCAACTAGTACGAGTGGTGGCCAAGACTCAGGATCAAGAGGAGAAAGGATCATGGAGGAGATGGCAGCGGAGCTTGAGAGGCTCAAGGAGGAGAACGAGAGACTCCGAAAAGGACGAGACGGAGATGACCAGCGGGAACCGCGACGAGTGGAGGAAACGCGGCCCGTGAAGGTGCAAGATACATCAAAGTCACTGAGGGACTTCGCAGGCGGCACGATAGCCGAGGCAACCGAATGGCTAACGGATCTCAAACTGGCACGAAAGGCGGGTAAGTGGCCATGGGAATTCACTGAGTCTGTAGTGTTCAATAAGATGGTTGGCCCGGCAAAGTTTTGGCACCACGAATACGGAATGGTAGCAGATAGTTTCGAGAGCTGGGTTTCAGCGTTCGAAGAAGCGTATACCCCAGTAGAACAGAGGACAGATTTAATGATAGAGTTGCTAGGAATGAAACAGAAAAGAGGCGAAGATGTAGAACTCTACGTGCGCCGCAAGGAAGCCATAGCTATTAAGCTAGGATTGGCGAAGGCGGAAGCAAAAAAGCAGATACTCACGGGATTGCTCCCGGAGTACATGTTCATGATTCATGTCATGAAGGGAAGGGATCATAAAACGACTTCAGACTTGATTAGAGATATTAAGGAAACTTTCGAGTTGGAGAGGAGTGTTGGCAAACGAGCGATTCCGACGCCGGAACGCAAGGACACGCGCCACGAGGCAGGCGTGGTTTGCTACATCTGTCGGAAGGAAGGTCACAAGCAAGCTAGATGCCCAGAAAGGAGAACAGGACAAACTCCAGGGAGATACGCGAATCAGTCCTCTGGACCGTCATACATGCGACCAGCGACGGGATTCAATGCGTACGGCCGTGGTTCGGCAGGAACGTCAGGAGACTTCCGACGGCAATCGCCGAGCAGTGGCGGAGAGCGGCTTGGCGGAACGGGACAAGCTGGTGGACCGCGAGAGTCGCCATTGCGAGCATCGTCATCCGGCGCGGCGGCAACGTCCGGTGCAACGGGCAGACCCGGCACGCTCACGTGCACGAAGTGCAAACTTCGCGGACATGCTGCGGCGGATTGTAGACGAGTGAGACAATTCGAAGCATCAGATGACGACGAGCTCGTTGACGACACAGAGTTGGAGATACGTCAGATTAAGGATGAACTCTCGGGAGAAGACGAGGTTCAGAGAGAAAAGGGAGTCAAGGAAGTGAAGATCAACGGAAAGAGTTGGTGTGCAAGAGTGGACACTGAGGCGGAAGTGAGCGTGATCTCACAGGAGGCGGCCGCGGCACTGAACTTGGAACTGAATCCGAGTCCGGTCCGGCGGATTCGCGGCATTGGCAATGGTTCGTGTGCTCCAGTTGGCCAGGCGGAAACGCGGCTAGAGATAGACGGATTGGAACTGGAGAAGGTTAAGCTGACAGTGTTGCCGAGCGGAAATATGGATAAGGAGGAGATCCTGCTCGGAAAAGATTTGTTGGACAACGATGGGTTGGTGACGGTCTACCACGAAGGTCAGGCATGGGTGCTGGAGAATCGAGCATTCGACGAGATATCGAAACTGTTGCCAACCGGAGAGAAAGTGAAGCTCAGACTGAAGAGTAAGGTCACCATGGAGCCTAGGACCGTGGCATTCGTGAGAGCGGCTCCAGACGACCCGAGAGAAGGACTGTTCATGGTGGAAGACTCGAGCGAGTTCGGGGCGGTCTGTGAGTGGCACGCCGGAGAGTTGATCGTTCCCTTGGTTAACCGAGGAAGAACTCCTCTCGTGTTGGACGAGGGCACGGTGGTGGCCCGAGGTCGAGCGCTGAGCGATGGAGAACTCTTCACGTTGGCTAGGAAGGCGGACACAGCAACAGTCGCGCAGGTGGAGGTCGAAGAGCCAACAGCGAGAGAGCCGATCAAGGAGAAACAGATCAATGTCGGACCGAAGACACCCAGATGCTACAGAGAAGCGTTGCTGCAGATCATCAACAAGTACCGTGAAGTTGTAGCCACGTCGATGACCGAACTGGGACGGACGACATGGACAGAGTTCGACATAGACGAAGTCCAAGGTAGTCAGCCGGTCCGAAGCAAACCATACCGACTGTCGGCGAAAGAGAGAGAGGCGCTTCGAGACATTCTGGATCAGATGAAAAGAGCCGGAATGATCGAACCTTCTCAGTCGGCATATGCGAGTCCAGTACTACTGGTGAAAAAGGCGGATGGCGGCTGGCGTATGGTGATTGATTATCGCAAACTGAACGCGCAAACAGTGAAAATAAATTATCCGTTACCCTTGATCGACGATATTCTTGATGAGATTGGAGGAAAGAACATGTATTCAACGTTTGATTTGGCGTGGGGGTATTTTCAGATACCAATGACCAGGAGGGCGGCCGAGAAGGCGGCATTCATCACTGCGGATGGATTCTTTCAGCCGAAGGTGCTCATGATGGGGTTGAGCAACGCGCCAGCAAAGTTTCAGGAATTAATGATGAAAGTGAAAAATTTGGTTGGTTCGCAACAAACGTTTCCGTTCTTGGACGATCTGATTACGGCGTCGGATCGGTACCAAGAGCATTTGGAAAAGATTGAGGAGATACTGAAGGCGTTGCGAGAAGCGGGGCTCACTATTCGATTGGAGAAATGCAAGTTCTTCATGGATACGGTGCAGTTCCTCGGATTCCGGATTTCGAAGGACGGTGTGCGGCCCGGCACGAAGAAGTTGGGTGCGATACAGGAGTTTCCGGAACCGAAAGACATACACGACGTGCGACGATTCCTTGGGTTGACGTCCTTTTTCAGGCGGTTTATCCAGGACTATGCGACGATTGCCAGTCCGATCTCAAGTCTTTTGAAGAAAGACGCGGTATTCCGTTGGGATGAGAAGACCCGAGAGGCATTCCAAAAGCTGAAGGCGGCTTTGGTGGGAGCGTCGTTGAGCCGATTCGAGCCAGGCAGGCCCACGGAATTGCATACCGATGCATCGCTGGTCGGACTAGGAGCAATATTGTTGCAGGAATCGGAGGGAAGGTGGAGAATGGTGTATGCTGTCAGCCGAAAGTTGTCGGCGGCCGAAAAGAATTACCATTCAACGAAATTGGAGCAACTAGCAGTCGTGTGGAGCATGGAACGTTTTCGACATTATCTCTATGGTCAGCATTTCACGGTGGTTTCCGATTGCAATGCTGTGGCGGCACTTCGAGCAAAAGGAGGTTCACCACAGACGAGTAGATGGTTCAATAGAATTTCGGAGTTCGACTTCGAGGTCAAGCACAGACCAGGAACATCTATGAGTCATGTTGATGCCTTGAGTAGAGATCCATACGAGGAACCTCAAGAGAAAGCTGAGGAGAAGTGGCCGACGGACATTGATGAAAAAGAGGTGCGAATGATCCGAACAGAGGAGGAGCAGTATCGCACAGTGCAAGCAGCGGACCCAGACATACGACAACGGATGGAAATATTGAAGAAAAAAGAGGAGGACCGAGATTCTCGTGAGAAGAATCTGGTATCGGAGTTCTGTGCGGTTGAAGGAGTACTCTACAAAATTGAAGAAGGGAAGAAACTATTCGTAGTCCCGAAAACGTTGCGGAAATACATGCTGGTTTTGTATCACGACAAAGCTGGGCATTTCGGGGCGGCAAAGACGATGGAGCTAATAAGAAGACGCTATTGGTTTCCGAAAATGAGAGATTTCACGAAGCGGCATCTGTGGGCATGTTTGGAGTGTATCTGTAACAAGGAGAAGAGCGGCAAGACTGAGGGATTGACAAACGTGATCAGAGCGGAAAGCAAACCTTTCGAGAAGGTGTTCATCGATCATCTTGGTCCGTTGGTGAAATCGAACAGGAAAGAGCATATTCTGGCACTGGTGGACGGGCTCACAAAGTTCGTAGTGCTAGAGGCGGTTCCGAACACGAGCTCAAGAGAAGCCATCAAGTTCATGGAGAAGTTTTTCACGATGTACGGAAAGCCGGCGAGGCTTGTTTCGGACCATGGCACAGCATTCACGTCGAAGGATTTCGAGAAATTTTTGAGCGAGAACGGAGTCAATCATATTCTGACCAGTGTTCAGCATGCCAGGTCGAATGGACAGGTGGAACGAATGAATAAAGAGATAGCGAGATTATTGCGAACTCTATGTCTGAAGGAAGACCACAGCGATTGGACGAGGTGGCTTCCGGAGGTGCAAATGTGGTTGAATCGAACAGAGTCTCAAAGTCTGGGGAAATCCCCATTTGAAGTGTTACATGGATATCTACCAAGAATAAATAATCATGAACAGGTTGTCGATGATGTGCAAACTAAAAATTGGGTTCCGGCGGCCGAAGTTCAGAGTCAGATTAGGGAGAATCTCGAAAAGAGTCAGGATAGATTCAAGTTCTACAGCGATTTGAGAAAAAGAGTTCATGTCAGGTTCTCGTTAGGTGACGTGGTTTTCGTTAAGCGGTTGCCAATTCATACCGGGTTGCCAACGAAGTTGCAACGCAAGTATCGTGGTCCCATGGTCATTAACCGTATCCTGCCGAATGATTCGTATGGCCTAGTAGAACTTGGTGAAAAGAATTACGCTTGTACTGCTCACAGTTCACAGTTAAAGCGATATCGGCCGCACGAGGCGGAAAGCGAAGATGAGGCGGACGACGACAGAGAAGTTCAACCGATGGAAGTGGACGAGACAACCGCTGGAAGAAGCGAAGAATCTCTACGCATCACTGGAAGTTTCCGAGAACCGAACAACGACTCGACATCGTCAACAGAAGGAGCGGCGACGGGATCGAATGACACATCGACCGCATCAACGGAACAAAACGACAGCTATGTATCGACTCAAGAGAGTTTAACGCCGAGAGTAGATCTGAATTCGGCTATATTAGAATCACCAGAGGTAGATAGAACCGAACCAGTTAGGAGGCAACTGCCAATTAGGAAGGCTAGATTTCAGTACAAGTATCCGAAGTAGTAGTGTTGAGGACAACATTTGGTAGCGTGCGGCGAGCGGTAGGTAGGAATCGAACGAAAGCAGAGAAGAAATACGAGCCGAATAGAAACAAAAGCAAGATGTGGTGAGAAAATGTGATCAATGGCAAGCATCTGGGAACTGATTGTTGAGACTGGAGAGAGTAAGAAAAACAACTCCAGAGTTCGAGAATTCGACGAGATGTATTCAGTTGGAGTTTTTCCTTCGAGTTGTTGCGGCCAGAAAGCAACAGGCAGCGTGAGAAGTGCGTGGGTCACCGAGACAACAGGCATCGTTCTGGTGATGCCGACTGCATGGCCAGACGCACGCGGTGCAATGCGTGCGGCAGAGTGGAACACATGATCGCAAACTGTCCGGACGGCGGAAGAACGTTGTGTTTCAAGTGCAGCCAGAGCGGACACGTGCAGCGTGATTGCAGAGCACGGCACATGGCGAATCTGGCAAGAGAGGCGGCCATAGTCGAAGAAACATCGGCTGGTACGAGTTCGGCGGCTGGAGAAACCTCAACAGACGTGGCGGTCAGCTAGAAGACCGAAGAGAAGTTCTACACAGCGCTACAATGCCGAACTTGCCTAGGTACAGCGATTCCACCACTATGCCAAGGCACCAACGGATATCTAGTGTGCGAAGATTGTCGGAGCAGGATTCGACTGAAGTATTTGGGCTGATCAACAATTACAGCTATCCTGTCCAGTGCTTGGAATGGAGACTGTCGACACCATGATGGCGGAGGGAAAAGTCGAGCGTCGAATTGTTGTTACGCGGCGGCCTAGAGAATTCAAAAGTACGACCCCAGAGTTGCAGAACAGAGAGCGATCGTCGTAAGATCCAATCGTATATTTCGAACGATTCAAATGTAACCAGTATTGTAACGCCCGCTCGCGACTTATTATTCAGTTAGGAATAGGTAGGCCAGATCAGTTGGTTCAGTTTAGTTAGGAGATAACTGCCAGGAGTCAGTGTAGGTAGCATGGTCGAATGTAGCGACCAGAGTTGTCTCTGGTCAGCGGATAGCTTGGCGCGCGGAAGGCGAACGTGCATGTGGCCAAGAAGAGATGGACTGACGCTGCACGAGAGTGGCGGCGGCAGTCAAGAGAAAAGTGTGAATGAGATAGTAGTAGAGAGAGAGTGGCAGTGCCGTGATCGCGTAAGATCGGCGGACTGCATATGAATGACTGAGTGAATAAAAAGGTGATACTAGTGCACTACCGGTGAACTCCCTCCTGCATGTGCATCCGCATGAAGAGAATCAACTCTGTCCCCGATCGAGCCTGTTACAGTCGTTGCAGCCAATTTGAGCGAAGGCCCGTCTGAGCGGAAGGCACATTTGAGCGGAGAGCATGTTTGGGCGGCTGCAATCAATAGGATGTCCCGTAGACATTTGAGCGGAGGCCGATTTGGGCGGAGATTTCGCTCAAATGTGCCCTCCGCTCAAATGTGTCTTCCGCTCAAATCGGCCAGCATCGCAGGAAGTGTGCTGGTGTGAGCGCGGTGACTTCGGCAGGGTCACCGGAGGAGTGAGTTAGCGGATGATCATTGATACAGGCGGCCAACTCCATAAGAATAGTTCGGAACTCTTCGAATGATACCAAACTGCGACCTAAAGTTTTCGCGAGGGCCCGTTTCGTGGTTTGGACCAATCGCTCGAAAAACCCGCCGTGAAATGGGGCACGGGGGCAGATGAATTTCCACTCAATGCGGCGCTCTTCCAGGAGATTCTTGACCGATGGATCCTTGAAGGTGTTGAATAGGGCCTTGATATCGGATGCGGCTTTGACGAAGGAGCTGAAGTTATCCGAAATGATCATCGAGCACGTCGGAAATGTCGCTAGAAACCTCCGAAGCGCCATGTGAGTCTGCGGTGCGTCCATTGCAATCACGAGTTCGAGGTGAACTGCTCTCGTAGCGCAGCAGGTGAAGAGGGCACAGTACGTTTTGTACGGCCTCTCTCGTTTCTTCAGCCCGCGGACGTAGAAGGGCCCACAAAAGTCGAGCCCTGCGCTGGTGAACGCAGCAACGAGGGTGGTCCGTTCGGGCGGGAGTGGAGCCTCGATCTGCCGCCCTAATGGTCCTTGCCGCTTTTTGCAAACCACGCATCGCTTCAGGACGGCGGACATCACCTGACGGCCTCTGGTGATCCAGAACTTCCTTGTTCCTTCTGATCATGTTCAAGATTGTGATTGATCTGAACTCCTTCCTTCTGATCATGTTCAAGATTGTGCTTGTGCCGAAATGGGCGTTCAGCCGATGTGTTTGTAGTATGAGAAGTACAGCCAGTCGAGACTCACCGGGAATGATTATAGGGTTCCTCTCGTCGTATGTGAAGATGTCTCCCTTCGTGAGTCTAGTCTCTGCTCGCAAGAGGGAGTTCCCATCAAGGTGAAGTCGGAAAGCTGCCAGTTTCGACTTACTCGGAGGTCGCTCACCTGCACGGGTGGCAGCGAGTTCCGCGGCGAAGTGAAGCTCCTGAACCCACCGGATAATGAGGATCTCCGCTCTTCCGAGGAGTTGCGCTGTGCTTGGGGCTTGTTGCTTCCGGCAGATATACGCCACCTTCAGCAACAGCGCGATGACACGAAGAGCTCTACCGTAGGAGCTGAATCGTTCGAGGTCAATCAGCGGTTTCGTGTGGACAATGCTCATGACGGCTTTTCGCATTTCCTTCTGTACATCCTCGCCGGCGGAGGGTTCGGTTCGTGGCTGGGAGATTGGCCGTCGCTCAACGCCTTGTGAGAGCCATTGAGGACCGAACCACCATTCACGGGCATCCCTCAAGGTTTCCGCGGACACTCCCCGAGTGGCGAGGTCAGCGATGTTCCGCTCCCCCTGCACGTGAAACCATTGCGAGGCGGTTGTGCTGTCTTGAATCTCTTGCACCCTGTTAGCCACAAAGATTTTCCACTTGCCGCTGGTCGTCGACGTTATCCAGAAGTAAGCGACGAGCGAGTCGGTGTAGAATGAAATCTCGTCGAACTTGACGTCGATGTTGGCGACAAGGTATTTCTTCAGACGAACGGCCGTGAGTGCGGCGAGTAGTTCCAGCCGAGGCAGTGTTGGACCGTCTCGAGGCGCTAGCCGATTCTTGGACATGAGGAGCGACGACTTACTGGTTCCGTCGTCGTGGAGGCACTGGATGTAGGCGGCGGCAGCGAAACTTACTGGCGACGCATCGGCGAAGACATGGAGCTGATATGAGGTCGCTGTCTTGCCCTGAAGACTGTAACAGCAGTGGCGTAGCCACATTGGGGCAAATGGGGCGCTGCCCCCCCCCCCCCAAGACTCCTGGCTTTATACTATAAAACTTTGTATTCGAAGTTCAGTCTTCCCAGTTCCTCATTCTCCGAGAGGGCGATGCAACTCAGTCAGTGGGAAACTCCAAACAAGGCCATGACACAGGAATGTCAATCTTTATGCTGCAGCAGGAAACAATCCTCACAACTGAATAAATATTGAGCTCGAATGCTTCAAGTTTCGGAGGAGCTAAATAGTTTGTCTACCTATAGTATGTCTACCTATGAGTATTCGGCATCTTGTCATCTCTTTTCCAGTAAAGTCGCCGTATTCTCTCTGACAACAATGGTGTGAATTGAGAGGGGATTTTTTTCGCCCCCCCCCCCCCCCAGAAAAATTCCTAGCTACGCCACTGTGTAACAGCGAGGCACTTTGATACGTGACAACGATTCGAGTTCTGAGATCCAACAATCGAGGTCGGCGCGGAGATTTCTGGTGATTGGTTGGTCCCATTGGAGGTTTTCTGACCATAGTTGTTGAATGATGCGCTTTCCACGGAGAGTGAAAGGTGAGAGCCATCCCAATGGATCGAACAACGAGGCCACCAGCGTTTTCGAGAAGCGTTTTTCCGATTTTGCCAGTGCTGTAAGGGGTGTCACAACGAAGCAGAAGTCGTCTTCCCTCGGCGCCCAGGAGATGCCCAGGACTTTCAGGATCCCTCCCCCCGTAAGGTTGAGTGAGGGAGATTCGAAGCCTTTACCTTTGAGGTAGCTAACGACGGTTTCTGAATTCGCTTTCCATTTGGCCAAGGCCATGCTCGCCGAGTTCAGGGTGCTGATTAGAGAGTCTATGTCAGAGGCAGCCTCCTCTAGCGTGGGAAAGCTTTTCAGAAAATCGTCATGATAGAAGAAGTCACCGAAGCGCTGCAGTAGGGTAGGTCCAGTTCGCCGGAAGTGCTGGCGTATGGTGGCAGCGAGCAAGAATCCGCTAGAAGTGGCACCCCAGGTAACTTTCTTCATCTGATAGCAGCGTACGTTTGAATCCTGCGGACCTTGCCAGAAAAACCTGAAGAGCGGTTTGTCGGAGTCTGTAACTTGGATTTGCATGTACGCTGAAGCCAAGTCAGCTGAGATTGCATACGTATGCAGTCGGAAGTTGAGCAGTAAACGAATAAGATCAGGGTTCAGATTCGGACCCGCTAGGAGATGCGCGTTCAGCGAAGAAGCGCCCGGAGCCGAAGAAGAGCAATCAAAAACAACTTTCCGCAGATAGGACAGTATCCTGAGTAGCTGTAAGGAGTTGGGAATCAGAGGAGATAGAAAACACGTCTGATCACGGTTACAGTCGTCACAGCTGGAGCAGCTGGTGGAACATGATCATCCGTTGGTAACCGGGAAGATGGCGGGCTTGCTGTAGACTCCGGCGTCCAGGGAGTTGACGGAACTTGACTCGGAGGACGCTGCGGTTGTTCACCAGCGGGCGATTTGGCCATGGCGACGAACAAGTTGACTTTCGCGAGGCAGTTTACAGCCTGGTTGGAACACACTTCACTTGAACTAAGCTCTTCGGCGATCGCAGCATCGTTCCGTCCCTTGTGGCTCAATATACGCTCACCGTAGCTTTGGAGTCTCTCAACACGAAGCCGAAGCCGCTCTTGTACGGCCATCAGGTCGGGCAGGGCCTGTTGTAGTTCTGACGAGGATCTTCCTTGCAAAGCTTGCACTTCACAATCGATCGCGGCGATCTGCTGACGTTCCAGCTCGCGTAACTGACGAAGGGCTTTCAGGGAAGCCATGATAACGGTGGAAGGCTGTGCAGGCGCGGACGACGCTAGGCTTAGAGTCCTACGAGCGGAGTCGAAGCGAGGCTTGTGCGCTGAGCAGAGCGTTCCAGATCGAGGACGAAGAAGTTGAGTCTGGCGCTAGAGCGGTAGTACTACGCAGCAACTTCGCGTCACGATGGCAGTCGGAGTGATGACTCAGAAATGCCGTACGAACAGGTTGGGCGTTGTAGCGCGAACTGGAACGTCAGCAGATCTCCTGGTCACGGCACCAGTGTTGCGGATAGGACAGTATCCTGAGTAGCTGTAAGGAGTTGGAAATCAGAGGAGATAGAAAACACGTCTGATCACGGTTACAGTCGTCACAGCTCTCTCATTTATTAGAACCGTTGGAACCCTTTCCCCACCAGCCTCTGGAGCCGGGTAGATTTGAATAATGCGACTGGAAGAAGATACTGAGAGAATGAGATGACTCGGGGTAATTCGACAAATCAATCAATCATTCATTTATTCACTCATACGCTCTTGCTACGTGATCACACACTCCTGCATCAATATCTCTCTCTGGCTCCTCTACCCTCAGTTTCTTATTCGTGGCTCCCTTTCCTGTTCTCTCGAGACTGCTACCTACGCGCCGGCGGTTGCGCCGATCGATCGAATTTCTATCTGCTCGCTTGAATTTCGTCCCTGACAACTGGGTACAGATAAATCAACGCCATTCTCTCGAACTCGGTCGCGAAATTCGACTGATTATTTCTCATCTAGAGAGGTACAGTCAACGGACCAGAGAAACTCAGTGGATGATCAAGCTCTATATTTCATAGAAAGGCGGAAGATATTCGAGTTCTTACATCCATGGCCATGGCGCATCGTCAGCGCCATCCGGATTCAGAATATGACCGCAGAGAGCGACGATTCCCTCTCCTTTGAGGTAAAAACAAATATTTTCGCCTTCAGCGAAACGCAAATCGATGAATAATATTTTCTCACCTCCGTGCTCCAAACGAGCAACTAGGGACTCCGATCCGTCTCGATCTACGAAAACCTCAACGAAATCCATCGCAGGATCTGGCGATCTGAGATATCTCAATTGCAGCATGACTTTTGTGACCTGTAATGCTTTTGTTACCTTCAGTCCGTGACGGACGTTGGTCTCGAGTTCTATACACCAAGGCTTCGTGCGATTTGACATACGACGGTGAGCGTCGAAACGCAGTGGACGCGATCGGGCGAGACGGTCGAGCTCCATTCTCAGTTCCTCTTGCTGGTTCCTGGCACTCCTGTTCCTGGCACTCTCAACTCCTTTCAATTCTACCTCACACTGGAGAGCCGACCGGGCTGGGAGAACGTTCGTCGAGAAGTGGCCGAGAGCCAAGTTGGCAGGAATAATAAGGCGTCGTTTTCCACCGACTCGCATTCCCTCAATACCCATGCTCAAGCCTCTGATCGCTCGCGGATCGCCTAGCATGAATCGGAATGGGTCACCTGTCTGCCACGATGCTAACGTTTTCCCGTTCAGTAACTTGCAGATGTAGTAAACCTCAACGGTCATGCCTCTCTCGGCGACGGGACCGGAGCCGACTGTGTCATCCTCGACAATAAGCTCCTTGACAGACTCATTTGTGAGAGAAGCCGGGGCGGCTTCCGGAATTTCGGAAACACGTTCAAAGTCTCCATTCATCCGCTGAATAGCTGATCCGGTTTGAAATTTTGATGCCGCATTGTAGGGATCGTCTGGATAGGGAATATGACCACTGAGGAAGACGACTCCCTCCCCTTCCATGTAGAAATAAATATCTTCGCCTTCAGTGAAACACAAGTCCATGTAGTGTTCGTAACATTCTCCATGCTTCAAGATAGCAATCCTATCATCCCACCCTCTCCGTTCTACGAAAACTTCAACATATTTACTCGCGGGATCCTGCGATCTGGCGACTGCTGGCGGTGTTTCCGTGTTTAGCGTGACTTGCGTGAGCCGGAATCCTCTTGGCACCTTCTGCCACCAACGGACCTTGGCTTCGAATTCTATACCCCAGAATGTGTTGCGATTTGAGCGATCTGACATGTCGCAAGAATCATTCCAGTGAAAGCCGCGAAAGCCACCGACGAAAAACAATGGATCCGATCGGGCGACATCGTCGCGCGCACCTCTTAGTTCCTCATTCTGTTGGGGCTCGTCTCTGACGCTGCCGGCGACGGGACCAGAGCCGACTATGATATCCTCAACAATGAGTTCCTCGAAAGACTCGTCTTTGAGAGTAGCAGGGGCGGCTTCCGAAATTTCGAGAACAGTTTTGAAGCCTTCGTTGATCCGCTCGATAGCTGACCTACTCTGTAATTTCGCTGCTGCATCGTTAGCATCGCCTGTAGGGAGAATTTGACCGCTGAGGGAGACGACTCCCTCACCTCTCAGGTGCAAACAAATATCTTCGCCTTCAGGAAAATGTAAATCCAAGTAGCATTCGTGATGTTCTCCATGCTTCAAGATAGCAATCGGGTAATCCTGCCCTTTCCGATTTACGAAAACTTCAACATATTTACTCGCGGGATCCTGCGATTGGGCGACTGCTGGCGGTGTTTCCGTACTGAGCGTGGCTTTCGTGATCCGGAGTCCTTTTGGCACCTGGTGGCTGTGACGGAGGTTGGCTTGGAGCTGTAGACCCCAGAGCATGATGAAACAGTGGGAATTCGAGCTGGCAGAAACTTCGACCGACTGGAAACTGTTGAGGTTGGAATCAGGGATTTCAAATGCTCACTAGCTCAAGACAAGCTCAAATGACGGCTTAGGCACGAAGCAGGCACAAGTTTCGGCAGAACTTACGAGGGTATTGAATGAACAGTGAACAGTAGTTCATTGAAGATCTGAACAGGGTTTATGACGAGAGTCTATGGAAAGGGTATTGCGTCTGCCTAGAGGAACCAATCGGGTGGTAATGGGTTCTTGATACAGGCTGAGCTGGGGTCGATGAGTGCTTATTGGATGTCGTAGACTGGAGCCTTGCGCCCCGATCCGGCGGTGGGATGATGAGAAGATTCACATAGGAGCACACATCGATCACCCGCTCTGATTCTCGAGTTTCGACGATCTATTTGTTAGACGTAATGTTTGTTCGGGGTTTCTGTCTCAACACCATCCACGGGGACCATCCACGCATTTCAAATCGAGCGTGTCAACAAACTCCTCCAGGCGCTAAGGGATTGCGTTCATTCTTTGAGCAGATGGTCTGCGAGACGCGCGCAGTGTCGTTCGCTATCCTGAGAAATGAGACACGGTGGAGATCTTCCGGGGACTCAAATCCGGTAAAAGAATTCCCAGCCCGGAAACGCGCGTAAGCGTAGGTTCCACGTCGATCGTTATGTTAACGGTATGATAACGGTCATCTGGATTCCTCGACCCTAGCTCACTCATCGGCCCCATCAGTGTCGAAGTGAGATTTGCAACCGAGCTCCAGGGAAGAGTGTCGAGAACAGTTAGCGAGCACTGCATCCGCTTCCAAGCGTTCGATCAAGTGCGAGAACAGGAACGTGCCGACCTCAGACTACAGCTCGTGCAGAGTACTATGGGTGTCATGCACTCCGTCGAACTTTGCGTGAATTATTTATTCCCGGAACGAACTCCGTAGAAACTGACGGGATGGAAACGGCTACGGTGAGCAAGCTTTGAGAGTAGTTCGAAGACAGAGGTTCAGAAAACCGCTAGGGACCAATGAAGCTACCACGATCGCTCTTTCCGAACGAGGATGGCTGGGCTGGAATACATGCTCACGTGAGTTCTTGAAGATGCACAACGAAGCGGACAGCAGAGGAGAGATTCTAAGGGAAATGAAGAACTAAACATCATCAATACCATCCAGTGATGTAAAATCTCGTTTATGTGAATACGATCTAGTGTAGTGAGATGAATAAAATCGATGATCTCCATAACTATAGCCGAATTATAAGAGTCCTCCTGTCAATAGCGGAATCCGAGCTTAGCACCCCGCGTGAAAGAGTTCCATCCGATTAGAAAGGGGATCCGTTTGGATTGCTCTCGGAAAGCGTGTCGTGGAGATGGAGCCGGCGTAGAGTTGCAGTAGAGGCTTAGAGGGAGATCTGTAATTCCTGAGAGAGCTAAGACCCGAGAACAAGTGTGGAAGAGATACTCAGACAGCTGACGAAATGTTCTGAGAAGACTTTTCTTTGGCCCAGTCTCGCGAATCGATACATCCAAGTGAGTTCAGCTGCAAGCTGAGTTTCAAGATTCAATAGCGGAAGAGTCTGTCCGCGGACCCGCGACCACCTTTCGATCTTGGCCACCATGCGCGTGAGCGGGTATTCATGCCAAGACAGCCGTTCCTACAGGAACGCCTGCTGGAACGGGTGGCCCAGAAGAGAGGTGTCATTTTCAGCAAAAATCATCATCATCATCAGTGTTTGTAGCCCGCGCGTCTGCTTGGAGAGCAAGCGCCAGTCGTTGACGGTGTGTTGTTGGAATCATCGTTGTTCGTCGTCGTGGAGTGTGTAGTTGTGGTCGGCTGGTCGGTCGGTGTGTACTTGCCAGTCAAGTGACAGCTGATGAAGCTTTCACAGGAGGAGAGAGAGAGGGAGTGCGATTCAACACTGGCTGCTCAGTTTAAACTGTGAAATCCATGACAGATGAACAGTTTGAACCGGAAAGACGAACAGCAAGTTCTCCGAGTCGATTGGAAGCCGTTCCGAACTGACCAGCCTCGACTCGGAAGCAGCAAGTGTTCATTGACTTCACGGAGTGGCTACCGGTAACTACTGATAAACGAAAAATTTCACGTGGTAAAGCGATGGCGAGGCTGCCCGCATGCCCTCTTCGCAGGCTCCTGACATTTGAGTAGAAGTTTATAATGATCATTCAACTGCCGACGTTCGCACGTTAACCCTTGATGGAAGTTCGTCCCTTGCGCACTTTCCAACATTTCACACTCGGCGCTGAAACGTGGAGACATGGGGAATGCGGATGATAGTGACTTGACCACGACTAACCCAACAATATCAACTGGGCGATCTTGCAAGGCTCGATGTGAAGGGTCTGGTGTCACTCTTCAAGAGGAACTCGGTTAGATTCCAAGCTGCCAGGATTCAGGGGGATCTGCTATGAACAGCGAATGATTTGGAGATCTGAAATTCCCTTTTTCAGACATTGGAGAAGAAACCTCCTATGGAACTCAGAATCATCGTAACGAAATCGTGAATATGAAGTCAGCCGACGCAGCCAAACTCGAGTATCACGAGGTGAGCCCGAAACAGAAGATTCCAAACACATCGCGCGGTTTTAGTCGCTGGATTAGATTAGCCGAATTGAATGTTGAGACAATCTTTCGTATAAACATTTAGACGCACAGTTTTTCAAGCGGTTCCCACTAGATATTCTGATCGATGAGCTGCGCATGACTCTATTTACGATTAGATGGATGCTCTGCTGAAATCCGGATCATCCGAACTCTCGATGCAGCAATTAATCATTAACAGTCAATTGCTCTATTCACGTTTTTTCTCGCTCCTGATTCACGGTCAAACGCCAGCTGAAGGCCGATGGCTCTTGACAATAGGTGACAAGTTCGATCATTTAGGAACACAATGACTCGGTCGAACGGTGGTGTACAAGGCGACCGTGTCAGGTTCTACATAGCGTTTGTCAATCATAGTGAATAGCGTCTCCACGTCAACATTGAGATCGACGGAACATACTCAAAGTCAAAAAAGCAATCGTTGAGCGAGCACTCACGGCTTACCGCCTTGCACTGCTTCCTTTAACATGTCCCATCCGCGATTTGCGCGATATCCGGAATAATTGTATCAACCGCCGATCGAATCAAGAATCCGAATTTTCGAATCATCCGAATGTCACCCTCCACTCCTCGGTGTCAAGTTGCCTCCCGACACTAAACAATGTACGGCAACGAACGAGCTGGCTCCACGGATCGGCATATGACGTTTTCACGTACTCTGAATTTTTGTTGAAACAGGCGGAATGGTCTCGCGGGATGGAATCCATGTAATTCAAGCATCTTCCTTCCACAGGTCGCTCGTGAGCTCGGAGTCGACGATCTCAGCAAAGGACTCAGCTGGTCGGACGCCAATCGTAGGCTCCACCAGTTCGGGCCAAATGATTTTTGTGTTCAAGAACAAGAGTCGCTGCTCAGCAAATATCTGGAACAATTCCAGGTAACGCGATTCAGTCGACCGAGCTGTTCATCTTACAATCGGACTTCTACAGAGGAAGTGGAATGATTCCATGGAGCGAACAACTTTGTCGAATAAAACTCGGTCCCCTATCTTTTTACAGAATCCTCTTATCGTACTTCTGTTGGCATCGGCGTTTGTATCAATTTTGATGGGGCAGTACGATGATGCCGTCAGTATAACGGTGGCCATCATCATTGTCGTAACCGTAGCCTTTGTTCAGGAGTACAGGTAGGAGGGCTTTTCCTTTTCAACGAAATTCGTGACTCTGGTCATGGTCTTCATCAAACGCCGAACTCCGCAACGTATGCGTTTACTTTGATTTCAGATCAGAGAAATCTCTGGAGGCGCTTGCAAAACTGGTAGCTCATGGATGTGCCGTACTACGCGATCACCAAGTTGATCACATGTTGGCAAGGTTTGTCCAAAAAAAGTTTTTCCAAGCAATCATACGGAGAAAAGACGAGTTCACGTTGCAATCAAGAGTAGACGGGAGCTTCATGAAGATGCTGTGTTTTGTTAAGGAATCTCGTTCCGGGCGACGTGGTCCTATTACAAGCGGGTGACAGAGTTCCGGCCGATGTCCGCCTGTTCCACACCAATCAGCTGCAGATCGATGAAAGTTCCCTCACTGGTACGTCTTTGGAGTCATCCCGACACCTTCAGTCCGGCATAATTTTCTGATACCGACACCCCCGAAATGGCTGAGTACTGATTGTTGTATCCAGGTGAGACGGAACCCGCCACGAAACACTCGGATGCGTTGTCCTCGAGCGCTGGGGGTGTGAGCTCGAAGTCGAACATTGGTTTCATGGGTACGCTGGTTAGATATGGAAACGGACGTGGTATTGTGATCAACACCGGCGAACACTCCGAGTTTGGCGACATATTCAAGATGATGAAAGCAGAAGATTCTCCGAAAACCCCGCTCCAGAAGAGTATGGATTCCCTCGGAAAGCAGTTGAGCATCTATTCGTTCTGCATCATCGGTGAGTCTCTTTCTGTGCTCCTTCCAAATTCCGCCTTGGGTTCCCCGACATTTGCGGTGTGAGGAAGAGAAACACTGTGAATCTGCTCATGCTCAATCTCGATTGATTTTCAAGGTGTCATCATGTTGCTCGGATGGCTGCAAGGAAGGCCGCTGACTTCGATGTTCAACATCGGCGTATCCCTCGCGGTAGCAGCGATTCCAGAAGGTTTGCCTATCGTGGTGACCGTAACTCTCGCTCTCGGAGTCATGAGAATGGCTAAGCGGAAAGCCATTGTTAAGAAACTGCCTACCGTGAGTGTTAGCACTAAACGCTAAGGAATGATGTGCTGATGATTCCAACTGGAACGGGGAATGTTCTCGTTGGCCTTGCGATGGGCTCCGCTACCCGCCATTTCGGCGAACTTCCTCACGTCCTTGCCAGCCTTGAGATAGACGGAGCCTGGAAATTCACTTCTTCTCTTCCAATTCAATCCTAGTTTTCTCTCTCAGGTGGAAACTCTGGGCTGCGTCAATGTTATTTGTTCGGATAAAACTGGAACATTGACGAGAAATGAGATGACTGTAACAGATGTGGTAACAGCTGACCTGTTCCGGATGCAGCTGCGAGACGGCCACTCCAGCGGGAGCACGAACGACGAGCTTTGCAGCGTTCGCCAGGTAGACAGCTGCCACGTGTTGAATCGCGGAACTTCCTCGAGATCGTATAATAGCAGCGCAGAATATCGTTTCCACCAAATCCCAAGCGGAGAGGATCACGATCGCTTGATTTTTTTCCGCTAGGTCCTTAGATGCGGAGCAATTTGCAACAATGCGGACATTGTTTCGGGTGTGGAACTGCGCGGCCAGCCCACGGAGGCGGCTCTGTTGCAAGCTGCAGATAAGCTGGGCGTCTATGATACTCGAAACGACTACGTGAGGTGGGTCTGATGGGAGTTTTCGCTTTCGGAAATTATAATCTGAGTTCTTTCGACGGCCAAACCCCAGCGGTCAACTCTGTGGTTGAATCGGGCGCTCATGAGGCGAGATTCGCTCCTCTTCAATGCTCGCTGTCCGAATGCATCAGTTGTGTCAATGCCCATTGCAGGGAGGAGGAAATTCCATTCAGTAGTGAATCGAAAATTATGTTGGTCCGCGTCCACCCGCGCACAAATCCCGAAGAGCATTGCGTCTTCGCCAAGGGATCCATCGAAGTTGTTCTACAGAAATGCGGGTAGGTGTCGTGAGAAGCGCCAGATCGCATGAGTCGAACTGTTCGAATGATACCACTAGCAGGTATTGAACACCGATTTGAGGAGTAACCATCTGACTTCCAAAGTTTCGCTCAACAACTCGGACGGGTACAGCCCATGACCCCGGCTCTGCAAAAACAGTTCGAGGAAGAATCCGTCGTCTTGGCTCGTCAAGGACTCCGCATCATCGGACTTGCCACCGGTTACGACGGACAACCCCTGACTTTCTTAGGCATGGTCGGCATTCTTGATCCTCCGAGGAACGGCGTCAAGGAATCGATCGAAACTTTGAGGAACTGTTCTGTCGAGGTCAAAATGGTCACTGGGGACGGAATGGAAACGGCCATGGCCATTGCTCAGCGTATTGGTCTCGCGAAGGGTCTATGCATGTCGGGACAAGAGATCGAGTCCATGAGTGAATACGAACTCGCCGATCGGGTCAGAGACGTTTCAGTATTCTACAGAACCGGTCCCGCTCATAAACTGAGAATTGTGAAAGCCTTACAGGTGAGCGCCGCCGTGCTACTCAACTAACTGAGCCCTCTATTCCCGCTCTTCAAAGAACGGTTTGAATCGAAAATGAGAAGAACACAAATTCCGATGAGATTTCCAGCGAATTTTCTGACCTGCGCTTTCAGAGTAACGGGTTGATTTGCGGTATGACTGGAGACGGGGTGAATGATGCGGTCGCTCTCAAGAAGTCCGACATCGGCATTGCAATGGGGAAGTCGGGAACCGATGTTTGCAAAGAGGCTTCGGACATGATCCTGCTAGACGACGACTTCTGCACAATAATGGCCGCGATCGAAGAGGGCAAAGCAATCTTCTACAACATCAAAAATTTCGTGAGGTAGACTCTCTTCGAAGACTTTCTTGGTTGTCCCATTGGACTCGATTCGTCCCGATCAAAGTCGATGCCTTCTCGAATAAGAGACAATCCCGTCTCCCTCAGGTTCCAGCTGTCAACTTCCATCAGCGCACTGTCACTTATAGCAATATCGACCTTGATGGGAACGCCGAACCCGCTCAATGCCATGCAAATCCTGTGGATAAATATAATCATGGATGGACCCCCGGCTCAATCACTGGGCGTTGAACCGGTAGGTCCACTAGACTAGGCATCCTCCTAGTGTTCTGAGTGAGAGCACTTGAAGGAAGACATCGGGCAACTATCTCAAAATCTCGATGTGACCGTTGCTCCTGAGATACGATGGTATCGAATATTTGAATCCTCCAGGTCGACCACGATGTGTTGAATCAACCACCCCGAGACACGAAGAAACCGATGATCGATCGAGCATTGATCGTCAACGTTCTGGCTTCGGCGTTCATCATCATCACCGGAACCGTTTACGTATTCTTGCGTGAAATGAGCGATCAGGTTGGTTCCCTTTGAGCTCCATGTAACGAAAATCGACTCCGGTAACTTGTTCGGTGAACATGGGCAATTGAAGCCAGTATCGATTTCGCGGTCTCGACATTATCGGATAATCTTGCAAATAATCTTTCCAGAAAGTGACTCGTCGTGATACGACTATGACTTTCACATGTTTCGTCTTCTTCGACATGTTCAACGCTCTATCATGTCGTTCTCATACAAAGTCTGTGTTCAGCATAGGGCTATGTTCGAATAAGGTGAGACACGCATACTTGCCGAACTTGTCGATATTTTTAGCGAGTACATCTTCTTCGAAGAGGAGGTTGTCAAGTATTTACTCGAATCTCTTTTTCATTTCTTCCCTTGAAGGCTTTCATCCTCGCCGTGATTTTCTCACTTGCTGGTCAAATGGCGGTGATCTACTCACCACCTCTGCAATATGTGTTCCAGACCGAACCTCTTTCAGCTTTCGACATTTTGGAGTTACTCGTCGTCTCAAGCAGTGTTTTTGTCTTCAGTGAGATTAAGAAGTTCTGGGAGCGATCAAAATCTGTGGGTGTTGTCAAACGATTTAGCAACGAAAAAAATGTGAGCGACTTCTGTGATTATGTATAATTCGTCGTGTGCTGTCGGTGAACGGTGGACTGGACCTTGAAGAGTCAAAGCAGGGAGAAGTGAAGATAGTCTCTCAGCACGAACCTACTTCAATATATTTACTCTTGAATAAATGGAGAAACATTTGTTATGAGATTCCGATCAAAAAATTTTACGCAGAATAAAGAAATTCTGGATACACTTCTTCACGAATTGTTCTCCTTCTGTCGGCCTGGACACCACTGACATAAGCTCATGGAACCTGTGCAGTCAAACTCCTAATCGGGAACGTCAGGCGGGAGAGCTACCCCTGCAATCCTCATCAGCGACCGCCAGAATCCAATCCACCGCATATCTTAGGAAGCGAGCCGGGAACCCGTTGCAGCGAGTCACAAATCGTATTGGTATCCATCTACTGGGTGCGGATCGACTCGAGTTGCCTTTGACGACTTTTTCCTATGACGTGGTGTCAAGGATGCCGGCCAATTTGAGCGCAAGTGCGACTTGCGCGCGGTGCGATTAGAGCGCGCACCCGATTTGAGCGCGTACCCAAGTTGGGCGCGGCTCCGATTTGCGCGCAGAGCCGATTTGCGCGCGGATCCGATTTGCGCGCGATTCCGATTTGCGCGCAGATCCGATGTGAGCGACCGAGACATCAGCGCGCTCCTGCACTTTGCGCGCAGATACGATTTGAGCGCGACCGTTAGCGCATTCCGTGAGACGTTTCGGCGGACGATTCCCGACTGCCTTCATGGTGAACGCGTACCACTGCTCAGAGAAGACCACAGCGCAACGTGTAGCGCCATGTGTACGCTGCTCCACTGGCATGTGCTGTCGCGTGCCGCTCGCTACGCTCGCGGAGCCCCTAGAAACGGTCGGCAAAAGGCCCGGCTGGTCAATGTCTCGATCCTTTTTTTCAAAGCTCGCAGAATCGATGGCTCGATTCTCATCATTCATCTCTATTGCATGGCCCTGTCAAGCCAGGTGCTCTCCGTCCACCGGAAAGGACGTATCAATTGGCATAGGAGGAGAAAACCTCACATTTGGGAGGAATGCTCTGCATACAAGGCATCCACAATCAAGTTTTGTTTGCTGTAGCCGCTCCTGGTGCGCTCCAGCCGTCGTGGTGCGGTACGAGACGCACCACGACGGCTCCCATCAGCGGGCACGCTCTAGCTCAAATCTCCCTTGCGCTTAAACCTCCCCAGCGCTCAAATCTCCCCTGCGCTCAAACCTCCCCAGCGCTCAAATCTCCCCTGCGCTCAAACCGTGCCTTCGCGCACATCTCCCCCGCGCTCCCATTTCTTCTGCGCTCACATCCCCTACGCGCTCATTTCGGCTCGGCGCTCATATTGCCCTGCGCTCATATTTGCCGTGCGCTCACATTGGCGGAAGCCGTGTCAAGCTGCCGGCAGCGCGAGGTGCTTTGAGATCATCTGGATGAGAGCTGAACAGTTCCAGAGGATTAACCGCGGAATCGATTTGAATATGCCGCTAGCTTGGAAGTTCGTCCTTCAAACATGTAATCTCGGCTCCAAGGTCCCCAATGAAATTGAGAGATCGTTATATCAAGGTCGAATCGGGTGAAGCGCGAACTTCGTTTCGTTGGAACGGAGAGCACGATACCTCATATCGACCGACGAGTGAATTGTGAAAAGATTGTGGCGGAGGTACGCTCGACCTCTTTCACTCGATTTCGTCACCTGATATCCGTCGGAATCACGTTCTCACGATCCGCATATCGGGAAAATGTTCACAGTCTTTTAATGAGTCACTTGCAGGGCTCTTTTTGGTGGAGAATGCCTCTCGTAATTCGCGGTTACGCCGAATTATTGCAACTTTGTCCACAACGAGTACATAATCGGGTTCGGAGAGATCAGCAAGCCCCGATCCGCTCGTTATCTCATCTCCTAGAGCCGTTCCAGACTCTCCCCGAGAGCTGTTGACGTTGGTAGCGTTGCTCTCGAAACATTGAATAGAGATGACTCGGGGAGGATTTCAGCTATGCCACAAACCTACGGGAACGACGCAAATGAAGTCACGAGATAGAGATTTCTCGATTACAATTTTAGATGCTGAGATCTTCCTCCTACACATTGTTCCTTGTGCACATAGGCCCCGCTGGCAGCTGTGCATACATCATTCGAACCGAACTTGAGCGAGATTTCGCCTGGATCGTCACTCTCCCCGCCCCTGTGGCGAGGATTCGAGAGCGGAGGAAACGGGTTGAAAATACACAAAGGGCTTGTTGGGTGCCACGCTGATCGATCGTTTTCGTATTCATCGATTCAATTCTGCGAGATACATCTTCAGGTTTTTGAACACCGAATGTTGCTTTCGCCTATCCGGAGCAACTTCATCATAGGTAGCGCTGGGAAGTCCTGATCGGTGCGGAGCAGAAAGTCGGGATTCTAAAGAAGTTTACTTCTTCCCAATAGAGCCGCAGCCCCGCGCTTCTGAGGCGAAGATAAGGACTATGCATTTCCATGGGTCACAAGATGCCGGATAGAACCAGAGTGGTCGCTATGTAACTCCCACTCCTCATCGGAATGCTACGAACATATGTCTCCTTGCCACAACTTTAAAGTCGTGGAGCTAACTTTTCAACTTGGAACTGAAGGATCGAAAACATGGGAAGGATTTTGGTTTGGATCGAAGCCGGTCCGATAGACTCCTGAAACCTCTGGGGCTTACGTCTTAGATCACTTCGCAATCCGCAATCCTAGAATACCAAGCCGTTCCAAAGCTCCGCGAGTTTAAACATAGAATTATGAGCTTTAGGAGGGCTGCGGAATTTCGGGCTCACTGCCTTTTCTGTCAGCCACAGCTCGGCTATCTCGATCTGACATTCCGTGGTAGACTGGGATAGAGTTCACAGAGAAACAAGTTGGTGCCGAATATTCGACACCGACCATGAGCAGACCGTAATGATTCGTCGGACTACTTCCCGGCGCCAGCTCGCATGCGCTGTCAGTCCGGAGTCGGAAAGACAGTGAGTTTCTCGACAGAGGGGGAAAGGGTAAATGTTGTTCGGGTCGGTATATACCGGCGAGTATCTCGTTCCATATGAGTGTGCTCCGTATCGAACACAACACTCATGATAACTTCAGAGAGAAGCCCCGTGTTACGCAGTCGAATGAGAGCCGTGAGGGCGTTGTTTGTTATCGTGCGTTGATGAGTGAGCGGGACAGTAGTCCAGTGGTTGACTTTCGAACGTGCGGATTAATGAGCGTTTCGAGCGGAGTCCAGCCGCTATAGGAACCGCTCCTCGCGTCAGCTGGCGCTTGCATCGCAACTCGAAATACGCCGCATGACGACTCACCAGATGCGTGAATCCGTTTATCTCATAGGCTCATTTCGAAACTCTCATCCCGGACGCCACAACGATTCAAGCAGTCGGACTTGTCCGTGTGATGTGCCTGTCGTTGGTTGACCACCGCTGATTGACAGAACCTCAACCATGCATCGCCTGACAGGATTTCTCGTTCTCGCGGTGCTCATCGGTGCCGCATCCGCCTCTGATGGCCCCTGTGTGTTCAAGGGGGAGTGTGGAATAGGAGGTGCCATGAATCTGGGCGCACCCTGTGTGACTGAAGGTGATGCTACCCAAACCAATCGATTGAACGCAACTGGTTTCGCGAACTTGCAAGAGTTCTGCGCCGATTTCAAGGATCCCAATGGGCAGTTCTGCTGTGATGAACATCAAGTTGAACTACTCATAACACAATACAAAATGATGGCGGCGTTCCTCTCGCAATGTCCGTCGTGCAGTTACAACATGGCCAGGATCTTCTGCCAGATGACGTGCTCCTCGAAGCAGAGTGACTTCATCAGGGTCACACAGTCGAAGAACGGCACGGAGAAGTCAAAATACGGAAGCGAGCAAGTCACGAGAATAACTTACTACATGGCTGAGGACTACATCGATCGCACGTACACGTCCTGTAAGGAGGTACAGAATTCTCAGACAGGAAATGCATTGAATCTTGTCTGCGGGGGGGTACCGGTGTGCTCTCCGAGAAACCTTCTGACCGCGATCGGAACGGGCCCGTACTCTCCTTTCAATATTGATTTTGTGTATGGAGCAACGGGCGATAACAAACTGTTCAACCACACCACTTCGAAATGCAGCGAGGCTCCGTTCCCAGGCCAGCTGCCTTGCTCATGTTCAGACTGTGCTGACACATGCCCTCCGTTCAATGTTCCTGATGAAGAACCGCCGTTCTGCATATTGGGCCTCGATGGGTTCTACGTCCTCTTCGCAATCGTCCTCATTCTGCTCATCAGCGCCTTCGAAGCATTCTGGATCCTCAAGTCTCGCGCCGGAGATTTCACTCTTTCGCAGGAAGAAACCGAGCTTGTCCGGAGCAGCAGCGCTCAAGAGGTGACCAAAGAACCGTCTTTGATGAAGAGCGGCTTCCAACGTTTGGGATTTTTATGCGCTTCGCGTCCATGGACCGTGATAGCAATCGGTGCTGCCTTCTGCCTCTTCTGCTCTCTCGGGAATCTCAACTTCCAAGTCACAACCGATCCGGTCGAGTTGTGGTCCGCACCCGACAGTATCGCAAGAACTCAACGAGACTATTACAACACTCACTTGGGACCGTTCTACAGGATAGAGCAGGTCATCATCCTGAATAAAGGTGGAGAGCCGTTCCGATACAACAGCTCCGTAACTCAGGAGTCCTACGAGTTCAGCCCAGTATTCGAGAAAAACTTCCTCGTGGACCTCCTGCATCTTCAAGAGCAGATCACCAATCTGAAGGGCAAATACGACAACGGGACAGCGACTGAAGACGTTACCCTGGACGAGATCTGCTTCTCCCCGCTGGAAAAGAAGTGCGCCATACAATCTGTACCGAACTGGTTCCAGAACAACGTTTCGCTGATACTGAAGAACCCGCAACAATATCTCGATCATATTGTCGCTTGCATCGACAGTCCGACACTTGTCCCGGCACAGGATCAGCTACTCAACATCGGGTGTCTGGGAGAATACGGAGGCCCAAGCTTCTACTACGCCGCACTGGGAGGATACGATGAGGGCAAGCCCCTTCTGGCCCCCGCAGTGGTATTGACATTCCTCGTGAACAACCATGTCAACCCCAAAGAGAACGAACGAGCCATAGCCTGGGAAGTGGAATTCATCCGTTTCCTCAAGAACTTCACCCACCCCAACATGACGATCGCGTTCATGTCCGAGAACTCCATCACTTCTGAACTCGATGTTGAGAGTCGTTCGGATGTGTCTACCATAGCCATAAGCTACTTGTTGATGTTCATTTACGTTGCGGTTGTCCTCGGCCGCTACAAATCGGTCGCCACTGCTCTGATTCACAGCCAGATCGTCCTCGGAGCCATGGGTGTGTTCCTCGTGCTTGCCTCGGTTGTGTCCAGTGTGGGTATATACAGCTTGTTGGGAATCCCGTCGACGTTGATCATCTTCGAAGTCGTACCGTTCCTCGTGCTCGCTATCGGGGTCGATAACATCTTCATCCTGGTGCAAACCTACCAACGATCTACTCGGCTCGATGGCGAATCTCTCGAGGAGCATATCGGGAGGATCATGGGACTTGTGGGACCCTCAATGCTGTTGGCCAGCGCTTCGGAAGTTACCTGTTTCTTCTTGGGTGCTTTGACCAGCATGCCCGCCGTCAGAACCTTTGCGCTGTACGCTGCGCTCGCTCTTCTCATCGATGTTCTGCTGCAGATGACGGTTTTCGTTTCCATGCTCGCGCTGGACCTCAGGCGACAAGAATCAGCTCAACTCGACCTCTTGTTCTGCATGAAAGCGAACTCGGAAGCGGACGATGAACCTTTCGATGACTCGTTCCTCTTTAAATTCATGAAGGACGTCTACTCACCGCTGCTGAAAATATCCTCGTACCGCAACGCGGTCTTCGTGGCGTTCATCGCCTTCTTCTGCATCTCCGCATCAGTGGTCCACAAGCTCGACGTGGGCTTGGACCAAGAAATCTCCATGCCAACAGACTCGTACCTTCAGGACTATTTCAGGTTCTTGAAAGACTACCTGAGAGTCGGCCCCCCCGTGTATTTCGTCATCAATGACAAGTTCAACTACAGCGATGCGAAAAATCAAGGCTTGATTGGTTCTTTCGCGGACGCAGCCAACTACTCCTTGGTGAATGACGTGAGGCAAGCTGCCAAATCGAAGCAAAAAACTTCGGTGGCCGCGCCGGCCATGTCCTGGATCGACGACTATTTCGGATGGACCAAAGAGTGCTGCTTCGAGGACAAAGTCACGCACTATCGATGCCCCAAACTGAATAAAACCGCGGGATGCCAGACATGCCCAAGTGACTCGCTTGGGCGACCCCCGAGCATGACATGGCATATCCAAGACTTCCTCGATGAAATCCCCTCCGTAAACTGCGGGAAGGGTGGACACGCGGCCTACAGCAACGCCATACAAATCATCAAGAAAGGAAACGACAGCCACAAAGTCGAAATCGGGGCAACCAGTTTCATGACGTACCACACCATTCTAAAGAACAGTTCAGATTACATCAAGGCGCTGAGGATGGCTCGATATGTTTCATCGCAGATCGAAAGTCGGGTGAAGGAAGGCTACGTGGGGAACAAAGACGATGTTCAGATCTTCCCCTACTCGATCTTCTATGTCTTCTACGAGCAATACTTGACAATCTGGCACGACGTCGCCTTCCATCTCCTGGTCTCTTTCGCGGGTGTTCTGGCGATCACGTTCATGTTGATGAAGTTCAGAGTTCTGCCCACGGTGGCTATCGGAGTGACGATCATGATGATCGTTGTCGACTTGATGGGCGTCATGTACTTCGCCAATGTCTCTCTGAACGCCATTTCTCTCGTCAATTTGGTCATGTGCGTCGGTATCTCTGTCGAGTTCTGTTCCCACATCGTGAAAGCTTTCGTTGAAGACGAAGAAGCCTCCCCCATCAACCGTGCCATCAACGCCGTCAAACATACGGGATCCTCTGTTCTGAGTGGAATCACGTGCACGAAGTTCATAGGAGTTGTAGTTTTATTCTTTGCCAAGAGTCAGCTGTTTGTGATCTTCTATTTCCGAATGTACCTGGCTATTGTTCTCGTTGGCTCCATTCATGGTTTGGTGTTCCTCCCTGTTTTCTTGGCCATTTTCGGAGGCACAAAATCGGACAAACGGAGCCGCGACTGATGGTAGCGGTGGACAATAGAATCGATATATGAAATTGTATAACTGTTTGAGAATGATTATAAGTCTATGAGTAAGTTGAGGTGTGATGAATAAATCTGTATTTTGTACGTTGAGAGATTTGAACGAATGTGTTTTCCAACTCGAGCAGAAATGAATCAGGCTGTGGTCAGTGGTCATTACTTGGTGGCGGTCGCTGCGGCTGACTCATCGATGGAGCTGAATCACCCAGCCAGCGTGGATTCGCAGATTTCTCTCCAGATCCGCGGCCGCTATCAGCTCAAACGCTGCAGAGATGGCGACCCTTGGAAAATGCCGGACGGCGGCTACCAGCAACCGATCAAATTCTCGAGCAAAGGTCACGGCGAGCATTAGGTGTGCTGATATCCGAGAGACTCAAATGCTTTGGAGGCTAAGGATGAGAAGCATTATACATAATCTGAAACCGAAATGTCGGCAATGCGCTGAAAGTGAATCTCTCGCAATGCAGCAAGCGGGTTCAACTTTATTGCAGCCAAAAATGTTTTGGGATAAGAGATTGATGACCTTGAACTCTCCAGCAGCTTCTCTATAACGAAGCGGCAGCTCCCTAGAGAGAGAGCGCACTCAAGTTTGATGATTGCAGATAGGCTGCTCCCCCTCAAAGTAATTCGTCACAAGTTTCTAATTGGTTGTTTCCATGCCAGCCTTAGCCTTGCAGAGACCACCAAGCAAGACTTGCGGTGAACTACAAAGAGTTCAGAGATAAGCCAACTGGACTCGCTTTCCGAAATCCACAGTCGCCTGCCGCGTCTCTCAATCCTTATCAGCCCGCAAAGATCATAGGGGATGGTTCCGGCAATGACTTGAGCTTCAACAGTCGAGGTGGTTCTATTTGCTCTCGAGATGCCAAGAGAGAGCGGACGTTGTGCTCTGTCGAGGATCATTCTCACAGAGTCCTTGTGACATGTAGAAGCCCATATTGGGGCGGCATAGAGGATGATTCCATCAACTGCGGAAGCGAGGGCCCTTCGTCGAAAATCAGAGGCTCCCCCTGTTTTCGGGAATAGCCGTCCAATGTTCCGCGCGATCTTTGATGCTTTCTTTGCCGCATAGCTGATATGCTGGGATCCGGTCAAGCCCGAACCGAGAATGAGCCCCAGGTACTTCGCCTGCCTCGTGATCTGCAACTCGGTTCCGTCGAGGGTGAGGTTGATGCTCGGCTGGTGCTTGCGGCCATTAAGGAACAGAGCACAAGTTTTACGCGGGGCCAAGCACAGGCCCCTCGGCCGCATCCATGCGGATAGTATCCAGGATGTATCGGGCCTGGATTCTCCTCACAGCTCGAAGAGGAGCTGTAAGGAGCTCCGCGGAGATAAGAGCTGTACCGGAACCGCAGCCCGGACGATGAACGCACTTTCTATCAAGGGAGCAATGGAAGCTCTGTTTTCTGATATTCTCTGCAGTGTGCGTCGGCGTCGGTCACAACGCACATGAGCTCGCACGCCTGCGACGAAGGTAAAACATGACTTTTGGCATCAAATCGATGAGTTCTCCTGTGTAAGACGTTGAGAAGTTGTCATAATCGTAAGTTCGAAGCAAGAGTTTTCAGTACAAATCCACCCAACCCTGAGAATGTGTCACGTCACAACGCGCATGACCTTGCAAGCCTGCGATGGGGAATAACAGGACTTTTAGCACTACATCGATTAGTTCTGCTATGTAAGACACAGAAAGCCGATGTATTCATAAGATCCAAGCAACTATCTTTAGCAGAAATCGTTTCTGAAATCCAAGATGTTCCACTCGACAAGGCACTGCCTCGCGTTTTTTATGGCGAGTTCGGATCCGCCACCTGACTGTGATGAACTCGTTCTTCAGGATTGCACTAAGATCCCGTGCATCTGGTGTGTGTTTGTGTTTTCATGCATCCTCATCCTAAGATGATTCCAGATCCAGGAGGGGGCTTAGCCCAGCAGATACCGGTCACAGTTTAGAAAGTGGATACCGTTGAATTCACCCGGCAGCAGGGATCAAACCTGCGACCTCCCGCTCGACGCAGCGTCCACATGGCAGCGTGCAACATTAGCTGTGCACGTTTCCGCTCGACCACGCCAGCGGATTTTCTTCGACCGTTTTCTAGTCTATTCCTTCATGCTCGGGATCTGAAGAGGAAGAGCGGGAGCTCCAGATTCGAGCTCTGACTCCCATCTCAATCTTGCTCCGGAATCTGTCGCGAAACAGTCGAAAGCACGTCGACTGTATCGAATCGACGAAATTCGCAACATCAGGAAGCGCACCTTCCTCGCTGTTTCCGGAAAGGTCCATTTCCTGCAGCTGCGACGGTGGGAGGAATAGGTGGAGAAAGCTCACTTGAATTTAAATTCCGCCTCGCCAGGAATCGTTCCAACTCAGCCTCTGACGAGGTCTTCGGTGGAATAGTTGGGTGTCCGATACTTTGCCCCCAGTGTAGTCAGGGCGATGTGGTGCTTCACATGGCGCTCCTGATTCTCACAAGATGAGGGAGAAAGGCGGTGGACAAAAGGTTGGCGCTCTCTACGCGACGGCCGACGTCGGCGCCGCTGCTTACTGAGGGCATAGTGCTCATAATGCTGCGAACGCGGCGGCAAGCCATGATTGCTGCAGCAGCTCTTTGGCTCCAAATCGTCGCCGAACGACGAAACACGGCCTTTAGACACATCGCCGACGTCCCCGATCGATCGAAGCCTCAATTCCCAAGAATGTACGTCGATTGAGCCAATCGCGGACAGTCGGACACCGGTCCCGTGAAATTCGGAACAGAAAGCTGCTCCTCCATGACGATCAATCAGAAATCGGGTCCCTTGGAGTCGTGGGACGGGCCTGGAATATGAACATTGCACACCGAAAAGAACAGCATCTCAGACGAAGGACGATCTCTGTTCCAATTGGAAAGACTACCCGAGCTCACCAAAGCGGTAGCCGGCCGCATCTGAGTACGCGCTCGTCGCGAAAACATCGATCAAGGTTGCTATGCTCATCGTGAATTGGTATATGCCTGAAGTTTCGTCCGACTCCTGCTGAAGTGCGACTGCGAATGATCGGAAAAGATTCTTGAACTCCGTGAAAGCCGCGCCAACTCGAGTTCGCAGCGGTTTTAGGGTCAAACCGAACGCAATCACCCGAAACTAGACAAACTGGACAAACAGCACTCTCGCGAAGCAGCGCCGATAGAAGTCCTCATGATCGAGTTCGCGTCGACGTGAAGCTACATAACTCGCCCAGCGCGTCGTCCTCTGCACGTCTGGATTAACTGCCGGGCGGCAATTTTGTTTCGAGGAGGTGATTGATCACCAAGAATGCAAATCACCACTGGCCAGCATTCGATGACTGCGAGTGGCCGAGAGAGAATCGAGTTTATCATATGCTGAAACTGAGGATTTGCCGAGTTAAGATTTCTGTCGGTAAGATCTGTGTCGGTACAGTGTGCGTGAAGAATATGGAGAAACTTCCCACTGAGGTTCGTGTAGATATTTTCCTGAAAAATTGACGAGCATACGAACGCTCGGTTGGAGTGGAGATCGATGGCACTCTGCCAACCGAAAATGTTGCTGAAGGAAATGATGTCGTAGATTCCTGGCCAATTTGCACTCAGAAACCGATGCCCCGCTTGGGCCCGTGTCCCACAATAATTGGTGATGCTCTTCCAGTTGCTCGCGAAAATATTTTTGCTTCTCCGGGGTACAGACCGTCTCCGAGCAGCCTTGGTATGCCAACGATGGGCTGAGATCGTTTCCGCTTCGCCTTTATTGAGGGATGTTTGCCTGGTTCTACGTGGCGCTGACCTAGAGGGAGCGACCCCAACTCTGCTCGAAAGCTATCGTCAGTATCCAAGCTTGAAAATCTGTGATGGTAAGAAGGGAAACACAAGGTTTTCCATCGCTTTTTCTGGGTTCAGGTACCTTCGGCGAGAGACTTTTCGCAGCTGGAGAACTGTGCTTTATCGACCGGAGTGTTTTGTGCGATTCTCGAAGGGTGCCAGGAACTACAATCCCTTGAGCTCACAGGTACTCCTAGAGTCGACTCGATGCGTCGAAAATTGATGACCGAAAGTATATTTCAGGATTTCTCTGAACAACTCTGCCCAACAGGTTACCGCAGCTCGATGCTGTCGGACAGCCTCGCAAAAGTCCAACAATCATGGCGTAATGTTCGACACCTGTGCCTGCGAGAGAATCGATTCCTGACAGATGCGACGTTCTATCAAATGCTCACGTTCATGCCCAACATCAAGTCCCTCTGTCTGGCTGGATGCTCAGAACTACAGTTCCATCCACAAAGGTCCCCCGCCATTTCCAGCTCTGCCGTGCTCACTTTCCAAAACGTTCTCGTTTGTATGATGAGATCGAAGCCGAGGTTTGTCGATCTGGATTTCAGTGGCACACGCATCAACGCCGATGCTCTGATTCAGATCGTGGAATTCTCTCGCGAAAGTCTGACGAGCCTGCGTTTGGACGCTTGCGATGAGCTGACGACGAAAGCTTACGAAACGATAGGAAAATGCTCAAAACTGCGTCTTATGTCGCTCTATCAAGCTCGTCGGACCAATGATGATAATCTGGAATGCATCCTGACAGAGACCCCCGACTTGGAATATCTGGACCTGGGCTACAGCTACCCTCGAGCCAGAGCCTTCGGCTGATCGTCCAACTGAAGAAACTGCGACATCTCAATCTGAGGGCTTGCCGCCAAATAAGCGTCGACTCTTTGGGGAGTCTGAGGACATTGACCAAACTGCAGCATCTCGATTTGAGTGACACCGATTGCGACGTGAAAGCATTCCGCCAACTCGCGTCACTCAAAGATCTCCGGAACCTCGAGCTGTTTCATTGCTTCGTGCTCGACTCCGAGTGCTTCGTGATCATTTGCGACAATTTCAAGAAACTCGAAAAACTCAACCTGATGCACTGTCATATACTAACAGATGAAGCAGGTTGTTTTCATCGGTTAAAGAATTTACGAAGCCTGGATATCACGCGTACTGTAAGACTCTCAAACCGGTCGCTAGAGAACGGGATAGGAGCTCCGGATGTGAAGATTCTAAGTATGGCAGCCTGTCCATGGTTGACGGATAGCGCTTTAGTCAGCATTGCCAAGCATCACGTCTGCTTGGAGTACCTCGACCTTAAGGACTGTTATCAGGTCACGGACGTCGGTCTGATATCGGTCGTGCAATGTTTGCCGCGTCTAAGAACTCTGATGTTGGCGCTCTGTCCATTGCTCACGGATCGAAGTCTCCAAGCTCTGCAATACCACTGTTCACACCTTCGAAAGCTCGACGTCAGGCATTGCTCGATGAGTGGCGGAGCGATAGATTTGTTAGCTGATCTGAGACCATCGTTGTCGATAATTAGGCGGGACCGACTTCATCATTTTTTCGAGCGTCGAAATTAACGTTTCTGGAAGAGTGAGCCGATTGGAAGCGATTCAAGTGAATTCATTCGAGATGATCCAATATAACCATCAGATTGATCGGATGATTTCTAGTCTCCTCCCAATAACGATCGATCTCCTATGAAGGTTCCCGAAGTCTTTTTAGACAACGGTGACCTTGATGCGAGAAAGATCAGCAGCTCAGTATTCTTTCCCCCTTGCGCGGCATGACGGGCACACTCGATTCACGCGAACGATGAGTCATTAGCTCGAACTGTGGCAACGCTGGTCTCGAGTTGGCTGAACCATCTTACGAACGACGATCCGAATTTGATCCTCTATACCGAAGAGCTGAGGAGCGTGCAACCAATGACTATGCTCCCTTGGACCCGCGCAGAACCTTATTTCCCCCATGGAACCGCTCAGCGATGGGAAGTTGAGGTTCGAAAATCCTCAAAATCACGACTCGCAATCGTATCCGATGTACTTGTGAAACATCATAACGAGACAATTCGTAAAATGGCAATCGACAACAAGCTCTCACGTGTGGAAAATTGAGTAGACTCTGTAGAGCGTAAACTTCACGCTGACGAAGTTTCAGCGAAATTCGAGGGTTCATATCAGTGACCCCTCCTTGTGAGTATCCGTAATCGCATAATAAGATGAGTTGTTAAGGTGTTTTCTGCCGACAATGATGATTAGCACGCCCATCTACTCGACGAGTCGGGCATTTCCAAATTCAGAGCTCTATGAATTCTAAATGTATGAGATTTTTATGATGAGTCATTGAACAGATGATTGTGGCTTCGGTTGCGAGGACCCCGAGAAGCTAGCGGCTTTCTGGTGTCCCCCATTCTCGGCCGTCAGCTCTCGACGCCAGTGGCGGCGGTCGGGTGCTAAGTAAGTCCGTCAGCGTTGGTACGTGAACTTTCGTACACAGCGGCGCAGGATCTGCTTCCATAGGCTCAAGTGATGTTTCGTGTACAAGCTCCAACTCGGGCCTACAATGACGTATGTGCTGTCAAAAATGACTCTCACTGAAACTCTCACTGACAAATGAGGATAGATACCTATCGAGAATCTCCCCAGGATTCCTCTGCTCCCAGGTCTGCCGGAATCCCATTGCTCTGTTGTATTTGTAGCCAGATGAAACTGTTGCGACATTGACTCAGACGGTTTATTGCCGATAATCATGAACATTTTCTCTCCCTAAGGGGAAATACGGCTGTACACGAGCGTTCTCGTCACGCCGAGTGAGAAGTAGCCAGCCATTGACGGCTATCCGGGACTAGTGTCACCTAGGTTTCTCGTTTGCGAGTCAATAGCTCCCAACGTGATGCTTCGAAGAGCAGAGCCAATCCAATTCCTTGAGAGAGCTTGGAGGTTCGAGAACCAACTCTAAACTTGATTTTCTAATATTTTGTTTCGCGATGGTTCCGGGCACCGCGCAAGCAGAAGGCTGGTTGCTGGCATCAACGAACGTAAGAGCCTTGCCACCCTCATGCTGAATTGAGTACTCGTGGATATGTTAACTTTTCTTTAATCACATCATGACAACGAGACAGGATGGAATACTCTTAACGTTCTCCTCCCCATTATCAGCAGTCGACGGAAACATGTACAAATTCACAAGGGGAAAATACCAGTCGCAAAAGTTTCAACGGAACAACGAGCACTTTGATCATGTAGCCCGGTGTCGCCGAGAGCGGTGCGGCTTCGATGCGTGATTCACCACACACGAGCTCTCAAAAATTTTGACTAGAGCTAGGCCGGGTTTCCAAACAGGAATCATTCTGTACAGGCTCGATTTCCGGACGCCAACATCATCAAAAAATAACAAGGGGCGTTTTGAACATTTCGAGCTTTTTGCTCAAAGCCTCTAGTTCCTCGGCACCACGCGGGGAAATCTGCGAAAAATCGGAGTATGTGCTTAAGGGGCTCATGCGTATATTTTTCAAACTCGGGTCCAAAGTTCCCATAACTCGTCGTTTTCGAAGATCAGATCTTCTTGTATGCTACGTTTAGAAGTGGTCAGCTTACCTGGCTCAACTGAACAGACGCCTTCGGATTCCTGGCTTTGCAATTTTCGGCCCCGCAGACTTCAGTTACCGATTCCTGCTTCTGCAGGTGGAATCGAGGTCTTTCGGCTTCATTTTTCGCCGTCATTATTCCGGATGTCCGCATAAATTTCAGACAATTCGATATCGTGTCCTGCGCGCATCCCTCTGGGTATTCGAAACGACCCTCTTCGGCCTAGGAAGGTGAAACAAGGATTCGGAATTGGATTTCTACCCACGCGCTGTGGATGTATCAGGTTTGGATTCTGCTCAGAGCTTTAAGAAGATGAGCGACTTACCTTCGATAACATCCTCGTCAGTACTTCGTGCTGAAGACAGCGATCACATGTGTTGTGCGTTGAATCAACTGTGTGAGCAAGATCGTTGGCAACAGCTGAGTAACCTGTAATGGTGATCCACGATGATAAGAGCTGTGCCGGAGTGCAAAATCATACCATCGATCATCATCCGCAGCCCGGACGATGAACGCACCTTCTATCAACGGAGCAATGGAAGCTTTGAGGTCTGATATTCTCTGCAGTGTGCGTCGGTCACAACGCACGTGAGCTTGCACGCCTGCGATGGAGGAATAACATGACTTTTAACACTCCATCGATTACTTCTTTTGTGTAAGACACAAAAGCCGATATATTCATAAGATCCAAGCAACTATTTTCAGTAGAAATCTCCCAACCCTGAGAATCCGGGTCGTTTCTGAAATCCAAGATATTCCACTCGACGAGGCACTGCCTCGCGTTTTCAATAACGGGTTTGGATCCGCCAACTGACTGCAACTCGATGAACTCGTTCTTCAGGATTGCACAAAGATCACCGGCATCTTTTACGACCGTTTCCCAATCTATTTCTCGGAGTTCGTTATCTGAAAATAGCAAGCGCGAGCTTCAGGATCGAGCTCTGTTTCCATCTGAATCCGGCTTCGGGATCTGTCGCGAGACAGTCGAAAGCACGTCGACCGTATCGAATCAATGAAATTCGCAACATCAGGGAACGAACCTTCCTCGCTGCTTCCGGAAAGATCCATTTCCTGCAGCTGCACACATAGACTGGCCGCGAGCACTGATTCGCCTACAAGCGCTTCCATGACGGGTCCGCAATAATAATGGCCTTCGATGACTTGTTGGATTGTTGACCAGGATCTATATCGGCCCTCTGAGCTTGAGATGAACTGAGGTAAGAGGGAGGCTGAATACCTGCGGATAACCAGAAGGAATCTGCCTCAATCTCTATCTCTCGCGAAAGTCTGCCCTCGATTTGTAGAACACTTTGAACAACGTTTGGCCATCAAGAGACCGGAAGTCGGTCTGGAGCCATGGAAGAGTATGCTTTGCAAATCCATGACTTACCGACAAAGTTGCCGGAGGTTTTCGTCGCTTAGATCGTCGAAAGTAAGCATTTTTCGTTTCGATGGACTCGTCAAGTCTAAACATAGATTTGACATTGCCGCCACCAATTCCGACTCTCGGCAACCCTGGAATCGGAATAAGGGTAAATGTGGTTCCCTGGGAGCAGGTTTCGTCACCCTTGCTCTCCTAGAATGACTTTGGCAGGAGAGATCTGTCGGTTTAATCAATGGAAACCAACTCCCAAAAGATCCCACTAACCTTGCGGAACTGGGTTGCCAGAAGGAAAGACACGATGTTTGGAGCTGACAATGCCAGACATCGATTAGCTTCACGGAGAGCGTCACAAGCCAATTCCAGCGTGAGCCTGCGGACGGAATCGGAGTCTCAATGAGTTGGAAGAGTTCCCAAGCCGAGGAAGACATGTAGAGGAAAGAGGATATGAGGGACTTATTAAAAACGCGCACGCGACCAGACTGACCGATTCATGGCGTTGTCATCTGACGGCGAGAAAGATATGAGAGACGCAGACGATGAGGACGTGCCGAGAGTGTCGTCGTTCTGCGCCATGCAACCGCTGCGCGCGAACTCCTCCAAGGGATCTAATCCGAATTTATCCGCGTTGTCAAGAAGGAAACGTCGCAAGTTGAAGGGCTCTCCGAATTCCATCCTTACAGTACCGAAATGAGCCGTCATCGTTTGCCAGATAGAACGCAGAGCGTGGCCCACGGATTCTTTCGTTTTCTGCGAGCCACACTGCTCCGCCACGAAGTTACCTGAGGGTGAGCGGAACTCGATCATGTTGGGGAAGTTGTTCGACAGTGCTACCGCAATACGTCTCGAACTCGAGTCCGCAATCCTCTGTTAGTGAATGTGTTGCAGATCCCCGGAGAAAATGAAGGTGTATAAGAAAAGTTACCTTCGATAAGTCTGTCGTAAGTGAACGCAACAGGTACGATGATTGCATCTTCGACAAAACCATTCTGGTGAGCATGAACGAGGACGGATAAGATGCCCGCCTTCGCCTGGAGAGTGCGTCCGTTTCGGGAGCGGCCCCCCTCTAGATAGAATTCCAGGGGATATCCTTGAGAGAGTGTCTCACAGATAAACTGTGGAGAAATTCAGATTGTTATTGCAGGAGAGTGACTCCGGGCTCATTCATCCCGGGCAAGAGAAATTATTCCGCACATCTTACCTGCTGTAGAACACCGCGGTAAATGAAGTCCTTGTTGTCACCCGCCGAGTTTCTCGCTGGCACTCTCCTCTGGTCGATTTTGCGACGAATAAAGAAGCCGCCCAAGCCTCGAAGAAGGCGTCCAAAGAAAGGAATGTTCAAGTTGTCCCCTGCAGCAACCTGTATCGAATAGAGAAACTTCCGTTCGGAAACAACGAAGATTCATGATGTTGGGGCAATGTCATTCTCGGGTCATGCTGTGATTTACCTGAGGAGCTCTCATGCCGCGAATATACAACAAGTATGTGAGTAGAATGTAATCCAAGTGAGACCTGTGCAGGGGTAGATATATCAAGGGTGCGCCGGGATTCGCTTCCTCAAGCAGCTGAAGCTCCGAGAGCTGATACCGACGAACGTATATCCCTGGAATACGGTATCTCTCTCGAACGTTCGGAAGAACAAATCGTCGTTTTGGCAGAATCAAGACATGCAAGAATGCAAGACCGAACCAATTGTAAATTTACCTGAGAGGCTGTGTCGGAAGATGGTATTTACAACCGTCGCAGCCACTCTGATCAGGAGCACAGATGTCGAAGAGGCCATCTGGATCAGGATATCGCGAGCTTCGCGCACACGCATTGACAAGTCGTTTTTGACGACCGATTCGTCCTGGAAATGTCAGGTCGGAGATTCTCGTAAGGATAGAATCGCGATAAGGGTCTAATGCCGGCAGAAGATACACGCCCCAGGGTGTGAGCTTTACCTGCTGCGCTGCTTTTGCGTATGCCAGCCGCATCGTCTCTGAATCGAGGATGGCTTCGAAAGACTGTGCGGGATAATTCCATGGAACGGGCCGCGCGAGTATCCATATTAGATGTTTCAACCAATCCGTAAGAAGACGAAGGGGTAACAAAAGGAGATCCGTCCAGTAAGAGGAAGCCTGAGTCACGCGTCCCGGAGAGTCCAGGATGTTCACTAGGTCGTTTGTAGCATAGCATCCAATGGAGTTCGAATTATTCTGGAATGGTTTTCGAAATTGGATGAGTTTTCGCACGGCGCCGATTTTGTTCGTCTTCGCAGTCGCAATCGAATCAGTTTTGGAGCACATCGAGGAGCAACTCAAGCAACCTTCACATTCGGAGCAAAAGTGAACAGTCCTTGTCGACCCTCGTGGTTGTTTGGTCGAGTTTTGAAGAGGAACGTTGGGGAAGCTAATGCTGATGGTAGTTTCACCTGGATGAGAGGAATTGTTGGAATCATTTCGGTCTGGGTTCCGTGTCTCATTTTCAGGAAATAAAGTCAATGATAGTCGGGTTCTGCATATTCGACGCAACGCTTCGTTATTGCTCTCATTGCTGTTGCTCTGCCGTAGAATCACCGTCCTCGTTTCATTTCTCGGCGCAATGACGGTAGAACACACTCGAGATAACAAAGGGGAGCAACAAATCCGCTAACAACTCCATCCAAGCACCGAGGTGATGCACCAATGATGTGATCAGCAAAAGCAGAAGTCGGAGTTCAGCTAGGTGGAATCGGAGGCGAAGTCTTCGACGCAGCCTATTCGGATTCTCACTCTGGATCACACTTGTATGCGCTCTGAACAAACATACACCAAATGCGGAATTTCGGTCCCTCATGTTGAAGCCAGAGATCTCAGACGGTACCGTGACCCAGCCAGGCCTCGAAGAGAATCTGCTCTCGAGTGCATTCGCGCAGATGCGCTCCCTACTTATTTTCGGAGGGTCTCTGACAGTCCCTCTCAATCAGTCGGCGCTTCTGCTTCACCAACGGTAAATCCTGAGATCTAACAATGATTGCATCATAAAATGGGAGACGAAACCAAGTCTGTCGACCTAACAAAGCTAAAAGAGGGCAATATCGAAGGGTTGCGTCGAGTAGCGATCACTCGGTCGAAAGATTGCAGAGGATATTTGCCTTTTGTGAGCTCAGTTTCGGATGTCGCGAACAATCACTGAATGATGATTGCGCTGAGATTTGTCGAGAAAACATACTCTGTCGGAACCCGTATGCACGGATACCTGGAATGCGAAACGCTTTTACAAATCGATCCTGCCGTGCAACCGAGTACGGTCCGTCTCAAAGCTTCTTACAGACAGCAAGCCGCGTCTTGTAGCAGACTTCCGCAAAATTTCAGAAGGAAATGTTCGTTTCAAGCAAGCGTCTGAATTAGCACTTTAGCAGCGAATCATGAACTCTTCCGGTAAGCCGAACCGTCCCGTGAAGCAGTGTTCCGTTCTAGTTATCTCAGGCTGTAAGTCGTTGAATGACAGATCGTCTTCACTGAGTCGCCAGCGCTCACGTGCAATGGTGTACAGAACGAAAATCCAGAAATAGTCGGACAGCCATCCCATGTGCAGGAAAGACGGGTCAGCATCCTCCATCATTCAAATTGAAGCAATTCTGCCGGGGATTCCGTCCGTACTGGAAGGTAGACTTCACACACTTGGAGTAGCACAAGGCAGAGATCCAGATGGCTGCCGAAACACACGAGCAGATATTTCCGGCAATGTAGCCGAAAACTCCCTCAAGTTTCCGTGCACTCGTGCGAAAACTCCCAGCACGGAAGGAACAAGAACGGACGACACGTCACTACTGATGAGTTGCTAAATGTGTTCCCGATACAGAAGCAGGTCCCTCTCCTTCGCTGCAGAAGCTACAAAACACCGACAGATATTGCAGTCATCCCAGTCTGAGCCGTGATCTGATCACCCCGGCGGAAATTTCGACGCGGTTTCAGAGCTCTTATGGGAAACGAGATCGAAGCGAACGGGCATAGTGTCAATCGCTCTAGTTAGTATTGGACCCCTTACATTCGTACTTCCAGATAGAACAGATGACCTCGGATATAAACATCAACAGAAAAACACTGCCATACCACTTCTCAACTCATCAGATGATCCCATGGCATCGTTTATAGCTCAACGAAACTTTATTCATGCTGCGAAACGGGGAAATCGAGCGGAGAACGCTCCGGGATAAGGTCGGGAGCACGGGATCGAGAACGTCCTTCCGTGTGGACTGGAGACGGCGAGAGCTTCGAATTCGAACACCCTCTGTTTGCCCGCCAAATTTCAAACCACTCACGCCTGCTGAGAATTTGAGGGGCCGTTCTCAAGTTTCGCCTATGGACGATATTTTTCGCGTGGCTTCTCGGAGAAATCAGTTCTTTGTCGACTGAGCAATTCGATTGATGACTGGAGATCCGCCATATGATTGCGAACCTACACATGGAGGCGGAAGAGGCTCCAAGCCTACTCGCGGATCGTGGTTCATACGATCAAGGTTGGAGTTCTTCCTCGTTTCAGACCTAGAGTTCAGCCGGTTCCTCTTCCGCGGGGTTGTTCTTTACCGGCGCTCGGGCAGAGGAATCAAACGCCGGAAAAAGTCGATGCTCATTAAGCGTCATGGTTTGAAGTTTGAACGATACGAACTCTCCGAGGACTTCAGCTTCATCACCGGGACCGTTCTACTGGCGTAACTTTTCGCAACCCTATTTTGATGATAACATAAACGCAAGATTCTCTCTAGGGCAGGCATTGGATGCGGGAAGAATCGAGAAAACGAGCTGCTGGAATCAACACTGCAAATATAAGATTCCAATCTCCCGCCGTTGCTCAAAAGCCATGGCGGGCTGCTGTGCGACACTCACACGGCGATCTTCGTGACTTACGGGACACTGAACCCTAGAAGAAATTCCACGAGGTTCTCCTCCTGGCCAGGATATGATAACCTCTGAATCGCTGTCGGAGGAGAACCGTGGCCTCCCTTGACCAGGCGCTCCTGGGAGTGAAGGGAGTGAGGCTATCCATTGAGGAGCTATCAACCATCGAGCCTCCCTCGCGGGTGGAATGAGTAGGGATATTTCGACATTTTCGTGGAATGAACCTGTCTCCGGGCCAAGGCAGGTTCGACACCTGAGTATACTAGTATGGGATCTCACAACTCCCTATTTGCTGCATGTTTTGGTAGTTTGGTGTCATCTTTGGATCCTGGAAGCCTCAACGGGCATAACATTGTTTCCGATCCTCCATGAACCAGTTGCACTCCACCTGAGAAAAGCAGTATCTCTTCGCTCCCAGAGACGTTCTATATCCTCGACCGAAGGACCCCAGGACGGAAAAGATCCACCTTCAGACTGGCAGGCCCCACAGAGTCTCGTTCTGATCCAGAGGTCCCCGATTTCGGTGCCGCTAGCACCCAAATGCCGCTTGGTTCCGGTCTGAGCGCACTTTTTGGAGCCAGTGGGGGTGATTTCGGGATCGATCTGACCATACGTCGTATTGCTGTCCAAACCTAGGGTTCCGCGACCAAGGAAGTTTGAGACGCCCTGCTCTGAATCTTCGATGGATCCGGTTCCGAGGAAAGTGAGTAGACCTCCGGAGTAAGTCTTTATAATGAACCGCGCACCTTACTTCATGGATTCACTCTGATCATGAGTAGCCGGAAGGCTTTGTCCGCAACAGTGCTCAGTGATAATTTTCTAAGACACCCCGTTCCTCCGAATCGTTGGGAGATAGTAGGGGCCATGATAGCGAAGGTGTTGGGGAGTTCCACCTCAGACCCACACCATGTTTGATGTTTTATCTTCCGAATGAATACCTACAACTCTTCTCTCGGTTTCGTTGTGGGCATCGCACGCTAGATTTGAAAACTCAGAACGAGGTGAGAGAGAGGGCGAAAGAGATAGATAGAATGTTTGAAATTCGAGCTGGGTTTTCAAAGCTGCCGACGGTTCCGATGTGAGCCAGCGAACGCCCGGTTAAGCGTAGAAGAAAAAGCTCTCCAGATGTTTAATGGTCGCTTCACTTATCAGTTCATTCGAATTGGAGAAATCGAAATGCAGATAACGGCTGCCATTTGACTGAGCGGGCAGTTTAAGTGGTAAAAAATGTATGGTATCGCCGCCACCACTGAAGAATTCAGAGAATTTCCCCGAATACCACGCAATGTTGATCGGATCAGAGTTGGTAGACTCAAGTTGTGCGATATGTTGCATTTCGGGGAGCTTGCGATTTTTCAAAGCGTTTCAGTTAAGATATTTTGCGAGTAGCTGAGCTAAATCCCACCCGACTGCGGCTTCCCATCTCCCAGCCACTCCTCGAATACGACCGCATCTCAAGCTCATGACATCACGAGGATCGAGAGATCACCTCAAGCAATGTTCCAGATTGAAGAAATTTCGATCATGCTCCGGATCGGTGAACCCGCCAACTTCTCGGGAAGGGTCCATTGCCATTCAATCAGAGTTGAGGAATAATTTTATCAGTTTGACGTGGAGGCACATCTCAATTACCCCGTTCGCCCATTTCACGGTCAAAAAGATTGGGCAAGGCGGGAGCAGCGCGTGAAGTTCAACAAAAAGAGAAAAGCGTGAAATCCCCCAGAGAGCAACATCAGCGACACGAGCGACAGGAGCGAACAAAAGAAACCGATGGGAGGCCCCCAAGTAGAGCGTGCTTTATGGAAATGGCTCGAAGCACTCTGATTCTCGTTGTTCGAGTGGCCTCATAGTTTATCAAAACTACTTCAAAACTGCTGCGCGACACTTCTAGTTAATATCGGGTTGCCGGAGACAACAAATTATCTCGGTGAACTCCAAAGTAGGAATAGCATACGGCACCGTCTCACAATATTGATTCTAATTACAGCTTTTGCTTACCTGTGCCTGTTTGGTGGGAGGTGTCCGCCGTCGTTCGGGCCATGTCGCAGAGGTCACCGAAATCGATCCGCATAAACGCTCCCGGCAGACAGAGATAGTTTCGAGGAATTCCGCATATTGTCTACCACGCCCGCTGACGCTATCGAATTTCGATAGTCACCTGGATTCTCTCTTTGTCAACGAGCCATCATGTGCCTGTGAGGGACGATGTCCGAAATGAAGAGCATATCACGTAGCCGTGGAGATTCTACGTTAGAACAATAAATGAGATTATCTGAGACAACTCCTCTATCTTTGGACGAAGAGTTGCAACTCTGCTTGTAATCTCTGACAATGACATTGACAGAAAGAAACCGATGCGGAGAAGTAATGATCAGCCCTTGAGTGCTTCGAATGCTCGGAATCTTTTACTAATGTAGCTTGTTGCGTTCTGACTCGATTAGTTAATTCGTGGCGTTAGAGAAGTCGCTCAGTCGGTGGCCGGAGAAAAGATAGAAGCAGATTCTTTGTTCGGATAGGAGCCTAGCCTAGTTCATAATTTGCAGCTTCGGTCGGGGACAGGTGACCGACGCCCGTGGATTACATTCCGCACATAGCGAACATTTGGACAGCAGCACGACACTTCTTAGAGGATCGATTTTCTTTTTCCGCCCAGTTCACTTGTTCAATTATTTATAGCCTCTCTTCAGACCTGTTCTACCCACTCCCCCGACCCCTCCGCCGTACCGCGCTGCGCCGCACGCTCCTCTCGTCGTCGTCTTCGTTACCTTAGTCGTTGTCGCTCGTTCAACATGTCGATTCGGCTGAGAGAGAAGTGGGCGACCGCTAATTCTCAGAAAGTCGAGGGGTCAGTCATATGGAGCTGAAGTCGTCGTCGTTCTTGAGTCCCAAGAGTACGTTGAGCATTCACTACCCGCTGTGACATGTTGACAGACGAACTAGGCGAGCAGCCGACAGTCAAGAGCAACGAACAAGTCGACTCTTGGATAATCAATTACACGGAATTCGATTACGGCATCGCGTTCCGATATACTCCGAAAAACTTGGTTTCTCTTGATGTCAGTTGTCGGTCGTCCAGGCACACATTTTCCTGATACGGAATCAATTTCTTTGGGGGATATTAATGAATTAATTTGGCGTTGAGAGCGCTTCAGCATTCAGCGGACTCGCCGAACTTGTCGCCAAGAAAGCGAGTTCATGACGAGAAGTTTTCCATTCGACGAACGAACGGATCCTGGATTTCTGACTTTAAAAAACGGTGAAGGAAACAGCTCCGAATCAGAGTTGGATAACGATGGAGCCTGAGATGGAAAGAGCAATCGATGACTGTCGGTCCCGGATACGTTTTGAACCTAAACGTTGCCACAGGTAGTCTCTACTTTGCTCCCGTTCGGATTAGTTTAGCGAGTTCATAGCTCTGACGGGATTCGAGCTCGGAGCGATTCCTTGGCGAACCAATCCGTGAGAGTAACATTGCTTGAGGACCATCGCCTCCGGCTGAGTACTTATGGTTGTTTGTAAATAATTTTTTATACCTTGGCTCCATACTTCGTGGAGATATCCATATTCGAAGGTTTGATTCCGCAGCGTTCTTCGCTCGCTCTGGCTCCAGTTGCTCGGAATTTCTTGGAGGACGTGTGTCTTGCGGGTGGACTTCTGCTGGGAATTATCCACTGATGAGCAGTCGAGCACCGAAGATGAACCAGCTGGGACCGTTCTCGGGAGCGGAAACTCCCGAGACTCGAGGCACGAGGAACAATGTGGCATTAGCGTTGCGATCAAGAAATTCGCCATACTCTAACTTTCCAGCGCATCCTCGCCCATCGCAGAATCCTCCCATAATGAGACACTTGCTGCAAAATTCGTTTCCCTGATTCGCTGTCTACCGTTGGCATCCTCTCTTCGGATCCAGGTCGGCTCCTGAGTAGTTCTCCTTCGTGACGAAGGAGTCGGACACCATTTCGAAATACCCGAAGTCAAGAACGGGTCTCGATACTCGAGAGTGCTGTCGATTGGAGTTTACGGAAGCGAATTCACTCAGTTTTCAAACGACAGATAAGCAGCACTTGGTCATTCGTTTTTTTTAACGCTCACACGCGATCCAAATAATTCAACGAACTTCACCTCGAAAATGATGATCACTGACAATGCCCATGTCCCCATCAAAAAGAGACATCGTTCCTCGATTCTGAGCTGTCGGATTCCAATGGTCTTTCAATCTGGGAGTCGTAGCATCAGATTATAAGATTTCGTGCTTTCGAATGTCCTAGTTGAGGTACTGCAATCCTCGTCCTTCATGCCGAGCTAGTTCCAGCGATACCAATCGGGCGAGTGAGGCGGCGACTTGACTATCGCGAACGCTGCGAATACGGAGGATAAAAATGCCCGGATAAAAATGTGTTCTAGATGAGATTCCTGAGCCCCGAGGACAATGTTCCCGGCCTGTAACCTGTGTGGTATCTGGTGAAAAAGATTATTCGGGCTGCAAATTTCCGGATTTGACGTGTAGCATATCGAGAACCGATTTGTTGATGTGTCATCAGCCAACACTTCCATATCAGCCGATCGAAATATTCAAACTCCACCGTATCCTGTCTCGACGATGATGCGCAGCCGTAAAACCGTACGTGCGAGCAGTTTTGAGTTGAACCAAAGAATTTCACGATTCAGAGGCAGCCACAATGAGGTGAGCTTCGTGAGCAGATAGGTCAAACATCTTCGACATTCTGTGAAAAATGCAGTGGAGGTGGAAGTGGACGCACCCAGATTTCTCAATGGCCGTCGATTCGCTCCTGCTGTCTATCGGCAGCAAAGACCACGCAGCCAGCAAGCTAGCCGCGAGGGAGGGAGGGAGTAAGAGATGACCTGTTTGACCCGGATACCAACAACAACCACCACCACAACCACCGCCGCCGCCGCCACCACCACCACAAACGCCACCACGGGCACGGGCTCCAGCAACAGCACTGCCATCACCGAGATGAGCAAAAAGCGAGCAGGCAGCCAGCCAGCCAGGCTACATTGAAAGGCGCTCCCCCGCCGTCAGTCGCAGATTGCTTCAGGAATGAAGATTATTTGCCAAAAGGAACCCGTAATCCGGCGGGTTGGTTGGATGAATGGACGGCTAGCTGACCAGCGATCCGGCAACTGGCTCGCCGTGCACTCGCTCTCCTCCGATCAGTCTATCATCTACCAACGATGGATCGATCGATCGATCGAGTGATCGCCGGCGACCATCATGTCTCCAATGCGGTCGCGAGCAACATAATCGTCTTGAACTTCACTGAGTCCGCTAACGATGATGGGCGCTCATAAAGCAGGTTCGGCTGCACGTTCAATCAAATTCACGCGATTACGCATGAGCAGTGCGCCTCTTCGACACAATTCAACGATTTCATAAAGTTTCGTTGGTAAGTGAGCATCGTGCGTGGGAGGGTGTTCAGGCCTCAACACCGAGGAGCTGAGGCTTGTATCAAGGCTTTCTGATTCCCTTTGTCTCGCGGGAAAATCGCCCTCGAGTCGAGAGTCGTAAGAAAACTGCGAGTCCGGAGACTTTGGAAGGAACGAATGCAACGTCGTCTGTCTGTCAGTCGGTTTGTTGGTTGCTGACTGACTGTCTATCTGTCCGTCCATTCGTCTGTCTGACTGCTTGGTCGGTCGGTCGGCGGTGGTGGTGGTGGTGGTGGAGAAAACGAAAGATGGACGACAGACGAGCAGGCATACGGATTGATGAAGAGAAGTCGGTGCTGCTGCTGCTGCTGTAGCCGGTGGAACAACAACAGCGAACCATTTGCTCGAGTCACGAACGACAAAGAATGCGTTGTAGCTGCTCGGGGGCGGAGATAGCTGCGTTCAGCCGAGCAGCAAGATCAAGAACTTCTGACCTGCAGCTTCGTCAGCAGCGGGAGCAACGTTCATTTTCTGTGGCTGGCGTTGATGTTTTGACGGCCGATGATCTGCTTGACCCTTCTGGTAGACTCCACTTTGACTACTTCAGGAAATTCAGCAGCCGCAAGCCGCTGGTCGGCGGCGGGCCATCCAGCGGGTTTGGCGGCTGGCTGGCCGACCGCCTGTCTGCATTCAGAAATTCAATTCCAGACATTTCGTTTCTCTCCCAACGTCGTTGTTCGCGAAAGCTCCGACGTAGGACAATGGCGATGCCGGCAGACGGTTGCGGGAACGGTGCCGCCGCCGCCGCCGCATCCATCGCACTCATGGAGCCGCACCTTGTAACGCACAAATTCCGCGTAACGCTTGCTGACTTGCCGCTGATTACTCGCCGCTGACTGAGCCCACAGCTGAGTCGGTTGTTGCGCGGACGAACCAGCGAGCAAACGAATCAACAGAGAGGCCTAGAACGCAAACCGACAGAGATGGGTTCACAGTCCGCACCTGTGGTAACATTTACGCGGAACATTACGGAAATGAACTAAAAAACCGCACTGTCCCAATTGCGAAAAAATATTCCGCAATTCTTTGAACAAAACTCGAGACTCTCCTGATGCGGAATTCTCGGGTCTCTTCACCTTGCTTGGCAGAACGAGCGAGCCAGCGAGTTTGTCCGTGGCATCGAAGTTGTGGAGGAGAAAATGCTCTATGATTGCGTTTGTACAGTGTGTGTGTGTGGCTGGCTGGCAGTGTGAATATCTGGGTTGTGTGTAGGTATCTATCACAACTATCGACAGTCAGAGGGCTGAGTCAGTGGCTTTTATCAGCACGGATTGCGAAACAGCAATCGAGTTCGACAGAGGTCGTGATGGACTCCGCCCAGCACTCTCCGAGCGTGTTCGCTTGCTCCCCGCTCCGAGTCCAGCATCTTCGAGAGAGCAGATTCCGAACGACGACAAATGGTCGCATCCACCTAGGGAGCATTCTTTGTGAGCGACCGAAATCCTCGGGACGACGAGCATACACAGTAAAAAAACGAGAAGAGGATCCCCCTCCCGTCCGTATGGGTTCGGCAACGTCGGAAGGTTGTTATCCATGGAAGACTCACTTGACGAAAACGGCTCTGGAAACGCGAAGATCGATTTCGAAAGTATATCCTGAACAAATCGGGGCAGCTCCAAGAATTTTTGTGGTATGCGCACGGCTACTGTGGCAATATTTGTTCTCCCCACGGACCGAGCTTCAATGTCATGGCAAGTGAGAAGGCACGACTTCAGCCCGTCAGCAGGTCGGTAATATGTTGTTAAAGTTGAGGTTATCACAAAGATATTCGAAGAATCTGCACGTTTTTCCGTAGATGCCCGCGCACACGAGCCAAGTGAGTGCATGAGTGCCCACTAACTTCGGAGCAAGAGGCCTGCAGTACTTCCGTTCGGATGAAGGAATAAGGAAGATACGGCGCGGGTGGACCGGCTCGACTGACGCGTCGTGACTTGTGATGGAAAAACCTCAATGGTACCCCCACGTCGCAGTTCGGATTTTCGCCTCTTCAATGGATAGTGAAACGTGTTGAACTTATTCGTGAACAACTGTCTTAAGACGGTATACATCGAACATTCCCCACATCGGCATCAGTGAGAACAATCCTCACTTGACTCAGTTGGATCCTTTTCGAATCTACGTTGAGCGTATTTTTTTTTCTAATCCGCGCCCCGTCACCATGAATGCCATTGATGACTAAAGAGCGAGCCGGTTGGGAGGATCGCTCGCGTATAGCATCGATGTTTTGATTTGCTCAATCTGAGCCGAATCATCCAAGTAATGAGAATCTAACTTGGACGACCTTCCTGTCCGACGGACCCTAAGTCGTCTCTAGCTTGTCCAGTGCCGAACCGAATCCTATTTAGTAGAGCCCGACGGTTTCCGCCCGCAGATTCCGAGAGTTGAGCTTTGTTGGGGACACGGAGATGACAGCTATGCCGAGATTCCGGCACGAATTCCTCTCTGTAGGATCTCCTGGCCGGAAGAGCTTCTCAGCAGCTAAGCATTCCCAGTAATGCTCCACCGTGGGATCTGCAATCATTGTTTAACTGGGTGGGCCGGCAATGGCCCAGAAGCCCCATTTGTCCGTTGGTCCCTTAGGATTTCCAAAATCCTCTTCAGCATCGCGTCAATAGTAAAATTGAATTGAATGACAATACGAGTCAATGAAAGCCGTAAGGCATTCGAAGAATTTCGGTGAGAAAAAGAAGAGCAAAGTGGCTTGCTGTGGTTCGCTGGCCGTGTTTCATTTGTGATGAGTGCGTCACGTCGAATGAAATTTTCTCACACTTTGTTGTTGACTCTTCCTGGCACTTCTACACCGTAAGTGTTAAACACTGCCGCGCAGCGCCAACCGGCCTGCCTTCCTTGCTTCGCACCAATCTACCTACTCCCTCTCGAGAGTCTTCTAGCGTTACCGCATTCCCCATCGAGACTGCTAAGAGCACAGAAGGAACTCTATGACACCGAGAAACGACGACGACGGTGGCGGCGTCATCGGCCCCGTCAGTTCCCACGTAATCGGCCATGGGAACGGCGGCTCGCTGGCTGTCAGGTCCTTAGTCCTTAGGCAGCGAAACGGCAGGTCAACAGGGTGTGGTAAACCTTGCGACGAGAGTTTAGCACTATAGTTTCGACGAGAAAACGTACTCAATGGACTATGCCTTGCCTCGCCTTGAGTCGACCCGACCCGACACACTCGGTATTCAAGATTGATACTGGCTTTCCCGAAGGTCTATGGCCGACGCGGCTTCAGGCCCCGTGAGAAAATCGAGCTTCGATCCAGGCAGGCCGAGCTGCCTGCATGAGAATGAGGTCCGGTAAACGGAGAGATGATAAACGAGCGAGGATATATGTTTTGCTACCTGGAATGCACATCTAGAGTTGCGCTATTGATTGAAAGTTCCGAGAATCCCACGAATTTATCATTCAGAGAGTGCATCCTGTTGCAGGGCGAAGCGCTCGAGCAATCTCCAACATTATCGGTGTTTTAACAGGCCGGCTATTTCAAAAGGAGGAACGGTTGCACCTACAAAGCGCACCTTCAAATTTAACGACGTACAAACTTGTGACCCATGAAAATTTAGAGACCTTGGGCTCCACCGGATGTCTTGAGGTACGGTCAAGAACCTTTCAAGTACGGGAAACAGGCAGTTTTTGTACTCGAAGATACATTATTGAGAGATTTGTCATGGAGCAGCTGATTGGGTAGACAAATTACGGCATCATTGGTGTGATGACATGAAACGTCGTTTTACGTGACAGCGGAGATCCTCTACTCAATCGTCACTGTTACGAGAGACAACATGTAATTGACCTCTCCTCTTACCCAAGCCGGGATCAAGAATCGTAGATTCTTATTCTCAGAATAGCCGACTGATAATCGATGTCATATCTAATCTGATATTATCGATGACAAAAGGTGGAATCACGAATCGAATGATCACTTCATCGAGACCTTCTCGGAGTGGCAAAGTGCCAAGAGCGGAAGAAACTGAAAATATTTGTCATGCAGTCGCGGAATCCCTGAGTTTCCAGCTGTCAGGAGGGCAAAGTTCCAACCTGGTGAGTTCCGCGTCAGGGTCCAAAGCGGTGCGTTCGAGTTGTGATCGCCGACATAGTTTCACCATGGCCCGCATCTATGTACACCGAAAGAGAATCAGACAATTCCTATATCATACTACGTGCAGTTGTTTGTGATCTATGTATATCCTGGGGGAATGTACCGGAAACCAGCCTGATCGGGTTCTGGTTTCGGGAGCTTCATTTCGATGAACGATCAGTGTGACCAACGACCTTCTGGAAGGTGAGGTCGAGATGTAAGAAGACGATCGATGACGCCAATGAGCCAGAATGATTGTTCACTCCCAGTTGCTTGAAGCGTCTAAGCTTCTTTCGTCATTCCAACGATAAGCCCCCGGGATTAGTATCTATCGGTTAGCTACCTTCGGTTCCGGTGCACTCTTTCGAATCAATGAGCTGTGAGCGGTCTGCCAAAAAAGGGAAGCCACAGTTCCATAATCGCTTGCCGCGAGCCTGCAGTGGTCGTTCTGTCGCGAGTGTTCACAACTGGATACGGCATCCGTCAAAGTTTGACTCTGTTACTCCATAGTAGTGCACCCTCGCATGGTGGTACATCTCGACCCGGAGATCCTGGTAAGCTGAACATCACGGGTTTCTCTCAGGGTTGGTGGCTATGCCAGCATGATTGAAGTTGTGTTTCGAGATGTTTCCTCCCCAACTCGGGTTTCCGCTCTTAACGTGTGGAACCACCGGTTCGATGCTTCTTTTGGAGTCGCGACTTGCTTCCGAAATCGGTTCCTCGAGCCTCAAGCAAGGGTACTCTCGAGCCCACCGCGTCGTGTTCGTAAGTTGAGCGAGAAACAGAAACCCCCCCTGCCGCTGCCATTCTGCATTATACTTCTGTATCGATACGGCTCCTAGCGACCGAGCTGAAGCCAACATGTTGCCACGAAGTAAATTTTCTGCTGTTGGCGCCCAACGCGTAGCCTGCCATGCCTCTGAGCTTTCACCGAGAGCTTCGAAGGCCAACTTGTCTAGGATGCGGGATTTGTCCATTCAATTTACGATGGCCTCGGCAAACAGGAACTCTGAGAGCGCGCCAAGCGGGCAGCGACTTGATTCTCACAGAATTCGAAAGTCCGTCAGAGTATCCAGCCGATACGTGAGCTGCGACCATGCTCTTGATGGTTTTCGCTTGCAGCAACATTCAGAAGCATGAGCCCCAAGAGGACATAGTAAGAAATTGGGGGCCTTGGGGTGACCACCCTCTTACCACACGTTCCACCAATCTCTGAAAGAGGGAGATTCCCGAGGTTATTTCTGTTGAGATTCAATAATGTCCCCCGGAGGTGTTCATAATGATTCGAACCTTGATTGATGCGACGGACTTTGTTAGATCACCTATGGCCACAAGATATGTGGCCGGAACATCTAGGACGTTCCCGTGAAGTTTGTTCTTGGGAGGAAGAGTATCATGCCAGTCTTCAGAAACTGGTCCAGCTGATCCATCGTCAAGTGAATGCGTGGGCGCAAGGCGTTTGCGGCAACCGAAGCGTTGGGAGCCCCGCTTGCCAGATAGGTTGATGCCACTGGAACCAACGTGGTGTAAAATTTTTCATTAATTCAAAGTCATTTGATCGTCCACCGCCCTGTCTCCCTCTGGTCGGCTCAAAAATCCGTGAAGAAGACGCTCGTTGTGGATTTACACTCGGCCTATGAGTTGTCACAAGTTTAAACCCTTCACAAGTACGAATTGTCCACCAGAATAGGGGACAGAAGAACTTGGTGAGAGTTACAGGGTGCCGTTAATCAGGAGTGGGCCTGAATCCCGGCATCTTCGCTACCGGAGCTTGGATTTTGGGCTACTGAGCAGGCTCACGCCTGATTTGACTCCGGAGCTCGTGGAGCTCAATTATGAAAGTACGCCGTGAGACCACTGCTTCCCTCAGAGAACAGAGTCGTATCGAACCGTTATGTATTTCATGTTTCCGTTCGCGCGGACGACGAGTGCGAGTGTTCGGGTTCGACAGCTGAATTCACCGGTCGTGTGTCTGTTGTGTACGATTTCGCTCGGGCTGCTCATTTCGTCGAGTCATCGTGCAGCAGGAGCCGATGCTGCCGTTCTGCAAGCAAGTCACCACCACCACCATCATCATCATGGCCATCATCATTTTGATCATGATCACGGTTGCCGAGCAGCGGTGGCACAGCCAGTGGCCGGGACTGCTGCTGCCGCACCGGCAGCCAGCGGCAGCCATCAGTCGAGAAGGGCGGAGTCGTTGAGCTTGTGTGGCTGCGCAGTCGACCAATCGGCAACCCTCGTCCACAAGAGCCATCCCCAGTAGCGCGGCTGCCGCTCGCTCTACGGCTTCTCGACTTCGGTCCAAGTCATGCGCAACTACCGCTGTCGTGCACTGGTTGGTCCTTTGAGCTGGCAGCTATTGCTTCGTTGGTTGGTTGGTTGTTCTTTCGTGTGCTACCCGAGTGGCTGCAGCGACAGCTAGGGCCGGTCGGTCTGTCGGTCGGTGGGTCCGTCCGTGCGCGCGTCTGTCCGTCTCCTGCCTGGTCGCCCGCTCGCTCGCTTATACAAACCGACGTCTACACAAACACATACACGACACACACACACACATACACACTCACACTGGCTGGCTCGCTGGCAGTCAGGCAAGCAGGCAGGCACACTCACTCACTCACTCATTCCGCTTACCAGCAGCAACAGCAGCGCACGACCACCACCGACACCAACACGACCAACAGCAGCAGCAGCAGCAACAGCAGCACCACCACCACTACTACTACTACTACGACTACTACCAACCAACACCATTGATGATGGACACCATAGCAGCCGCTACTGCTGCTGCCGCCGTGACAGCTACTCGTTCAGCTACACCTGCTTCGACAAGTTCCATCCCTAGTTCTTCAGAAAGTTTCGCCATTCTGACCGGTGTTATCAAAATCCCGTCAATATGCATTAGTGTGTAGAAAGCGTGTCAAGTGTGCCACATGCGTGATCTGTGCTCCAGTGTGATTCTTTCGCGTGTCAGCTTACCACTCTTGAAAACAACGAATCGCAGAACATTTGATACACAATCCCTGCTAGGTCGTGCCGCTGTGGTGAAACGTCGCAAGAACTAGAGAAAGTGTCCGAACGCCGGTTGACTTTGGGATATTGTTGTGGTTCATAAGTACTGTGCAGTTCTCACGCATATCCAGCATTTGAGGCTCGTCGTCAACTTCGAGGATTTTGGAGTCGGCATGGTACGTTTTGTGAACCAGAGTAGCTTCGTTGGCTGCCGCATCATTGAGACGGGCCGTCGAGTGCACCTTCCGCTCTACACTGGAAAGCTTAGAAGTTCAGTTCTTTCGTCCGTTTGCACAAAGTTTGAAGTTGAGTCTCTTAGAGGCTTGATCGCCAAAACGTGACCAAGCTTTCTCGTCGGATCTGATCTTAGTGGGAGTAGAATTCGATCAGTTGCTCCCAGTTAACTCTGCTCTGGAGCCTTCGGGACCCTTCGACTTGAGCTTCTGAAGTCCCTGGATGACTTCGGAGCTTTCGGACGCTCCAAAGTTCGATCGGTTTCCGGCGAGACTCCTCAAACGGAAGCACTTTTCTGTGTCTATCCTGAAAAACAAGCTCCGTACCACGCGAGATTACTCGAACCGGTAGCGGATTGCAACAGCACTCGACTCAAAAGACTGTCTTTGGATGGACAACCTCTCACACTCGAACCCGAGTGGCCGTTGCCCCTTGACAACTGGAAACAGAATGATCCAACTGCATATCTTGATGACCGCGTCGGAAACTGGGGGTCGGAGTTCAAGTCCCCTAAGCCACTTTGTTTCTCGTGAATTCGTTTTCTCGGGTTCCGCCAACCTCTGATTCCGCCATTCAACATTGGCTCGTGCCTTGGAGCCCCTGCCGTTGTATCTGACCATTATCAAAGAGTAGATCGTTCGGAGCAGGGTTTCAAAATACTAGCTGCCACACAAAGACTCACCGCCTTGCGCGAACTGATGGTCAAATGAGAAAGATACACTCTCTTTTCTTACTTGGTCAGTCAGCCGACCGGTCGGTCGGTCGGCCTCATTGAGCTGCTGTTGAAGCGGCAGCGGACTCTTTGGCGTTGCCTCGAACTATCAGGTGTTCAATTACAAAGGGATCATGTCGACAAACCGCCACCTAGTCAAGTGAAAGATACATTCGTCGACTCCTCCGTCTTCATATCTCCTGCTAACCAGACGGACGAGCAGCCAGACTACTCTGGTTAGAATATTGACGTCTGTTGAAGTGCTGATTTGTATCCTAAATCCGCAGTCTCGCTTCTTCCTCGATCGAACATCAGAAATTCACATATCTATTACGATTCCTTCCAGATTCAACATTACACCAACCGCGAATTGTGAATTCGGATGTCTCCGTTTGATTTCAGTTCATCGTTCGTGCCAGCCCGGTGTCAGCGAATGGGTAAGCAACTTTATACTCTAATTTGACTTCCGTTCTGAATCACGTCTTTCACGTGCCCATGGGAACCGTTCAAAGCTACTGCGATTTCACGGTTGGGTCGGCGCGGGAAGAGAACGCGCGGTAGCTGTGTACTTTGTCAAAGTACAGCTGCTGATTAGCCACTCGGCCAACGCGTATTCTTGCCGACTTTCTCTCGTTGGAATCAGAAGCGTCTCTTGCGTAAATCTTCTCGTGTCAACAGAGCACGCGTATCTACGAGTCGAGGGTGGTATTCTTGAGATTGAGACTTTTGCAAGTGCATCATTTCGCGGGAACTCGCTTCGTGCACCATGTGAGGCTCCGAAAAGCTCTTGCGTTGCAACTTCGGGGTCCTGTGCATAAGCGACGCGCAAAATCTGTTCCGCACAAAATCGAAGCGTGACTTTGCGCAACACACGCAAGCGAAAACTCCATTAAGGGCAGCATCTCCGGTGCCGATGGTCCTTTTTTTTTTGCCGAGGAGATGCGGCAAGCAATTTTTTACTCCCGGACAGACTCATTATCCACTAATGTGGTGGCAACATTGAACCAATCCATGAACAACAGAAGGGAGAAGTTTGAAAATTAGCATAGCGGCCAACAATGAGACCTCGGCCGACACCTGGGAGTGGTTACGTCCGCTGCCGCCGTCGCCGCCGCCACCGCAGCAAAGAATGCGGATCCGAGGGTGTGGGTGCTACGGAACTAAAAATCAACAACAGCAGCATCGACTTAAATCCCCTCGGAGAGTTTTTTTTTCCTTCCAAGGGAATGCCATCGCACTCGAGGAAAAATTGACGCAAACAGCGCGATTCCACCATTCGTCGACCCACCCACAATAATCGATGGCGGACGCGCAATTTACGCCGCGGAGTTCATCCAACCCTGCAATCAGATCCGATTATGATTTGGTGCAGTGCATGCGAGACTGCCTTTCCTTCCAAACGCGAATTTTCCGAAACAATCGGCCACTCGGTCAGACCAGAACCGATCGTTCTGCATAAGTTCAATCTGCTCCGAATGCCATGGAACGTGTCATGAAACGAAATTGCTCCGGAAAATGAACATCCTCCGGAGGACCGGAGGAACGTCCTCAGTTGAATTCGAGACATAGGCTCGCGGAAGTTGTTCATGGTCATGAAGCACGACTCGTCGCCGAGTCTGCGCCCGAAATCTCTGATCTGCTCGATCATGCTCGGATGGGAGGTGTGAGGTCCTCTTCGAATGGTTCTTGGAGACCTTGTTTGAACGTTCGAGGATCGTAGTCAACATATCTGTGAACTACTGGGTATGATTGATAATCGTCATTTTCGGATATGGTTTACGACGAGCAGTAACACGTCGACTCCACAGCAAAGTGAGAGTGTGCGTCACCGGGTGCTTAGTTGACGGCTGTTCTCTTTTTGTGTATTTCACCGCTGCCGATGCCGCCCTTCTCCTGACTCTCACACACACACACTCGCTCGGTCGCATACAACACAGATAGGCGGACAGACGGACGGACGCACATACTTACACACACTAGCTTTACTGCCGAACGCAAGACTTGAGCGGCCAATGTCTTAAGAGGTGTCGCTAAGATCAAAGAGCGCTGCGACATCATCATGCGGGCGGTGGTAGGGAATGACGACGACTGCTGCTGTGACGTTCGTTTGTTGGTCTCATTCCGAGTCAATTTCGCTCATTCTCGCTCGCGACGTTGTTTCATCGAAAGACTGTGCGCTATTCCATCGTTTTCGCCTTCCTTCCTTCCTCCCTCCTCGGCTTCGTTTCATTCATCCACTCGTGAAATAACAGATGACAGTCTTGTTGTTTTGTCTTGGCGCGGCAAAAGCCGCCACATCGTCTCCGCCGATCGACGTAGGGCGACCTTAATGTATTGCCGCGCTCACACCCCGGATAAGGGTTAGAAAAACACTGAAGGGACATGCAGAAAACCTGCTCAAGGCGCAAGATCAACGAAATACCCGTGAGTCCGAACAGAATTGCTCTGAACTCCAAAAGCCATCTCCAACGGCAAGTCGTATGTCCGCAGTTGCGACCATTGTTCGGACTTTCAACAACCGAGAAACAAACGAGGGGTAGAACAAAAGGTGGGGAGAGGTGGAACACGTGCAACCATTAGAAAGGCTGTCACGAACTCCATATGATCGAGGCGTTAAGGGAAGCGTCTCGCCGCGCGGTCGATTTGCCACGCCAACAAACAGCGTACAAACAACGACCAGATTGTGCCGCTCACACTTTGCTCGCAAACCTCAACTCGGACGAAAACATTGCGTGACTCGGATGACCATTCTGCAACACCGGAATTCCAAGATGCGCGATTTCAAGCTTGAACCGTTCGGCTATTTTCTAGTTCTTGATTTTCGCGTGGACAAACGTCTGTGGCGAAGCCTCTATATTGGACCACTGATGAAACCTGTCAATGAAGACTAGGAAATCGTCTATATAAAAAGTTGCGGAAACCGAAGGCGACGAACGCAAGAAAGCACACCCGCTTGTTTGCGGTTGTTCCCCAGTTGTAAAGTTTGTCGATGAAGATTGGGACCGAGAGAGCGCTGCGACAGACAGGGAGAGAGAAGGAGGGAGGGAGTGTATGTATGTATGTATGTGTGTGTTCGGTTCGGTGTCGCGAGGGCTGGGAATCTGGTGGTTGTAATGTGTAACTAATCGTTGCGATTGAGTCACAACATGAGCTCGTGTGTCGATTGCGTCGTAGATACTACATCGGAGACTTGATTCTAGTACGTGGCATATGGCGGGTCAATCCAACCAGTCGAGTTTCTCACTCTCTCTGTGTTTCTCGACAGATGCGCGCGGAGAAGACAAGAGCAAAAAGTCACAAAAAAGACATCTATTCTCACACACGATGGGGATTCCGGTATTATAAAACCACGAGAGACAAATTGACTCTCATCTCCCCGTGGCCCGCCAATACGCCATTATATGGTCCAGATCCGCTGATGAAGTTGATTCTGAGGCGACAGCTATCGATGCTTCGTTTTCGAATGAGAAGTTCTGACCGAGAAGTTGAGCCTACCAGCATAACATCACTACGACGATCTCATTACTAAACGTAGCCGCCTTTTGTAGTAAATTACTCCGGCAACGAGTTATTCAGTCAAGAAAAGAAGAGGAAAACCAAGGAGAAAGAGAGAGAGAGAAAGAGGGAGTTTTCGGGACAGTGGCACAGTGACCAGAAGCTTTCAAACTAACAGCGATTCGTCAATTCAGGCGGCGGAGCGGATCCTTTTAGCACTTTGAGCCTGCGGGTCATTTGTTCGGGACGGAGTTGTTCGGTCGACTATTATTGATTACTACGAGTTATCGAAGCGGAATGCAGCTGACTGCTCGTTCAACGTGGTGGTCTAGAAAGTCTGGCCACCTTGTGCCTTCATTATTCGATACTGTGTATTGGCTCTGCGAGCCCAAAACCAGCGCTTCGCTGCTGGTCTACGACTTTCACTCCGTAGACAAAGCTTCTAAATGTAGACTTGTTCCCGCTACTCAAGGAAAAGGACCCCATTTTACAGCGATACACACAGTGGCTCGTTGTAACAAGATAGTGTTTGAGGTTCTCCTGCTTTTGAACCTTCTCCTCCCTCTCTCTCCTTGTCCAACGTAGACTCAGCTGAGCGCCTCGTCGCGAGCTAAACGATCCTGTTCAAGATCATCGGGTTGCACTGGTGGTAGATCATGCACGAAATCGATTTGACGATTCTCGACGCCGGAGATCTGTGGTGTGGTTTTATTTGATTTCGTTCCCCCAAGCATCCGGAGTGGTACTGGGAGTTGATTTTTGGCTTCCGTCGTCGCCATGAAACTCGTCGACGCTGGTATATCACTATATTCACGGAATCGTCATTGTTGTCGTTGGATCCGCGGTCGCCGCCGATGTTCACTTGTCTCAGTTATGTTGTTATCCATTATTAGGCCTCTTTCTACATTTTTCGTCTCCTTTTTGTTGATGCTCTTTAAGCAACCAGATACCAAAGCTGGCTAGCAGCACCTAGTAAACGATCCTAAACTGTTTCTGGTGCGCCTGGTAGAGAGTGACGACTGGTTTTCGTCAAGCTGGAAAAGAAGGCAAGTCATCGCGCCAGCCGCGGGCCTTGGGGCTAACCAAGCCAAGACTCCCCCATCCATTCAACGAACACAAAAAACGGTCACTGTTCAGTGACAATCTTGTTTCATCGGTAACAACGACGACGTTCCATGAAACAAGCTTGTCGGCAAGACACCATTCGCGATCTCGACCACATTCTAAATGGCTAAATCTCTGTCAGTAGAATAATCCGGCTTCATCAGTTGTTTTCGAAATCGAGCTTCGGGCAACACTTCGGGACGGGCTTCAAGGTCCAATCTCGTCGTCGGTAACTGGTACCGATTGAAGATCGAGAACTCCATTGTGATATCGATCATCGGCGGTGATCTTTTTGTCATCTTTGGCTACGGTACGAACTCCAGTTCATTTTCCCGTTCCTTCCGGAGAGCAATATCTCAACGAATCGTCTTCTGAGCTGTTCGTGAAAGAACGAGTGAAGTTCAAAAGAGTCGAGCGAACGTTGGCGACGGCATAACTTTCGGAAGCGAAAGACGATCGAGGGTTTCTTTTTGTATCCGAGCTGAATCGGGTCCCGGCCAGCAAGCGAGCGAGCGAGCGCGCGAGCAGACGCAACGTACCTCCTATCGGCAGCTTCGTGAAAACCATAGACCACCTCGGAGCTTTATGGTCTGTCTTCCAAGGTGGTCTTTTCTATTTCTTCTTTCACTCCATCCTGCCAGAATGCTCCTGTTTCTACCGCATAGGACGGAAAATAAAAGCAGAGTGAATGCAGCATGCAGCATCGAATTCCAGCGGACAGGATTGACGAGCCCGAAGCTGCCGTTGATCAGTCGAGAGAATCACATTCGCTAGCTGCAGATCTTCTCCGTGGTTTTTCCTAGCCGGGATCCACATATTTTCCCGTCGACGTTTTAGATGTCCGATCATCTTGGAACGGATCCCTTATGTCTCCACGCTCGAAAACTAACGGCACAAGTCAGGGGCTCTCTAAATTCCCCAGTTCGCCGTACCGCGCCCCTTCATTCCGCTTCGGATGATAAACGATAGCGACCCGATGGCCCCAATCGATCGGAGGCTGACTCGAGTCATCCAGATATCTCTTCCTCGGTTCTGGGGTAACTCGGCAACAAAAAAAAATCATCGACGATGACAGGGAAGATCTCTCTCCATCAGGCGAAGGTGTTTGGTCACGTACGACGCATCAATTCACGACAGTGCTCTCCATGCGTTCCACTGAATAAAGCCCAGTGAAGTTTATGACCGATCCTGGAACGTCAGAAGGCCTTTCAGGAACGATTGGTTTTCCAAACAAATGGAACCAGTACTCTCGAACGTGTCGCACTTGAACGTGTTCAGGAATTTTATGTCCCTGACACATTCATTCCGCTGGGTTCGCTGAAGAGTTTTTCACACCGAACCGAACAGCCGAGTGGCAATCGATGTTCACTATAAATAAGCGATCGCTTTTGTTATTTGATTCCTTCTCAGTAGCCACACAAACATCAACTATGCATCATTCGCCATGTTTTGTTTCCACCAGCCGAGATAACCGTACTTTCTGTTTATTTATGTTTCTTTCCGAGTTCGTGGCACCAGCTTTTTGATCAACTCATTATTGGTTCATTATTGGGACATCATTGGAGCACGGCCGTGACATTTCAGAGCCTTTCCCAACGATTCAGCCGCACGAATTGACCGGCGGCGATTCGGGGTTGTTTGGTTCAGAATTTTAGAATTCGAGAGCTCGTCATGCGTTTTGTGCGATCTGGCGCCATTTGTTCACTCATAGTGCCACCTCACGCTGCCGGGATGCCTTTTCGAGGACAGAGACTCACTTCGACGACGGAGGTGTTTATAGCTGTTACCTCGAGCGGCTTCCTCATCCATAAACAAAGCGAACAGAGAGATTTTTGCTTGTATTGCTGCCGAACAACGAGAAGTGATGATGTTTCGAAGGGAGGAGATGTGCGTCCAAACAGGAACAATCAACCGACCTTCCTGATCTGCGTTTTCTCTAAAAAGCGAGTTCACAACCGAACCATGTTTAGATGATCGTTTTCTATCCATCGACGACGTCGACGGTGGGATTTCAAGTCTGTTGCTGGTTTGGTGCACTTGTCCGACGTGATTGTTTGTTTCCGACGGTCGCGACGACCCACCCAATGAACGGTTGTTTGTGGATTCCTTCCGATTGTTTCTGCGAGTTCTGTTCCGTGTGACGGCAGCGGCGGTGGTGGTGGGCTTATCGTAGGGATCGCCGAAAGCGAAAGGAGAGAACAACAAACAAAAACCATTACTCGTGACAACATATGACATCCTCCCGAATGAGTGAACAAGAGACTTTATCAACGAAAGTCTACCTCGGAGACGTTCACTCCGGAGGAGGGTCGAGGGCACCTGCCAGTCTAATCTAATAGATGAACCTCATATGGCGCGTAGTTATGTATGATAATTGTAGCTTGTGACATAGCGGGACAAACCCAACATTAAGGCGGATCACTGAGCGATCACTCTGGGTGAGACGGAATAGTGTTCAGTTCCTCGTACTGAAGTATCTTCGGTTCCCCTCCTCGCTGGAACGCTGGACTTTCTGCAAAGGAGACGTTCGCGCACAGCGTTCTCGAGTCTCTGCTGTCCATCGCGGCACACAGGAAGATCGAGTTACGTCGATATTGGATGACAACGTCGCGGTTTCTCGTTTTTCTGCTGAAAACGGGTTCGAACCGACGCCAGTAGCTTCGGGCACCTGTTCGAACACTCTGTATGTTGAGTGTTTCTCGAAAAAGCGAAGAAGAAGAAGAGGAATGTAAAGGTATGCGGGTACTATATGGCCGAACTGCCGGTCGCTTATGCTACTCGAGACATCGGTCGGGAGGCGTGTCACCAAGCAGGCATTCAGGCAGCAGAAGTCCCCAAATGAGCAAATTGCTGGTTTGTGAACCTTGATGAATGCACGGAGGCATGCATACGTTCCCCGGAGGAAAGCCAGCCAGGGAACTAGTTGGTGGGCTATCAGGGGTTCCCGAGACTATACGCGGCCGAGCATCCCGCGCCTTAGGTTTGCGTAGATTCCCGAAAGTTTCAGAAAAGTGAACTGCATCCAGTCAGCCCTGGTGTCTTGATCGATCAAGATGAAGCTGTTGAGCATATCCGAACCATGGCAATCGCCGAGGAATCAATCGGTACCTGTTACGAATGTTGATGGACTTGATACATCGCGTTTCGGGTATTCAGAGGGTATGCCGGAAATTTTCGAAAATTTTCGACGGTAGAGTCCCACTTTCTGAAGTCTCTTCTCTTAGTCGGTGGCGTAAACTGAACAGTAGCCCCGTCCGAACAGAGTTATTATTTTTGTTCCTCGAAAGGGCGATCATCGAGCCATGCGAATATGGCTTCCCAGAATTACGGGAAACCCGTTTCAAGGTCTTCAAAACATTAGATGGTGACCGAAAGGGAGCTTCTAACGCTTCGTTTTCAAATCACATTACCTCGACGAACAATCGGACGGCGACTACCAGTACGAGCGTTCGCGCATGCTTGATGATTGAGACAGATTGGGCCTGTCAAGTTTCAAGACGCGCTTCAATAGGAATGATGAGTTTGTCACCACGATGCTGTATCCTCACTAGCAGCTCCGCTGGTAGCGATCTGCTATTTTTTTTTATCATTTTGGCTCGTGAAATGTCACCCGTACAGAATGTCGTCGTCGTGCTTGATGGTGGTTACTGAAATGTGCTGCAGGTTTCGACCTCATGAAACGAGAGACAGGTACCGCCATTCTGCCTAGCCGACTAACCGTCCACCCACTCACCCACCCACCCACTGACAGTCCGAAAGGTTACTTTGAAGAATCCGGATCCGTCCATGGGGCGGTGACCGAAACAAACGTTCCGATCTGCCATCTCACGACTTCGCTCAATAGAGGTTTTCAGACAGAAACCCCCAGCACTCGATTCGGTACAAATTCCCAACAATCGGAAAGTTTCATAAGTCCGCTGTACGGAAGTCGGTTCGTAGACATACTTTTCCGCTCGTTCGCACCCGCCATCGACAGCTCCTTTCATCAGCTTCGATGAAACTCATATTTGGATGAATCGCTTGAGCGGAAGTGTGCTTGGCGGGCTTGATATTTCACCGTGAAGCGTGCGGAATCCTTGTTTGCTAAGCAGCCAGTCTTCGTTCGTAACAATCGCGGAGCCGCCGCTCGAAATGAATGGGACTTCCAGATGCCGCGCACGTGGCCTTCCGTGCAACCGATCCGCTCAATCCGCAGCAATATATTGTTCCGACACGTCCTCGGGGCAGGGGCAACAAATCACTGACTGAGAGTCAGTCAAGCATTGAGTGGTGCTAGGTGCATGGAGCAGCTGACCGAACGCCACTCAGGCAGGCAGGCAGGCACAAGTGGAATCAAACCCTCATGAACAGTATCGAAAAAAATGCGGTTTCACAAGCTCGCAGCCATCGACGACGACGATGGTCGCTATGAACCGATAATGGCCAAATAAGTGTAAACGCTGAGACGAGCTTTGAGCCACTCCTAGCGTAGACACTCCGAACAACTGACTCGCAAGCTGGTGCGGCCGCCGCCGGACAAACGAACGTATGGTAGCAGATGCTAAAGTGGACTATTCTGATGTCACCTGCACGACGTGGTCCGTACGGTCAACGTCCGTAGACCACATTCAAGCACACCGCACCATAGCACACACTTACCGTAGCGCACCACACCCGAATTCGTCCATAAGCAGCGATTTCCTCAAGGTAGCAGCAGCAGCACGCTGATTGTGAGCCATAGGCGCCCATCGTCGGTCGGTCGGTCAGCCGGCCGGCCGGCCGGCCGAACGAACGAACTATCGACGAATGCCATAATAGACGGCCATTTGATGCCTAGTTGTGCTGGATTCACCTGGAGACAGGTGCCCACCTTTAGGCTAGCCGGCCTCCATTTCGTGGACTATGGGACGACGACGACGATGACTACGATGGCCACGACAGCAACGACGACGTCGATGACGAAGCCTGGCTGTTCTAATTGCAGTCAAACTTCTTCCGAGAGAACCAAACCCAATATTAAAGACACCATCAGCTTGCTCGCACCACGTGCCCGTCATCAAGTGGGAGATGGGACGTGTATTTCAGGGAAGTCAAATCGATCTCGCCCAGCTTGCCCCGACTCCCGTCGGTGCAAATCGTGGATTCTCTACCTCTTGATTCGAAAACACGTCCGAAAGGAGAAATTCAACTCGGGTAGTGGGATCAAGGTTTCAATCCTCGAGAATTTCTCGGATTTCTCTGTCGTTTAGAGGATTAAGGGCTCGATTCGATTCGATCTTTCGAAGGGTAGGACTTTGCCTCCCATGAGCCTAGGCTGTCAGAACGTACTGATTCACGGACCGACAACGCAGTCCTGAGTTCTGGGAGAAGCTTTCCGATTCAAGAAAAATCATCGTACTCATGTTAGGAGTCGTTCACTGGTTAGAGTCGGTGACAACGGATGTTTTTCTTCTTATCAACAACAGCAGTGATGCGGTAGCAGCAGCATCTAGATCCCACAGGAGACGACTGCTAACGGAGCATCCTAACGGAGGATCTTAACATAGAAATGCTAGTCGGCTACCACTAATGCGAAAAGGAAGTCACTGAGCGTCGGAGGGTGAGCAAGCGAGCGAGCAAGCTATCGAGTGTATCTTCACGGCTCGTGAATTACGGTCGAGTTATCGTTTTGGTGGTTGATGTCAGCTTCCAGTCTCATCATCTCCAAAAAAACGGCGTGTCCTGTTACAAATTGCTTCTTGAACGACTCGATGACAACGCAACGGCAACGACAAAGAAAACACAACGGAACGCTGACGTGCGATGATCTTGCTCGAGAGACGTATTGGGAATTGTTCGAGCACTCGCGCGCCTTGTTTTCGGCCCAGTTCGAGTGCCTTGAGGATTAAAGGGTCGGTTCCGGAGAAAAACGCCGCAATATTAGTTCATGCTGCCATCGGTCCGGGCAAGACGTTTTCTTTCGATACGTCTAGGTGTCCACGGTGATTCATAATACCTGCAAATAGCGTTTGGTTGATTCGATAGATGCAGTGTCACGTACGATGATGACCTGAGCTGATGTCATAAGAAGAGCGCCAAGAATCACACCAGGGGTCAACCCCTTACGGAAGCAGAATCACTCGAATTTGAGTGTTGTCAAATCTTTCTCTTTACTTGTACTCGCCGACTCCCGCCCTTACTTGCCTCCTCTTGTCACACACCTCAGGTTGGTCACTGCCGCGCGAGCGTGCGAGCGAGCGAGCGGATAGGGATCGAGTGTGGATCTAGGCGAAACAGTGAATTCTGTGTGGAGTGAGTGTATGCAGTGTGTTCAACTCTTACCGGACTCCACTGCGGATGCCTTCAAGAGGTCAGTCGAGGAGCGGAATGACAACGGAAGCAGTGTTTTGACTTTGTTTCTCGCAATCTTCATCCGCTGAGAATCGCCCGATCGATCACTCAATCATCCAATCGATCGATCGGTTCTAGAACGGGCACACGAAACTTTCCGCTCTGAACACGATATTGGATGTCGTTTTCATCTTTTCCCGCCTTATCAAAGTTTCAGTGGAGCGGCCGGCCTAACCGGAGGGCCAATGTGTCTGTGTGGAGCCGCAATAAAGTCAACAAAGTCACTGAGGCTATCTATATCTCGATCTGAAACATAAATTGTATCTCGTTCTCGTCTCTGTCTTTCGCGGCTACCTTCATTGATGATTCTGCCTGCGCTGAGTTCCTCCGCTGATTCGGCAGATTTTGGCAGCCCATGTCACTCTGCCAGCCAAAACAGCGGCAGCATACGGAGCAGGATGAGAAACAATGAATTGAAGAGATGTGGTTTGTGTTATGCTTTTTTTCTGGCATCCGTGAATGGATGACAGGGGGATCGGAGGAAGGATCAAAAGTTTCCGCGGCTTACACACCTTCGGGTGGTCGTTTTCCTTTGACATGTTGTACGTCTTAGCCTCGTCTCGTTTAGGACACAGAGAGAATCTGGGTGGCTGTCTTTCGGCCTTTTCCGTCGAATTTGAATTCGAGAAAGGGTGACAGAGCGACAGCAGCAACCCTCGTTATCGCGCCGCGTCGCACCGTACGAACGAACAGGCGAACGGCAGCAGCGAACAGCAGCCAACGAAGCGTAGTCGATATGGTGGGCGTATTCCGGTGTGACGGCGGCGGAGGCTTTCACCGACGTTGCCAAATCACCAAATCAGTGTGATATTTAGCACAAATAGGCAGACTTCGATAGTGAGACAGTCCGAACAACCGCCAATATTTTGAATCATCTTGCTTGCAGATATCTCGTCATCAACGGCCCCTTCCCTGCAGCAGCCTACGGACTTGAGCACCGTGAAAAGATCGCCGCTGAGTTCCTCGCCTTCGCCGCCTCCGTCGGGCCTATCACCATTCCCACCCAACCCGGCTACTGTCGCCCTGATACAGCAAGCAATGGTCAACTCATTAGCCCGGATGGCGTCTTCTGCTGGACAAAACGCCAACAACCTCCTGCCGTTCCCTCTAGGGACGGCCTTCAACCAGCAGTATGGCCAGCTTCCGTCGCTACTCTTACCTCCTCCGGCATCGATGGCGAATCTGTCGCTGAAACAGAAAGCCCAGCAGACACCGTCGGTTTCGGCGCAAACACCTTCGAAAGTGTCTTCATCCGACAACATTTCGTGTTCTTCGTCGGCGACAACATCGTCGTCGCATTCGAAGAGAAAATTTGATTTCGCCCGATTGGCGGAGTCGGCAACCACGCGCGAAGAGGGCTCGCTGCAACATGGTAAAGAACGACAGCCGAACTCTGTGAAACGACCTCTGCCCATTCCAGCCAGGGCGAACCCCCACGGCCCGCCGACGTTGTTCCCCCAACCTCCTAGACTTCCAGTGTTTCCGTCGTCGTTCTACCATCATCTGCCCCCTTCGGCCCGACCGCCCATGATTCGGCCACCACCTGAAGCTCCTTTTGGGACTTCCGTTCGGAACTCACCTGGAGCCGGCGGCATTGGCGGCGTATTCGACCGGAAACCGCGTGGTCCTCGGCAGTCGTCAAAACCGAAAAAAGAGTTCATCTGTAAATATTGCCAAAGACGATTTACGAAAAGCTACAATCTACTCATCCATGAGAGAACTCACACGGATGAGCGGCCGTATACCTGCGACATTTGTCACAAAGCATTTCGGAGACAGGACCACCTTCGGGATCACCGGTGAGTGTTCCCACTGATCTGCGGCTTTCTTTTTTACTTCATCCCTCTGGTGGTTTGCCGCGTTGACAGCGACGAAGATTATTCAGAATTTCAGAACAAATGTACTAACGTCCGCTTCTGTTTCTCCTCCTCCTCCTCCTCTGAACAGATATATCCACTCGAAAGAGAAGCCTTTCAAGTGTGCGGAATGCGGAAAAGGCTTCTGCCAGAGCAGAACTCTGGCCGTGCATCGAATTCTACACATGGACGATAGTCCGCATAAATGTCCGAAATGCGGCCGCAGTTTCAACCAGCGATCCAACCTGAAAACGCATCTCCTGACTCACACGGACATCAAGCCATACACGTGCGAAAGGGAGCACTGTGGCAAAGAATTCCGCCGGAACTGCGATTTGAGGCGGCACAATCTCACACACACTCTCGGCATTCCGGAAGGTCCAGAACTAGATCGAGCGTTCAGTATGCTCCCCCAGGAATTATCGCCGGAATCCGAATTTCCCGCGTCACCGCAACACGACGTCGAGCTTGAAGACCGTCGTCGTCTTGCTGACGGCGTCGTCGACGATGATGAAGATCTCGATGTTGAGCATTGACGCATCGCTGCATGTACACAGTTTCAGCAGACTTTCAGAAATGAAATAGCGGGGTAGTTCTCTCCCAACGGAGCTGAAACAGACCCCATGTACAGACAGGCCGCTGACGGCTCCTGAAGTATTATTAATTACGTCATCCACTAGACTGCTATGCCTCTTGAACAACAATATCAAAGTGTGATTTCGCAGCAAAGTAGAAAATCTCCGGCCGAGACAGTCGATCAGACGAGGATCTCGCGATTTCCCTCTTCACTCGGTCTGTCGAGTCGAGAGAGTCCAAGCATTCGACTCCTGAACTGTCCGGTCGGGTCGGAGAAAACGGAGAATGAACAAATCCGAGCTGCTGCATGTAAATACAATTGTTTTATAGTTGTACACTCGATGGTGCTGACTGTCCTTCTCATCCTATTTATGAATAAGTTATTGGACACCATCATTGACGGATTCAAATAAATCACTCGATTGACAATGCTAAACCCTAAACCCACTGTCTCTTTGCTCCAATAGAGGATAGAGAGGTCTTGATGCTTGACGCACGATTTTGGCAACAGGTTTCCAGCTCCAAGTGACGCCCTCGAGGTTTCGACACCATTTCAGGAGATGTCTGGCTTGATCCTGAGCAATTCCGAGGACTCTTTCAGTTTTCAAAAAAGATGGATCTCCAGCTGACGGATGTGATTATATTCGGCATCGAGGCCTTCCGATAATAATCGTAGCGGTGGGACCTTTTTTTGTCAATTTGCCAAGCAGCCACTGTTTACCAACCATTGTCAAAGTGGCAATCGTCAGGTCTCTGCTGCAGTGGAAAAAGAGATATCGTCGTGGCTGTTGTCTATGAGACGTTTGCGTCCTCTCGCCGTAAATAAGAAAGTATCTACTGCTGCTGCCGCTGCAGCGGCTGTTTCAAGCTGATAGCGCACCGGTCTTCAGAAGAAGTCGGCAGTCAGATAAATATATAGACGGACTCACCGACCAACCATCCCAGCAATCGATGGATAGATAGATAGTATATATATATATGCGGGAGATGGGAGTTAGATCTGAAAGGAAGGACGAAAGAAAGAAAAAGAAGAATCAGGCGAATCAGACACTAATACCGAACGAGTCATCCGATAGACAACAGAATTCAGCGACAGCAAAGGCAGAAGCTCGCGGGGCTGAAGAAGATCGCAGAGTTGACTTCACAGAGCGGCAAGCCACCGAACAGCGTCACAACGCGACGTATGTCAGGATTGCTTTTCTCTTTTTCGCGCCCTTGTATCGATACCGACGAGACGCTCATCCGGTGTTCATGATGGTAGCACACGTTGATGATCGGCACTCGCCCGCTGACTTAACACAATTCAACAAACTTTGCGTTTCGGTGGAGTCAATGTGTCGACGTCCAAGCATTCAGATGCTCTTGATTAATGGATTGAGACCGGGTTTTATCCCTCCCTGTAGGGTCATCGATAGGATTTTCGGGTTTGGTTCTTCCTCGTCATCCTGCAGCGTCGCAAGCGCGAGCTTTCGCACTCAGCCCGGATACCGAAAATTCTCCCGGAGCTGTTGAAGAAATCTCATCCAATCGTCGCTTCTTTTTTTTCTTGCAGAAAAACTTCGCTATCGCCCCTGTCCGCAGTTTTGCCGTGCGGCTCGATCTGCGACGTAGGTTCGCTGAAAGTCTGAGTGACTCGTTGACTGACCGAGCGGGCGGTTGGTCGGCGAGCAAAGGTCTCGTCATGATGTCGTCGGTGATAGGCGGCCGGCCGACAGACAGAAGACATTATGCTTGTTTCTTGTTTCAAATAAGGCTTCGCGTGTGACCAGTGAAGCACCGTCAGCAAGAGCAGCAGCACCAGCAACGACGGGAGTGATCGTGAACCTCAAAGTTGTGCTTGCGTGGGTGGAATGGCGACCACCGTTAAAACCGCGTTCGCATGTTGCTATTCAACTCACGAGTCAGTCAGTCAGTCAGTCCCAGCGAGCAACGAAGGACGAAATGAAAGCAAAAATCAGAATTTGTGTTCTTCGTTCTTCTTCCACACTCGTTTGAGAGAGTTTTTTTTTCTTCTCTGCTCCTCTGTCGACTGTTTGGAAAGTTTCCGCCGTGGGAAATAAACGACGAAAAAACTGACGGTGGACACCGTTCCAACGAAAATCGGTCCGACCGCGATCGAGCTCGAAACGGTTGACGCTCTTCCGATCGAAGCGACAGCGGCTGTCGAATTTGAAATCCTGTGAGAGTTGCCAATCGTCAAAAACAGTCAAATTTGCGATTCCGAACCACTATTAAGGCCGAAAAAGGAGATCCGGACGCTTCTCCGCTGGCTGTGATTCCGCTCCAGAAATTTACCATAAGACGTCAACGCACCTCGTCGCGGACGCAGTGGACCAGAGCGTCAGACTTCGTAACGACGACAGCGGAGGCAACAGACTCTGATTCGGTTCTCGATCTGATTCAATGAAGACGGGGAGTCATTTCTTGTTGACCAATCGCGAGGAATTCGGACGCTTCCGAACCGGCTTCGTTTGATTCGAAAAACTATAATGCAACTGTCAAAACAATCCGACAATCGAGCAGACGAGTTATTGTAGACTTGTCGTGTTTACCAATCGATTCAATTCATATCGGGCTCGATTCGCTCGATCAGAAACACAAAATGAACGTCCAGCGCCGAGCCCGAGCAGCTGTTCGACATCGCTGGGTGAATTTATGTGTGATCAAATGACTTCGTGTTCAGGAAGAGGGAGAGAGAGCGTAGCCGACTCCTTAGAGCTGTCTCTCGGTCCGACCTCCGGGGTTGGAGCAGTTCTCTGAAGTTACATGGTTTTGATCGGTCATGATAACCTACATGGCTCGCGAACAATCGACTCCAGATAGGGATCATCCGAACAGAGTGACTTTTCCAATTTTTTCCCCAATTTTCCAGAGGGTAGCACGGGAAAATTGTCAAAAAATCTTCCGAGATGACGCTTTTTGATGCAGACGGTTCCGAGCATGCATTCGTGCGCCGTATATTAGCCGATGTATTGAGGCTATCGGTGTACGATCTCTGTTTTTGAGTGGATGTCTTCTTGGTGGTCGTCGTCTCAGTGTTTTGTGTCAAGCAGAACAATTCCGGGAGTGAGACGACAAGCATTTTACAACGGCAGCACAAAGCTCACAGCAATTGAACTGTATTCTCGTCCGAAGGAGCATCGTAAATAAGAAAGTGAAGCTCGAGAAGATCGCACAAGATGTATGAGAGATCTACATCCATGATAACATCTTGAGCAACTGTTGTTGTGGTTCACCATCACCTCCTCCACCACCTCAAGCGAGGCAGTGACAGAAGCAACGGCAACAAACACGAACACGAGCGACTTCATTTGGATTCTATAAGACAATCTCCGAACTTTGAGTCGAAGAACACCTCGAATTTGCGAACTTCCGTCGCACGATCTGGAAAGCGCGCGGAGAGGGTCTTACGATCGCTGTAAGAGCTCTGTTGAACACCATACATATCGTCACACCCTTCCGTCGTCGTTAGCTCTGGGAAAGAAGATGCGTTGAACCTGTCGTTCGAGAGATGTACGCGAAATTAACAGAATTGAATCTTGTGACCTCCGTTTGACCTCTCGTTTTCAGTTCTGCCGAGAATCCAACCCTTCGGAGCATGGTCGATCGTTCTCGGGAAGTTGTGTTTGTTGTTAATTGATTGTTAGCAAAATACAACCACAACCGCTCACGTCTCGGAACCTCAGTTAGCAGCTAGAGCGGTCGGTGAAGTGAGCATCAAATTGAAAAAAAAAACGATTCTCAGCACCGATTATGAATGCGGATCATAGCATTCAGCCCAAAACGCTCGAGAGCAACATCGCCACATAGGAAGGCATTTGAAAATTGCTGCATCCAAACGTTTTTCAGCAAAGGGTTCCTCAGGTTTCAGAACTCCGGTCGGTAGTGATTGGAAAAGAAGGAGACGACCAGCTTCAATCCGGTTCCTGCGAAAATCTCTCTCGTTCCAATGAGTCAAGTGATCCGGTAGTTTCGCCGTTTTCATGAAACTCTTACGTCCGTTCCCAAACTTCACACTCCTCCGAGATTCCTCATGTGAGAGAAAAACTGACTTTGACATACAGAGGGAGAGACAGAGGGACTCGAAACGTCTGACGCGGATCAAGCATATGACGAGGACTCCCTCACGACGACGACGGGCCATCCCTCACCTTGGAAGCTCGAAGAAGCATCTTCAACACCTGTTTGATCAGGAAGGTTTCCCTCTGCCTCCGTTGATGTTTGTGTCCGTTCCTGTAATTAGTGTTGGTTCTTGTGAATGGTCTGCCAGCTTGTGGCTTCGCGAATCAACTGTTTTCTGCTCAAGCGAAGAGCTCACTGACTGACTTCGTTGACTCATTGTCAGTCGCTGGCTGGCTAGCTAACACACTGAGATTCGGCTTCTGTTCTGATACTTGGAACAAGTTTTGAAGGAATGACCCTAAGCACGAGTTCCTAAAACGGTCCGGAAACGCCCACCGTTCATTTCGAAATCGAATCAATTCCCGACTCTTGTCGAATGCTCGACTAAACGAACAGATCAAACCCTGGTTTGGAGAATCGATCGTCAACTCGTTCCGTTCGATTATAAGAACTTCGAACGAACTGGTTTCAGCTGTGTATCACGAGAGACTAAATATGGGGCATGCAAGTATCTACAAAGTTCATACTAGCTCGCGGACAAGCCAGAGGACGAAAATCCCTGGTCAGGATGAGCGTTTATGATTATGGAGGTCGGACGCAAGCGAGCGGCGGCGGTCGCCGATGAGATCGATCAGTAGATAGAGAACATATACCTACTTTGGAAAAAAATAAGGTTGTTAAGTTCGGTGTTCGCAAGATGTTTGTTCAATCTGGCGTGATGTCGTTGTCTGTCATTTCGCTCCACAGCGACGTTGATGGATTATGTACCACCAACACTGGCACAGCGACCTCGACAAGCACCTCGGCAGCCGCAAGCGCGTCTCTCACTTCACTCAGCGGCCGGCCAAGCGGCGAGGAACAGCTAGAGCACACAAAATAAAAGCTCGTGTGATAGTAATCTGCAGAGGCCAACATAGGAGGGGTGGAGTTGGAGAGCTCAGGAGAAGCGAAAAAAGGGAACAAATTAATAAAAAGAGACTTTCTACTGCCGTCTTGTTGATTCCCCCGATCTGCTGCCAACGGTCGAACGGTGAACTCAGGTATTCGGACGCGAAGAAGTGTGAGGAATCGATATGTTGAAGGTTCGTAACGTTGTATTGGGTCTCGTTAGTAAAGTCGAACGCTTAGGTTATGTATTTGACATTCCTGGCAACGGAACCTCTGGACTGGAGCTTAACGAACCGATGAGCCAAACCTCAAGAATTGAGGAAAGGTGGGGCTGCCAGCAGCCGCAAGGAATTCGCTCAGATTCCGTCGGTTAGTCAGCGACCGGGAAGTCACCTGTTGAAGCAGAAACTAGCTCAATTGGCCTGTTTTGAGATTCCTTTGATAATAATCGTCTGAAAGCTTCTGGTGAAGTACTCATGGTCGAGAATGGTTCTCCGATCGCGTCGCTCGAAAGAAATCGCGAAAATCTAGGGCATGGATGATCCTGAGGAGCACAGGCTCCCGATCTCGGACAAGACTAGTTTCTCAACTTCAAACAGCCCCTGAAGACGTGACATTATACTTACGACGCGTATGCCGTTGCCATAGCGACCACCTGTTCCTCTTTATTGTGCTCCTTTCCCCTTCTGCAAAAGAGGGTATCTCTCGTGGAGCTTGCCCGAACTCGCTGTTCCTACTTGTCGAAGTCACCGTCGTCGTCGTCGTCAATACCCTCCGGCCGCTGTAGCGGGCTTGACTGGCGAGCCAAGCTGGTTCTCCGCTAGCGTGCCAAAAGGTAATCAGCTCGATGCACGCAGCACTTATCTGCTATCTGTGGCTTCAGAGATAGAAGAGTACCGACAATATTCGCAGATTTCCACCGCTGTTACCCCGAACCGGATGTCCACGAGCTCTGTTCCTACTCCGGACAGTATGGCACGGCGACGGATAGAGATCCAGACATGGAGCCAAAGATCATACGCTGCGAATCCGTTTTGTTTGTGGAATGTTCGGACTTCTTCTACACTCCTTGATTCTCCACACAAGCTAGGAGGGAAAGATTCTAGAGTTTGAATTCCACGCGGTTCGAACCTTCCGCAGGTTTCGGAACGAAATGAGAGTTCTCAATTTCCTATGCTATCTCGGAGAATGTTCGCACAGAGGATCAGCAATTCATACTGATCGAGGCTCCTCTTGAGTGAACTTCGGGGATTCGAACAGGATGAACAATTTTTGATAACCTTTGTCGTGAAACTTCGTAAGAAGTATATGCTGAATACATCGGGTATCGCGAGTATCGGAAACAAAAGCCTCACGAATGGAGTTGCAGTGGCTTTTGGCAGAGAAGAAGGACGGCTCCTAGGAGTGACTCGCGTGCCGAAGCATAATCTCGTACTCCAAGAGCAAGTGTATAGACTTCACCCCTTATCGGGGAGAGCTCGGTCTAGCCTCTTCATCCATCTCGATGAAAGTCTCACGAGAGCCTACATCGCTGGCAGACAGTATCTTCAGTGTGGCCGTGCTGCGATGTTATGAACGACTTCAATTCCTCTCGCTCGTGGCCCGGGAGGTAGTTTCGTCGGATGCTCGGTCGACCCGAGCATGACCTCTAAACGCTGCCTGCTCCTGCTTTCGCTGGTTCAGACTTTGCTCCTGCTCCTGTTGCCTTTTAGCACTCCTCCCTGACGAGTTTTTCTTCTGAGCTTCTTGGGTAAAGCCTCGATGGGCACCTTGCTGAAGCTTCAACTGGTTGAGAGTTTGACTTCCCTGAACTCAACAGTTTGCGGTTTGCTACGAAGCGATTTCCCTCCGTCAGCCGTCTACAAATCTACAAATCTGTAAGAATCGGTCAAAAAGTACAACTCCGTGGGAACGAAGGACGGCGGCCAACAAGAGAAGATGTGAACGCAGATTCTCCACAATGCCCAAGAGCATGATGATGATGTGCTAGCTGTTTTGGAGAAGCTCGCTCTGTTTCAATGTTGAAAATTAATCAAGCTTGTTCTCGGACGACGACGACGACGTGTGCGACACCCAGACTCCGAGTGGCCGAGCGATAAAGTTGGAGAATCATCGTCTCGCGTGTCGTTCGTTTCACCCGCTTGCTTCTCGGTTCCTCGGGGAAGCGGCGACATTCTCGACGACTAGTGCTCGAATAAAGGAGTGCTTTGTGCTTTCTCAATTGCGTGCTTTGTAGAAGGCGAGCGAGTGAGTGTGCGCGCGCGCGCGCGCACCCGCCCGCCCGACGCGATCAGGTCATCTTCTTCTTCTTCTTGTGAAGTGACAAAATTTTCATCAAAAGAAAAAGGACGACGACGAACAAGAAACCGACGACAACAATCAACAGAGCTCTCCTCCCTATTCACGATGAGCCATCAATCCGCGCATGATGCCATCCGTCTCCTCAACCATTCACCCATCGTTAACGCTCTACCAACGATTCACGCGTACAACAGAGCCACGATGATTGATTACCAGCTCTGATTCGAAATCTGAATCTTGTTGTCGCCGCTGTTTTCGCCGCGTGTTCTCGGTGCTCAATAAGGAGACGTTGTTGGCAGTCGGTCCAGAGCTCGGAAAACTTATGTTCGCTCCTTGAATGGTGATGGCGGCGAAGAAAGCGACGACGGCGGTGGCCACTATGATGATTATGATGACGACGACGACGACGGCGCGACTTTGGAAACGACTGCAAAAGACGAACTGGATACCACGTTCGTTGCGAGGATCATGGGGAGCAGAGAACATTCCGTCTCGTCGTGAAACATCGATCGAGATATCATCTGGCAAAAACAATTGAACGCGAGAAAGACGATCCAACAAACCATCACGCTGATCGTTTGGCTGGTCATCGTTCGCACCGCGCATATTTATTATTCTATATCACCATAACATAACCACTCGGAGAAAAAGAAGATCATAAGCCAAAAGTTTCATGGTGAGGGATGTTATCCTGCGCCACAATGACGATTTTATCCCGTCTCATCCAGGGTTTCTCGCTTATTGTTAGCCTTAGCTTTGAAGTACAATCCCGTTTTCCATTTCCAGACCGTCCGGGGCCATATTTTTATTTGGAGGGGGAATGTGACATGACGCGACCCATGTCCCAATAATACCAATCACCTTTGACTCCAAGTGAATGATTACGCCTCGAGTTTTCGATCGTACTAAAGGGTTTTTTTCAAGGCAAAAATCCTGGATTGCTTGGAAAAAAAACTGATTTTGACGTTTTTCTTCTTCTGTCTCGAGGATTTCCAGATTCCGTGTGCAAAAAGTCGGATCTGAAATACGGAACTCGGAACATCGGACTAAATGAGTCACTTGAAAGATGTTTAGGATGATGTCCTCTGACAGAAAACCGAAAACAGGAGACAGGTGATGCTGCTGGTAGGCGGCGATGCTCCTGGTCGCTGCTTCGATTCTTTACAGCGGATCATCCCCATGGTGACTACGCATACGACAGTAGTAAATTTGACAAGAGTCGCACGCTCCTCTGTGAAGCTCCTTTTCTTCAATGAAACGATGATTCGGCGCCACGGGGAGAGTCGATCGAGTCGTGACGTGCTTTCTGCGGTCTGAGCCGGACGGATGGACGGGGGATCGTCTAGAAAATCATCAGGAATCACCAGAATCACCGTACGTAGATGGACGCGTTTATCTTCTTTCACACACACACACGCGGCCTGCCTTCTGCTTGGTGACTCGCTGCCGGCTCCCTCGGTCGCTCGGTCGAGCAGCGCGCCAACCGATCGGCCAGTCGGTCGGCGGTCGACCGCTCGCTCGCTCGTCTTCGCCTACCGACCGACGTCCGTCTATCGGTGCTCCTTGACCTCTGGAAAAGAGAAGCGAGCATGCGCCGGCCAGGCCCGTCGGCATTAAGGCAGCCAGTCAGCCAAGTCAGTCAGACACTCCCCCGCAAGCTAGCCAGCTAGCTGTCTTACGCTTCGTTCTTTCTATTCGTTGCTCGCCTTCTTCTTCTGTTGGTTCCTTCAACCGTTCATCTGCTCGCTGATCGACAAACCGAGCGAGCGAGCGACCAAAGGTCCGTCCATCGTTTGTGTTGATCTGCTGGGATGATCAAACCAATGTAGCGCTTTCTGTTGAGAGGCACTTGTTCTTTTCTAAGCGAAGGACCCTACACAGTATTTCCCGCTTCTGCTGTTCCCGAATCCCTTTGTAGATAGATACCCATGTTGTCGCTGGCGATCCTTGCGAGAAAGACAAAAATCCGTTTGGGTCACTCGCGAGAAAGCTTTTGATGACTGTTTCATAACGTCCTCGACACATATTGAGCTCTGATTCTTCAGGAGAACATGAGCCCCACTTCGAATTTAGAACTGATGTGCCCTAGAAGATACCTAATCGCAAACTAAGTTGATGGTGGCAGTTCCACAGTAAATTCGCAAATGCGGTCGAATTCGAGAGGATCCTCTCTGTCAGTGCGTCTCCAAACCAGATGAAGAAACGAGTGAAAGTTTTCTAGACAAAGCGACGCATTAGGCGGCGCGACGATGAGATAGCGAATCCGTTTTACATCCGTGGCAAGACATCCTGATTTATGGAAGGTCCACGTTCAATTGACGAGAGAATCAGCGAGTGCCATGCCGAATGGTGTGGTTTTGTTATCTTGAGGCAAAACAGTCGAAGGGATTGAGGAATTTCGCAAGCACAACCATCGAAAAATCATTGCTCGAGTTATTGGGGAAAGCTTCAATTTCCTCGGTCAGCATCCGCGCGAAGATTTTTCGAAAAACGTCATTTCTACCACGGGTCGGATTTCACGCCGCATGTGAAGACCTCACGCATCGATATTGTCGTTAGTCCAATTGAGCGTTGTCGGCCGTCGGGCTTCTACAAACAACGCTTGAGGCGGAAATGCCGGTAGCCAGGTAGTTTCCCGGACTGCCTACCGATCTGCCTACTCACCAGTATATCGATGATTTTGTTCCCAGCCACGCTACGAGGGTGTCATTGAAGCATCACAGACACGAGGTCTGATAAAAGAAAATAGTTTGAACGAAGCCGCCAGAGGAAACCCAACGGATAATCAAAGGCCAGACGAACAAACCATCTAAACCAACAAATGTGCGACTCCTCACGACCTCAGCGATCGTCGCCATCAAAGATCATTCGGAGCGGTCTCCATGCTTGCTTCATTCGTCATGACTGGGTCCCGCATGCTCATGCGAAAAAAATAGAAACCCATATTCTAACTCTCCAGCGCTCTAAATGCTCGAAATTCGGGTTCGCGCCTGAGCTTGCATGATTTGTGAGTTAGAAACTGTCGGGAGTGTGCTGGTTTCCGACGTTGCGCAAGCAATCCTCACATGGACATCGCGCCGAACATTTGAGGTTACTGGAGATCCGCAGAATCGCCCACGGGATTAGACCCCGCTCGGTAACCGCAATCTCCAGGAGGTATGATGCTCGAAGAAGGAGCCTTCCGTGAGACAACACTGTTCCTCAGCTGCGTTCTAATCGTGTACTCTTGACTCCTGACTTCAGCTCCGAGAGGAGCATGCCGCTCTGGCCACACCACCGCCAACAACAACAGAACCGCGGGTCGGAGGAAAGAAGCAGCTGTTTCTCTTCGGTTCGTGCAAGTAATTAGTGAACTCCGAACGAGGAAAGCAGAAGAGAGAACTCAGACAAGCCAACTGCAGCTGCTTCTCGTTTTAAGCCGGTAATTTGAGACTTAGCTCCCGTATACGCTGCCGACGCCTGCTACTAGATCCTCCACACTAATGCTACAGCCCGACTCTACCCGCACTGCTATCACGATCTTCGTTCTCAAGGAAAGGAGTAGCAGACCGCTCTGAGGAATTCGCTGATCCTGTTGGATCAACGAACCGACTGCAGGTTCATTGTGGCTTTCGTGCGCGACAAGAGCTGAACACCTCGTCCCTCCCGGTGTCAGTTGCGTGGATAGTGTACAGGAGCAACATCAACGCACTATCCTTACTTAGGCTTCATCGTGCATTGGATCTATTGGTGTTCTCTTCAGTGCATAATTTGATTGTATGTTCAGAAACTTCGACAATAGAGGAGCGAAATCCTGGATGCTGATCAAAATGAGAAACCATTCGGACCGAATACGAAGCGCGATCACCAGAACCCGTCATCGACAGGAACTCTGAACGAAGAATTTCTGTTTCTCCTGTATCTCGTTCTCCCTCTGACATTGTTGTCCGCCATCATCGTGAAGACGAGGAGAGCCGGAGTTGAAGAGAACCGGGAGTGGGCCTTGAGGAATGGAGACGAAGAAATTTGTTGAATGGCAACAACATTTAGGCATTCAGTGAAATAAATCGAACACATCCGGGTAGTGAGCATTGAACTCCTGCAGAAAGCCGGCTCGGCTCGCGACGACGGAGCAGGCGGGCGGGCGGTCGGTCGGCCGGTCGGACGGTCTGTCCGTATGTCGAGCAACTACCGCCACCGCCGCCGCCGCAATCGAGCTAGGAGTGGCTCCCTGACTGACTGACTGACTGACGCTGCGAACAGAGGAATCTGAAAGCAGTCTGACAGAACGTTCGCTCTTCGCGCTGCAACACCGGCTACGGCTGCTGTTCATTTGCTTGTACTCCCCCACTCTCGGGAATTCGCCGTGAACGTAGCCTAGATGCTCTCTAATGCGCAGTGACAACTTCATTGGATCGCCGACTTTTCGATGAGTATCAGCGGATATGATCGAATGTTTGCTAAGACCTCACTCTTTCATCCTGGTTTCGTAAATGTCTGTCCTCCCATGGATGTTTTATCGACCCTTCTCACGTCCTGTTCTCGTTTATCGCGGCTGAGGATGTACCTATAAGACCGAGAATGGGAGGTCCGTTTCGCACCTGATTAGAAAAGCTATAGTTATTGCCCGAACCGACCGATCAAAATACTTGAAACCGAGGCTGGCGAAAAGCCTAATCATGTCAGCGGATGTTTCTATCGGAACAATCCTTATATCATATCTCGTACGGAAAGTCGGACTATCTGAAACTTAGAAAGCTTGACTTCGCGAATCTGGGAATGCGCCGAAAATTGAAACCCCGAAATTTCTCCGGAGCAATTGAGGAGATCTCGAGAGATCATAGAGCTGGATCGTCTTCGCGCTCGCAGGAAATATCCGCAGCACCTCAGGAGTTCATATTCCCATTTTTTTTCAAAAGTGACTTTTTAGCTCATTACAGAATCTGTAATCCGCTATTCTCGTCCTGTTCGCGACGGGTTTGCCAACCACTCGGGAGAGATGGATTGCTGCTCGAAAAATCGAAACGTGGAAACAGCTGTTTTGCGGAAAACGGAGTCCCTATTTTGCGACCCCAAAACCGTGTATTAGGGGACCAACTCCCCTTCCATTTCGCAGAGTGGTCGATATGAAGCGGGTGAATTTCTCGGGGCGCGTGGGAGTGAGACAATCATCGGTACCAACATCAGTGGATACCGTTGATCAGTTCGCATAGCTCGAGCAGTAGAACAAGATGCTGTGCTTAGCAAGTTCGCAAGTAGCTACACCTACGCAGCCGGATTAACTCGTCAGCTTTGTTGCCCCACCACAGTCTCGGAGCAGAAGATTTGAGCGTAATCAGAGATCACTTGGAACCTAAGGTGTAACCCTGTGGCTGGATACCAAAAGAAATATGCAGAAGCGGGGATGCAGATTGGTTTCTAAAGCGCACGCGAACGCCTCCGAATCATTCAGGTAAACGTTCAAAGATGATCAGCCGACCTCTAAATTTTCAGTTAAAGACGGCACATTCGATGGAAATGTTTGCGGAGTGATTGCGAAACTACCGACTCTGTGTATGTGTTTTCATGCATCCTCATCCTAAGATGACTCCTGATCCAGGGGGGGGGGGGCTTAGCCCAGCAGATACCGATCACCGTTTAGAAAAAGGACACCGTTGAACCCACCCGGCAGCACGGAGCGAACCTGCGACCTTCCGCTCGACGCAGCGTCTACATGGCAGCGTGCAACATTCTTGCGCTGTGCACGTTTCCACTCGACCACGCGGCGGTGTTATCTGCTTGAAATTGTGTGCCTGAACACTCGGAACCGTTCTAGCCCCTCGAGAAGCTGCGCTGCGGCTGCTGCCGATGTCGCTTCTGTGTCCGCAGCTTCGATTTTGTTCGTAAATGGCTTTCCGTTATCTCAGATTTCACATCGCGCGACTTCGATCTGACTCTCAGCACGATCCCAGACATGCTAGGTAGTTCTCTAGCAGCTTCGAATTAGCATTGAACGGGAGAGAAATTCGGGGGCGGGGAACACGATCTTTTCTGTACAAGCTGTAACAACAGCGACAAGCGGTAGCAGCTTGATACTTGTAGATCAGTAGATCAACGATCAAACTTAGTCAACTTCGACGACGTCGTCGACGACGACGACGACGGCATCAGAGGCAACAACAGCGACGATAACACCTAAGCTCGGACGACAGCAGCGGGAGCAGGAGCAAATCCAGAGACCGCTCGCTAGGGCTCAGCTACTTCAGAACCACTTCAGCACTCTTCAAGAAAGCGAGAGGCTACTTCGACTCTTCTCCAAGAAACACAAAGCTGAAATACCAACAAGGAACCGAGAAAAAGCGGACAAATCAGTCCGAGGAAGGTAATAACCACATTAAGGGGATTGTTTAGATTTCGGATTGAGAGAAAGACTCGACATCGGTCCGATTGCGAGCAACTCGGGATGGCCGGAGTGCGCGGAGAGTTTCAGAACACCGACACTGTTGTAATGAAATCAGAGGGCGGAACTTTTCACAAAGATCATCATCAGCAATTTTCGAGCCGGATCCAACGGCGCCGTTTGAGGATTCGTTAGCCCCGCAACCCGAGTAATCGGGCGCTCGAGCCAACCAGATACCGGTCAGCTGTTTATTCAGGAGGGCCGGCCGGTCGGCTTGACCGGCGCAGTGCACAGACAGCCGCCACTTTGGAGCGTCGTAACTGTGGTTCAGCTTGAATGAGAGCGTATGTATACCTAGAGAGAAGCTAACGGGGGAGTGAAGGGAAGCGCGAATCGAGCAAAGCTACTTCACGAGCACTGCATTAGAAACGGCCCTCCCAGTGGGCGGACGGTGCGAACGGGGAGGAGAACTCGGCGGTCGTTGATTTTTTGCAAATTCCGATCACGAGAGGGAGCCACGCGCCTAACATCCCGATCTGTGTAACTCATTTCGTGAGCGCTGTGCGCTGCAGCGCACGCCACTGTGTCGCGAAGGTGGCGCGGAGAAGTTCATGCCGAGTTTTCATTCCGTGAACGGCTTGAACGGACCTTCACGAAGATCGTTCGATACTGCTCGAGAACCCAAATAGTATTCTTCAGTATTCTGATGGAAGAAGATTTGATATTGTATTCTCTCGGGGTTGTGAGTCGGAACAATGAGGAAAAACGAAATAGGAGGTCCCCTCGTTGACCATGTGGAACTGTCGTTTGAGACTCCTAGGCCTCGTAAGGCTACCGCTGATGTTCAGCTTCAACAGCGATTGCGTGAAACACACAGAACGTCACCCAATGAGATCACCGGTTATAAAAACGACCAACTTCAGAAGAGAGAACGAGAAGATTGTTTTTGAATTTATTGTTTTATTGAGTTCGTGGCTTCTGCTCGACTTGCCTGAGTTTCTACCTGACTGACGAACTGCTCGACTGCCTGGCGTTTGGCTATCGGTCTTCTTCTTGTTTCTCGTGCAGTTGGTTTCCTTGAAGGAAACGGTCGATACCATTTCACGGTTATCTGCAGAAGAGCGAGTGAGCGGGACCGAAGTGAAGTGCACACTTGACGGAAGACGAGTCCCTTACTGTATGCCAACAAGTGACCTAACTCCCTACTGCCTACCCGCGCGGCACTTTGCTAAATTCGAATTAGATTGATTTAAAGCCTCCGTTCGCTCCCCCTCACCAACCGGTCGAGCGGTCATTTAGCGATCGGTCCAGTCTGTGATTTGAAAACTCCTGGCGGCGGTCTCTCTGAGCGCCAGAGGGCGAAGTCCGGTGATTGCGCCTTATCCTTCTTCGATCATCTGCTTCGAAGGACGGCGATCTCATAGAGAAATGGGTGCATAAGATTCCGGTCCCTCCCTCGGGAGAAACGGAAGCTCGGAAAAGTTCGAGCTGAGCGGATCGGTCGCGGGTGGAACGTGGTGGAAACACAGCGACCTGGAAAGAAAAGCCGATTCTCTGTCCGCGCACGTTGAATGTAACCCGTCATTAGTTAGTTAGTGTCGTTGCCTCGCCGCGTGCTGCTCGAAGAATCTGGAGGTTTTATTACTTTATTGGGCCTTAAGCCGTGTGCCAATTGATTCGGATTAGAATAACCTCACAACAAGCCGAATCAAACCAAACAGACGTTCTCTTCTGGTCCGCAGAGAGTCAAGTTCATTTCACGTCGTGAACTCCCTCAAGTTCTTTTCAGATCCACATTCATCCAGAGCTTCTGTCTCACATTTTCGTATTATTGCATCCTCTCCGGCAGAGTTGAGAAAATTGGCCCATGAACGAACGAAACGTCTGTTCATCCACATCCTCGTCGAGGATCGATCTGATAGCTCGTCAAAAACTCAGTTCGGATGAGGAGTCAATGTTCTCGTGAACTGATAAGATTGGAGCGGGGTAAATTTGGCAAAGGTGACTCACCAGTCCCAGCGTGTGGTGGCTTCATTACGACCGCACTAAGACTGGCTCTATTTCCGACGATGAGCAGGAAGAAGTGGTCGCAATTTCAATCTGTTTCACACTCTGTTTGTGATGTGCGCCGATCGGACCACCACCGGCGAAGGTCGTAACTCTGATGATAACAAGCTCCACCACCGAGCGTCGCCACGAGCAGCAGCCGACGACGGAACGCCACTGCAACTACCGACGGAATTGATGGTGCACTTTAAATGAACGAAAAAAATCCCGTCTTCCCATTCGTCGATCAGACCGTATAATGACGAGGTGAGAACACACACAAAGGTTATCAACGCATTGTCGTCACTCTTTGGACTGGCTTCCTTTCGAAAACGAGACTTCTCGGCGCGAGCCGAGCTCCGGACTGCGGTCTGGTTTCTCGAAAGCTTTGCAAGAAGAGCCGTACAATCGCAAGAAATCCTATCTAGATTTCGGGATCACCACCGGTTTTTCTGCTCGGACACCCATTCCAACCTCCTCGATCTCCTCGCAAGTTGACAAAGTTGCACAGAGTGATCAAGTAGACACAAAGTCTAGGTAGATGCGTTGACTTGAGGAGATTCTCCCCAAGGCCCCAAGTTCCCCCATGTTACTGAAGAATTCTATTATCGAAGCAGCACAGTGGAACCAGCAGTCCGTAGACACCATATGCGCGTGCTTGAAAGTAAACATTTTTTTTGTGGTCGTGAATGTCCGCCGCTTCCCAAAAAAAGGCCTCAAGAAGCCAGCTAACTTCTTTAGCAGCTATCTATTCAGAGCTATGCAAATTTCGGGTTCTGTGGTTCTGCGTGGCGCTAATCCAGTGCTCTGCTCGCGCATTCAGAAATCTCGACTCGATGGCTCGCCCAGGTACTTCACGTCAAGTACAGGAAGTTCGCAAGTTCAGGAGAGCATGAGAAACTTGGAGAAGATCCTGTTGTTCCAGGCTGTCAAGACACGTCGAATGACTACAGCCGGCGGCTGATGCATTGAAGTCGGTTTGACTCGGTCAACCCATGGACGTAGAAGTTGAAACGTGAAAGGTTCGTCAAGCAGCTGTGGCAGCGGGTTGCCAGTCGCCCATTCGAAACGTTGGACGCCAACACCCCGGCGCCTTCTTGGGGTTTCAGGCTTTCGATTCATCCAAGCACTTATGGAACCGCAGAGACAGTAGATTCCGAGACCATGCGTTATGAGATTTGTCCCGAGTCTTCGTTTCCGAGCACCCCATAGAGTGTCTGTTCGTGACAAGAAAATAGGGTGATGAATGGTCGAAATCTGAAGACTCAATTTTCCGCCGGAATGTGTCGTCTTGAATATTATTTACCCTGAGTTTCGAAGTGTACTTAATTATCGAGAAAATCTTTGTCAGCGCACCGGGAAAGAAGCGTCTCCAGTGATCGGATTCGGTAAGTAATAGGTAGGTTCAGAGAGGTATCCAAATATCGCTCGTTAATAACGTGGAGCAGAACGCTACTGAGGCTGGCTATTTAGGCGTTCGTCCACTGGTTCCTGCGTCGCTCTCCGTGCGGAGCGGTAGCTCGCCACTTACCGAGCGAATTCACTACATTCTTTGGTAGTAGATTTTTTTTTCTGGCCGACGATGTTACTGCTGCCACTGCTGCTCCCGGTTCTGCTGCCGCTGCCGCCGACGGGCTACGTAGGCACACCATAAAGACACAACGACTACCGCTACCTAAAGCCGTACTTTCATTCAAAAATGAGCTCCTGAGCTTGCTGCTACTGCTGCTGCTGCTGTTGTTGTTGTTGTTGCGGTGTTGGTGGTGATGTGGTGGCATGCATACCATGGCTATTAGGGGGGTACCGTCGACAGGCCTGGGCTAGTCCATCCGGACCGATGGACGCTCGAGGAAGATGCTCATAGTCATCGCGCTGCCTCCGCCGGGGTCTTCGTTGTCGTCGTCGTTGACGTCATCGGCGCGGCGTCCGTTCAAGTATCCAACCGTGGTGACGGGAGTGGTCGCCGCGAAATACAAGCGACCGAGCCAGCGACTAGCCAGGGTGTTGTTACTTTTGCTGGTGCTGCCTCAGCTGGACACTGTTCGAATTCCTTAGCGAGCCAGCACGTAGACCTCCGCTTGATCGTCGTCCCTGGGACGCTATCAAGTTTGCGGACATATGCCGTTGACCGGACGAAATCGAGATTCCATCTGTACCTGATGAGAGAAATTCACGCGGACAGACTCTCACATAAGTTCTCCGCCACTTGTCTCTACCACTGACAAGCCGCAACATCGGGGGCGGTGGGTGTTCTCAGGTTATCCGCCGTTGCCGGTGTTCCATGCAACAATGTTCGGGGAGGTATCTTCGATTTTTTTTCTGCCATTTCCATCACGAGACCGGCTGTACCATCGCTGCACGAGATCATCCCGAGCGTTTCCTCGCTTTCTGTCTTTGCTCCTAGTCTCTCGCAGGAGTTGCTCAAGCGTAGTCCTCCGGTTTTCGTACCCCATCAGCGTGCGAAGGTTCCTCGCGGGCTCATTCGAGTTCAAACTCGAAGATATCCCGAAGAACAACAATTTTCGCGGTCCAGCGTATTCATTGCGTTGATTTCCCGAGAAATAGCTTTCCTGATGGGAACCTTTCGAAACCTTCGGCGGAAGGTTCCCGCCGATCCGCATTTTCTGTGTAGGTGCTCCTTGAGCAACGGTCCCCGAGGCTACGAACGATGAGGGGCGAGAAAGATGGAGTTTGAAGATACGTATCTGGAAGTTTTACGGTAGCTGTTGAAATAACTGACTTTTGTGCTGCTTCTCCTTCGCTGGCTCCCGCTGCTGGCGACGCATGCGATGGGATGGGCGTTCACATGAGTGAGCCGCCTCTTCAGCTCATATCTCTTTCCTGTTTCTGTTGTTGCTGCCGTGCTGCTGCTGTAGTACGTGATCTTAACTCCACCCAAAATGCGCCTTGCTGGACGGGCCTTACAGCGTCGTCCGCGCGCGATGATAAAACACCTCTCGATAATTAAACTCGTTTCCAGTCGTGGCCAAACTACAACGTCTTAACAAACTTTCAAATCATTGTGTAGAACCGCTCTAACGTTAGTTCACTCTAAAGCACGACGTTTCATCAGACAGAGAAACACAGCTCGATAGAGATTCAACCGAAGCGCAGCAACTCGAGACCATACTCGACGCAGACGTCGATCGTAATTTTTGACGTTAACGGCTACTCAAGAGGAACTTCATGGATGCTCCCAAAACTGATTCACCCTGACGTAACGTGATTCGGTCGATCGCTCGCCGAAACAAGTAGCAGACGTGTACCACGGCGATCCTTAGATCGCGCACTAGTTGCCTTTGGCTGGTGACTCTGGTAGCCCTTATTCGCAATGAACGAAGTGGAACAGCAGACCCGTGTACGTGATCTGTGAACTACCGAAGAACATGCTAGCTTCATATGGAATCAACAGGGAGTGGTTCCAAACGGTAATAAAATCGAAGCCGGCCGCCGAATTACTCAAGGGACTCTGCAGAAGTTTGCAGCGAGGATCACGTATGCGCGAGGCTCAGCTGACGGAAAATTTCGCTTCGGACAGCACGCTCAATCATCTACGCGGCAATCCTCCCGCAGAAGGCACGGAACTGCTTCTGTATAAAGTTGCGTTCCTTTGGCACTTTTGTGAGCACCTAACCGACACAACTGATGTGGAACATATGAAAGAATTGATGATTCTCTTTGGCGAAGAGCGACGTTCGTCGAAACAGGATGAATAGTACCAAAAATACGGTCCGCAAGGACTTTCAGGCGCAAGTCTAGCCTGAAAAGTCACATCCGATCTGAATAGAACCAACATCCTAGATCTCACGATTAGTGATCATTCAAGAATCAATGACGAGCTCGAATCCAATCAGATCGTGATCATCATAGATATGTGCATCTATGTGAACCTATGAGAACCTTTCGTCAATGCTGAGCGCCGCAACTGATTACAATTTTTTTGGAGAGCTCCGTTCCGTTAGTCACCAGCCCATGATTCATCCATATTCGCCTCTTCTTCCGCGACTTGCCCTTTTTGGGTTTCCGCGTGGCACCAAGATACGGTCATGGAGCTTGGTCCAATCATGTCCGCAAGTTCCAGAAGAGTCACGAGCTCGGAGGAAGATTACAGGGAACGACGCTCGGGCCGCTGAGTTTCCGCAGAGGTTCTCAGAGACTACACTCCAGGGATCGAGAAATTCTTGCCATCATTTGCTCCTGGATGCGGAGTTCGAAGCCTGGAACTCCAATTCCAGAACCCGCATGGAAAGCTTGGCTCTGAACTGAAGCCGAGATCCGAATTGAAACCAATCTCGGATGAAGAAGGAGAACGCAAAGCCGATTTCATCACTCAAAAGTGCGATGAAATTGACATGCTCCGCATCCTGTTGGATCGAACAAAGAAGACAGAATGGACGGGTTACACATTTGCTGCAGTAATAGAGCTTCTTGGCGGAACCCAGAATTTTCTGGGATGGTCAGCACACTTCAGCGTGCCAAGCTGTCTGGTTGTCTACCGTCTTTAAAGCCGGATCAATGAGAGGCCCTACGAGCCTTTCTACTACAACGGCGTGGCAACTTGCTCGTCATTTTTGTGCTTCTTCTTATGTGAATCGAAAATGCTCCCAATCTGTTGACCTGTTCTGTGTGTAGCTACGTCAAGGACAATCGCCTCGACGCTTCCTGATTTCATTCCTGACAGTTTTTTTTCTCCTCCAACGAGCGGACCATTCAACTACGGTACTCGTAGACATTCCGTAACGCTTCATCTGGCACGGCTTCATCAGATACATTCTAACTCAGAGAGTTGGGAAGTTGGTTTGACGCGTCTGTCCCCGTGTCTAACCGGTCGGATGTTCAGTCGTTTTTTTTTCGTTCTCGAGTGAATCGCGTGCGTAGCAGCGCCGAGATTAAAAACAGTAAAAATCGATCGTTTCCGGGGACATCCTCGCTCTCGTGCAGAGTGCGCACCACAATTAGATACAGCGTAACGCTCCTCACTCGCTCAGCAATGATTGCTCCGTACCCGAATCCTCCTCACAACGATATTTGTTCGGCGACAGTTCAAAGTTCGGTGAATTTGGGCCGCAACTTGGATTTCGTAAAGCCACGCGAACATGGAAGCAGTCTCCTTGGGTTCCCGGATACGGGCTCGTGCTGGTTTGAAGCAGCAAACTCGAATGCGCTCGCCAAATCGTTAGATTTCGCAGATTAGGAAGAGAAGAATAGCAATGTCATTGCATTCCAAGTCGACGATCACGCCGATCAAACCGAAACAGAAGATTCACTGGAAGCGCAACTGATGAGCTTCCAAACAAGATTGAACAGCTAGTCTGTTGTCGACGTCGTATTCTGCTCGCAGGGGGTCGAAAACAAGTTTTAGTTCGCTACTGCCGTCAAACCTGCACGGTAGCATCGCTTCTCATCCGGGAATCGTCGATTCTGCCATTTCTCTCCAACAACAACAAAGGCAGCACGGTATATGTATGTAGGTTGGATGGAGCTCCCCGCCGAAAAATGAGAGGCAATGAATTACACAAACAGGAGCTCAAGCGGATCACTCAAACATAGGAGGTAACGAAGATCTCGAGGCGAGATTCTCGCCAGTTGAGTCCGCTTGTGAAAAAACGCTCACGAGCAAGAATGCGGATCGCGAATCCGTGAATGAGCAAACGATGTACCAAACGTGAGTGAATCTGTTCTCGTAGTAGAAGTTGTAGAGGGTAGTAGCGCCACAGCCGATGTCGGAGCTATCGACTGCGTGAGGTGAGGTGAGCATTAGAAGCGGCTGCAGCATTGGCAACGACCGCCGCCGCCGCCGCAGTAACATGAAGACGGACAGGAGGAAAGCTATCGTCATCGTCTGCTTGCTATTGGGGGTCCGTAGCTCACGAGCGAGCTCGGCGAGGCCCGAGGTCACGATGTTTGGTTTTCTGAAGCGGCGAATCCGTCGAGCCATCCCAGATGAAATATCCAAAATATCAACAGCGCTATCAGCACCGCGACGTATCGGACGGTAATAACGTGTTTCGGCTGCTTGTCAGTTTTACCGTGCTCGAGCATTCCCGAATTCCCCCAAGAATGATGGACTCTGGAAACCAGCGCCGGGTCTGCGAGTTAGGAGGATCTCCGTTCCCGTTTTGCGGAAATCCGTTGATCTCAGATTTTCCGCGGGGAAGGAATCTCTGTTCGATCGAAAGCTGAAACTTTGCGAGAAATCATCCAAGGTGAAATCGACGTCGTGCGAGAAGTTTGAAGCTGACTATAAGACTTCCACATGGCGACAAATGGCTCGAACAGTGGAACTCCTTGAACGCGAGCTCCCGCCAGGAATCTCCTAACATGTGCCTTCTCCGCATCTCCGACCGAACTTGAATGTTTGAGGAAATGTCTCGATCAAACCATATTCTGCATATTGTTGATCCCGTTACTTCGTGTCGAATCACCACATTGGCGTGAGCTCTGGCGGGGGATCAACAGCGGATGACGTCCTCGTCTCCTGCCACGACATTTCAAAGTCCAAACTCCCGTTTTTCCTGAACTTCAACTCCTCGACGCCAATTGATAACGCGATAAGTCAGTAGCGCGTTGTTGAAAACGTAGATCGTGAGCTTGTTTGAAACCTCGTTCTTCAAGAAGCGAACGAGCGAAGGAGCGAGCCAGAATCAGCGCCAGCCAGCGAGAGCCAATATCCACCCGGATGAAATGAAATGAAAGCTCCTGCGGTAGCCGAATGCTAGCAAGAGGCTCGCGTTGAGAGGGGCCGAACAGAGAATCTTCGGATGAGCGTAATGTTGTAGCTGCCGCTTCTGCTTCTGCCGTTGTACGGTACGTTCGCCGTCACTGCCGCGGCGGCCACCGTCAAGTGAACGGGCCGAATGACGACAGCGTGTTACGATACCTCTTACAAATGTCTGCTAACGACACAGACTTCGAAGTTGGCGTAAATCTTACTTTCTACTCCGGATTGATGCGAACGAAGCTCAACCTGATCAGGCGCAACACTTATCCCATCCTTTGCAGTTGACGATCAGTTATGTGAGGTCGGATGAAGTTCCGAACGATGTACTCTGAGGAGGTTCCGACGGAGTTCGCATCGAGCTCAGCTCCTCAAGTCCAGATAATGTGAAGAATGCACTGGAGGTTTTCGGGTCGCTAGTCTTGCGAATGACGCGAATATTCTGAGAAAGTTGTGTCTGCGTGTGATCTCATCGAGATTCCCACGTCTGCAAGCGATCTGTTGAGCATCAATCGAGTGAGAGAGCGGAGGATCGATCGAGCGAGCGAGCCAGTCAGCGAGTAACGACCGGCTACTCCACCGGGAAGCGTGTGTCGGTGCGTGTCACGACCTTTCCTTGCCCTCTCTGCTAGCAGTGCGAACGTTTCTATTGAACTGAGCACGACGCTCGCTGGTATTGCCTGCCTGATGGCCAACCAACCAAACGGCTAGCCAGCAATAATATGTTAAATGGATTCATGAAAATACGTTTAGCAGCCGGTGTCGATGTTGCCGCAGGTAGTGGCAGCTCTGGCTCAACTCCGCCACCGCTCTCCAGCAACTAAAACCTCCTAGGTATCATCGGAGATCTGCCTCCCCCTGGAAAGTCATTCATACCTAATGACTTTTCTGATTGAGTTGATAGTCAAGGAACCCTCAAGTTACGCCAAGCAATAGGCAGATGCGTAGCGTGCTCCGAAACATCAAAAGTGGGGGGAATCCTCCCGCGGAAACGTCACCGACCATTAGAACGGAAGGGAAAATGCAGAGTAGTTCGCCGACAGACGGCACTGTCGAGTGTCCCAGCGGTCAGTTGAACTTGTGTACGTTTCTATGCAAATGAATTCAATTCGTACTTAGACGCGCTTCTGAATCCTCCTTGTAAGTACCGACAGCGGCAGCAGAGCGAGCAATCGGTTCGGTGTCTGAGTGAGACCATTACTTCAGCCTGCGCTGGCGGAGTCGAAAACCGAATGCGCGGTTTTACATGTTTCGCTTTGAGAACGAAGCGACGATGGTCTCACAGCTTCTACTTCTGTCGCTGCGTGCTCATCGAGTGACGCCCAGCCACTTCCCTTCGGCTTGTTCTTCTCAAATTTCGCCCCTATTGCTCGTTGAACTACTTGAATTCAAAATGAATTCAGATGTCACCGGTTCCGCCGGAATTCACTTCTAGCTCTTGAACTCCTCACCTCAATGCTTCCGTCGATGTCATCCTGCGGATGATCACCAATCATCAGTCATTCGTTCCATGCTGGGATCCGAAACGTGAACGAAAATTTATTCCATGTTCCAGCGGAAGCTTTTCCACGCACCATAATGCCGCCTCCTACGCTCGTCCACAGCGTGCTGAGCGGAGTGCGGTTGAGAAAGATGCGCAGCAGCCTTTTCTCAGAGCGATCGCCCCTACGTCCCATGTCAGTAAGATTTTCAAGGTGAGACACCATCATCAAAAGCACAGTCAGCTTCGCCGAGGATGTGCCACGGATCTCTCGCAGCGGAATCGAGCTGAAAATTTGAGAAAGGTTTCCATGATACCGGATCTCCACGCCAGCTCGAGGTGGCCGATCTCGACGCGGGAAGAATCGCGTTCCATGGATGACGTTTCTCGGGCTGCACTGAGAGATCCAGTCGCAGGAGAGGATCACTCCACTTCTCAGGATTATGAGGAGGATAAAATAAGGAACATACTATCTAAATCGTTTTCGTTTGCTCTGCGCTGTTATCTAACTGCAGACGCTTCTGCAGCAGCAGCATATCACTTATCGGCCAATAGAAGTTCTATTGGACTCAGCTGTTTCGCTGCTTCTTCGCTTTCAAACCTACTTCATTTATCTGCCGCAGCTCGTGTTTGAAGTATCCAGATCTGAAGCTACTTCGACTGACTTCTTGACTGACTGCTTGACGAACGGACTGAGCGACCGACTGAGTGACCGACTGCTTGACTTGATGTCAAACGACTGTAAATCACGGCAATTTGTTGTTTGGGCGAGACGAAAACGTTTCGTTTGGAGCCAGCAAGTCAAGCTGAGGGCCACCACCAGCACCGGCCTATCTCCAGAGGCTTTCCGCTCCATTCGTAGATAAGAACGGTGTATCCCATATAGATAGGGTATCCTCGAATCGAGATGCTTTGCGGGCTTTTAGACCATTGTCTCGTTGATCGCATAACCGATTCTCCGGTTCGCCATTGCAGCCCGGTCCTGAAATTTCTCCAAGAATCGTTCAGTAGCAATCGCGGTTCCGGCTTGGTTTGGCAACAGTATCATCGTCGATAGTGCAAGCATCGATGGTTTTTCCAAGGGTATTTGGAAGGGTTTCTCGGAAACAATTTCGATAGCCCGAGTAGCAGTCATAACATTACATCAAATCCGGGACGGCCTCGAGGATTCTCGCGCCGTCCTATCTCGTCGGTCCCAGTTTAATACTTGTCTCGGCCACATCGGCGGTTTCGAACCAGCTCGAGAGTGGGACAGAGACAGAGAGAGAGAGAGAGAGAGAGAGAGAGAGAAAAGGGTTCCGCCAGCAATCGGAAAACCACGACCCTTCTTCTGCTGTAAATCACGAACTAATCATTCTTTTGAGCGAATGCTCGGCTTGAAGTGAAGCAACGTCAACCACCCACTGGTCGCACAGGCGAGCGGTCAGCACCCTTGGTTTACACTCTCGCAACTTATAACGTAAAAGTCGCTTTCACTGCTGGCTGTAAACTCCACTGAACACAGCCAACAGGGCGACAACAGCAGGCCTTTGAAGTCGTATTTCATGACTTGTGTCCCCGAGCATCTTCGACCCGTCACCCAGTCCAGCGGCGCCAAACCCAAGACTTCACCCCGTTCCTCATTCAAGAACACGTCGTACCCCATTTCACACGGGCGATTCGTTCTGCTTTGCTAGAACCTCGACGGACAATATTTGCCGCTCTCGGTTAATCTACGCCATAACGAGCGATAAAACTTGAGCGGACCTCTTAGAAAAGAATGACCGCTGTCGCGCGTCGATCGATGCAACTCCCACGAGGCGATATGATTCAAGCGCCATTCCCAAATCCTCAATATAGGATTCGACTGGGAAATTCAGACTGCTGCGCAGGTCAGGCCTGGCCACACGAATGGTAATCGTTCCTAAGAACATAAAACGTCTTTGAAGCAACGTTTACCGTGAGACAGAGTTCGCATGAAGCAGGGGCTGACAACACGCGGCCCGCCGTCCTTTTCCCTTATTCTCCCAACGACGAAGTGAACTGTCAGCTTTGCAGAAAAAACAGCGCGGAAATTCTCTCTGGTTTGCGACAAACTCGGGGAAAATACGATTCCCCTCAATCCCTCTCAACACATTGATCCCACTTGAATGAGATCATCTCTCATCTTGCTAGGTTCCATGCATGTGTGTTGATTACGACCCGCCTTGGCGAAATCTCTTGGTGGTTTGAAGTTTCTCACCCCCGGCATGGAGGAATCCGAGAGAGTGGAATGTCTTGAATCACTCCCATCGTCCCATTTGAATCCACGATTTTGGACTCCAAAGTCGTAAATTTCTCGTTCCATCTAGTTTTCTCGTGCTCTTCGCTCGGAACCCGTAAGACGGGTATACGTGAACTCCGGGAGGGCTACAGGGATCTTACCTTGTGCTGCATTGCCGTCAGGTTCTCGAAGACAATGAGGAGTAATTGCGTGCAGAGTTGCAAGTAAGGCGCATGATGGTTCCATTTCTCATATTTATTTCGATTCATTCAATATCGATTTGAGTATTGATAATAAATCATTCATTGATCTTGGTTTGCTATGAACAAGTCTCAACTACACAGTTATTTACATATGTGTGCTCATAGTGATGCTGCAACAGCACGAAGGCATGGGAGATCACTGACACTGGTTTGCATTACAGCTTTGGTCGCGGAATCTTCGAAAGGTCGTCGGCTCCGCTTCTAGTGGGTCGTCCGTGAGATCTGAGATCATTACCAGTTTGCTCCTGTCACCTGCCCCGGCCCTACACGTTTAAGAAATCTACTCAATAGTCGTCTGTCGTCTCCTCGTCCATGGACTCATCGGAGCTTCCACTGATGTATTCTGCCTTGATTCCATGAGTGAGGAGATGGCGACGAAGATCGCAATTTCTCCTGAACTCTTTCTTGCAGTGATCACACGTGTACGGCTTGATGTCGGTGTGCGTCAGCTGATGAGTTTTCAGGTTCGATCGCTGATTGAAAGTACGGCCGCACTGGAGGCACTTGTGCGGTGAGTCTTCCATGTGCAGCATTTTGTGGACGGCGAGAGTTCGGCTCTGGCAGAAGCCCTTGCCGCATTCTGTGCACTTGAAAGGTTTCTCTTTCGAATGGATATACCTGGAAAACGAGAAAATAAAAGCTTAGTTTCATGAAGTCCGCACGTTCATCGTTCCGCCTTTTTCGATCTGAAAGCTTTTCGAACGAGCCCCGAAGCGAACGAGAATGAAGATGATTCCCCATGTAACCTCAGGTGCATGAGGTGATTCGCCTGAACGACGACGACGACAACGACGAACCGACAAACTGACTGACGCCTGACTGCTTCAGGAAGGAAGCTCCGTTAGCCGTCAGGCGAATCAATAAGCTTATCGACTCGGGAGCGCTCCGGAAGAAAGCCTCCTAACCGTTTGTACCGTTAAACATCTGCCGCTGTCGTTCAAAAATCGTGGCCGCCTCGAGGTGCTTCATTTGTCGTTGATTTTGACTTCTTTGTTTCGAAACTTGACACGACCGCCCGTCCAAAGCCGTAAGCTGTTCGATGTTTGGAACAGATCGAGCCGCACGCGGTAGCCCGACGTGTTGGTGAAACCAGGACACGTGCTCTACTGTTCGGAGTCTAAAGGGGAACCCAATAATTACCTGTGATCTCTCAGATGATCCTGACGACGGAACGCTTTGTGACAGATGTCGCAGTTGTAAGGACGCTCGTCGGTGTGCGTTCTCTCATGAATCATCAAGTTGTAGCTTTTGGTGAAACGACGGTTACAGAATCGGCAGACAAATTCCTTCTTCGCTCTCGTTGAAGTAGGCTGCTGCTGTGGTTGCTGCTGCAGTTGGTGATGGCTGAGTTTCTCGATGGGAAGAACATCTTTCATAGGCTTGGTGAGCGGCTCTTGCAACGTTTGTCGTTGCAGCTGATGGTGGTGCTGACGTTCGATCTCCTGTTTATGCTTTTGGTACTGTTGTTGCTGAGAGCAAAGCTGCTGAAGAATGATGTTCCTAATTGCGAGCTCATGGCTTCTCTGTATCATACAGGCCGAGGTGACTGTTGCTTGAGCTTCACGTTCTAAACTAGTGGCTTTGTCTTCCACAGCGGACTCGGCAAGCTTGGCGAAGTTGAACTTCTTCGTCGCTTGAGGGATAGCGATGGTACTGCGCACATTCGGTACAAAAGCAGATTGCAAACTCTGGATCGGAGGTGACGAAGAAGGTGAGTAGCAGGTCAAGTTGTATCGCGGTGACTGCCGGTGCAGATGGAGGAACGCCGGATGATTTTCAGGAGTCGTCGGAGGTGTCGGGAGGCAACGCTCGTGTCCTGGAAGCGAAAAATCACTGTTTAGTAAATTTTGTCTCTGAATCTGGATCCGCAACCTAAATCAACGCGGAATGGCCGGCCGTGCAAAACGTCTCCGTGAAGCTCTGTCACCAATCGCTTGGGGCCTCAGGGGCTTGTAATGAGCCGGCCGAAACTGAGCGAGCGTTGAGCGAGCCAAGGAACGCTACCGAAATTACTCGAATGGGTCGACCATGCGACCGACCGACGGACATGCCAATGGACGCTTCTGCCTTGCTTAACCGATCCAAGCTGGCTGTCTTCGATGGACAGGTAGAGGTAGCAACCGAAAAACGTACGAATGGACGGACGGACACCGAGCGTTACAGTGATGCTCAATGGGAGTGCCCATGCTGTGCAGCTATGATCCGCCAGTCTCGGTCAACCAAACAGATTCTTCTTCTATCAGCCTACTACGTGTTCTCGACGGCCGTTGTTCAGGGAGGTGATCCGGAAAGCCACCGAGGAATTCCATCAAGTGAAAATGCCAGCTCAAAGCTTTTGATTGAGGAGCTACAGTGAGATATTAGTGCACTCCGGCGAAAACGGTGTGAAGGCATGAAATCACGCCTGGATAGGCGCAAGGCCAGATTCTTTGATTATGAAGGATTGTCTCCGTGCGAGATTGAGAAGGACAGAAACGATGTTTTTTTTATAAGTTTCGGTGAGCACGGCAGAGTACTGCCAAACACAATTAGGCAAACAGACGGTCAGCTGCCCAACCGCCGCCGCCGCCGCCGAGGAAAACTTGGAGTGGAACGACAGATGTTTGTCCCCAAGTGTCTGTGTGGTGGCTGTCTACGTGTGTGTGTGTGTGTTTCTGTGTATACGGTGCGCTACCAGAACGCGTCGACGAGAAAAAGTTGTCCTTCTGTTCATCGTTACTTCTCAGTACCGCAGGACGCCGCCGCCTCCGTCAAGTCTCGCAGCGGCCGACTTGGCAGAAACGCCTTATGGTTACGACCTGTGCTCGCTTGCCGGAATTTCAAATCCTTGTTGTTCTCTCTCCGTCAATTCCGATTTCCGTTGGTTCTTTGGAAGGAATCCTGAATTCCTCGGATATTCCAACGCGCGGTCCGAAGTTTCACGCGACTCTTCGGACCTCTCTGATTGGTCCTGAGCTTTTTTTCATCAGTGAGACCAATTTCGAGTGAACTGGATGACGGGCGGGAAGCTGCACCGTGCAGAGCGGATATATTTCATTGTAGCGATAGAATCTGATTTATCGGTATCTTCGTTCGCGCATGGATTGATCTGTCGCCGCCACAGTGTTCGCCGCCGAGTTTGGCGACGATAACGTCTACTGTTGTGGTTGACAACGATCCGACCGCAAAAGTCGGAACAGAATCGGAACCTTTCATGACAATGATGATGTAACGGAAATTCAACGAAAATGCAGGGAGAAGCGAAACTCGTCTGCCGGAAAACATTGGGAGGATTCGAACAGGGAAGACTATCTAGGAGGGAGGGAAGGAATCGGAACTCACCATCCGCGCTGAAGGTAGGCGAAGAAGAATTGAAATGTTGAAGTAACATATCCGCAGAGTTTCGACAACACGGTACGCGCTTGAAGTTGAGCGATGTCGGAATAGACGTCTTGCTAACTGACTGACCGTCCGAGCGGGATGGCTGCTCTCCTTTGAGTGGAGACAAAGAACAACAACCAGTAGCTAAAAAGTCGAAGTAACTACTGAACCAGAAGTCGCCAATCCGTTGAAATAAAGAAGCAACAGGGAGCTCCCGTCAAGCCCCGCCCGCCTGCCGGTTTCCCTTTCTTTCTGGTGAGGGTACGCACTCTGTCAGACAGCAGCAGCACTGAACGCGAGAGAAAGACTCCTACCGGCCGACCAATGATTATCCATTGACGTTGATCGTGGTTCGCTCTGTCTAATTACCTCGCCGTTTTCCTCGGTTGACACTCATCAAATTATTCATGAGCCAAGCGTGGTTCCGAAGCAACGCGCGATCCTCTGCCGAAATTTCTAGTTGCGTCGATTCTGATGCTGTTTGCACCTGCCCCATTTTGAGAAAAAACGAGCTGATCTAGAGCTGGAAGCGGGAATTGCGACAGGTAGACTTCGATTCCATGCTAATCTTCGGTTCATAAATTCAACGATGCTTTGGGAAGCGAAGTTTCCCGAGAAGATGAGCTTTTCGACCGCTCGAGGCGGCGTCACGAGACGACTTTGTTTCAAGGTGACGTGGGAGATCTCATCTCAAATCGAATCGACATCACCGACGTCCCACCGAACATGGACTCCTGAGGCGCACATCAACTTGTTTTGCCCAGTCATTGTACTGCGTCCCGCGCGGAGATAACGGAATCAGGAGACAAATCAAATCCTGCTCCTGTAGGTTCTCAGGGCCGGAAAGAATTAAAAGATCGTAGCGATTGGGAAGTCCACCCCAGAGAGATTACGGGTGGTCAGCGCGTCGTATCAAAGTGGTCGTCAGGGCCACTTAGGGCACCTTCAAATTTCGAGCGAGAACTTTCTAAGCCTGCTGCGCTGCTTCCTACTTACGCACTCAATGAGAGCAAGGACGAGTTGACAATCGGGACTTGAGACGCCACCCCGACGGAGACGCGCGCCGTTACCTAGTTTCCCCTTGAAGAGTATCCTGCGATTCCGATTCGACTCCGAAGGCGATGCTCGTATCCCAGATGACTTGCCAACAGCATTGATTTGACAACTCAATTCGCAACCTGGAGATTCGCATTTGCGCACCTAGATTCCCATCTTGGGGAGCTTCCCGCGGGTTTTCTAGCCAATCATGCTCGAGCAAGACGCGAACGGCCCACGCTCTCAATGTGGGCATTTTTCCACACGTCGCAGGAGAGCCGGATTACCAAGACCTTCCCAGATAGTAAACATCAATACTATCGGTAATTCCCAGCTCTTAACATCGACGATCTTATCGCTCTGTTCAGCGATGCGACGCCGTCGTTGGATCTTAATGTCCAGCGAGCCGTGTGTTCTGGCACAGCTCTCTCCAGCTAGGTTGCAAAAATTCAGGCCGTATGGTTCGTCGCCTGAAAATCTCTACGAAATCTGACTTTCCGAGGGTGGCCCTACATCGATATTTTATATTCTAAGCGATCCCATCCTGAATCGCTCGTTCCTCCAGTCCTGCATGTTCGCTCCGTCCTGCCGCTTTATGAATCTCAGATCAGAAGTGCCTGACGTAGAGATCTCTGGCTCTCACAAGGGAAGTGCAAAACCTCAACCTGGCGAAACTCGTGTTGCTATACATCAAAATACTCGGCTCGATGCACAACACACGAATCAGGTTTCAATTTCTGCAAAATACATAATGGGAGCGCATGGTATGCGGCGGAAAGTCCGATTTTTCAATGGGAAAATCGCATAGAAAATGATAAAGGTCCTCGCAAAAGCTTCCTGAGCAACGAAAATCGAATACTAAGCTGCGATGCTATCACTTATGATGATATTAGGACCAGATTTTCCATTCAGGAACCTTTTCCGATGATCTTCATTGTTTTCTATGCGATTCCCATGGAGAAATCGGTCCTTCCGCCGCATACCATGCGCTCCCATTATGTATTTTGCAGAATTAAAACCTGATTCGTGAGTTGTGCATCGAGCCGAGTATTTTGATGTATAGCAACACGAGTTTCGCCAGGTCGAGGTTTTGCACTTCCCTTGTCAGCTTCGTCATGATCATCCACCAGGAATACTTCGAAATACTTGATCTGATCCCATCAATCAGGCAATATCAGGCATCGTTCTTGCACAGCAATGCCGCGTCGGACAGAGACGAGAATGATGATGATGATGATCAATTAAAGGATTTTCGTAATTGTAACTTTTCCTCGATTCGCCTCTTCAAACATAAACTACCGTTCGGATCAAGGGGGGGGAAACGTCTGGGTTCGGACATGTTGCGAGAATCCGCCTCAAGCGGTTAAACGGTAGGGGTTCATGCTCGACGGGATCTCGGTCTGAAATCTCACCGAGTCCGGGCGTTCCCATTGCTCCACGGATGTCCTGGAAGTGGATTGAGAGTTGAACGCGTGACTATGACGAGATTCACATCGATCTTGGATCAGAGCTGATTCGTTTTTTAGAATTCGAAGATGTTGAACCATGCGTTTTCTTCGGAAAGATCAGAAGAAACCCCAATATTATACGACGACTGTGTGAAAGCTCCTAACCCGAGTTTTTTTCGGAGGCGCTTTGTGTTTGATGTGGCTTCCGATCGGCAGTTTCGGGACACTGTTGATTCCTGCTCAAAGGGTTTACAACTCGGCTCCTAATGAGACACAAACATGCGGAACATACCCTTTTTTTTTATCTTGCGCTGTTAGGTCAGAAGTTGGGCTGGTTTCTAAGAAGCCGCCTGACAGCTCCGCTACACGACTGAGCAGTGACTGTGGGTGAGCTTCCCCTCAAAGGGTTCGGATAGAATGAAACGAGCTTGTGGCCAATAATCATAAAAAACTTCGATCCACTTTTGTGCTTGCTGCATCGAGTCCCGAACAAACCTCGAACCTTGAGAGACGCCGTGCGGTTTTACTCGTTAACGCCGGCCCAGCTCGCATCCTCAACGTCGGATGTCATTGATTAAAGAATCGAGCGCGTTCGACTTCTGCCAATCTTACGCGTCCGACTTCTGCCAATGTTACGCGTTACAACCAGCTCGTGAGCATGATCTATAAAGAACACCAACATGGGCTCCATGGCGAAAACTGAAGTTACGGGTTTGATCCGTACTCCAGAGCGATCCGAGAGGGTTCCATGCTTACACTTGAGTCTATTGGATTAAATGGAATTCATTCAGAATTCATTCGATCTGCCGATGCTGTGGCGAATCACGGCTCTCAGGAGCCCAGTGAGATTGTGTTGAGCAACCAATGACTTTCCATCATCTGTGAGGTGTACTTCCCCAATTTTCTGTGCTCAGAGCTCGTTTCTTCTATTCAGGTTTCCGTCATTTTCCAAAGTTATCTGAGGTCGAGAGCTTCAAAGCACTCGGGCTCGCAGTCGCTTACTGAAGCCACGTGCTCTCCGGACGAACAGTGGTAAAATTACCAAGATCCGGGGCTCTTCTGACAATAATGTAACAGCATTCGCGCTCGATGGTCCCACAATGCTCTCGTCGCTTGTTTCAGAGCAAACAGGTATCTCATGATGATCAAATATCGGTTCCAGGCCGAAATGTGTGGAAAGCGGTTATTGGCCAGTTGTGATCGCCAGACTCGATGTCAATTGTTGCAATGTAGCGAGGAAGTTGACCGTCTGTGGCTTGCTCGGGAAGGGAATCAGGTTCCATCAATCACAGAGGACTCCGCTTAATCGGGACACCGGATAATCGGGAAATCCGCTTTATCGGGCCAAAATCCAGATCCGCGAGCATGCAACCACTACCAATATACCACCGCTTTGTTGATTGATCAAGCGGAGTCCACTGTATTGGGATATACGAAGGATTCGGGGAAAACCTGGGATGCACTGAGATCTAGAGCAGAAGTTCATTAAGGCCCTTCGAAGTTTCCAAGAGCGAAGTCCCACATCCTTAAACACCCGCGAATTCGCAGCCCGATAATTTCGGATGATCATGTCGATCCGCGGTCCGAAGGCACGGAGAGTCGAGAGGATTCCGAAGTTAGACAATTTTCTTGGAGCTGAAATCGCCTCGCTGTGAAGAAAATCACATTTCATTCGGGGTACACCTGTTTGATAGTTGTGTTGCTGTCGGTGGTGGTGGTGATGATGCCACCGCCGCCGTGGATGCCGCTGCTGCTGATGGCGGCGGCGGCGGCGGCGGTGGTGGTGGTGGTGTATCCGAACGCAGAGGAAGGAATTCCTCGTGGCTCTACAAGCAGCGTTTCGTGGCTTTGGAATGCGGACCTCGTTGTTGATCGTGGCCAGCTACAGAATTGACGTCCACACACAACGCCACCCTCGCCTTTGGACTTTTTCGTTTTTTCAACCATGTATAGGACTCAGAGTTTTCCTCTCAGCGAAGGCGCGACTCTTTAACCGAGTTCGAAGGTTTCCAAGATCTCGGGGCTTCTGCAGAAGTCCTAAGTTGCAGAAATCGAAAGTTACAGAATCTTATGGGAAGAGGTCGAGATCCCTCTCGGCCTGGAATCGGCAATCGAACGAAGTTGGTCACCTCGAGATTCCAGGGCATGGAGGGCCAGTCTGGAAACTTCGTTTCCGGCTCAGCGCCTGTTCTGTGCCTGCGGTCGAAGCGTATCAACCACAGGTCGATGATGACGTCGGATTTCGGCGATGATTCTTGAGACGTCGATGATCGCGATGATGATGAGGTGGCCGTTCGTCCGGTTGGTTGGTCCGTCGGTGTGCCTGTCTGGCTGTCCACAGCGCGCTTGCCTGTTGACTCTCCGATCGGTGTGGAGGAGGGTGTGGACGACCGATTGCAGCCACAGCAACAGTGGACTGCAGCAAGTAACATCCGGGAACAGAATGAGGAGGGGGAGGGAGTGGTTGGTCGGATGGCGGGCTGGCTGGCTGACTGACGGCCAACAGAGCGTCTTAACTACGGAGTAAGAATGCGGACCGAATTCGTCTTCTGTTTTCTTGCTCCGCGCACGGATAACTGATGATTCCATGATACGGATCCATGTTCACCCAGTGATTATTAAGAACCGAACATCGACGAAATCGCACGGCCTGGTATGTATTCAACACAAGATGCAAAGTCCACCAGGTTCGGCGGATCACGAGCGATTTTATAGAGCCGCTACACAAATGCTCCGTCGAACGTTTTTCTTTTCGTGAACTGAGTCGAACGGGAGCTGGAACCACGCTTGGGTCGAGTTTAACCGTGAGAAGCGTATTGAGAATGTTGCTTGTTGCAAAACGACAGACGAACATAGACAATCATAGACCACCGGCACCGGAATCGGGCGGCGAGCAGCATCGAGCAAGCAAGCGGCAAGAAAGCGAGCGACTACAAGTCACCACCACCCCCACATCGCCTACGCGGATTCACTTTTTCAAGTGGCTCTTTGTCTTCGTATTTCTGCTTCTGCATCCATCGACTGACAAGCAACGGAGGACTTCGGCTTCCGAATCAGACAACGTGGATCATCATCTTCTTGCTGGGGTCACTAGTGTGGGAGTATCGAGCTGCAACCAACTGGCGCATTGATGTTCATCACGATTACGGAATCACTGCGCTTACCGAACGCCGACCGTCGCTTCGGATGCGCGAACATTCGGCTCCAGATCTGGATCGAGCTTTTTTTCACAGTACGCGCAATGCGCATCCGAATCAGTGACGTCGATTCCGATGGCTCCCAATGACGAGATCCAGAGCTGCAGCTCCTACTGACCAGGATTTGAAAAAAAAAAGCTAACACGCCGAACAAAATGCATTCTAACAAAGCAAAAACCTCACAATCGACTCAATAGAATTTCAAGGTTCTCACTGGCGACGCAAGGAGAGAACGCTGAGGTAATCGGCGCTCAGCGAACTCCGATTCTTCTGAAGTCCGTTCGGTGGGAGACTTGTGGTTTTTCACAAGTGTCCGCGAAAGAAGATACCTCGGTCCTGAGCGGAAACGAAGTACTCGCCCCGAAGTGGACTTCATTTGAAGTTGAAATAATCGGGAACCCGTTCGGAAATCGGATTGAAATCGATGAGCGAATTGTTCGACGAGCTCTCTGATGAACAGATATCGTCGAGACTCATCTAGTTTATAGACAAAGGACAGCGATCCAGGATTGCGATAGCGAACACTGTTTTCGAAAAATCCCGGTGACCGAGACTTGGAGGATATCAAACTTGGAGGAGTATTACTGCTCGATCTGTGCGGAAAGCCCTACTCGGCAGTCACGGGAGACGGCTCAAACAGGCCATCGCGGAAAAGAATAGAGATGTAGTGATCAAACAACCAGGACTTGACATCGTTCCGTCGCACTTTCATACCAGCGCACCGTACGAACGCAGAAAGACGAGATGGCGAACGCGAATTTTGACTCGAAAGGCTCTGAAGGGCTTGTAAGAGCTTCAGGGCCTAATCACTCGGCTGTTCAGCTTTGGGGATGTGATTAAGAGCATTATTGACGAACACTTACTTGCTTGCTTTTGATACGGGCGTTTTTATGTTCGTACAGTAACAAGTTGTTCAGTATTCTAAGAAGTTTAAACGCTGCGGAAGTTTTCTTTTGTGGTTGGTGTATTCGAGATCGACTTCAACTTGACCCCAAAGTTCGAAGAAAAACGATTGTGAAGTTGGCCACATCCTGGAACTGAACTACCATTCTGACGTCGTAGTAGGGGTTGTAGTTTAGGTCACGATTATGACTCGAAGTGAGCGTTGATGTCAAAGAACATGTTCGGGGGCGATAATCGTGAAGCTGCCAGTCGAGTGGGTGAACGCAGGACTCCGCGTCGTGAGCGACTTCGTTCTTACGTGCAGTCAGACGAGCTGAGTTGGTGCCTGACTGAACCTCTACAGCGGCTAGGTAAGGAATGCGTCAACAGAATAGAAAAAAAACGCGCTGCGTGACGTTGTAGTATGCTCTCAAGTCAAGATACAACGCTCCGAGATGCTCTGAATGGAATGGAGAGAGAGATTCCTTCAGGAGAAGGTACACCAGACAGGTTAAATAATGCTTCACCAGACACTCTTCCTTTCATGAGGACACCGAAACCGGAACCGAACCATAGTGCGACCGCGAGCCTGTGCAGCCCAAGAACGCCCACGAGGCCCTCACCATTCGTATCGTATCGCATCAGAAAGAGACAAATAGAGTGAGCTCCACCTGATGGGGACCCCGGTTTATGGGATCACCCGCTAATTCGGTACGACTGCGAGGTCCCGTCCAGTTCAGCCCTAATCTGGAATGCTCATCCAGATCATGACTGCGCTTGAAGGGATAACTCGAAATTCTAACCCTGTTTCTGACACTGCACCAATACAGGTGTATCGTTCGCTGGGAGACGCCGGTTCGCGGGCTTTCGAAAGTGTCCTTGAATTCCGATGGGTTCGGGCTCGGTTCCAAGCAGCTTCTGTCTATCTCTCAGGCAAGCTGGGGTCTCTCCCGCGGCACGAAAGCTCGAAAGGCGAGTAACCGGCCCGTGAAACTGAAGGCGGAAGTGAAGGACGCACCTTTGCTTTGATCGACCCTAAGAAGGACAATCGTATCATGGTACCATCACCGTCATGGTTTACCCTATGCTCAGTAGAGCCGAAGCAACGACTGCATGATGAACTGATGAAATGCCAAAAATCTGTCAGGCGACAGAATGGCAGCCTGGCAAAAGGAGCATTGCTGGTTCGAGCGCTTGCGATTTTCTGGTCGAAAAACTCCAATAAAGTGTGTCATCCGTGAGGGATGCAGTTTCCCCACAGACTCCCAGCTCACTCTGCCGATAACAGGCCCTCAGAACTGCGTCCGTTTTCTCGGCTCATTATAAGAATCTGGATGGTCCGGCCCCGAGGTGTTCCTTTAAGTGGGAGTCCGCTGTCCTCCGGCTGACAGTACGTCGCACTCACAATCAGAGACTGAGTATCTGTTTGTGTTCTACCCCGTATCCCCCTGAGCTGACCTAATGTCCCCATCTTCACTTATCAGGAGACTGATTTCCAATTTCGAATGGAAGTCGATCGATGTGACCGCTTCATTTGGGAACGGATCGTTCCTGATGTAAGCTGAGAGTCAGGCTCCCAGAGCGCAACCGGAGTCAGAACCACAATACGACTCTTAACCTGGTTCTGGAGAACTAGCCAGACTTCACGTCACGCTTGCTGTTGAATCCACAGTTCCTCAGCAGTTCCGCGCAGCATTTCATCCTCTGGGGCGGGAGTAGTATCGATTTGACGTCGGACGCCGGTCTGATATTACGCGATCTCGCGTAGTATATTCTATTAGCAGTTCAGAGTCTGATGAAGCTAGCGGCCGAGCAGCCGACAGATGTTGAAGTCCTGTTTCTTTCTGGTGGAGGCGTTACAGCTAGTAGCCAAGCCCGTCACGACTTAGACATCCCGGAATCGAAATCGAAGCGTGGAGAAGAGAGCGGGGCACCGCGTCGTCTGAAAGACAGATGATCTTGACGTAACCAAACGAATGCCCTAAAACGCTCCATAATTTTGACTCACCAGTACTCCTGCTGCTTGGTAGCAGTCTGGACGGCTGGCGTAGTCACCGACTGCGCTGCCGTGCCCTCTCAACTGCCTGACTTGGCACCAACAATCCTCAGCGTTACACTCATCATCTGATCATCAAATACCCAATCACTTTAGGACAGGAACAGCTCCCATAGCTCCGACAGAGGGCCATCTTGTTGCAAGACCCAATAATGCGCAAGTTCCCCCTCCGGACCTGAAGCCTTGATATCGGTCACGATAGAGCGCCTGCCATACATTGCTTGCCTGAACTTGGCCAGAGGAGCAGTGGCATCGATGTTTCGTGGATTCGGTTGAATTTGGAAGGATATCTGAAAATTTATGGTCAAATCAATTACCTAATGCTGTTAAGCAGTCTCGGACAGGGACTCAGTCACTGTGCCGACCAGTGTCTGTCCGAAAACACGTAACCTTCAGGCGTGGTCGATGAAAGCGCGGCGCCCAATGACTTTTTCGTGATGTCTGACTCTCGGTGTATGCATGCATGCGCTGCGCATGCATGCTGTTACGTAGGGCTAGGTAGGTAGCCGGCCGGCCAAGCGACCGACACTGGAATCGAAGACACATCACTGACTGAGGGAAGGAGCTCACTGACCGTTCGCCCGACCGACCGACCGACCGACTGACTGACTGCCGTTCGTCCGCCCGCTTGAACTCCCGCCTGAACGCCCGCTCACACTCTGGCCTGTGTTCCTTTACTAACTGCCTGACTGACCCCCGTCTGGTGAGAAGTGAAAGACGCCGCTCGATGCCGCCGCCGCCGCCATCGTCGTCGTCGTCAGGGTTGAAGGTCAGCCATCCACCCGAGCTCCACTCCCCAATCAAGATGAACCAACTATTAGTAATACCGATGTTTGCTTTGATGTTCAAGCGAGCTGAACGTGACAGAAAAAAGCAGGCGTTGTCTCTGTGCTTCGGAGTCTCGTCCTAAATTCGCTAAATTTGAGGAGTTAAGGCAGACATTGAGCGGCGAGGTTTTACGGTGAACTGTTTCAGAAAAGCGAAACCACCCGTGAGTTGCTTCCTACCGTTTTTTCATTTCCCATGTTTCCCAATGGGGCAAATCAAATCCTACCGATTTGTTTGATTCGTTTTGTTCCGATTTTCTTTCATCCTAATTTCACGAAAAACAAGTCTTCAAGAAACAAACGATCACAAAGACAGACGGTCTCGAGAAGTTTAGGTTCGAACGAGCTACCGTTTTACGGCTCGTCCGAAGAAAGTGAAATCGGTCACAGACTTTATTGCTTGATAAAATAGCTCCTCAGCTCGCTCGACAGATGATTGACTCAATTCCGAGTCCATGGATTTGCGCCTGCGAAGGTTGCGTGAAGGTATGTTTGTCTCAAATCGTAAAATCAGCATACAGTTAGCTCCAGGAGCAGATGAGAAGACTCTGTCTCATTCGGAGTGCTGACGATCTTAACCGTCTGGTGACGCAAGTACGATCCTGTCAATTCATCAGTTCCCAATATTCGCCGATTGCTCACAGAGCGCCGCGTGGTTCGAAGCGAGTTCGAGTGAAGATTACCGAGCTTCAAATATCAAGAGCTGTATCCGCAGCGGAACACTGCCAAATAACGCCAGGTTCGGATGGATTGGTGGCTCCAAGATCGGAAGAGATGACGATTTTCTCTTCCTTCATGAATGGTCGCTCCGTCATGGGGGGCACGATCATGGACAACTCGTTTCAATGTTTGTCACACTCGAGCGCCGAAATCTCTTACCCGAGGGGTGACCAGGACACCCAGCCGCTGCTCAGCGTCTGTTATCGCGGGAGCCATTCTCATCTCCTTACGAGTCGGGGGGGGGGGGGGGGGGAATTAGTTCAGTTGCGATGAATTCAACGCGAAGCACGATCTCAAGTTTGGAGGAAACGAGTTCGCTTTTGACCGTTTGGTCCTACAGCTTCCGATTCGAACAGGATGTCTGGAGGCTCTTGCTCGGACTCGCATTACGCTGAAAGAAAGCAGATGACACGATGCTCGAAAGTGTGTTGGAGAATCGGTACCTCGAATCGAAGGAGACGGTTGGCTTCTTGAATTGATTATACTTATGAATGATCGGAAATACGATTCGACATCGCTTCGAAGTCTACTGGACGTCATCGTTTTCTAGTTTCATCGCATTGGAGTAGCTCCCGAATCGATCGTGAAGCACCGACAGCAACGCTCCTCGGTAGCGGATTCAGGATTCTGCAGAAATGGCTCAAACGTTCTACTCCATAGAATCGTGACTCTTTGAAGAGGTCGAGGGTCGAGAGGCCAACCAATGTTTCCGACAATATTCGCTGCTGTATGGACGTAATACAAGTTGTGAATGGCGCGAGACAGAAAATTTCAGAAAGAAAGCTTACAACTACAAGAGCGTCGGACAGCGTTTTCGGGCAGCCGATCGGTCGATTAGCTAGATGAACGTAATGGGTACTTGGAATGAGCTCCCGATTTATCTAACGCTTGTCAGTCACTTGGTTCGAACTTGTGATGAGCGGTCTACCCCGATTGGTTCAAAAGAAAGAGTCGGAAACCTAGATCCGAGTTCCCTCAGCTGTGTTCCACTGCGGATCGTCAGTCACGGGCTTCTCAAACTCAGATCAAACCGCGTGGGAGTCCCGAAACACGGTTGAAAGGAGCACTGTGGTCAAAACTCGGCGCAGATTCAATGGCCTGCATGAAGGATGAGATTCAAAGATCAATCACGCGGGCTCTCAATCGTTTTCCTGGTTGTCCACGCAAGATCGGTCACCAGAGTGTGTAAATGAAGTACATGGGTGAACATTTGCACTGTCCTTTCGAAACCGTCAACGTGGTCGTTCTTTGAGAAAAAACGTGATGTATTCCGAAGCTTTCATTCCAGGATCTTGAAAACTCCCTGACCTCCACGAGACGACGGAATTCGGGTCGTTTTCTCTGCTTGTCTAGGGCCGCTTCGTGTAACGACTCGTATCTTACGAGTCTCACACGCCAGGAGAGCTTCGAGGTCTCTGACATGTATTGGGATGACACGTTCAACCATCTTGCAGTTGCACACGGACGATTCTGCCTCCCTTCGTCCATCCTTTGTGGCGTGAGAGTGCTATCAAGGGTTCGTGTATCCTCTCGGAGTTGCCCACCGTAAGATTCGCATGCGAGCCATGTGACAGATACGATTTCGTATGATCGCAGAATCGCTGAGAGTTCTTCATTTTTCGGAAGACCATCGTGTCAAGCGTCTGAGGTGCGGTAATATTGCACTCTTTCACAAAGGTTCCCTGAAACTACAAAGGTACCGCCGCGTGGTCAAGTGGAAATGTGCACAGCGCAAGAATGCTGCACGCTGCCATGTTGACGCCGCGTCGAGCGGGAGGTCGCAGGTTCGATCCCTGCTGCCGGGTGGGTTCAACGGTGTCCACTTTCTAAACTGTGACCGGTATCTGCTGGGCTAAGCCCCCTCCTGGATCAGGAGTCATCTTAGGATGAGGATGCATGGAAACACACACACACACACACCTTATGGGCTCTCCAGTTTATGGTTTCCCCCAGCTGAAACTTCCAAGTTCTCCGTAATATCCTCAGCGATCAAATCAGAACGATCAGACCTTCAAGGACATTCAGAAAGAAATCCATATCTTGCGCGGAATCGGACATGGCTATTAGTTCGGCATCGCAACTCGAAGTCGCCTTCTCATGATTTCAGATATGGCCGCTGACTCATACATGCATAGCAGGTTGCCACAACTGACAAGAGGAATACACATGTCAGGAAGCTTGTCCGAATACTGCTGTAGTGTGACCAGAATCATGACGAATGTGTTTGATCTGAATATCTCAGGAGATATGCCGATTCTTCGCCCTACAGACATGGTATGCAATCTTCGAATGCGGGTATATTCCGTGTTCGCGTTGGGCAGATATACAACAAGTCGAGCTGTGCATGGCATTTTGCTACGCTGATAGTGTCTTGAGATCCGGAGGAGGTACCGAGGCAAGGAGTATTTGAGCTCCGCGGATTGGACTCATAACCGGGTACGATAGATCCCAGCAACCCCTGATCTCCGAAGAATCGAGTTGGGTTCAGCATCTGCTCACGGAAGTATCGCGATCAATATTGACCAATCTTGCCATGATCGGTCAATTATGATTTGTCGTTCCACGGCCGTTACTCTGCTCTAAGGATCCATGTTTCATAGAACTACGGTGGAAATTCGGCAATTCAGTTGCACACTGCCCTCCCTCCGTAGCCGACTTGCTGTGTACGGGTTTCCCGCGCGGCTCCTAGCAGACGACACCGTGCTGCAGACAATCCGGTGTTTGAAAGATTGGCCACAGCTGATGCTGTACTTTACATGGCCAAAGAGTGAACAGTCGAATACACTCGAATATAGTTTGCTCTCACGCTCATTCTATTGCTTCCGGAAGGCCACGCGATCCTCCTGGTTGGTCCAAACCTGGAAAAATGGCCGTGTGTGATTAGGACTCTCCCAGCAGATTTTCCATCTAGTGGTGAAATGGTCAGCTCTCTTACTCTTACTTGGCCGGTAGCTTTTTTTAACGATTTGCAGTTAGAACTATGACTTGTGTTTCGAACCATTATGCCCTTCAATGATCCTACCTGCTTGGAGGAATACCAGGAGCTCACTATTAGTCGGTAGTCGGATCTCGAATGACGAGAAGCGAAAGATAAGCTTGATCTTGATCTCCTACGAAGGTATCCCTGATTGAAAACGAGAGAGAATGTACGGTTTTCTGCCGATCCGTACAACATGGCTCGCAAGCCGTGGACAGTGTGATCAATATGGCAAGGAGCGGAGTCAGCGCGGAAGAGGTCAAGGTGAGTCAAGAATCTCCAGAGAGTTTAGCCCGGAGCCTACGGGAGCTATGCTCGTCGTCTTCACTTGTTCCGCGTATCGCCTTCGATTATTGAGATCAAGTTGACGATACAGATTTCACCGAGAGAGTTCCGCAGGAATTCGATATGTCACTTAGCCTCCGTAATCTTGCCCTCACCGCAGGTGTATCTTCGACACCTGTGCTGGAACTTTCACAGCTTGACGGACCGCCTTGGCCGCACCGTCCTCCACGCAGCTGCCTCCGTTGGAAACGTAGAATTGATCGAGTGGCTTCTCGACGTTTATGACTGTGATCCAGATAGGGGTAAGCATCATCGGGGTATGAACGATGAAATTCTTATCCTTGCGGTTCGAAAATTTAGGGTGGGCTCATCGGGATTATTTTCAGCTGATGCCGAGTCCGGCTGGAGCGCGTTGCATCGTGCGGCTTTCTTCGGTCAGCTGGGTGCCATATGGCTCCTGTTACAAAGGGGCGCGTCAGCCGAGTTGAAGGACAAAGACGGTTTGACGCCCCTGGACATTATAGTGAGGTACTAGCGGTGGAATTCCAGAGAGAACTTTCGTGATGTTTCTCATCAGGGAAGAACTGCACGCGTAACTAACTCGCGGAATTCTTTGAAGGGATCGAGTCCCTTGGGCCGAGTACGCGCTCACGAATCGGTGCTCACTTCACGTTTGGGGCGAAGACGAGAACCTCAGTCTGGGTCTCGGAAGCACAACCATTGCGGAAACTCCGAAGGCCCATCCCAGATTCTCTCTTGATTCAGGAGCACGTGATGCAGTTATCGAAAAGTGAGTGCGCTGCTCCGCGATTGGAAGTCCTTCGACGAACCTTCAATGGGTCCTGGATTCACTGATCGGGGTAAACGATAACCTCTAGGATCTCGATTCTCTTCAGATTTCATAGCGTCATCCTGACAGAGAGCAACAAAGCATATATGTGCGGCAACGGCTCTGGTGGACGTTTGGGTACTGGGGATGAAAATGGCCTCATGGTACCTGAAGAAATTCCCGTTTTCCGTAGACAAAGTCTGAAAATCGTACAGGTTGGATTCATTGTCATAAATACTCGTAGAAAACTTAGCTAGCGTACATTAGGTCTTACGTAATTTCTACCCACGTTCCATTCCGAACAAAACAGGTTGCGGTTGGCCAGGACCACACGGTATTGCTGGATTTGGAGGGAAACGTCTATACGTGTGGTAATCCTTTTCGTACTATTGAGATTCATCCAAACTGCTAATGCATCCCAAACATGTCGTTGATTTCCCAGGAATGAACAAATATCATCAATTGGGTTTCACGGCACGGCCAAGCAAGCTGTTGGAACCTTTGGCTCTGAATCCCAAGACCTTCTTGCTCAACACATTTGAAACGGTTCGTCAGAAGAATATAGATTTTCCGATCCTATGGCTTTTGCCCCATTTTACTGACGTGGACTAGAGTCGTCGGAGAGTTAAGAGGGTCCTTAACCAGCTTATATACTCCAGGTACAGGGAATCGGTGCGGGGAAATATCACTCTGCTTTGTTCACTGAGCGGGCACTTTACACATGGGGCTTGAATGCTGGGCAGCTAGGACACCCCAAACTAGGTGAGATCAGCACTCCCATCAGGAGGTGTTATGGATCCTGAGGTTGAATATCCCCAGAGGACATCGTCCTCCCTCCATGAATGATGTCAGACCGTCAGAGATTTTCTCCACCACAGGCGAACGTTTCACGGTACTGCCAAGGAAGGTTTCTGCGATTGATTTGCCATACGAAAACATCAGCAGTCCTTCGATCTCTATGATCAGCTGCGGTGAAGGAGCGATCGGGGTATTGACCACAGACGGAGATGTGTATCTTGTCCACGACTATAACGTGAAGAAGGTATTCAGGGCGTTAGCCCTCGCACGCATCTACAGACATGTCTTATCCTGGGCCATGCTCCTATGATTTCACAAAAGAACGCTGAGTGAGTGAAGCCATCTGTATTCGCAGGTCGTTTCCAAATTGAAGGACATAACGAAGATCGCCGTCGTAGGAGGCAATATCGATCACGAGCGTTTGCTCGGCGAATCATCGAAATGTAAGGGCCCGACTTGTCCGACGCCAATCGAGAGTGTACTCTGTGACGATGATCAGACGGAATGACAAACCTAAGCGATTCTTCAGGCACTGATCTCAAACTCCTAACTCTCAACGATACCGGATACATTTTTCTCTGGGGAGGTCGCGATCTCCTGCACTCAAGAGTGTGTTTCGATATCATAGTCAAGGTTGTGGATTTCGCCGTGTCAATCGACGGCACCTTGCTAATAGTATCCAAAATGGTGAGATTCTGAAGCGAATGATATTCTCTTGAGGTTCCAACATAAAGCGACAGTGTCTCCATGTTTTTTGGGGCAGTACGGCAATCGGGAATCGGCCAAGCTAAGGAAATAAGATAGCTTGGGGATAATTATCTCCTTCTCGTCACAGGGCGAAGTTTTCCAAGGACAGCTCGGGCGGAGCGTATCCAATGTTGAAGTTGGATGGTCGTCCAAGTCAAAGTCCAAGAAACATTGCTCCAGAACGGTCACAGTGAATCAGTTGAGAAGGGTGCCTCATCTCCACAGAGCTGTTGCCGTCCGATGTGATCCTAGGTCAGTACCGGCTGCGATTGATGTTCTAATCCGACGATCATCACTACCCGCTACATTTTCACGAATATTCTCTCCTCGCATTGGCTTTCATTCAATATCCTCACAGAGGGAAGCGTTTCGTCGCTCTTCAAAACGGACCCAACGAAGGAGTGAGGAGCATGCATAACTTTTTCATAGAAAAGTCTACTTTCCTCGAAGACCTCACAAAGTACGTTGGTTTCATTCCATCGGAGCGCTCAAATCTGACTCGAATCACAAAGGAGCGTCAGAACGTCGAAATTATGCAGAGGTCCGCGGAATCATCATCAGTATTAATCTGACGTTGCAGCATGGTAGACGCCTGCTCGGGCTTGAGCGATATAGTCGTCACCTGTGTCTCTCCTGAAACAGGACAGAGCCGGGATTTCCATTTGCATTCAATCATCCTGCGGTCGCGGAGTGGGTACTTTGAAGAAATCATTTCGAGCTCAGACCGCGAGGAGAACCATTCAAAGGAATTAAACATCAGTATGGGTGAGCGTGATTCTTCATCATTTTTTCATTAGATTTGAAATATGGATCCAGGAGGAATCTGGTGAGCTTGTGATATCTGAAAGGACCCACGACTCGATGCACGGAATTCACCGTGAATCACGAGGGAAGTTTGGATTTTAACTTCCTGCGACTCATCAATAAACTTTCCCTCCAAAAGATGTGGAGCCGGATCACTTCTCAGAGGTGCTCCCAATCATCTACAGTGGAGTTCTTGGTCCGACGGATGTGCTCCTCAAGCATGGCGACATCCTGTACAAGCTCGAGCTCGACCTCTCCAGAGGTATCACGAGGGACCTCCATACCGATGTTCGAATAATGGTACGGATGCTCAGCTCGGGCGCAGAGTACTGACCCTCAACGTTCAGAAGACAGAAATCCCTCCTGAAAGCAGCGGGGCTCTGCGACAGAATGTTTCCTGAACCTTCTTTCGTTCCAGTCCCAGGATGGCGAAGGACTTGATGCCCACCGATGTCTCTTAGCAGCGCGGAGTGAATATTTTCAGTGTATGTTTTCCCGTGATTGGCAAGAGGCTTCCACGGGACAGCTCGTGATGCCAGTTCCTTCTGAGACCTTGATGGCTGCGATCGAGTATCTGTACTCCGACGAGTGAGTTGGCCTCCAACAATAATATCAGATGACGGATAATAATGACAATCATTGCATGAATGGGAATAACTGACCGATCAGCGTCTTTTCCCCATTTCAGATGCCCGTCGGTTCGATCGTCGCGGGACATAAACTTCGTGTGTGATGTCTTGGCCTTCGCCGATCACCTATTGCTCGCTCGTTTGAAATCCATCTGTGAGAACGAGTTGTTCACCCGCCTCATAAGCGTTCAGAACGTATGTGAGCTCTTCGAGCTCGCCAAATGCTATCAGGCAGATAAACTCTCGCAGGTATGTATACTATCATCCTGTACGATCTTCTCCATTCCGCAATCAGCGATTCCTATTGTGACAGAAGTTCGGTTCAGTTCAACTCAACTTCGACCAAAATGAAGATTTCTTGATCCTGTGCCCACAGGTTTGCGCTGATTTCATGTGCGTCAACCTAACTGCCATACTTGAATCTCAATGTTTCGGTACGTACCTACTGCATATCAGATTGGTTTGGCTCGCCACTGCTCATGTTCGGGATGCCGAATTTACTTCAATCATATTTCAGACTACTTGAGCGTCGACAGCTGGGACGGCCTCAGCGTGGAGTACAGAGCGAATATCCGGGACTTTCACAAACGCGTCATAGGTGGAAGTGGTCATGAACCATCTACTGAACGCGTCCAACAGGTTAGACCCCGATCGTCTGCGGGAACACAATATTTTGTCGCGAAACTCTCCCCTCGGGCACAAAGTGTTCGTCTCGTTCTTTCCTTGCACCCTTGGCTTGTTTCTCTCTGTGACAATTTTTCGCAAGCTCCGTTCGAATGGACGCTGATTCATTCCCCCAGGTGTACAAAACTTTCAAGAGCATCTTGGGAGAAGACCAAGCGCTGATAAAATCCGCCGAGAATCGACGGATCGAACAGCCCAAGGTGAGCTCCATCAAATAATCGAAACAAGATGCGATTCTATTCCACGACACCGCATGCTTTGATATAATACGCTGATACGCACTCCTGGAGTACCGTGACCCGACAAAACCATCGGACCTGTGGAGTTCCGGAACGAGCACTGTGGAAACTAACCATGAATATCTCACTTTGCAGAAGAAGAAAATATACAGTCCTCCGAAAAAGCGTTTCGAGAAACCCAGAAACCCCGATACGAAACCAGTGGTCGAACCCGAAAGAAAAATCCTATTCCCCGATGAAGAACCTCCACGACCCACGGTCGGAGACCAAGCAAAGATTCAAGCCCCAGTCTTGTTGGAAGGATTCCCAGCTCTGGACGAGATCCTTCCCGAGAAAAAACAATCAAGTGAGCTTTGTTCTCCACCATAACGAATCTGGATTGTCTTTAGAATTGGGATAGGTATCTCATGAGGAGTTCGACGCCGTCGGGTTATGCTCATCACTGATTTGCATTTGATCTGTTCATTCATTTCAGAAAATACTCCGATGATGTTCAGGCAGATCTCACAAAGAGCTCAGAAGCGCACGAAACAACGCTCCGTTGACTCGCTGACACCGTCCGAAGTTAGAGCTATCGCGAAATGTCCTTGGTCTCCCAACAACAAGTCAGAAGGTTCGTCCCAAGGTCATTCTTCACGAATGCCACAGCTAAGCGTGTTCGGTCTCATGATCACTTCTGAGGTTGTCAAGGATCGTTGTGATTACAGGTGGTGATGCGGTTGTGGTGCAGCTAAGTCACTCTTTTGAGGAAACGATGAAGCTAGAAACGGAATATAAGGAACACATCGCAAATTTTTCCTTGGACAAAGCGGACGCAGAAGATAGAGCAATAGCGGACCTCTCAATTGTCTACGAGATCGGCTCGAATCCGGACGAGCGAGTCTCAATTCAGCGAGAAATCGTTGGAGAACCTACAGTTCCTGTGTGGGGCGTCCACGCTCTCAAGTAATTTATTCAGCTGCCTTGAGATGGCAGGCCAGCCTCTACTTGTGGTCGAATAATTTAAGTCAAATAATTTCTTCGGAAGTTACGCAGGGAATAAATGATGGGACCAATGGTCTCCATGCACTGACTATTCAAAACTTCGTCACAAACCAGAATGAGCCGCAAACTCGAACATCTGACGAGCACACCAGAATTGATATTCATTCAGCTCCTTTGACTTGTATTCGCTTAGAAAGGAAGCTCGCCCAAATAATTCAAACGTAAATTTCCGAATTGGCTCCAACTTGGACGCTGCAAGGAGGTGGTTTTCGAAACAGCAGCCAGTGTTGCGTGGGTCCTCCAAGGAATCTTCTACTCCGATCTGTTCCTCCATTAGTATTCCGTTCAGAGATGGCTGGATGATGATGTGGGAGAGGCGGCTTCAAGGCGATGTGGGGTTCTCGAAATCAAGTGGAAATCAGCCTTGTTGCCAATCTTACCCTCGGAGCCTCCTCTGGGGAAAATCGTGCGCCCGTCTCTGTCAGCTCGTGGGACGTCTAAATTGGCCTTTCCGAAGCAAAGGTCCCCGACAATCCCAACCGGCTCTTCGAAGTAACTTTGCGGGCTCTTCATAAAGTCGCGTTCAGGGTCGTGAAAAACTCCATCTCGGAGCCTTCTTCAGATCTACCCTAAGCTCAATGGATGACGAAATTCGTTCATATCAGCTAGAGGAAAAGCAGCTGGTCTTTATTGAGATTGTACTTACAACATTTACTTTGCGTTCTCACTTTCTTGTCTCGGTTCGAGTCACATGAGGATAATATGTGTGTATGTTTGGGTCTCTCCGTGTATGCGAGGTTGTTTCTCGTATTGTTGTTTGTACGCTAAGGTTTCCATTCACTCCCCTTAGGTTTGGACTTTCAGCAATTCCAGGCTTCGGTCCTCGCTCCTTCGTCGCTTTAGCTAGACAAATTTTCACCGAGGAGCGGCCAAAGCATTTCATTTACTTATATTTTGATTCGGAATAGCTTCATTCAGCCAGTGGGAGTCACATATTTGTTCATATAACATTGAACGGAACGTTTGCATTTAATGAGCGCTTTGCTCTCCATTCCCGCTCGACTGTGCAGGACAAGCAAACTCTTAGGCTGAAATTTTTGTCTCTTTGTGTAGCAAACACCGTTGCAACATGATAGGGGTCAGTCTTCCAATCAAGTGTTGGGTTGTTGCTGGCAACAGCACATGATAAAACGCCTCATCTACAGGTGCTGCGCAGCTAACGAACGCTGAGACGGAACTCTCAAATCAACAATGAACTTGTCGTAATTTCAGAAACTCACTGAGTGTCTCACTATTTGTCCCAAAGTTCCTAAAATCAGACCCTGCAGATTAAATGCATTCGAGCGTGACTCAAGGTTTCGCTCCCGATGACCTGCGGAGCGGTACCAGGTCACGCAAGTAAAGCAAAAGAACCGAGAGTTCGCGTTTTGGGGTCATAATCTCCTTCAACAATAAATATCAATTGTCATAAATATTGGATGAGTACGCTCCTCACATATCTAAACGGTTTCATCGTCGTCGACATCGTCTTCTGTATCGTCGGCTATTAACAGGTTGCAATACCACGATTCATAGCAGTGCTGCGTCTATACTAGGAGATTTTACTGACATTATATTTTCATCTTCATCATCGTGTTACTTTAGAACAGGCTGAACATATACGATCGGGCGATGATGGTTCCAACGTTGGCATTCACCCCAACGGATCCAGTCGGTCGGGAGAAGGTTTCCCATCAGCCAGAATCAGAGCTTGTCGACGGATCTTTGAGGATGTGGCACAATGTGGCACCGTCGTCGTTCGATCTCGAGTTCCCAGATCCCAGTCAACGGATGAGTCCTTCACGTTCCTCATTTCTTGACTACATGCCCCACACACTCACGTACCAGAACTCGGCGCTACTGCCACGATTAATGATTTTTGCGACGTAAGTAACGCTATCCGGTCTTCCGTCGTGCTTACTAGCACGGTTGGAACACAATTTCGGAGGCATCGAGGCTGGTCGAATTCTGCGCTAGGCAACTTTAGCAACTAGGCGGAGATTATTCAGCACAGTAAATATAAGTCGATCTAGGCCACGACGATTTTACTTATCGACGCACAGTTCAGAAAATCTCACTGTCGGTCTTCCAAGAGAAACAATAAAAACATTTGTTTGTCTCGCGACTGGTACAATTTCACTGAGTTCTCACTATTTGATTTGTCATCATCACCACCACATAACAACGGTTCAGCACACAACTCGTTCATTCGGTTGCTTGGTTTGTTGTCTACTTTTGTCTATCATCGAGAGCTGTGCAGTCACAAGCGAATGTTTGCGATCTCAATCAGTGTGTGAAAATACAGGTTTCCACGGGCTCATTGCGAGCCGTTTGACGAGTTTCAATAGACAATAGACGGGCCTTCCTTTCATCATTGCCTTCATTTCCACCCGCGCTCGGTGCGCGCACACTCCGACTCCAATGACGAGTCTAGAAAGTGTGGCCAACGAGTTTTCGTGTTTCCAAGTTTACGTGTTCTCTCTCTCTCTCTCTCTTTGTCATTGTTCATAGCAAAAATCTCACTTTGCCTCGGTGTGGCGATCTCACTAGTGAATGAATTGTTCACGAAACGCAGAGTTCTGCGAAGATTCTCAAACGACGTTTGTCCAAACTCGTTACAAATCATTTCCCGGCGTGCATCTCCGCCTCTATTCGCCTCTTGAGTCGTTTCACTCGGATTCTCGTTCTCGTCGGATATTTCGTTTGCGCCGGATCTCGCGCTGACTCCGTAACGCAGGCTTCGTGGAACTGCTTAGCACCCTGTTCTCATCGACTCATCAGATGGTCGTTTCGGAAAATTCAGACTCAAAGCTCCAGTGGATGCTTGAAATCCTCGGTGACTTCGCGAATCCAGTCAAGATATTTAGGAACGTTGGTGTAAACGCCCGGCAAGTGCGGTTGAGCGCATTTGATGCCCCAAGAAACGATTCCGGCGACAAACCACGCCCCGTTGGCTTCCGACCTGAATGAGAAGGTTTTAGTTTTGACGAATAAGTACTCTCGAACGTGGTCAAAGGGCGGATAAGTAAATACCGGGGATTAACATACCTGCAAATCAATGGACCTCCAGAGTCTCCTTGACAGGCATCCTTCTGCCCTTCGGCGTACCCCGCACAGATCATCGAATCGGATAGTGTCGTATATTCCTAATCGAGATTCAGTTTTAGGAACGGATTGAATCAGGAGCTGGTGCTCAACTTGTCAGCGACGAACCTCTTTTCATGCGCATCATGGATAATTGAATAGCTGAGAGATTACACTCACCTTCGAATACCATTGCTGGCAAGTTTCGAAATCAACAATGGGGACATTGACTTCGTGGATGACCATATTGTAATCTACATCTTCTCCATGATGTGGCTTCCCCCAACCGACCACCGTGCATTGAGTGCCCGGTTCCGGAGCGTCTTGAGGCGGAAGACAGACTGGTCTCAAAAAATCGTCGAAATTTACCGGTTCCGAAATCAGCAACAAAGCTAATGGATGAGAAAATGTCCTTTTTAGTCCGGGCTTTCTGTTCGAGCCGTCGCGTGCTGGAATGTCTGCTCTTCGCTTCCAGCTCGTTGAGGGTTCATCTTTTGCCCGATATTGGCAGTATCTATGGCCCGAGCCCGGGCCCCCAAGGCTCGTTTGCATTCGAACGGATCCCGGCCGTCTGTCACGTTGCATTTGGCTCAATTTCTGTTGCATCTACCCAACGACTCATGAAGAGCAAGGAATACTATGCTCCGCATCTGTTTGGTTCACTCAAGCTCTATAGCATCTGCTCAGGATTCCAGAGTTCAAGAAGCGTTCAAGGAGCAGAGTTCATCGAAGCTCAACACCATTACTCACCGATATCGTTGTTGTACAAAGACGCGTTGTTGTATTCCGGATGTTTGATGATAGCTTGAATTTTCCTCGATTGTGTTGAACTATGCTTATATGAATTCCGTCTAGTCATCCCCATTTGCAACAGCCATCCAGTCGGATCAGTGAGGCTGTGAATAGTTCAATCCAATGAATGGGAAGGTATTTAACGAAGCCACTCCCGAGGATCATGATGATCTTTGATTTGCCCTCCTGAGGCCGAGCATCGAGTCGCTCAATTCCCATATTCACGCGGACTGATATCGGATAGGTGGGTGATGAACTCAAGATCGAGAGAACTTACTTTCCAGCACAATGAGCAGCCGTTAAAACCCACCACGATGAGATGAGTACTCCCCCGCAGAAGAAGACGTGTTCGCTACCGCCGTGCAGCGCGACTAACCACGGCCACCTGGAATTCAAATTAATTCATCCACCACTCGGCAAACGGGCGACCCTCAGGCAAGCGGAGAAGCCTCTGGAGATCAGAAAAACCCAGAATACTCACCGGCCCGGTGGAGACTCACTTCCTCCGACAATTCTCGACTGAGGTTTGATTCGCATGTCTTCCGCTCGACGACCACAGGCTGAAAACAAAAGGAATTACTCCTTATAGAGCCTTCTCCATGTGGGGATCCCGGATATCTGACGGCATTCAGTTGATGTCTTCCGCGACAGCAATACAATGATACGGCTCGCCCGGGTCGCCGCACAGGAGAAAATCTCATCCGCCATTCCGACCCGTGCGAGGAGCTGTGGTGAGTGTTCCGGCTCACCTTGCCGCTTAATGCATGCGATTCGGCGAACACGCTATCATTACACGGTTTTATGCACCCCGACCTCCCTCCTTCTTCTTATCTGCCTCTTACAGATATGCAATCGACATCTCATTCGGGAAATAACAGCTGCGACTGAGCTTATTCCCCACATTACCGTTTTTTTTTTCTCGACGGAGTCAGCTAAGTGTCTGCCTGAGTCCTGCCTGTTCTATCGGTTCAACCAAAGACAAGCAGGATTTGTAACCGTGGAGCACTGCGCGAGAATCGATTGTAAAACCTCACCCGATTATCCCGAGGTCGAGATTAACTAGGTCCAACGATCTATGTATATATCAAAAGCACTACTTTTTCGATTGATGCGATCGGAACGATGGGAATACTTACAGAAATTCGTGCATTTCAAGTAGACCGACACGCTGGATGATGCGCACGCCGTTTCTTTTTGGCGATCGAAAAGCTTCTTCCGAAACTCTCTGGAAGAGCAAATCAGTTCGGATTAGCAGGGACCCGAGTAGTGTTGTTGCCCGAAATCGGTGTTGTCCCTCATTTCAAGACTCTAGATCCGACGCGACCTACCTGAGGTCGTCGACCGAATATCGCGGCTCAGTTTCTGAGGGGGTAGAAATGCCGTTGCGCAAAGATGGATGAAATCTAACGGGTGGATGCCCGCCGATAAAAGCTATTGAGGGAGAGTCGTCTCGAATGCGAGTTTCCTGAAAAGTTCGAATACTTCGTACGGGGAGGTTGGGCACAGATAGGCTCAAGGGTTCCCCTGAACGCACAAAGCGGCAGCCAAGCCGCCGCCGGAAGGGAGGGAGGAAGTCAGCTCACCTGCGCCTGTTCGTAGCCAAGCATTCTGCATGTTTTTTTGCTCCAATCATTCTCATTGAATCGTGCGGCCAATGTGTCGGAACTGGCCCAATCCTCGGCGCACACGGGAACGAAACCTTCTGCTTGTGTCGAAAACATTTCGAGGCGACCCTCTCCAACAAAGCCCATACGATGGTTGAGTTGTACTGAAATTGAATTTCACTTTCTCAATATTTGAGCTCTATCCAGCTAGCGCCGGCATCGGCTTCCGGCTGGTTTCTGAATCTGCCAGTTTTAGGTTTCAAAGATCACTCACAACACTGTCTCTCATCCGATCCATCGGCGCAATCCATCGTCCCGTCGCAAACTTTATTTTTAGTGATACAATCACGAGCCGATCCGGAGCAACGGAACTCGCCGGGGCAGCGGCCTGTCAGATAGTCCATCCAGAAATCTTGAGCAAAAATCAGAGTCAGTTCTCTATCTTCTCTCGACTCCTGATCCGGTTCGTGACATTGAACAATTGTTAGGGAACAGCTGTATCGCAGAGTTTTGAATGATTTGAAAGGAAAAAGGAAGGAATCCATCAAACACTCACTGCAGTTCAACTCGTCTGAGCGATCCTGGCAGTCATAATGTCCGTCGCAAACCCATTTTTGAGATATACAACGACTCTTGTCACAACGGAAACCGCCGTCGCATCCTGAAACAAACGTCGATCGATTTTCTAGCCATGCAAAACATTTTACATACATCGCTATGCCGTCGAGCGGCCCTCAGCATCGGTCGTCGTGTCAACGAAGCGTATCGTTGTCTCATTCCTCGGGAATCCTACAATGTTTGAGTTCAGGACAAGAGCACTCACGTTCTTTCGACATGCGTAGTTTTTCGATCTCGTTCCTTCCAACGCAAACGTTTCGATCACTTGACTCAGGTAAACCGGAACAGCCTTCGATTCGCGACCACCTGGAGCAGATTCGCCGAATAATTCGATAACGTCTTTTATATCGAGAGTATCGAACGATGTTACGGAGTCGTGAAGATTGTCGAGCACTTACTTGAGTGAAAAAACGCCCATGAAGAAAGAACACGATCGCATGACTTCTTCGCATAACGAACGACAAGGAGGCACTTCGCGTCCCCGGCTCACACAAGATGGAGCGAACGTTGTACAAACGAATAGAGGCAGCAGCTTGGAGCACTGGAATGCGACGCAGGGTTTGCTTGAAACGCTGGTCTTTTTTCCTCCTTACCGGCTTGCGTTTGTTTAAGCAGTTTTATGTGAAGAGCTCCTCAAAGCCCCATGTAAACATTCCTCCGTTCAAATGTTTGCAGCGCACTGTTTAGCACGTTTGTTGACGATGCAATCGGGAGCTCCGAAGAGATGAAATATGGGATCTCGGTTCTTTTCCACAAAGCTTCGTTTGTCGTGCGGGGAGTTCGCGAAGAAAGGTTGAAGGGATTTGAGAAACATTTTCGCAATCGCCGACTAGACTGGATGAGGGTCATCAGCCAGAATTCAGGGCTTCAATCGCCCGAAGCGCAAGAAAACGAGCGCAGAACCAGAAAAGTTTGAGAGGTCCTGCTCTAGTGGACAGCAATGACAGACCGTGAACTGCCTCTGCTTGCAGCTCATGGGATGGCCAGAATTCGGTGCCTGAGTCTCCGAAAATCTAGTGATATCTATGGTCGAATTACACACGTATAACCTTCATCTATCTATCTGTTACCTTTATCTGAACCATGGGCTCGAATTTCGCGACCTCGTCAACATTGATCTCGTGGCCCGGAACAGAATGTGAGTAGGGCACCCGATGTTTGTGGCACAGAGGAATTTTCAGAGCAACACATCCGTTTGCTGGAGCTCCAAAATAATTGAAATGATGATACTCTCCTTCGATTTCAACGGGACGACGCTTGGCTGCAATCAAACGGAGATTGAACCGATCAGGCGGAGACATCCCAAGTTTTCAACCGAAGACGCGCCGTGATTCAAAGATTGGAGAACTCGAACTTTCTCATTTTCTCCAGATGGGGACCCCGGCCGACGGTCAAGTCATTACTTCAGGGCCCCATACCTAAAACCTGCATCTCAACAGGGTCAAGGGTGTCCAGCTACTCTTTAGACACGTCATAACGAAAGTTGCCCGAAGCTGGATTCGATTCTACGTCCTTCCGATAGAGATGGCTCCAGCCACGGCTATGCAAACGTGCATAGAAATGCACGCCGCTCAGACGTCAGTTGGAAACCTTACGCAGCAGATTTGTTCTGTACGGCTCCCATGCGGAACGGAAAATCTCCATCAGTCTCGAAGAGCATCAATAACATCTCGTCTAATCTTGTTGATTATATGTCCGAATTCCCCAGATCGATTAGGAAAACTCTCCGGACAAAGCGAAGCATTTACTGCACGGAAGCACGGAAAGCGAAACTCGTTTCTCGAACCCTGTGCAGCGGCTTCCAGCAAATGTCGTAAGCGATATACACTTCGAAAGTAACGAAGAACGTGGAGCTCACCTTGCATTATGATTATGCAGATCGCCAGTAGAAGCGCAGTCAACGATACCACCGCTGTCCCAGCGAAGAGAAACTTCCGCCGGTGCCTGAGACAAAACCGACACAAACGAGAAGCTTTCGATGTACGCCGATCCTGCAAAAAGACGGGATTTAACCATTGGGATGTCTATCGTCGATACTGGGGGCCAGCCGAAGTCATTGGGCAGATACTCAGAGGACTGCCGTGCGCATTAGACGGTCGTTAGTGATCCTTCTCGTCTTTCAAATCTTAGAACATCTTTGCTCGGAGTTTTTGAACCAAGGAGTTTCTCGGGGTCCGAAAGAACTGTTCTCCGATTTCATTCGCCGATCGCGACCACCATACAGCGTAATGGTTCGCAATGCGGTCCATGCGGATCTACCAGGGGCTTGGGTTTACGGTACGGAGGAATTTGAGAATCTCTTAAGTATAGGATTCACCCTTCGAACTCGATCCCGGAACAGGACCACCTCGTGCTGCGAAACGCATGATCTGCAGCTAAGAAGTCGACCAGATTGCGCCGGCTCTCCACCAAGTGACGTTTTCCACGATACGCGCCACCTTTCTGGATTCTCGAGACGGTTTCGTCGGCTTGCGATACAGTTCCATCGATATTCGAGGAAAAACCAACTTCGACGCCACTCATATAACCAGATTGCAGGAAAGAATCTCGTGAATAACGCAAGTGATTCCCTCTCGTGCTTGCTCAGCTTTGTTGTTCAAGAAAAGGCGGAAAAGGCATGATCACGGGAGCTGAGAATTCAATGGATACCTATCCTCCGCAGGTCGGGCTCTACCAAGCGGCAAGGGTTCAGCCCGGGGCAATGTATCCTCTTATTACGGCCCCGAAACATGAACCATAGCCTGATCGAGTGGTAGCTCTGAGTGCGCCTCGAAGCTCCTGAGTAGGAACGTGACAAGAATTGGTGTTCTTGTTCTTGCCTAAAGTATTGCCAACGAACGCGTTAAACATTAACAAACCGAATGGCTTACGCGGTATCAGCACAAGCATCTTCGACTAGAAAGAAAGTTTTGCTCGGGCTTGATTTCTTCAGATCGATCCCTGATGACGCGCCAGTCATGAATGGATGTGCTCTTTTTCTGTGCCATTCTCCATTGCGCGGCTTTCCCTACGAGTGTGTCCTAATGTAATCTGGATCCTGGTGAGTACTTCCAGATTTCTGGATTCTGCGCGATCGCCCGGATTTCTCGAATAAAATTCAGCTCTCTTCGAGAATACAGCTAGTACAGTAGGATTGCGATAAACAGACCTAATTTGTTTCACGATAACGTTTGTCAACCGGAACGCGTTTCAGCGATTCTTTCTCCGGGAAGCTGAATAATCGGTCCCGTACGATTGAAAATTGAACGTTTTCTCCATGCGCGAGTTGAATCAACTCCGCTAATAATTGGGAATGCGAATATGGAGTCGAATGTTTTGAAGCTATAAACGAGACATGTAACGATTTGAAAAGCTCGGATTCCTCATTTGATGAACTCAAAGTGAGGACCCTTGAATCCTTCGACCCACCGCGCCGATTGAGGAAGACGCAACGAGACTTTCCTCAACGCTAGATCCGTTCTAAGTCGAGAGCTCGCTTCAACACATGCGTTGGCCTCAAAGCCAGTCGTTAACTCGCACTGATTTATAATTAGCAACTCACAAAGGCAACCTCGGAACACAAGCGTGGATTGATTACAGCGCGCTCCGACTTCAACTTCCCCGCACCCGAGCTACGGGGTTTCCCGTCTCGCTTCGGGCTCTCCTCTTCCCCTGGCACGCCGCGCCTTTCCCCTTTCCCGAAGTTCGAGATCGTCAGGTAGTTGTTTCTCTTGACTTTGGTTGCCAGGAACTCTCCGTCGCAAAGTCGAAAGAAAACATTGAATGCCGACTTCGTGTAGATCGAGTCTGTTCCTGTGGTGTAGGGATTGTGACATAACCTCGCAGGCCTGGAATCGAGGCCTGAACCCGACGTAGAGAGCCTCCGTGATCGCTACAGGCTCAATCGATTCCCCAACTTGGGCTCTGATCAATGCATATTATCCACTCGAATGATCGCTCACGGGCAGGCTGAGAATGCTCAAGAACTCGCAAAAGCCATCATTTGATGCCTGATCCCTGATGAGCTCACAGCTAGATGACGTGCAGTGAAATCTCGTTACGAGAGATTCGGGCACGCCGAAGGATCAGATGCATCATAACGCAGTCAGCATTGTCTCTATGTCAGAACGGGAAGTAGATTGCTATTCCTCATCGATTATAAAGGTAGTTCGCCTCTCACAAGTTCCCTGAAACGGAGTTCCATCGCTGCTCGCATCGACCGTTGTGTTTCTCCTCGACTCCCACAAAGCCTTTCCAGTTTCGCGGATAGAAGCTCTGAAGTTTCTCTGTTGCAAACTGAGAAGGAAAGTGACTTATGAAGATTTGAGAAACACTACCGAGCGCGCGCTTCCCTTGATCGACGACTCGTCGAAAAATCTTTCAATGATCGCGTCGCGACCCGGGTCGAAGACCTTGCGAACTCAAACGATGTCGCAGGCGATCGATTCCCAGAGTTCGATCGCTCCGAACTCAGCTGATGGATTGGAAGTGGGAATGAGGAGACAGAAAAACACGAAGTATTCCGGAACCGATCCGTAACTCTAGCCGATTTGATTACACAAGTATCTATCAATCTCTGAAACGGCCGCTCGGGGTAGCCGTCCTCACAATTAGAGCATCGATCGTCTGACTTGAGACTGGGTTCCACCGATCTCAGCAAGCTATGTATTTGGATCAGTATCGCGGTCGCCATGGTCCGTTCGGAACCGATCCCATTCGTTTTTTCCGCGTTTTGCGGCTCATCTCGCTCCTCAGACCGCCAGAGACTTGTTGGACCTCCTAAGAGATCCCTCGGGAAATGTTTCAAAATGGTGAAGTTCAAGTTTTGCGCCAAGTTCCCTAGAATGCTTATCATCGGTATCGTGTCTCTTTCTCGCAGATTCAATCTCCAGCGTATATACATATAGGGTTTGTCAGCATCAAATGTACGACACGGTGTAACCGACAGTAGGCGTCGAGTCCTTGCACCTCAAAAATCGGTGGTTGATTGCTCAAGGCAAGGAGATCTCACGTAGATATCCGGAAAACGATATTGCCATCCCACAATCGGTTGCTTGCTAACGACAAGCCCGACAGCCGCTTCAATTTGCATTTTGATTGTGTCTCCGGCTATTTTTGGCTGGATGTTCCTATGGGTGTCCACGGCTGCAATAACAGTCCGCAAGAAGCGCCTTCGGGGTGTTGAGCTTGTTTCCTCCGCAAAACACAATAGTCAGTCAGGCTTCCCACGCTCAGTTGGGATCCAGGCTCAGAGACCAAGGCTCCGAATCGAGCGAACGCGTTCGGTAGGAGGGCGAAAATATTGCTTTTCAGAAAATTCTCGAAAGAAACACAAAAACCCCGTGCTCGGATTGTGCGCCGTAGCTCGCACACCTTTCGAGACAGGATGCGTTGCATGCCGTTTCCCATCTGTGAAGCGATTCCATATCGCAACAATATGGAAATGAAGGCGAACCCCCTGCGGGACGCAGATTCCGGCATAATGTTTGTACGAGCGCCTCAATTATCACAACCTCTGCAACAACAGCAACGCTTCCCTTGACACACAAGATCCAACGCGTGCCGCTGGACGCTCGGCCTGAACATTGCTGAAACTCTCCGAGATATGAGCCCTCGAGCTGAATTATCACCGGCCCTAGTGGCCTCGACCGAAGTTATGATCGCAACTCAGTCGCGAAGAACAGCACATCTTCTTGATCCCACGTTCTGGCCTTGTACCCACATCCACTGTTAGCGTAGCGAATATCACAGCTCTCTCACACACGGGGGGATTTCCTGATTTGAGAGTAAAGGTCGATCATGCAGAATTCTTTCCATCTTCAGCAACGAAACAGATCCCACGGACGTCACATTCGGCGCGAAATCCATGCGGATCTAGATCAAAGTATGGTCTGGATACACTGGGAGTTTCAAACTCGGTCAAAAGCTTCATGAGCTACGGAGTCTATGTCGGGCGCCCTCAAAAATGCATAGATGTTCAGGAGCAGCTTGATGTGTTCCAAGTTCGTGCTCCCGCCGATTAGGGAAGAACTCGGAGCTCGGTTGATTGTGAGCCGGCGCGTTGTTTTCGAGACGCGCATATAAGGTCACTCAAAGATCGTGCCGGAAATCAAGCCGATCCGAGATGGAGAACCGGTGAAAAGCGGCTGGAGGATGGATAGTCCTGAGCAGAGATGGGCATATTCATATTCATGAATATGAATATGAATATATTCACAGCGATCCTCATGAATATCTATATGAATACGAATATGAATATGAATATATTCATATTCATATCCGTATTCATGAATATATTCATGAATATGAGTATGAATATGAATATATTCATCCCAATATTCATGAATATGAGTATGAATATGAATATATTCATATTCATATTCGTATTCATATAGATATTCATAAGGATCGCTGTGAATATATTCATATTCATATTCATGAATATGAATATGCCCATCTCTGGTCCTGAGTAATCTCCAAATCTCCGTCCTCGGCAGATGAAGCATTGATTTTCAGACCAGGAAACTCGGGGAGAGGAGCCAAATCAGGAGAGGAATAGTCTCTCAAATCCGCTCCCGGAGGATCGGGGACGATGAAGAGCCGCTCCCCTCGAGGGACTCAGTTTCCAGATTTTCTGTCGTCATATATTAACGCTCGGGGTTGAGGGACCGTCTGTTGGTAGCGGTCGAACATTCCGTGGACTCGGCAATTCGCTCGGGACAGGAGAAATTCAATCATGGACCAGAAATCAGGGAACTCGAGCTTGATGTCGAGTCGGAACTCAACCTGGAGGACCTGGCAGAGCGAGTCGGGAAAAACTGGAGATCATCGCTCGTTCTCAGACGAATTAGCGCTCGGGGATTTGATGATGTCGGCTCGCGGGGTAAGCTCGTTAATTTGTGAAACCGGTACTCACGCAAGTGTCTGTGAGATCCGTCTCCTCTTGGAACATTCATGAATGGATGTGCTCTTTTTCTGTGCCATTCTCCATTGCGCGGCTTTCCCTACGAGTGTGTCCTAATGTAATCTGGATCCTGGTGAGTACTTCCAGATTTCTGGATTCTGCGCGATCGCCCGGATTTCTCGAATAAAATTCAGCTCTCTTCGAGAATACAGCTAGTACAGTAGGATTGCGATAAACAGACCTAATTTGTTTCACGATAACGTTTGTCAACCGGAACGCGTTTCAGCGATTCTTTCTCCGGGAAGCTGAATAATCGGTCCCGTACGATTGAAAATTGAACGTTTTCTCCATGCGCGAGTTGAATCAACTCCGCTAATAATTGGGAATGCGAATATGGAGTCGAATGTTTTGAAGCTATAAACGAGACATGTAACGATTTGAAAAGCTCGGATTCCTCATTTGATGAACTCAAAGTGAGGACCCTTGAATCCTTCGACCCACCGCGCCGATTGAGGAAGACGCAACGAGACTTTCCTCAACGCTAGATCCGTTCTAAGTCGAGAGCTCGCTTCAACACATGCGTTGGCCTCAAAGCCAGTCGTTAACTCGCACTGATTTATAATTAGCAACTCACAAAGGCAACCTCGGAACACAAGCGTGGATTGATTACAGCGCGCTCCGACTTCAACTTCCCCGCACCCGAGCTACGGGGTTTCCCGTCTCGCTTCGGGCTCTCCTCTTCCCCTGGCACGCCGCGCCTTTCCCCTTTCCCGAAGTTCGAGATCGTCAGGTAGTTGTTTCTCTTGACTTTGGTTGCCAGGAACTCTCCGTCGCAAAGTCGAAAGAAAACATTGAATGCCGACTTCGTGTAGATCGAGTCTGTTCCTGTGGTGTAGGGATTGTGACATAACCTCGCAGGCCTGGAATCGAGGCCTGAACCCGACGTAGAGAGCCTCCGTGATCGCTACAGGCTCAATCGATTCCCCAACTTGGGCTCTGATCAATGCATATTATCCACTCGAATGATCGCTCACGGGCAGGCTGAGAATGCTCAAGAACTCGCAAAAGCCATCATTTGATGCCTGATCCCTGATGAGCTCACAGCTAGATGACGTGCAGTGAAATCTCGTTACGAGAGATTCGGGCACGCCGAAGGATCAGATGCATCATAACGCAGTCAGCATTGTCTCTATGTCAGAACGGGAAGTAGATTGCTATTCCTCATCGATTATAAAGGTAGTTCGCCTCTCACAAGTTCCCTGAAACGGAGTTCCATCGCTGCTCGCATCGACCGTTGTGTTTCTCCTCGACTCCCACAAAGCCTTTCCAGTTTCGCGGATAGAAGCTCTGAAGTTTCTCTGTTGCAAACTGAGAAGGAAAGTGACTTATGAAGATTTGAGAAACACTACCGAGCGCGCGCTTCCCTTGATCGACGACTCGTCGAAAAATCTTTCAATGATCGCGTCGCGACCCGGGTCGAAGACCTTGCGAACTCAAACGATGTCGCAGGCGATCGATTCCCAGAGTTCGATCGCTCCGAACTCAGCTGATGGATTGGAAGTGGGAATGAGGAGACAGAAAAACACGAAGTATTCCGGAACCGATCCGTAACTCTAGCCGATTTGATTACACAAGTATCTATCAATCTCTGAAACGGCCGCTCGGGGTAGCCGTCCTCACAATTAGAGCATCGATCGTCTGACTTGAGACTGGGTTCCACCGATCTCAGCAAGCTATGTATTTGGATCAGTATCGCGGTCGCCATGGTCCGTTCGGAACCGATCCCATTCGTTTTTTCCGCGTTTTGCGGCTCATCTCGCTCCTCAGACCGCCAGAGACTTGTTGGACCTCCTAAGAGATCCCTCGGGAAATGTTTCAAAATGGTGAAGTTCAAGTTTTGCGCCAAGTTCCCTAGAATGCTTATCATCGGTATCGTGTCTCTTTCTCGCAGATTCAATCTCCAGCGTATATACATATAGGGTTTGTCAGCATCAAATGTACGACACGGTGTAACCGACAGTAGGCGTCGAGTCCTTGCACCTCAAAAATCGGTGGTTGATTGCTCAAGGCAAGGAGATCTCACGTAGATATCCGGAAAACGATATTGCCATCCCACAATCGGTTGCTTGCTAACGACAAGCCCGACAGCCGCTTCAATTTGCATTTTGATTGTGTCTCCGGCTATTTTTGGCTGGATGTTCCTATGGGTGTCCACGGCTGCAATAACAGTCCGCAAGAAGCGCCTTCGGGGTGTTGAGCTTGTTTCCTCCGCAAAACACAATAGTCAGTCAGGCTTCCCACGCTCAGTTGGGATCCAGGCTCAGAGACCAAGGCTCCGAATCGAGCGAACGCGTTCGGTAGGAGGGCGAAAATATTGCTTTTCAGAAAATTCTCGAAAGAAACACAAAAACCCCGTGCTCGGATTGTGCGCCGTAGCTCGCACACCTTTCGAGACAGGATGCGTTGCATGCCGTTTCCCATCTGTGAAGCGATTCCATATCGCAACAATATGGAAATGAAGGCGAACCCCCTGCGGGACGCAGATTCCGGCATAATGTTTGTACGAGCGCCTCAATTATCACAACCTCTGCAACAACAGCAACGCTTCCCTTGACACACAAGATCCAACGCGTGCCGCTGGACGCTCGGCCTGAACATTGCTGAAACTCTCCGAGATATGAGCCCTCGAGCTGAATTATCACCGGCCCTAGTGGCCTCGACCGAAGTTATGATCGCAACTCAGTCGCGAAGAACAGCACATCTTCTTGATCCCACGTTCTGGCCTTGTACCCACATCCACTGTTAGCGTAGCGAATATCACAGCTCTCTCACACACGGGGGGGATTTCCTGATTTGAGAGTAAAGGTCGATCATGCAGAATTCTTTCCATCTTCAGCAACGAAACAGATCCCACGGACGTCACATTCGGCGCGAAATCCATGCGGATCTAGATCAAAGTATGGTCTGGATACACTGGGAGTTTCAAACTCGGTCAAAAGCTTCATGAGCTACGGAGTCTATGTCGGGCGCCCTCAAAAATGCATAGATGTTCAGGAGCAGCTTGATGTGTTCCAAGTTCGTGCTCCCGCCGATTAGGGAAGAACTCGGAGCTCGGTTGATTGTGAGCCGGCGCGTTGTTTTCGAGACGCGCATATAAGGTCACTCAAAGATCGTGCCGGAAATCAAGCCGATCCGAGATGGAGAACCGGTGAAAAGCGGCTGGAGGATGGATAGTCCTGAGCAGAGATGGGCATATTCATATTCATGAATATGAATATGAATATATTCACAGCGATCCTCATGAATATCTATATGAATACGAATATGAATATGAATATATTCATATTCATATCCGTATTCATGAATATATTCATGAATATGAGTATGAATATGAATATATTCATCCCAATATTCATGAATATGAGTATGAATATGAATATATTCATATTCATATTCGTATTCATATAGATATTCATAAGGATCGCTGTGAATATATTCATATTCATATTCATGAATATGAATATGCCCATCTCTGGTCCTGAGTAATCTCCAAATCTCCGTCCTCGGCAGATGAAGCATTGATTTTCAGACCAGGAAACTCGGGGAGAGGAGCCAAATCAGGAGAGGAATAGTCTCTCAAATCCGCTCCCGGAGGATCGGGGACGATGAAGAGCCGCTCCCCTCGAGGGACTCAGTTTCCAGATTTTCTGTCGTCATATATTAACGCTCGGGGTTGAGGGACCGTCTGTTGGTAGCGGTCGAACATTCCGTGGACTCGGCAATTCGCTCGGGACAGGAGAAATTCAATCATGGACCAGAAATCAGGGAACTCGAGCTTGATGTCGAGTCGGAACTCAACCTGGAGGACCTGGCAGAGCGAGTCGGGAAAAACTGGAGATCATCGCTCGTTCTCAGACGAATTAGCGCTCGGGGATTTGATGATGTCGGCTCGCGGGGTAAGCTCGTTAATTTGTGAAACCGGTACTCACGCAAGTGTCTGTGAGATCCGTCTCCTCTTGGAACATTTCGATTACTCCTCGTTGATTAACATTCACGCTGACCTGAGGTTTGGCTCTCGTGCACTTGGAACCGGGACCTGGCCCGAGACCATCCATCGCATCGAGACGATCGGAATGTTTCGTTTATTCACCAAAACTTTGTCATCGGATTTTTCGTGTCTGATCGTTCGGAGATTTCCTGAAAGGGGGAAATAATGCTTTCGATTAGTCTTCGTCGCAAGCAAAGCTCCCGGATGAGTTTTTCTTTGGGTTTTTTTTTTCTTCCAACGGGATCGCTCTCTATTGATGATGATGATGTGCCTCCTGCGACTTCCATTCAGCATCTCTCGGGAAACTTCTCGTGTGTACCGCAGGAGGCGGACCATTCATGAAATCGAAACTGGCCGCGAAGCGAACTTGCGAGGGTATTCTTCTTAGCAATGGAAATTTCCGACGAAGAGTGAAGCGAGGCGGAAACCCCGTTCATTCGAATTAATGAAGGAGGAACGCACTGCGCTTGTTAACTTAACCACCGGGAACGGCGGTGAAGGGAGCAGACTAAAATAATTCTGACTTCCAATCGCATTAGGGAAGAGTGATCGACGGAACATATTTTGTTCTTTCCAGTCGAACATCAATCGAAACTCATTTGAGATTCGTGGAGATTGTGAGATGCATGACGGCGGCCGCATTGGTGGTGGCCGAAGAGAGTTTCGCGGTGCAACAGACCGAAGTAACATCGCGGAGTGAATTAATCGCAAGACCACAGCTGCGTGGTGAATCGATAACGAACTCCGTGGGAGCATCTCGGGAAGGAGAGCAGATTTTGACCGCCGCAGTAACCATTGCTCAATAATATATCAGTCAGTAGCCGAAAGATCGAATTCGAAAATTCACCAAAAGTTAACTTATGATTGCGCCCATGTCTGGTAAGTGGTAAGCTATGCGTCCGCACCGACTTTGTGAGTGAATAGGATTTCTTTCTTTTCTCCACCACGCTCAGAAACAAAGTTCTAGCGAAACGTGTCTGGAACCTGACTCTCCGACAGCACCGCTCCGAAGCTTCAGGTTTTTGGGTTTCAGTCGTCAATCGAACTCTGTTGCAGGATCGGTGCTCGAAAATCCATGATCGGCTTCCTCGGTCGTTCTGCGTTTGCCGACTCAACTCCCATCCATCACTACCGGAATGCGCGAAAATCGAGATTGAAGTAGAACCCAAGTAGAGGGTGAAACATTTTGAGAGCGACGGGGGGTGCATTGACAGCTTCTCCGGCCATTCCAGCCGCGAGGAAGGGATTCAATCGAACCGCGGGAGACCATTGATTATCCTCTCACGGACAGGCGAACGGTAGCTGCAGCAACCAACCTGCCATGACCGAGGATAGATGGAAGTTTCTCGCGATTCTGCCAACTGTGAAGAAACGGGAACATTCGTCAACTAGAACGAACGGCCGGCATATACCCAAGCGACGTGGAAATACCTGTGAAACAGATATTTCCGCGCAACATTGTGACTTGTCTTCACAAAGTGTGAGGACTCTTAGGCTCCTAGTTCTCGCCTGGTGTGAACTTTTTGGAAAACTTCCGAAACTGTCTGTTTTCCTATCGGTCGACTCGGTTCTTGTCTTTGCGCGCGTGTCTTTTTTAGGCAGTGAAAGGTGTGCACTCCAAGGAATCGCTACGATGTACGGCTGCCGTCAGCAGGTGAAGTCTCTGCTGCAATCTCGTGCATTTGAATTTCAAAGTCATCGGCGTGAAGTTCTTAGGTGCGGATTTGACCGACTTTTCAGGGATTGAATCGATGTTCAAATGAGGCATGGAGCATCGGCGTGAATGGTGAGAAATTCAAAGCCAATAGGGACTTTGCGACGCTGTTTCTTCTCTGAGGGAACCGCCCCTGCCTAATCATTGGAGATTTTTTCCGTCTGGCGTTGGAGTTAAACGTTTCCGCTTTTTTCCTAAACCTCACCGCTGAGGTGGATGGTGATTCACCGCAGCGGCGTCATTCCTTTCGAGTTTCACAACCAGGCCGTGCGAATTCACACGGTCAGCTCATTTGCACTCAAATGAGTTGGAAACAAGTTGAGAATAAGAGTGGTTTGTGCACATGATGTTTGTGCATTGCCGCCTGGTTGCCATGTTTATTTTGTCTTTATCTTTCCTCTCGGCGTTCTCTTCCATCCGTTGGTTGTTTTTGCCCCAGGTGTTTTTATAGAGGGAAGAGAAGCTCTCGTCCCTCACTTGCACTTTCTTCTGTTGTGGAACGATAGCGAGCACAACGACCAGCGACGACGGGGACTGCTATTGCCATGAACACCAACAATGCTGATCACTATGTCATCGATTTGTCGGGTCCTTAACCCCTCCAAGCGCAATATTGTGCTTGATATTAGGGAAGCTAGTTTGTACGCACGTCTGGTTCGCCTCGTTGACTCCCGACGATGGCGGAGACGATGACGATGTCGACGGGAAACAGTTACTGCTCTCATACAAGAGAAAACTCTCGATGCAGCCCATCTCTCGTCAATTCGACATTGTGTCCGTTTACGGATACTGGAGCAAATCGGAAGGAATGAAAAGCTCGATCTAAAGCGCGAGGAATAGCCTGGCATTTGGTGAAGTCTCGGCAGAATACGTCTTGTCCTCTAAAGCCAGCCTGATCCGCGAGGGTGAGGGCTTCTGTTATTTATCTTCTCGCGTTCTCATGGATATGGACCCACGGAGCGAGCGAGAAAATCCCGAACCCGGGAGGAGAGTTGGAAATCTTCGAAGAACGTTGTCTCGAGAATTTCTGTCGGCTGCTTTGACGACACGCAGGCGAACACGCAATCGGGTTCTAGAGGGCTCGGAATCGGCACGCCACCCGGAGCTGTCGTAATCATCGTCACAAGTTCCGACTTCATAGCTCGCTACTTGAGCAGAAACAGTGCTGAACTCACGGTCGACCTCGACATCGTCGACATACGGGTCTCCGCGGAACTTTCACCAGTTGCCTGGCGAAGTTCTTCTTGTCGGATTTTATTCATCGCGCTGTCATCGAACCGAGCGAAAGAAAAGGGAAACTGCAGAGGCTTTTATCGGCTTGATATTGCATCGGGCTGACTGGCAAGCAAACACTCTTGGAGGTCTTCAGCGAATCGATCACAAGGAGAGTGAGCCTCGCCGCCGGTGGAGGAGAAAACTCCGACAGTCAGCTGAGCAGTCTCTAGCTCCAGTGAGATATGTATGTATGTACATCGGTACTGGCACGTTTTGCGCTCATTTCAATTCCGAACGCCGCCGAGTTCCTCGCCGTCGATCGTTCGGTAAGACACTTGTTTGCGATGTATCCGTATTCAAATTCTCCACTCGGGCTCTCAACACGTCGGAGTCGTATCGACAAAACTTTCGGGCACCCGTCAGATTCATTCAAGAGGAGTATCGAATTGTTTCTCCTCAAAAGCTTCGCCCAGGACTCGGAACCTCACAGCCGAAAGCAGCGGGGGGAAATCATCGACGGAAAGGTCTGCGAGATCCGACGTTTCTGCTCTTTCCTCGCGACTTCCTTTCAGAAACATCGAAACTTCAGGCTCCGTGCCTGAAGGTGTCCGTTCATGAGCGCCGAATCTAGGGTTCGAATGTATGCAGAGTTGAAGACGAAATGAATCCCTTGATCCTGCTCACCGACGATTCTCAGGGTGGGCAAAGATCTACTGCAAGGATTCCCACGATTCTTCTTCAGAGTCAAAAGCTGCCTGAAATTTGCATACGATGTGCAGTGACGTGCAGGCTGGATTCCCCTCGTGGTATGTCGTGTCTGAAACTTCGCCGCCGAGGACGAGCCTTGGAGAAGTTCTCGCTGCTTCTCAGTCCTGCGCAGGAGCAATCCACGCTCATGATTTGACAAACTCGGATTCTCTCGCCACCTTGAATTTTCGATGAGCGAAGCGGTGTCATACCGTTCCCCAAGGAGCGTTGAGTCCAACTGCAGACCAGCTTCGTGCCTTCTTTCTGAACACCTTTAATACTTTGGTGAAACTCAAGCCGAGATCCTCATTCCACATCGGGCGGAGTTCCGCACATTTTCCCGTCGAATCGGCGGATCTTTCGAATCACAGGGGAGGTGCCGACCTCAACCTGGATTTTCGCGCCAGAACATGGACAGAGACACGGGTCGGGTTCGCTGATATCAGGAACTTGGGCTATCAAAATCGGCTAAATCAGTGAGAAACACAAACTTTGCAAAAAAACTTGGAAACCTAAGCCCATGACTATCTGCGAGTTTGTCGAGAACTCCCTCGTCAGACTCGACGAGAGGAACGTTCCGGAATACGAGCGGCATGGAATTCAACCTTCCGTATTCTGAGGCTGTACAGAGTCCGATCGAAGAGAAAACACGCGTATTGTATTTTTTCTCCTGGACCTGATCGGCTTTTTGATAAAAAGCCATCTGTGAAGGAAACACCCACAATTCCATTGCGTAGCTCGTGAACTCGATCCACTCAACTCGACCATGTCGCGCTCGCAGCGAGTGAAAATAAACCTTAATGACTTTGGCCAAAAGAGGCCTCGCGGTCTCCGAAGATTCTTCCCACACCTACGCTGGATCAAATCAAAAACCGGGCATTGAGGGCTGTGGTACTCCTCGGAATCAGTCGGCAACCGGTTGACATTCTTGACTGGGATCGTTTCCGCGCGATGTGGTCAGAGAAATGCAATTATGAGCCGAGTGATTCGCCAGTGGATCTGATACACAGGGCGAGCGTCGCCTCTCCTCGCCTGTCTCGGAACCGGACGCGCGGAAAATAGCGAAGCGTCGGGGATCCTAGGGCTGGAACTGTTGCGCGACTGGCCGCACCTCGAACGATCGCGAGCGCTACACCGAAAGGACTCTCCGTCGCCGCAGTGGCTTTTAGGACAAAGTAACTAGGGTGCTATCAAGATGAGGTCAGTAGTATGACATATCTCACGCAGCGCTCTTATCAGCGATTGCAAACTCGGTTTGCGCACGAGAGATATTAGCCTGCGTCGTACAGGTGGGAGTCCTCGAAATGACAATTGTCAACAATGTCGCCACCTTGGACTTTCTGGTCGCTCTCAGCTTGTCGCGGAACGAAATCGAATCCGGCCTCGATTGGTCAGATCCTTCACTGAAGAGGGGACTGTTGGCCGCGGAACGTTCTGTTGCCTTTCTTCAAATGTTCCCGGACAGGTTGACGCAAGTGTTCGCTTTCTTTTTGTTATTTGAGATGAGAGGGTCGACGCCACCCATTTCACTCGCTTGGTGGAGAACAATTTCTGTCCTCATCGTGAGCCCGACAAGCGTTGGCGGGAAATGTTGTCATTCGAGCACGGGGATGTCCGCACACGCTCGCGTCGGATCATCCCCTCATCGCAACGCACGCAAGTCATCCAGCACGGACACCGCGGCTCACAAACAATTTTCCGAAAGTGATTGTTGAGGGAAAGTTTGGAAGATATCGTCAGTGGTGTGAAAAGTGGAGAACTAATTTTTGGCATTCATCCGCTAGGGTGCAATTGAGGGGGGCGGACACAATCTCCGTGTGTAAGACGATGTTTGCGCGGGAATCAAACGATTCAGCATCGATATTCCCGAAAGTTTCGATCGCATTTCTTCCGAACGCACGTACAATCTAGGGAATGATGGAGAATTCGACCCCTCAAAGATGCCTCAACGATCTCCCACTGACCTTTAGGCGGAAGTTTTCTTCACTATCGGTATTGTTGATTGTTTTTGATGGAGAAACACTGCATTAACCCTGCGATTCTTAGTCTTCGAGACGACGGAAGGGTTGTCGGCGTTCGGTCTCAGCGATTTGCTGAGCTAGTCTGGGTGGTTTCGATTCGGGAGTACAAGGGGTTCGGAGAGGGTCCCGGGGCGCGAGCGAGGCGGCTCCCTCCAGACTACTCTTCGACAACGCTGCAAGTGGCTCCCTCTGCTGGTGCTAGACTCCCCTTATCGATTCCCACATACATCCGCTAGCCCTCCATCCAACAGCCCATCAGCCAAGCAGTCGCCCGCGCCCCCTTAGCCGGCAGACCAACTACGAAGTCAATTTACCCTCACTGTTTAAACTTTCCGACATTGTGAGCACAGGCATTCCCGCGCGGGGTTTCAACACTCGACTTTTTCTTCTTTCTGAGCCGCGACGGTGCGTCAGCGGTTCTCGTAAGAACTCATGCTTCCATTCGGACCGAGTTCGCACAAGGAAGTCCTCAAAACACATCCCGTCGCTGAATTAATTTCTCATTCTTTGAGAAAAATACAATGTTGATGATTTCATTTTTTCAACCATGGTGATCTTATATACAACTTCAGGAAGAGGGTGGGTTCGCTGAGACATCTACTCGAGGTCACTGTTATGCTGCGATGTTGGGAAGGTAACTAGAACTCTTCAAAAGTGCAGAGGTTTTCACTAGTTCTCCGGTGGAGAGTTTCTGCAGCTGTAGAACAAACAAGCTTCACTTCAGTCGGCATTGTTTTCCGTGAGCCTGGAAGTCAACGAGTCACAGAAGCAGTTGCCGAGGACGAGACTCCTTACAAATGACTCCAATAACTCTCGGCCGGTGGGTCCGTCCCCTCGAGTTCCGAAAAGTTTTCCAATCGTTAAGGTTTTCTCGGTGCGTCCGACGCTCTGATACACGTCCCGATAGTTGTCAAAGATCAGAGAGCGGACAAACAGAGCGCCATCGCAAGACTAGCTTATCAGAGATCCGAGAATGCTCTCGCGATTTCGATGGTTTACTTCACAGAACATGTTCATTCAACAAGGGTTCATTTTTGCACTCTTCAAGGATTGTTCCGTATCGCTACGAAACGCGAGTCATTTCAAAGCAGCTCGTTAGAGCGGCAGCTTCACTCCCACCACGTACATTCGAAACGGGCCCCCGGGATGTCTCCATTGGGGACTGAAGCCCCAGGTGATCGCCTGGGAATGGATTGCGTGGAGACGGTTCCGAAAAGGCTCGTCAGCTGTAAATTCACGCGCCATCATTCGACATCGCACCGGTTCAGGCTTAACTCAACTCAGGTTCTGGCCCCCAGTCGGTTTCAAACGGCATGTTTGGTGAAGTTGCTATGAAACACCAGGCCACCCTGTCTCTCAGAGTCTAAAACCTTTGAGCCTGGAGTCCATTCGAAGTTTGCCGCCAGGCAAGATCTCCGTCAATTTCGATCACCATCAGAGCGTAAGATCAGAGCGAGTCACTGGGGATGACAGCAGGCTGAACTTGGAGCAAGAGTCATGAATGAATCACTGATTGTGAGATGGCATTCGGGTGATGAACAGGACCAACGGATGAGAACATTACTGAACCAAACGTACAGCATCAAAACCGAATGGAATCATTCTCGGTTACGACCATTGCCACCGCGCATTCAGAAGAAGGTCCCGGGAAGATATCCGCAGCCAGACGGTGAAGAAGCATTCAAAGAGATTGAGGTCTTCGGAATGCTTGGATTCCTGGTCTTGTGAGATTCGAGAAGGCAATCTTCTAGTCACCTCCATCGGTCTTTCTATCGCTGCTCGGGAAGTCGAATGTGGTACCACCCCGTGAGCACATTCCCAAAAACCATCGCGCAGAGTCTCAAGACTCAAGGAATCTCGGCCCCAGATCGTATCGCCCGACTCCCGGCCCCATCTCGGCGGCTCCTGGGGCGAATCTTCAAGGAACGCAGTCAGGTCCCCGCTGGAGGATGATCCTCTGAGCCCGAGGAAGTTAGTAAAGGAGGGATATTGACAGAAGAATCATGACAAACACGCTTGTAGTGCCTATTGGTGTTCTTTCCCGGAAGAAGTCTCATTTGCAAGGCGGCTAGCATGACCGTTCTGATGATCGAGGTCCCGGATTCTTGTTCATAGCATACTGAAATACAGGATGATTCAGTTCAACGCAACACTCTGCTTCCGGTCTCATTTTCTCGGCATGAGCCGTACAGACCCCGTCCAGACTCGATTCTGTAGCCGAGCCTTTACGAGGTTTCTTGACCCAGACATTTGTAAAGGTTTCATACGCTGTAGCGGGAACGCCCACCGATCCACTACGACCACTGGAGGCGTCTACGGAAACGAACATTGAAAAGGTTTCGGCCTCGAAAATCTCTCTGGCCCTGAACGCTTTTCCTCAGAAGCAAATCGGGATTAGATCCGACCGACATCGCATAATGAATTCATTAACCCATTCCGCGGCCTGTGGATTTTTCGGGCACGACATACAGGACGAGAAATGAAAGTAAGGGTACTCTTTTTGGAATACTTGGGTACTTTGGAAATCGCACAGGCCGCAAAGTCCTCGAAGTTTGCGACGCGAACTCTCTTCATCTTCAACCTGAATAAGCAAGTTCACGGACGAACGGCTCCGTCGGCTATGTGGGTCCCCAACAAACAGAAAGACGGGGACAATCGATTAAAGTTCTTGAGAGAGTGCGACTTTCCATTCCCCTTCAGCTCACAATGAATCGCTCCCGGATGCGCGGGCTCGATGGATCAATCCACCGCCAACTCTCGTGGTGAAGTTGAGCTCAGGATCAGTATCATCTCACGATCGTCGTAGCTAGCAGTATAGGGTGGTCTCACACAAGAGCTCTTTCTCACTCTCTTTCGAAAGCTGACCACCGGACCGCCAGCAATCTCGCTCATGAGACGTTTTGAATATTCGACACGTGAATCCAATTCGATTGTGGAACAACGAAATCCTGATACATCGATATAAGAAATTCAATGAACTATCAACGACAGTTCTCCCTGCAGCCATATTGATTATGTAAATGGCCTAGCTGTTCGCATCCAAAATGAAGGTGCAGAGCGAGCATCTTAATCGTTATTCGTTCATTGAAATGTGTAGCGGATGTGTTCGCCATCGTATCAGGCATCGTTCAACATTCGTATGAGCTCACGATTCGGATCTTGGAAGTGGCAACAACGAGGGAGCTCTTCCATCGAAATACCGTAACAAGAACTGGATAATACTTCATTATCATGGCCGAAAACAGCCGCGGCCAGTGCACCATCCCACGATTTGGGCCATGATCCTGATTGGCGCACAGCGCGGTCAACAGGACGGGTTTTGTAACGAGTCGAGATCGGGAAATGTTGAAAACTACCTCGAAGCAGGAATCGAGAAGACTTCCAGCCGGTGGTGTTCCATCGCGCGAATCTGTCGGACCCGGGAACTCAATGATCCGGTTCGACCATAAAATCCGACAGCGGCACGGACCACCACACGACTCGTTTAGCAGGGAAAACTCCTCAACTTCGGCATCGAACCGAAAGCCTAGATGAGGCAGAAAACCGAGATAGACAACATGATGCACCTCGACCTGCTTGACGTTACGTGACGTCACTTTGCCTTCACTTTTCATGGCGCAGCGTCGACATCTCTCATCCAAGTTAGCTACGCCTTTGAAAACATCCAACTTGAAACATCCGGCTTGGGCATTGTGCGCTTGATCCGCCGGGAACGAGAATCGCCAACGCTCTGCTATGGATGGCGGACAATGAATAAATGAAGAGTCTCGAGCATGGTGAGAAAATTCGTCTGCTGCCAGTCTTGTGGTTGGGCGCCGGGGCGCGTGCCTACATATTCGACAAGCTAGACGAGATTGCTTCCGCGGAGCCGCGAGGAATGTACAGCCATAAGGAGGAGTACCTTATCAGTAGTGATTGGATGTTCAGGGACAGAGAAACTGAAGAAAAGGCGGGCGATTAGGCACTGAAATATGCTGTATCAGGCATGGAAGTTCGAGAGGAGGCACTTGAAATCAGCGAAAAAACGGGAGGAAAACGACTTCAGTGCGATCAAAACGTATCGTGTTCTCAATCAGTTGTCCGGCTCATCCCTATTGCACATGGAATTCAAGCGAAGCATCGTGTTCTCTAGATGCTTTCGATCAGAAATCGAATCTTTATACAGCGAAAACGATCGCTCTACATCCACACTGACCGAAGGGGAAACCTCGGTAACTGTGAGGACCTCCACACAAGAACTCGGATTCACCCCCTCGGAACGCGTTCGATTTGCGTTCCTAGTCCGACATGACGTTGACGAATTTAGCAGAATTTGTTCTTCGGTTCTCGGCTTACCAGCCCCCTGTAGCGTTGATGGTCCTCTCCACATCTTTGGGAATTGAAATTTCTTGAGAGGGCAGGACAAAAATAGGCCAGCTGCCAACGAGAATCCGAGCATAATCGAGATTCCGTAAAATCTTCAAAACACGCACTTTTGGGCATTTTGTGGCGTTTGCTCAAACACCCCGTCTATGCTTACAAGTGCTCAGGAAATTCGGATCTCTGGCCGTGCTCTGCGTATCAATCTCTGATTTCCTCTATCAGTCGACGAGCGTTTCAATCTGGCGTCTCGGCTGAAGGAAATCGATGCTTCCTTGCAATCTGTACAGAGAATCTCGAGATGAACTTGATGGTTCACCTCCATTCCCGATCAAACGTGATCGAGAATTGCATGGGTCCGCTAGTTTCAAGTTATTGTGTCATATTATCAAGTTCATGGACCGAAACTGAGAGACGGATACTGGATAGCGATCTAGCTGAAGATGGTTCTGCGTCGTTAACCTCGGGGTTTCCGAGATCCTGTCGGGAGTTTGCGTCCGTGATACTGCAGGAATCAGAATGAGGCATTTGCGCGAGTAAGAATACCGGCACGAATACAAAACCCAGTCCGGGCACTAGCGTAGCCAGGGGGGGGGGCCCAAGATTTTTGGATCGCTCATAGGGCTCCATGTTGAACTCTTGCAACACAGACCGCGGGCCGTTCGCGTTGATCCTCGTCGAGGGATGATGGGGAGAACACCGGGCGTAAGCCGCGAACTCATCGACCGTGACGTAGTCCATCAACTACTCGGACTCTGTTCTCAGTCAGAAACTTGATGAATTGGAGAGATAATTCAGACTGCTGGTATATATCATCAACAACCTCACGGTGTCGCTTGCACTCCTATCCAGAGCCAGCATTGCCGGCGAACCTCACTGAGTCTCCACCGCGTCGTATCCGAGGTTCATCTCTGCTTTCGGCGAGAATGGATCTAAGATGACGTTGATTAGAATCACAAGACTGCTTCGGGCCTAGATTTCAACGGGCTGATATCCGCTCATCTCGGATGATCGAAATCTCACCAATCATAACACGGGGTCATAGAGTTCATTAGATGTCGATGAACTTCCCGTCCCGTACGTCAGTTTTGCTCATGTAAATAGGACAGCCCGGAGTTCGCTCTTTTGCTGTTTTTCGTCGGTTCTTTCAATCCGATTCCATGGTCTATCGACAACCCTGCTGACGAGTTCGATTCCGGGAGAGACTGAGATTTCTCCACCTGGTGCTTCGGTACCAGGGGACACTTCTCAACAGCGTCATGAGCCTGTCTCAAACCAATGTTCCCAGTTCCGCTTCCAGGTACCTGACCTTTGACAAAGTCGAGGAAGCCTTCGGTATCCAGGACTCAATCATGTGGACATCCTGGCGGGGAAGAGCTCACATGTATTGACGCCAATCAGAGTTGAGAATTATCGTTGTGCAGATCGACGTGTTTACAGAGAGATCCTCAAACTGCTGTGGACGAATCTGAATCTTTCCAACCTTCGGCTAGAAAGTGAGCCAGATCCACATCAAGCATGGAATATAGCTGGTAGAAGTTCCGACTTCGGGTCAAACATCTGAACCTCCGCGTGAGTCGATACTGAATGATGACAAGTTAAGCCTTGTGGAATGTGATCAGGCACGAATGTAGACAAACACGCTAATCGATCGCCCTTCATTGCGGAAATAACCATTCTGATCAAGCTGTCCAATCGAAATCGAATTAGGCGTTGATATGCTCAGTAGACGGTGGGAGTGAAGCTAATGAAGCACACCCACTCAAGCTCCCCCGGGTCTCCGGACGAGAACTTCGGAAAGTACGGATTTTTCATGGTATGCGACAGCCCGTTTTACATCCGTTGATCATGGAAATGAAGTTTGACGAGCTCATCAAGCTCCGCTCATTGCATGGATCCACGTCGGCGGCACCGCTCCTGTGGCTGTCCTGACCGTAATCAAGGGGTCTCCAGGATCACTACGAATCCAGTTAGGGAGATCGAATCATCTGCACCGCAATTCAATGTCACAACGTGTTCGAAACGAGTTGACCCAGGTTTCCGCGGTCGCCCTGTATGACAAACAGGCAGTCCTGTCGAGCACAACACTACCCTGGCGGGCAGGTTCCCGCTCGAAGCTAGTGGGGTGCTTAGCGCATGCGCGCTCGAGCCTCAGAGCATTCGGAGCTTTCTCCCTGCGACTCTCCACCAAGCGGCCAAGCCAACGACCCCAGCACCGATAACACTCAGCTTCGAAGTCGGAATTAAGTTCATTACATGAAGTTCCCATCTTTTCTTCGAGGGGGAACCTGAGCATGGTGCCCTGACCCCGGGCTGTGAGGTTCCGGAACTCGGATTTCGGTAAGTTGCGATCTAACCGTACTCGTGATATGTGGTTGCTTCATTGTTGATGCTCCAAACTACATCAGGCTCTTGGTGTTTCACTCTGAAAACCGAAAGTGAAGATTCACTCGCGCTGACAGTCAGTCGCACGTCAGTGATTACGGAGGTTTCCGTCGGAATCTGACTAAAAGTCAGCTAACCCTCCGAGGAATCAGAACAGTGCGTGTTGATGACCCTGTGGAAGCGTTCGGCACGAATCGTACGAAAAACAACCTCTGAAGTTTTGTCGTCTCCTGTGCCCTCGAGGCGAGCATTCATGGAGGGAGTTCAGGTTTTCGCAATGAGTGATATTGAAACACGAAGATATCCATTGTGTTCTGTGAGAAAACATGTTTTCCCAAATCTCGCCGATTCCTATGGTGCTGCAGGAGTGCGTGCAACGCCGCGAAAAGGAATCACGGGACCAGACCGGAAGACCGGCAAGGTGTCTTTCACAACAAAGATCCTTTTTGCATATGATTCGGGGGAGTTGCTTTTGTGAATCGATTGACAGAAGCCAACTTGGTGAATATAATTCGAGTGAGATTTTTGTCATCCAATATGGCGGCCTCAGTGCTGCTGACTGACCACATCGACCATATACTCTCGAGGTGCGAAACATCGCTGCGGAGACTTCATTCTCCCCGGCTTTCAATGGAAACGCGCCCTATCCCAATCGCCAAATATACTTTGCGTATCCTATCCACGGAACATTTAGAAGAGCCTTGCGAGACCGCGAAATCATTCGAAAACTTTTTCGAGCTCAACTCCGGGAGGGAGAGGCATCCTCTACCTTGCGCGGAGATAATCAGCATTCAGAGCGACGACGGAGACAATCATCGCCTCATGGAGAAAAAGTATTTTATTTTTCTCCCTCCGTCGCGCACCCTTTCCGCTGCTGTGTCGGCTATCGTCTCGGTTGAGCGTTTTCGCGGCAAAACACGGAGTCGCTCACTGGATCGTGCGCAGCTGGAATCAGTCTAACTTCGATTCGGAATTCCTGAGATCTCCTATGGAAGAATGTTCTTCATTGTGACTCTGAGTTTGCTGATAAACACGTCGCTCGCTCAGCTCAGATTCGATTTGGGAAGTGCGGTCGAGAAGCGGTCGCTGCCGTTCTCAAACGAGTCCCCATGCGCCAACAACACGAACTACTGTGAAGGTGGCCTCGACGATCCCTCTATAGTGAGCTCAGTAAGGGAGCATTGGGACTCCATCAAAGTGTTCAACCAAATCAACTTGGGATCAGGTCTCGAGAGTCGTCGGACTGCTCTCTCTCAAGACGGAATTGTGTGCAAAGTTAAGAAACTCCGTATCCAGCCGACTGCCGCAATGACTGCGGACACGAACACTTTCCGCCAGATTCTCAACACCGCTGGGTTCGCCCAATACGCTCACATCGAGAGATGTGAAGCCCACGGGGAAGAGTGCCAGAACGTTTATACGTCTCACGGGTTTCGATCTATCTGCCGACAAGTTTATACAACCAAACACTTTCTAACTCGGGACGAACGAACAGGGAAACCGGAAATCGCCGCATTCCTTCTGGAATCGGGCTGTGCGTGTTATGCAGAGTACGTTTGACGTTGAGAACAATGAGCCATTCAAAAACTCTCGAAGTACTACATCCAACAGTGGAAGTGGCAGAACTTGCGGCAGTGCGATGTAATGTGATCTGTTGCCGCCAACGCGAACTTCTGTGTTGGGGCGAGATAAGTCCCGAGCAAGGTGTTAGCAAGGATGCGATCGTTCGTGGCCGACCTTGTCTGTGGTCTTGTGTGATAAACTGATTACATGAACCCAGCTCTGTCTTCTAATTTTCATGCTTCAGTTATACTGGCTTCCAACGAAACTGCTCTAGCTCGCACCAACTCTGTTTCGGTTCGAGAATCTATGTGTAGGACGTTTGAGAGACTGGGAATGACGAGAAACCATCGGATACGATGCTAGACTATCTACTGCACCGGAGAGCTCAATCGTCACGGTACAATCACAAAGTAAGGCCCACCGCCGTTTGCCGACGACGACGACGACGATGGATATTGGAAACTGAGAGTGTTCCAGAAGACTGCTGTTTTCTTCTTCTTGAGTGACCCCGCCGCACCGCCTGCCACCGGTGGTCAAGTGTGCTCTATTCCATCGGTTCTATTCAGCTTGCGCCGCTTTCACAGAGACAGCTCCTCTTACAGAACTCGCAAGTGATGGCCGTGGATTCTTTAGGCGCCTCACATCAGTTGAGGACGGCGAACGAATGAATGAATGAATGCCTGCTTGGTGGTTTATGTAATGCTCGATGGGAAGAAGAAAAAACCCAACCGGATGCTTTGCGGAGCAAACACTCGGATCTTCACGCTCAGCTGCGCGAGTATTTAGCTGACAGTCGATCAAATCGGATCTGACTCGGTCACCGTCATTGAGCTGGAATCCAGCCAGCAGTGATTATCACTGATTTTCTCATTGCATTCGAGGCGAAAGTTCCGGAGCGCCTGTCTGTGAGCGAATGTGACGAATTGGGATGCTGCTCATGCAGCTTTCACTCGTTAAAAAAAGGATTCGCGAGGCGTAGACACCTCTGATAGTTTTATTCACGCTTCCTTTCTCCCATGACATCATCCATGTCGGGCTCGCGGTGACATCATCCAGAAACGGAACAATAGTCAGTTTGTGAAAACAAGTTTATCTGCTCAGGAAAAAAAGTGTCACGAAAGTGATCTGACCGGGGGAGGTGTGCTGAGGAGCTTCTGTCATCACATTCCTTCGAGCGAGTGCTGTAAGGTGACATTGCTGCCTTTGGCCGTTTTCGAAAGTATCGCTCAGCACTTTTCGGGCATGGCTTCGAGCTCTTCACACTCTGCTCAAGATCAAAGCGTTTCTATGCTGTCAGAGATAACTCATGCCTCAACGCCCTCAGCACCGGCGATGATTCCAGGGAACTCTAGGATTCTGAAACATGGAGCCGGCTCAAGATCCAACTCTGAAATTCTGACACGCGGAGCTGGTCGACTCGTATGACTTGTCAGTTCATGAGTGAGTTTCTTTCCAGAATTTCTTCGGAGTGCTGAAAACGACGACGCTCAACTCGGAAAATGAAACTCATCCGTTGGATGGAACAGCACATACGGGTAGGACGAAAGAAAGACAAGGAAGACAAGGAAAAAGGGAAACAGAGCAAGAAAAACAGAAAATTCCAACGGGGCTTCGACGAAGTTGGCTCCATCGTCAAGCTACAGGTAATTCAATTTGGAACATTTTGCAGCCGGCTCGCAGAAACTTTGTTCTCCCTCCGCCACGCCCGCCGGCCGCCACCGTCGTTATGTCGTCGGAGAACAAACGACTGACATTGGTTGTGTCCTCTTTCCTGTATTAGGCTGTTGCTCTCGAAACTTTTGTTTGCTTCAATATTTCGTCCACCAAGTCCCTGGTGATTGGCAACCCGGGTTGCTAAAGCGATTGCGATCGAGTTTCCTCCTCGCACCCTGACGACAGTTAGAATCTTCGTCATTCTCGAAATCATTCGGCCAATTATCTCAGATCTTTCCGCTGACGGGCACCTTGTCCTCAGGGGGCACGAACGCGTGATCATGTCCCGAATCTAAGCTCGAACTCTCCTTCCTCTTGAACGTTTTGGAAAATGGACGAGACTCTCTAATCGACGTTGAAATGCTTCATTCAAGGAGAACGAACTCCAAAATTCAGTAAGGGAACAGACGACGTCAGCTGTAGAATCGTTACTGGGTCCGCTATATACAGCTCGCGAGCACACGATCACCAAGACTGAAAATAACCTCAAGGTGAGCTGCGAGGGATATCTGTTCTGTTTTAACGATGACAGCATGAGCATATGTTGCAATCAGGAACACACGAATCTTGAAACATGCAAATGCTTTCAACAACCGATCATGAAGAGCAGAACCGCTCAAAGCGCGAGCTCTATCTGAGGATGTGAGGCAATCAGAGATCACTATCGATCGTCTCGGACTCAGATAGTTTTTATATCCGTGCCTTGCAGGGAAATTACGGCTGCAACGTTGCTCCGACTGCCCTCGAGCCCGGTTTGGATCGATATGCGTTCGAAGACGGGCAACAAACCGAAGGCGAAGTCTATTCCGAAATCCCGGACACACCTCCGCCACCAGCTCCTCCATCGATAGCTAATCGCATACCTCTACAGCACATCCGTTCCATCGGGCAAACTGCTCCGTCAGCAGTCAGCGATGCCGTCAACCCAGCACAACACTGTAGCTCTGTGCGTAGTTTGCAAGTCACGATTGAGCAGTCTCAATTTTCGTTTGCTTCCAAACGAACTGATTTTAGCATGCATTCATACAACACACCAATCAATCAATCAATCCGTATTCTACCCTCTAGGAAACGCCGAAAGAACGGAGTCGGATCAAAACAAATCCCTGGTTCGTCTCTTCACCTCAGAGTCCTTGTTGCTCGTCCTCGACTTCGGGTGATTCGGGTGCCTGGACAGCAACTTCGAGCGACAGATCTGGACGCACCACGCATACTCAGGGAGGCCCAACGCCGCAAGATAATGCCAGTCACGATTGGTAAGCGACTTACATTGGTCCTCTTTTCCGGCTGGATTGGTTTAACACCAGAAGCTGCCCTAGCACGATCGAATGGTATCTAGTTAGGAGAAGATAGCAACGCCATAGGGTCCCCGTTAAAGGTGCTCATATGTGTTCCAATCGTGCAGGTACTACGCCGACTCAACATCATCAACCGCTTCATTGACGAAGAAAGCGTCGGCACTGAAAGCTACTCAACTGTATCAGAATGTTCTGCCGCTCGGAGAGCCACCTCTAGATTCTCAAAAAGCTACTGGAGGGCGGGTGTTGTACCGGTAGGTTGATGGTTCCGACCCGGAACGCTGCCATGTCGAGAATGCTCTTGGATTCCTCCACGCTGTGGCATCAAAATCGAAGATCCTCAATTTTCGGATTGAGAAACCAAGATTCATTGATCTTACGACTAACCGCGGATTCCGTTTCAGGTACCCATCTGGCACCCATCTATCCACAGCCGGAAATCTGAACAGATGGCAATTCCAAAGACGACCAGGAAGTGCCCGCACTTACAGGAAGAGCTATTTCATCAACCCGTACGGCGACGATACACCGGACTTTACGTCATCTGAGGTCGGTGCACCAAGGGATAGATCTGGCGAATTTCCGTTTGGTTCTTCCGTCTCCCTTCCTCAGATCACCCGGTTGCGAATTGTCTCTAAATTGCTCTCTACCGTTTACTAGGACGAAGCGTTCTCTGATGATTACCAGATCGAAAGCGGAGCGAGCGATCTGCCTTCAGTGCGCAGAAGGCTCAGCCGCGAGAATCGCAAATTCCGCGCGGCCCACTTGGCTGATGCTTGCGGTAACGTTGGCAGGGACGTTTTGAACATCGACGACAGGAATGGGTCTCAGATGCTCGTGCAAGGTCGACGAAGCAACCAAGTTCCAGTGAGTGGAGTCTAGTGATGGAACTAAGCGAAAACACTGTTCTTGCATGGATTTCTCCGTTTCTTACGTCTCACGGCTATTCTCAATCGTTTGCTTCAAAGGTTTCGTACGCGTCTGGGATACCCGAGAAGCATGGAGTTGGCTCCTGCTTCAGAAACTCATCACCTCTGAAGGTCCCATGCACGAAGGAGGATTTCGGTAGGCCGCCCAAGACTGTCGAGCATCAGATGAGACAGCAGGTAATCCTCTAAATTTATGGCTGTCCACGGAAATCGAGAGAGTATGGTACGACCAGATTCTTAATGGATTCTCTGACAAGTTGATCCTGCCGTCGGAAACTCGTGCAAGCGACTGCATTGACTTATCCGTCATGCGTGGAGCGTGAAATCATCTTGTAGAGGGATCTCGCTCATTGCCCACAAGATTGAAAGGATCGGTCCTAAATCTCGATTTCCAACTACTTCCACCAGGAAAACCTTCTTTTGCACCGAGAACTGCTACAGTTCAAGCAGTTCCTGCTCATGCGCACTCTGGAAAACATGGGGTCAGAGCTCAACATGAATCGAAACGTTCTGCTCAGTAGTCCTCAATTGAGGCAGCGAGACTTCTTGAGGCAACGCGAGCTCCAAGGACTGTCTCCGCGCATCGGCCTGAGACAACAACTCCCGACGGGACATTTGGCACAAGTGAGCGATGTCCGACTACAACACCGTCAGGTCGGTTTTCCCGTTTGGAGAGGACCGATTGCTAAAAATTCTGAAACCATACTTGAGATTAGTCTCAAGGTTTGCTGGAAACTTGTTGTTCGGAGTGATCATCAATTGAATGATTCCTTCCAGCCGCCCCGAGCTGTTCCCCCTCACCAAAGTCCGCGGCTCGTCCCGAACTTGACCTGCTCTCCCTTGAGAGCGCGAAACGCTCAGATGAGTCCGAGAACCCCGCGACTAGGACGTCCAATGACTCACCAACTCGATCAGCCGACACAGATCAATCAAGTACCCCAGATGACGCGTCACGAGCTGGGTTTTGATCGAGTCGGACACCCGTCCAATGTGTCTCTATCAAATAATTCGAAATTACTCTGCAGCCCTAAAGTCGGCGTCAGAGTCAATCCTACTGCGAGCCCTGTACCTCTCCGAATGGGACGTCCTCTTTACGCAAAACCAAAAGGCGTTCCGCGGACCACAACCATTGACTTCCAAGCTTTCTCCTCACCTTCGAGAAAACAGACGGGCGAAACGGCTTGAGGCTCGACCACAAGTCTATATAGAATCTAAGGTCCGATACGTTTCGAAGAATTATGTGAAAGCCAAACCGACAGAGGAACCCAGACTCGACCTTCGGACCTTTCTCTCGGGTGCCGGGAACGTGTTCGAGCACGAGGCTGCTGTAACGAAGACTTCGAAACTACCTCCGTCTGAGCCGGGCCGGGAAGCCTTGCAAGCAACGTGTGGTAGTCGTGTAGAACGACTAGCATATGTAGGTAATACATGAAACCACAGGAAAAAACACGAGATTAAAAAAATCTCGTTTGTGATTGACCTGTTATGTGCAATCTGGAGCTGATGCGAGTGAGTAAAAAACTCACCGCAAGATACTCAGCAGCCACGTCCTCCTCAAATTCCTCTGAAACACGGAGTGATCTCTCACTATGTTCTATGAGTGCTACCACAAGACAATGAACGAGTGCAATATTTACCCATGTATATGAGACCCTATGAGTGAATATTTGACAGATCTCATTTTAGTACGCGATTTCATACGGAAGTTCAAAAATAAAGTGCGAAATTTCACTATCTCCCGCTAAGTGATTACCCTGCTCGCAAGTAAAATGTTATCACCACGAATTCCGATCGAATCTCCTGGAGATCTTTCCACTGCGTTCTCCGCTCGCGACTCTTTATAAAGAAGTTCTTCCTCAACGGGACGTCGCCTCCGCTACGAATTGGTCACGCACCTCTGGGATGTTTGCGGGCGCACAGTCCTCCAATGAGCTGAGAAAACTTTCCTTCCACTGCGGCATCGCTTTGGTCCCCCTCTCCCGCGAGGAGCGTTTCCAGCCTTCGGCATGACGATTCGCTCTAGGGAGTCAGCCGACCTCTGAAACTTTGTTGCCTCGAGCCAACTTTTGTTGAACTTGGTCCCATGTTTGGTGCATCTTCGATTTCTACGCCCGAGATTCCCGATGAACTTCAAAGTTCAGGGCCTCCGTTCGAGTCCGATTCGCCACTTCGACATGGATCTCGGCGATCCGCAAGTTCTCTCCTTCCTTCAGTTGGATCGATCGCTACAACGATTCGATTCCTGAAGTCATATGACGTGCAGATAATATGACCTTTCAGTGATGCGTAAGATGTTCCACAAACAGCACGGCAGCTCTCAGGAATATTTGGGCTGTGGAAAAGGGGAATCGAATCTACCTCAATCAAGCTCGCATCCGAGGTTTTGAAGACGAGTGCAGGCGAGAACTCGAGACGGCACCTCGACGATTCTGTTCTCTCTTTCGACTTACATAAGCTCCTACTGGAACGGATCTCACCAAGCTTGAAATGCCAGCCCTGGATTCAGTAGCTCGGGGCGCCCGCTCTCCACGCACACACTGCGGATTTGATAAACTAGTTTCATTTCCGACTTCGAGGTTTCAGAAGATCCCAAAGCGCTTGTCCAGATCCGCCCACGCGAACCCTGCTTCTCTGCCAGAATCGCAATGTCGGGAGCCTGTGAGCTTGGAAAGCCCGCTCCATCCCCTGCTTACTCGACGCGACTGAGCTGCGCAAACTGTGCTGCATCCGTGACCCCACATTTCGAACGCATCGTCTCTCAAGTTCACTATCCCGCATCATGTATTTGAGTCGCTCTGCAAACACGAAGCGGAATACGGTTCTTCAAACTTTCATCGTAAATCGAGGCAGTGTCCTTCAATGCTGTTTCCTAAAAGAGGGTGATACACACTGAAAAAAACCGAATCCTCCCGCATGGACTGTGTTTTGACGTGGACACATATCCGAAGTATCCTGGGATCCCGAGGCTCGCCCCCTCCACCCAGTCGGATGGAAACACAGTATTTTTCATTGGGCAAGGTAGTTTGTCGTTGCCTATTATGTCGGCTCACCGCGTGGGCGACCTTGGGCTTCTGTGACGTATCCCATGTCGGGCTTGCCTGTGACCACCTTTATGACGATGTACACATAAACCTGCGTCACAGTACCAAGTATTGTTTCAAAGCACGGGCTGCCTATGACGCTGCGAGGACAACACTTCGTGGTCATGCCGCGACTTACGTGAACTTCAAACATGACCTGCTTCCAACACGAGAGCCGGTAAATCATGTTGGCCTGACACGTTAGGTCAATGAATATTTCGGGGGTCGAGGAGGAGCCCTCGGGATATTTTCCGCTGAGAGGCACGCTGGGCTGATATTTGAACGTGAAAAACCGCCTACTTGCTGTACATACGTTCTCGGCGCTCATATTCGCCTTCAGCCTTTGAAGCGATGAGAATCAAGTATTATAGATGCATAACCTTCCTGCTGCAACCGATTTCATCGCGTTCTTGCGCTCAAACTCAAAACTCCGTTCGACCGAAACGCCCGCGTCTCCTGCTCTCGCTGCTGAACCAGACGAAACCGGATCCGTATCATTCAATGCAAGTTTTCTACATTCCCTTCTCTGATTACGTGCCGAACTTCGGACGGGCATGCGCTACCTACTCAGCTTGAAAGAAGTTGGATGATATCTTCGGTTCGGCCGTGAACACAGGCTCCATCCCATCGAGTTCATACAATGTTTGTCTAGACAACGTACGAATCCGTCGTATTCTAGAAGAGTCCTGCTTTGCGGGCTCGCCAACTGTGCTGAATTGTCGGGTTGCTGATTCGCCAGGATTTTCGACCACGAAAAATCCTCACTGTCGCGGTTTTCGAGAGAAACTCAGCGTCCAAGTATTTGGACGACGAGATCCATTGTATAACTTAAACTGGATGCTCCCGGATGCGTCTGAATATCAAGTGACACCGCCCCGAAATAGCTGCATAGGAAGAAACCTTTGAATGTCCAACACAACTTTCCTCATCGGACGAGCGTTCTCGAGTCTTCAGTACACAACATATGCAGGCAGGTAGCGCGGTCCGGTGCACAAGTGCTGACTTGCATTCTAATAAACATGCTTCTGGCATTTGACTCGCCGCGTAGAACACAGGAGGCCTTCTCGGAAAACGGTGAGAATCGAACCAGGACACAGCGAGAGATCAGAAACGGTCCTCCCGGGGTATCACAGAGGGGCGCTTCTCTACAGCAGCACCGTTGAGGCCCTTATGTGGGATCTTTCAGAAGGCAACAAGTGAGTTTGTATCTCTTCTGAGCTCTGGAGGTTGAACACGACAAAAAATTTCATGCTCGTTTGCGAAACAGAGTTGCCCCAGAAACTGGCGTCGAATATAATGATCAACGATGTTCAAAAACGGAACTTCGCAAAATTCGCGTCCATCGAATACGCGTCCAATTCAGGACGTTTTCCTGCCTCAACGGTATTCAGTCCCTCCTGAACGGCCGCGGCCGTCCGAATTTTGGCCTCGTGGCTTCGCTGCGCGTTGAGATCCCACTGAGTGCTCAGAGAGGCACGATGACATTCTGGCAGGGGAGCGGTAAGCTGTCGATATCTTGGAAGCCAGAGGCAATTCAGCTTGAGAAGTGGTCGTCTCATGACAGCTGCTCTCTGAGCAGCGTTCACCTCTGCCCGACTCGGAGTCCGCGTACCATGTTCTCTCCATGTACGCATTTGCTCGTTCCAGTCACTCAGTTCAACAAAATGTGGGTGTTTTTATGGCGAAACCCGCGCCAGGATCGTAACCTCACTGCTCTATCGTACTTCCAAATTGGACAGCTGATACTTCTCAAACAAGCTTATCATTGGATTAGCGCTTCCACGGAATTCCAGGTGAAACGGCGCTCTTCGCTAGACAGACACCTTATTCGGGTCCCTGTCACAACCGATCTGCACCAAGACCATGATTTTGGTCACTTTCGAGAACCTTCCAGTTATGTATCTTGGTCCGAAAAACTCGTCGTTGGAATTCTCGAGAATAGAAGACCCGAGAAAGTTAGACACGCCGAAGAAATCGCGTCAGAAGATCTAATACGAACCTGGCATTCCTTACGGTAGTTTCGCATCCCTCATATGTCACATCGGCATCAGCGTTTCGGAAGATACGCGCTCGGAGTGCCCCAAAACGCTCAGCGTGGAATTCTGATTCCTCCCGGGATTTTTTTTCCCGATCTCGTCAACTACTCAAAATAATAGTCTCTCGGATAGGGGCCGCCAACCTTTGTTACCATCAGACCACCATGTCATGCCCTTCTGTACGGTTGCGAGTTCCACTTCTCTCCATGTAAAACTTATCTTGATGCACGACTTACCCTTGCTGTTTCTGCTTCCCTACGTGAATGGGAGGGTCTTCCCGCTTCGAGAAACGTTGACAAACCTCGCACGTACTCGCCATCTCCTGGATTCCCTATTTCTCCCTATTTCAACCCAGGAGATGGCTCCTCTCAGTCCGCGGGACGCGTCTCTTCGCCCCGGATTACATTTTGGAACCCATCCCAGCGTGTCTGTCTCGCGCTTTGCTCGAGGCACGCGAGCTCACGAAAAATGAGGCCGCCACCACTGCCAACTCCATCCTAACGGGAAAGGATTTTTTTTATCTTCTGTTCCCGCAGATCTGCGTGGGGTCAAATGGGTTATATGAACGACGATCCGCCAGTGCCTACATTAAACCATTGCGCACGCCGCTGTATACCTGTGGGAACCGTTCTGGAGTTCAATTTAAGAATCCTTCAAAGGTAGCAACTACACATATTTGAGAAGTCGATCGGTTTGCTGTCTAGTTAATGCTTAGCACGCGCGTGCCTGAGGCCTCGAGGTGCCGCCAAGTCGCCAACTTCGATGGAAGCATGAGTCCAGCCGATATTATGCCGAGTTGGGTAACAACTTGCGGTAATAGGTTTTATGGCAACGGATGAGCCAGACGGATCCATGGCTGGAGATCTAGGTGTTCTCATGCGAAGAGATATTTCGCAAGGGGATTACGGGCCAGCCCCTCGGATGAACGGAGAAAAATTGGATAAACCGGCGCCGATGAATTTTGAAAGTCGGAACGGAGCAATCAAGAGCCAAGAAGAAGCCCCTACTGAACGATGCACAAGATTCGTCCCAGCTGCCCTGATTTTGCGCGAGTTTTTTCATCTAGGTCTCTCAGTGAGCGCTCCGATCGGGTGCTAGAAATCTCCAAGTCTCCGAACAACCTTCTGGTCGGACTAACTTCTGTAATCAGCTGCTCCCATAGCGACCACAGCTCATGCACCCATTAGGTAAGCTGATTAGAAACGGTTCTTCGACGAAAGGCGTCGAGGAGAACGTGACGATATCGTTCATTGTGCTCGTTGCGATACTCGTAACAAGCGCAACCGTCTACAGCTGAAGTGATGCAGTCCTGCCTGAGATGCAAGTCTGAATACAAGATATTGTTAAATGTCTTCGTATGAGCTTGAGCGGCAGTGATCAAATGCACAATTCCTGCCAACCTCCCAACTCAGGGATGTGGTACTATTGGGAATCAGATTAGCCCTGACGTCAAGCCTTTAGGGAACCGTATTTGCTCCGAGTCATCGGGACCTTTACGATCTTTGACTTTTAACCAGCGGCGACCTAAGCTTGCTCCCTCGAAGTTCTCAATAATAATTCTACCTTGAAGACCTGGGCGTCATTCTCATACCGTAACGGGCTCTTCGCTCACGAAATAGGCTTCTTGCGAAATATTACTCGCTGTTAGTTCTCCACATTGATATGAGACTTTCGGTTTGCTCTCCTCTATGTCTATCCGAGTCGAGACTTGTCAGATGGCAGCGACCCTCATTTAGGCCCCTCGGAACTTCATGAGTTTTTCGCGGTCGTTCCCCCCCACAAGGAATGTAGAATCCGGGTCCTTGCTAAGGGAAACGCATGAAAGTAAAGCTAGAATCTCATCCAGAACGAGGAGCCTCGGACTGAGTGAGTTGGGCCCCTCTGAGCACTATTCATCAATTTCCAACTTCGTTTTCAACTGTTATCGTCTTTCCGCAGTTGAGAGTGGACATTGTCGGAAGGAAAGTTCATCTATGGATCGTAACAGCTAAAACAGTATCCACCCTCTCGAAACCGTTCGAGAAACTTGCTCGACCCCCTGACTGCAACTGTGAAGAAGGCTCCAGGGAAAGGAGGGGAGCGACCGAGGTATCTACTACCTTCCCGGGAGTCGAGTTTTCCCTTTTTAAGTATCTTTCATCGGTTCGTAGGAACACCAACGTAGGTACTCCAGATGTCGCGCTATGGGCAAGTAGCCGGATTCGTTCGTTTAGCGACTCGCCTTGCGAAGGCTACGGCTATGTCTGCTGCGTTTTGTAGCTTGTCTACCCTGTAACTTTAGATGTGATTGCGATAATTCATCCATCGCAACTTTTGAGCGGGTTTCAGAAGAAGGCTCGGATAATACCCGTCATAGTAACTGTTTCCAGATCCCGCTCTCGCGGACGGACCCATTTCTGTAGGATTCTGGTTTAAGGTGGGCATGTATGGCGTTGAGGAGTGACGCCAAGAAGACAATCGACTTCATCTGCGCAAATTCCCGAGTGAGCTGACCGTGAAGAGCATATTCTGAGATTTGTCTCAAAGTGATCTTGGAAGCTCTGGGAAGTTACTCGGAGGAAGAGGCGATGGATATGAGCTTGTCAACGATCCTCTACTTTGCCTGCTGGGACCTCTCTAAAGCTCAACAAGGGCCTCGTAGTCTGTTCAGGAAATTCAAGGTCGCTCATTCGCGCTACGCTTATCATCGAATCGGAGTCTCGGTCGGAGACACTTCAAACGACACTCGAAATTCAGTTTTAGCACCGTGAGACTCGGAATAGAATTCAAACAACGAGCGACTCTCGTTCACAAAGCGAATATTCCATTCGTCCGGAAATTCATGGCGATCAATCAGTTTCATCAGCAATGACTTGAGGGGCTTCTCATTCGTGCGTTCGTGCAAAACGGCAGTGATGATTCGCCATTGGAGCGAGCTTACCGAGAGAGAAGCAAAACTGACCTCGAAATCTCTCGCCTCGGTGACTTTCCATATCTTGACATCATATTGGGAGTAATAGGTTCTAGAACAACCGGGGGACTTTCCAGTCAGGCATCTGGGACTGGCTTCAACTCCCAGAAAGAAAGTTATCCAGACGTCAGAGTTCTCATGAGAGCCTTCGTCTCCTAATAAGAAGAGTCCCTCGTGCTCAGAGCCTTTCATACACGGATTCCTACTCTGGAAAACTCAGAGTGAGACGACTTGGTTTCGAACTGCTCCGAACCCGAAGCGACAATTAAGTTCAGCCCGGTCGCTGAAGTGATACTAACGTATCAAACGAAGACAAAGATCCGTCGGTGACTGCGTGAGTGAGGATCGTTTCTTGCTTTCTCACAAAGAGAAGAATATGCTCTTCCACTCACAGAGACCTCAGAAAAAGGCCATAAACGTGAGTTGAAACAGAAACGGGGCTCGAGGGACGAACGTACATTGCGAATGAAAATGAGGAAGGTTACGAACGAGTATACCAAGATGATAGCTTTACACTCTTACCATTGAACCAGGAAAGACATAAACATCTTGAGGATGGGAACCATTCGACTGCGGATCCCCTTGAGTTCAGCCGCGCAGGATTCAACTTTTAGTGAGTTTCCGTTTCCGGCTCCGACCCGAGAGACCCACCAGAAAAAACACGATGAAAAGCCTCGAAATCTCGTGTAGTGAGGAACAACTGTCCCGCAAGTTTAGCTCAAAAGTGTTCAGGAACGTACCTGCTCGGCGCCCGTCAAACCATCATGACCTTTGACAACATTGGATGTTGCCTTCGAAGAGAAGAACGCATCTTCCTCGGACAAAATTTAGGGTGTTTGAATGAACTCTCTCATTGATCTGACCACGATCGGAGCAGACGCAAGTGATATTCTTCCGGAATGACAAGAAAATTCAATCCAGCTGAGCTTAACGGCGGCCGATGCGAAGGAGGTTGTCTCTGGCTGCGAAAAGGTCAAGACCAAGCTGCGGAAATATTTGATCTGGGGGCGGAGAATCACCGACTGATCGACGCTACTGCGGAGGAATCGTGTGAGCGGAGAATCCTGTTATGATGGCAACACAGTTACCGAGCCTCAGCCGCCGCGCCGCGGCTTAAGATCGAGGCTTAGGGTTGAATGCTTCCCGGACGAGAAGCACCATGCGCCGGAGATCCGTGTTAGAAAAACACAAATCGTCAGGTGCAAAATATCTTCGTCTCGAGCTCCCCGTTGCTTCTGTCAATGTGACTTCCTTCCATGGGTTTTGACGAGCATCGCGTCCCTACTTCGTTGATGTCTACAAGACTTTTCTTCCACTTGGAACTTCGCCAGGAATAATTCATCCGATCGATACCTCCATGATCCTCAAATAGTGTAGTTATCTTATCGATCGACGTCGGGAAAAATTAACCTGGAAGTTGGAGGTATCACATTATGTATACGGGGATCCTAATCCAGGGTTGTCTCAGGGAATCTGAGTTCGTCCTTGACCCGACTTGCGGAAGCCATGACTGCGGTGATTTGGGGCAACCTCGGTCACGTCCCTCCTGTTGGATAACTGAGGATTAGGCGCACATATTGCACACTTATTTCCGCACCTCTACTCTTTTCCGGAAAGGCTAGCTCAGATGTATGTTGGAAGAACGGGTTTCTGAGGTCAGGTTTTCGCACATTGGCCCCAAGGCTCTCTAGTTATACGAAATCCTGGGGAACCGCATCTGATTAACTGACACAGCCGCAGACTTCAAAGCGCCCGGAGCTCCTCCCTTGAACCCCTGGCGTTCTTCGGGCAGACAAAATTCTTGCAGCGGACCACTGAATACTGATTGAGAAGCGCTCGAACGTTTGAATCCAATTTTCTATCCTCACTTTGTGCATGCTCTCGCAAACTAACCACAATCGGATCTCGCAAGCAAGGGCAATGAATCGAGATTGAAGTTTTCGAGAAATTCTCCTAGCGTTGCTCATTCCGAGCTGGTGGTAGTTTTTCTTGGGGCATTTCCCGCATCTCTCGTCAATCCTCCTACCGGTGTCGACTAGACGAAAACGTCTCGAGAATCGGTAAACCCTGGCATGGTCTACAGCTCCGATTCAGTCGCTTCGATCCCGAACTGCGTTTAGTGGAGTACGAGGGATTATTCTGAATCGGGCGACGGAGTTTCCTCCAGCTCCAAAGATAGACGTGCCGGCAGGCGAGACGAAAAATCGTCGAGGCCTAGTACCGCCATTAGTCTCTTCCTAAATCTTGTTTCGGCTAACGCACATTAGGGTCGAAGTTGCCATAAGTTTTCATTCTATTCCTATCCATGGAGCCCGCGACGCTCCTAGTCCGAGTGTTTGGAAACGCCCGATAATTTCAGCATAACTTCCTCATCTACACAGCAACGAAATCACTTGATTTCACAGCCTACCGGGACCACCGGGTTGCTCAACGGCTCTCCGTGATGCGGGACAAAGGTGCTAGACTCCAACGGGAGACTCGACTGTGTCTGGACGTGTATTCCTGGCCGTATCACGCCCATTTTCTTCGGTTCCGTGTCCCGACAGCCAGAGAAATAATTCGCGTACGATTCGCTGGAGACGTCATCCATGTCGACTGATCCCTGCATATTCCACCACGGAAAACTGGCCGCGAGAAAGGTCGACGCTCAGGAACGTTTGAATCACGAACCCAATGACGTTGGCTTTCGGCACGTTTGCTTACGGCTGAATCGGTTGTCACAGAACGTGGGTGAACCACTCTTCCCCGGCACGTTCAAGACATTGAGGGCAAGTCACTCTGATACGACTTCCCGCTCCGCAATGAATCGCGGCGCAGTAAGGCGGAGTGGGAGTAACAGCCGAATGAGACTTCGTCGCCTCAGAAACACATGTACGTGTGGGGATACGACATGAAGGAATCTACATGGGATCTGGATCCATTTACGCTGCATTGACGATTCTGAATGAAAACTATTCCGTTTGGCCTGACCTGACAGGATACATATTCGGGATGAGATCGAGGAACGAACGATGAGCTGCGCTTCCTGCGAAATGTATGATAGTTGTCACCTGGTGGATTGGAGTGAAGAATTCACAGTAGCGTTGGAGGTGTCCGGATCGGCAATGAGTTATTATTGAGTGACTGCTAAAAATAGCTGCTCCAAACTGTACCCGACTTCGGAACGGCTCAAAGACGGTGTACAAACGAATCATGATCAGAGGTGTGCGCCGTCATGGAATTACAGATTCGAAAGCACCGCTCCATGCTGTAGCCATACTTCGACTCAGTTTTCATCATGGGATGAGAATTTGCCGGGAACCGTCCTTTCTCGAATTTGATGCATCGAGCTCCGAACAAGCATTGAGCGAGAAGCGCCTGGACATCACGACGCGGAGCTTAGTCATGATGGCTACCAGTAGGTCTGAATGATATTCGTTTGAGGCTCAGACCTGCAGGAATCGATCCCATTCACTTCGGAGTCAGGGTACGGGGACTGCGAAAACAAATGGACTCGACTACGGACGACGTGTCATAGGGGCAGAAACCCGAAGTTCGAATGCCACCATGAAGACTACCGGAACCTTAGCGGTGATATAGGAGGCTTGGTTCGGGTTCATCCAGTCTTTGGAGAGCACGCTGCTCAGCTGCTGATAGCGAGTCTAAAGGGCTCGCTGCTTCTGAAAACGGAACTTCTTTCCGAAGCGTGTACCAACCGATAAACACGAACACCCTCAAAACTTCATTGAATCCTGCATTCGAAGCGAATGGCATGCCTATCTTACGATTCTGAAGATTTTCGACCACAATGATCCGGAGAACCCTAGAGCGTAAAGGCAAGCCCATCCATGTTTCGCTTGTTCATTCGACGACCTCAACGCTGTCAATAGGAAGTACCCTGAGGCTAATGGAAATTGAAACCATCGGCAGGCTCATGAAAATTGACCCAGACGCGAACTTATTTCCAAGACATTCTTTGATCGTTCTAGACTGTAGGTATCGAACAAATGTTTGGAGCGATCACAAGAATTTCCGGCTGGGAATCTCCTTGGGGCACCGCGTTCGTTGCCTGAATTGAATCGATTTCCAAGGCACGCGTGGATCAAATTCATCGGAATTCTCCTTTATTCGTGCAGGTCACTGTAATAGTACGATCAATATTTGTCATAACCGGTCAGAACTTTCTCTCTGCGTGCTCGAGCTCAGCATACCGTGGCATTCAGAGTTTCTCCAATAAGGGAAGGTTTTCTGACGTGAGCACTTGGGTTTCGCTGGAACTTCACTCACCGGAAGCTGTCGATTGAAGGGCTGACGTTCGATCGAGAACCATCACGGGAAGGCGCAGATCACGGGGAAAAAAAAACAATTTTGAAACTCCAGGTCCAGGGTTTTCCCGCGTTGACTTAATCAGGTGGGATTTCGTGCTTGGACAATCGATCGGGAATCAGTGATTCCGTGGAAATTGGCTCAGCCTCGTGCCCACGTTTTCCTGATGTGGATGTTGATGTCACGACCCTAAACTTCCTGACGCTCATTCACCCTCGCAATCGTATACATCAGCCTGTCGGAATGCCACCGGAATGCCGGATTCCGAGCGTTCACAGAGCGACCTTCCCTTGCCAGTAAGACAGATGAACGGACTGCGAACATATTCATCAGTTATTCTCAACCAGGATCCCCTTGAGCCTTCTAAGACACTGAAACGCCATTTCCATGAGAATCAGATCCCGATGAATGTGGCGTTGCGGCGCGGGAGATTTTCGAGATGGCGCTCCAATGCATATGTAGAATGGCCGATGAATTTCAATAATCCCGGAGCGAATCTCATCTCATGATTAGAACCTGCTGTGGCATCCGGAGGCACCACTGGGTCTCTCGTCTCTCCTCTAGTGAGGAGGGTCTTTTAGCGATGAAGAAGGTTGAGATTCACAGCTCGGGGACGAGCCAGCTTCCCCTCTCACGGGTTTCTTTTCGTTGAGCATGGCGAAACGGAAAACTGATTCGTCACGGCTAGTAATGGCACTCCGCCAAAACAATCGAGGCAGTGATTGCTTGGGAGCGATCGTGTGCCCGCTCCAAACTATTTCGTTGAGCGCAGCGTATCAGTTCTGGAGCGCAGACCTCGAAACGCGAAAAGCGGAAAGCGAAAGATTCGCTGTTCCATGTCCATGTTACAAGCAAGTACACGCATCGATAAGATACCCGGCGTATACATAGCACGGAAACCGAGGTCTAACAAGAGATCGACCCGATTTGCGCGGCTCTGATTGAGCTGAAACCCGTGCTCACGTGCCGGCCCCACTGTCCTCGAAGCTCGCGCGCAAGCATCGGCGGACAGCGGAACAGCGTTTCGCTTCCATGTAAAAACTGATGAGGATGTCAGAGACACTCTATTTTCCCATAAATATTCATCAAATGTACGATGACGGGGGTGAGCGGGCGATCGCCCCTCGCCTCAAGACTCCTCGGTTAGTACAATACAAGTTGAGGCCAGATTCCAGCGATTCAGCGTGGATCAGATGGCACTTTTTACAAAGAATCGCGGAATCGTTCATTGTCCACTCCCCTGCGCTCCATCGTGTAGGTACCCCGCCGTCCAATCATCAGATTTCTGCATAAAGGCCTCTCAATATGCGCGAGTTGCCCCGCCACGCATTCCCCATCATCAGCCGGGCTCTCCCAGCTCAAAATCGGCAGCAAACTCAAAATCAATTGGGAGTCGCGTCGCAGTTCAACCATTCTCTCGCTCATCCTGCAATTTCGGACTCTCGATTCCCCGGCTGCCCGAATCTACGCGGACATGCATCGCATCTTTGATACGGAGCGAGTCTCTGGAACTCATGTACAACGCCAGCAGCATATCCTAGGGTTGAAGATGCACAATCAGGGAAAACGCTGAATCACTATTGAGCGACCGTGGTCCGCCTCGCATCCGGCGAGCCGCTTCGGCCGTCATATGAGGAGCTTCGGACGTCGGCCGGAGAAGAGTCTTTCCAAGGAGGAGACCGAAGATGAAAGAGAGCGCTCTGAATTGCTTTCAATTCCATCTTTTCTTTGAGGATTTTCAGGCGTGCGATTTTCGGGCTATGGGGGAGCCACCTTTCCATGCTTGGAGACAATGCGCATGTACCTTTCAGAGGAAGTCCGACAACCCTCTCAAAAGATGTTCGTCTGTAAATTCCCGTATTTGCATGCGGTTACTCACATCCCGGGCAAAGAGCGGCGTGATTTGGGCTATTTGCTATCGACCACCTCAAAGTGAGGCGGGGAGTTTGTGTAGCGTTGAATGACGGTCGATGAATTCAAACACTTCCATTGTTCCATTCACAGAGTTCTCTGCTCATGCTACGCGTCCTCAGGAACCGCCCACTCTGTTCACGACCGAGGGACGCAAAAATGCTTCACATACCAGCAGTCGATCCCTGAATCAACTCTATTTTCGTCGACTTTATTTAAATTTGCCGACTTCTAGGCTTCGTTCACCCGGCACTCGGCGCGCAAACTGGTTATTCACTACAGAATGGACCTCGGGATATGTTGTCGGGTCGCAGGACGATATCATCAACCCTAGAATCTCACTCATAGTAGTACTCATAACTCTAGTGCATAACCTGCATCAAAACCCTGATAGATAAGATGTTCATCAAGGAATCGAAAGTTTCGTTGAACTACAATTGAACTCCCTTAAATTGTTACTTTGTTCCATCGTCAGTACTCTTCGAATCAAATCGAGATGCTCCCATTGCACTTTAGACTCCAATACGATTCCGGCGGAATTGGAACGTTCCCCGGCAACTTCCGTCTTGAAAAAATTTAAGTCTTCGGATCACTTTTCTCGGAGACTTGTCTTCGCAAACGTCGGCAAGTACAGCCGCCTACGTTTTCCCAACTCCCCGTGGATGGAACAAGTAGAAGCTAGAGAGTCGAAGGCAAGCACACTGATCTCATCGTTCAGTTTGAAAGTTTCAGGAACAGAGGATGGTCTCGAACCTTTGTCGCAATGCTCGTAGAGCTGACACGAAGTCGCGTCGCCTGAATGTGCGCCATCATGATAAACGGCACCTGAGTGCGGCCCGCCCCGCGCGCCACTCTTCCAGTGGCGGCATTTAGAGGGATTCCGCGAGAAAAATAGAGAGAGAGGGAGCCCCAATCAATAATGAAGTCTTCTAGACAGTTATTGCTTATGCTCCGAAATTGATTCCAGATATCTGATTCGAAAACAGCTATTTTTCGCGAGAATCTATTCCCCGCAAATCGTCGAGAAGCCTGAGAATTGAGATCGGAGGGCGACAGAATATGGGAGCCGCCCCGGACGGCACTTCGGTACGGACCGCCCATGGCAGCAGCAGGGTACCTACAACGAACTGTTTCATGGCTACTCATCGTATTGGAATCTACGTCGTTACACCCTCGTCCCTTCTGGTAAGGACAACCGCAGCTCTGTCTACCCTCGGGTTTCGCCCCCCAAACGGACGAAAAAAATCATTAAAAGATCTTCCACCAGAATTCGGATGTACCTTCGTGTTCAGTCTTCAATTGGAGGTCCTTTATCTCTGGGGCCTCTCTCGTAAAGAATACGCAGGGTACGCCTGTCAACTCGAGACACTTTTCGATCCATCGCTCATCACGGAACTTTTTGAGCGAAACGAAATGAGCCGCACACTGTGTGTAGCTTTTTATAGGAACTGCTGCCGCGGCTGCGCAATATCACGCGCGGGAGCAGCGAAGTTAACTCGGAGAGCTCGCTGTCGATCTGGCGTGACATTTCAATTTTGCATCTCCAAGCACGTATCAGACGTCCGATTCCGGATTTGACGAGTACACTCCGATATCGATTCTACTTCACCTCTCTTGTATTTCAACAGATTCTCCACTGTGTTTTCTCTTCAGTCGTGCGCAGCTGTGCAGCCATCGTTGTGACAATTTTAGGCCGCACAGAACTCAATCAGCTTCCAGCTTCACCCGCCCTCCCGGAAGCCAATGTCTTCAAAGGTGCTCGCTGACGCTCCGCACCGTGACGAACATTCTATTTTCTCGGAAGACGTTGGGAGAGTGGGCACAACAGCTGCGTGGGGGACAGAAGGGAGGGCGATCCGATCTACATCCAGACAATACTCGGGAACAAATGGCTAATTTCGGATCTCCGATTCTAGGTAAGCCATCAGTCGACTAGTTGTGAACGTTTGCTTTCCTGGTAGGGATTGCCAATATCTCGGGCATACAAACATTCATCACACATGTGATGTTCCCGCGGGTCTTCCATCCGACCTTTCAAGACCGCAATTCTTGGGAATTAAGCTGAGTTGGAGGAGCTTTTGTGTTACATGGGTGGTAGAGCGGGTCTTTGTGGCTCCACATGTCCACGGAACGGATTCGCGCTCTTGTGGATGAACACAATCTGTTTGATATTCACAGCCGGATCTCGAGATGCTGTCTGCGGGAGAAAAGGTCGTCTCGGCGCGGTCGGGAACAGCCGAGAACAGAATCACAAACCTTCCCATCATGAAATGGTAGGTGCACCTAGAACCCAGCAAACCAGCATCATCGTGAGCGGGACTGACCGTGATGCAGAAAAAAGAGGAAGCGGGGAGGGAGCGATCCCAGGACTTACCGCCCACCAGACGCAGCCATATTGAGGTGAGTGTAAATGTCAGGAAACGACCTCGGCTCCCGACAACCAGAATTATGCAGACGAATCGCGGCTCTACAGCCGGCTGATGATGATGGGTGCGTGAACTTTGAAGAAGAGGATTAGAAGCGCTCCGATTGGAAACAATGATGAAGCGTATTGCTCGGATTTCCCCGGACGCGGATGAATTCGGAAACAGTGTCGCTGGAAATTCTGAGGGATGAACCTGCGGCGAAACCAGCCGAGATCTAACTCGAATTCCCTTCTTTGGCATATTCTCTCTTCGTCTCGTCACCACTGATCGTCTTGGAGTGGAGCCCCGAGTCGGTGTGCTCACGTCTTGAAATATTAACACGGTTTGAATGTCGGGCCTCGCAACGTGGCTCAATGAGGCCGAGAACAAATGGACAGGCTCGCCATTTCCATTGAACAGGCCAACATGTTCCACCTTGTGTAGCGCTGGTGGCGGTCGGCCCTATCTCCGCAATGGGCTACGGCGACGGTAACAGGATTATTGTGCGCAGACAGACCAATTGCAACTTGCTTAAAGATATATTCGTCTGAGTCGCTTTTCATTAGGCGGCAAACGATGTACGGCCGTCAGGAGGTGTTCCGATTTCCAACACAGCTGAATCACATTATCTGTAATAGAATGAGTGTATCACGAAGCCTCCCTTCAGGTCCTGAACTTTCGAATTCGAGGCTTTTTACGAGCTTTACGTCGACGAATCTTGGATCCCTGAATGTTTCACGGGGCCTGAGTTATAGCATAATCCACAAGAAAACTGAACTGTTCGAACATCAGACGATTTCGAGCTTACGAAGTTTTCCGTGTGATTCGAATGAGGAACTTTGGTCACCCTCCTACGCCGTGAGTTAATTTTCAAATCTCGGTGAGTTGCACTCGCTGGATGCCCGAGCAACGGGTTTCTGCTACGACGATGGAGAGCTGAGAACCTTCCTGCAGCCCCAGTGACATTGAGTTTGCATCATTCATGAAGCGACTCGCGCGAACATCTCAATAGGAATTCCAAAGTGTGTGTAGTTCTGGGTGGGTCCAAAATGTTCCGTGCGTTTTGAGGGGAAGCCAAGAAAGTCCACTGAGCTGCGACCTGATTCGAGGGGCAACAACGTCAGGTAGATCAACCCACACGAAGTGCTCGAAAATCCGCGAGAACCCAATCGATTTATCGTTCCTCCGTCGAAGCCATACTCCGTCCGGATACCCACTCCGGGGAAGGAAAACGTGTGGGTGGGAACTTTCGCAGAAGAATGATACCGTTGGTCTCCTCCGGTGAACGTATAGTATTCACCGAATTCAATTCCCCCGACTGCTGTGGCAAAAAGCTATTCCGGTGAGCTATCGAAAGGCGTAGAGTTGCGCGGTTAAATAAAACAACAACACCCCGATCGCGACTCCCGCAGTCGTGTCGCGATTTCTGCGAGTGGAGCTCAATGCTTGAATGGGCAAGAACACTCGAACAATTCGGTAGACTGCGTCGTAGTTCAACACGAGGTGCATTCGTTCGAAGCCAAACAAAAATAGTCCCGTCGGCGCAATTATCCCACTCACTTACGTGAACAAAACGGAAACAAGTAATTACAGCGATCGATGCTGAGCGAGATGGCTACATACAAAGGTAGCTTCTGTCAGCTCGGGAGGACGACCGCATGAAGCCATAATTGGTCGACTTGAGACGTTTCATGTGCTGGACGCTCCACTGGGGATTCGCATACTTTCCGAGTGGGAAACTCATCGGAAACCTATGCTATAGGAATGCGTGGGTGTGCCTCTGGAGAATACCAAACAAGTGGTAAGGGTCATGCACAATGAGATGTTGTAGCGTACGAAATCAGGGATCGATCATTCCCAAGTGAACTGGACAACGATTGCGATGAGAACAAGCGAAGGAACAACAGGATGAAGGAGATGTGCTGGCGACTTCACTGCCGGACACATTGGATTCGTGCTGATTCGGTCGGAAGCTGCTCCTGTATCTCATTGTCAATATCGTGAAGAGCCGGTCTATGTTCCTTTGTCTGTTCTATTGATAGTTTCCGAGTTCTCTGCCATTGAACAAAGCAGTGTTTAGGCGCAATGAGAAGAAAGCCGTGTGAACCCCACTAGCGTGGACTTGACATCCAGACTATTGCGTCTGTGTACATGTGAATGAGAAAAGGTGCGCGTCGAATTAGGCGAAGAAAGTGAGAACATTACGTCAATTGTTTTCCGGATACGACAGGGTGGCCGTCACTGCAACTTTGTCCAACCGATCTTGAGCAATATGGACCGACCGTTTCTGACAACCAGACGGTGTTTTTCCAAGGTATTGCACCCAACTTGGGACATGGCGAAAGTGAAAATGTCAGCGATAGCCTACACCGGTGACTGAGAGAAAAACTTCAGAGGATTACGGAGCTTTTCTTCCTGGATCTGCTCCACTTAGCCTGACGAGACGCAAACAGCCCGCAGCTCAACCGGGAGCTAGAATCTGCTCCTCAAGTCTAGAAATATCAACCTTAACTCGAATCTGTGTGTGCGCGTGTGTTTATTCCTCGCCCGAAAGACACGATTTCACCGATTCATTTGTCTCCAGAATTCGTTCCCCAGCAAGAATCATGTTGCTCTGTGCGATTGCCGGGGACAACAACAGCGCGTGGGGAACATGACCTCACGAGATTCGGTTTCCACCTCGGACCCAGAGGTCCACCGTACATGCCCTCGAGACTCCGTGCGTCCGAGCGAAACGCTGGAAAGTAAGCGACTTCAATCTGCAATTCCATCCATCTCGCAGAATGGGGGATCTACGTCAGGACAATCCATTGTCCGTGGGTTTTGAGCCGGAGTTCAAGTGACTCGGGCACTGCTACTCGTCGTGCACCAATGGTCAAAACGAGGACGTTGCCATCTGTAGGCGCAACTTCCGGCTTATCGAAAAGGTATGTCGGACGACAGGTCATCCCGATTACTGATGCTGAATGAGACCACGAAGCAGATAATAGGACCATCTGCATCGGTCGGTCCGTCGGTCGTCGGCCGTGGGAAAGGGATAAGTGAGGGGGTTCGGTCGGTGGTTCGTCTGAGCGAGCGTAGGGGCTGCTTGCTGTTCTGGGCTGCAGTTAGAGGCAGGCATGGAGGTACTTGGAGGGGAGAGCGTGGAGCGAAAGAAGGCATTGACGTCATACGGGAAGCCGAGAGTTGCAGCCACGGCAGAGCGGGCTACAACGACGAACTCGTTGGAGTAGTGTCCGTACATTTAGCTTTAACCGACGACGAACCAAGCAAGCAAGCGAGCAACCACCCTCAAAATTGCAGGGAGCACACAGCCCAACATGACACGGTGCTGATCACCATCCGATTTCTGAAGCAAACTGACGTCAAGTGTGTCTCTTTGTGTGTGTCCCTATCTTTTCCGCCTGCCTGTCTGCCTGACTGCCTGCATGTCTGTCTGCCTGCCTGCCTGACGTCCTGCCGCGTTCACCAGCAGCAACAGCAGAAGCCAGCCAGCCAGCCAGTCACCATCAACCGCCGCCTTGGCAGCCGTGGCAGCAGCAAGAGATTAAGCAGGACTAACAAGTGTCTCCAGGCGAATCCGAATCGGGTGGTTGTGGTTGTTTCTAAAAACGATTCAGGACACTCACACGACATCGACGACGACGACGACGACGTCGAGCACGACGACAACGACGGCGTTCGACGAATCGTCAGGCACCACTTGACAACGTGAGCCGCAGCAACACAATCAACAGGAGACCCCCCGGAAAACTGAAGATGGGTCATTGTTAAGGTTTCCACCTTGTTGGAGCTCGCAGTTCCCGCGAAGTCATTCAGCCATCCACGAAGACAGACTGCAAGTCAGTCAGTCAGTCAGTCGGTCAGTCAGTCGCCAGTCGGTCGGTCGGTCGTCGTCCGTCGATCAGCCAACAGTCAACCAGTGAGCCAGTTGGTCGAGTTCTGAATCGTATTGTTCGTAGCCACCGGAGAAGAAGAGTTCGTCCAGAAGGGGACCATTGGGTCAGCGTCCTGATTGGCGTTCAGTTCTTCAAACAGTTCATCATGCAGATTTCAAGAGCAGCGAGACCGAAGAAACTTCCTTCAATAGAAAAATCATGCTTGCTACTCGTCATGTTTCTAAGCCTGATGCAGTCGGTGACAGCGAACCGAATCAAGGCAGACAAGGCTGACGAAATCATCGAAGAAGGTCATTTGATTCCTGGTGGTTTCTCTGCGCGTAATCGTCCCAGTGCCGGTGTTTCGCGCAAAGTTCCTTTCTGGTGGCCCTCGGCCCTTTCTGTGTCAACTCAAGCTTTACTACGCCATTTGAACATCCCGATAGACTACGATGCTCAATCGCCGACGATTCTGGCAGAAACCTCGAAAGCAACTAAAAGAGCTTCGCATCATCCCGGCTCGGAAAAAGAGCATTCGAACCCACAGCTCCCTACAACAGGTGTCCGGGCACCTCGCGGCGCACATGAGTACGACGTCCCGCAAATCGGTGAGTTTCACTCGCGCTTCAATTCGTGCTGATACTGCTACTTAGTGAATCAGGCAGCCCTCGATGCCAAAACGAACGATTCTAGGAGTGAGAGTCGATCAACAGAGGGAGTGAGCCATTGTGTGACAAGGGTGACTTTGCAACAGCCTCGCCTAAAAAGTTCAATCCGAATAATCAATGAAGGGCCCCGCGAGGCCCTTCATCAGAACGTTTCTGAAGTATTATATGTGTGTGATGCTTATCTCAGCCCGCTAAACTTGGAGATCGCGATCTTATCGAGCGATGACTGGGGTACGGTCGAATGGGGGTACGGAGTTCCGCGCAGCTTTCTGGTTGCGATTCTTCAGCGCGCTCTCTCTCAAACTCTCTCGCAAAGTCGTTCCGGAATTGGTCCGGTTTTGTTCCTATGAAGATCGTCGTCTTCGTCTACGTTGTGCTAAATTGCTAAATAAGTCTGGCCACTTTCTGCGGCGGCCAAACCGCCTGTTGATGGCAACATAGGCTAGAGAAAGTGTTTTGGAGAAATGTGCTCGAGTACGGCTGCTGCCGACCTAGCGACTCCTATGGAGCGTCAGTGCGCTCCACCCAAATGCACTGAGACACGACATTTTCTGCGACACACTGCTAACCTGGGGAGGACCGTCGCTTCGGGGCTGTTGAATAGATGACTTGTTGTTCCTCGATTCGTTTTGTTGTAGCCTACTATTAAGACGAACCTTTATTTCCCGCCGCCGCCGTCGCCGCCTCCTCCTGATATAATCCAGCAGGCGATAATCTAGCGACTTGGAAACAAGAACGAAAATAGCCTGGCAAGACGACGAAGAGAGAAAAAAAAACCGTTGGAGTGCGCGACCTACAATCTCCGGGTCCCTCATTGAAAATTCCTGCCATGAACTTCCCCACTTTCGCCGACCGAGGAATGAAACGTGAACCTTTGCGAGTCAAAGTGAATCGCGGAAGATCAGCCTTCGCTTCCAAGCCCAGATCGAGCTCAGGAATTCCTTGATTGGGAGTAGACAGCGACAACGAGATTCTAATGTCAAAGTTCATATGGCGGCCGCCGAAAGACTCCTAGTGATGAATAGACGAATGTCGAATCGTCCGATCCGAGCCCTTGCACGTCACTCGATCCATCGAGGTGGTTCTGCCTCTCGGGCTCGGTTCGGTGCCGCGTCGCGTCGTCCACTCTATCAGACTTTCCTTGTCATTTTTCTTGGAGAGTCACCGCGGTCATAAATTGGGTCACATTCATTTGTTGTCTACTTAATATTGACTGAGGTGTTGTAGCGGGAAAACATTGTGGATTAGGTGTGTGGGCGAGGTCCGAATGCATAACATGGCTTGGGTGGACCTTTCATGAGAACAAAACAAAATGAGGAACAGGAGATTAGGTAAGCGCGGCTAACATTTGCGTAGGCTGCGACTATCCGTGACCAGAGAATGGATTAGCAATGGAGAAAAAGTAGCTCGCTACCTGCTCGGCCAACTCCGGCCAACACCAAGTCTGTAAACAGACTCCGACTGTGATTGCTCGGGCTCTCAGCATTCAAGCTTGTATGCTTACACCTATGATCAAAGCGTGCGAGCTCCACTCTCTACGCTCTCCAATGGCAAATTCGTTTTAGTCGCGGAGAGTCCGGAAAGGGAGACCCTTGAAAAGAAAGATTCTCGCACGCGTCAAAAGGTTCAAGATGCCGCACCGAATCAAATCGAGCGCTCCGCCAAATGCTCGGGAGCGGAGTTTTTTTTTTTGTGACTCAAAGAACGTAGAATAACGTTCCGCAATCGAGAATCGGAAAAATCCTGAGAGCAGATATGAGGCCCACTCTGCGTGACGCAATACGTGGAGTCCTATACAGAGTATTGTTTCGAAGCACGTTTCAAAACGACCGAATAGCCCCTGAACTCGCGCCTGAACTCGAAGCGCTTCCATTGTCGAACAATCGCATCGAGTGCAGTTCGCGATTCCAGATAACGAACCTGCGACACTCCATCCGTAGAAGACGGATCACAGAACACGACTCCTGGCCGTAAAATCTCGAACTTGTCCCACGATGCTCGCCTGTCCTCTGCTCTTGTTAGTAGTAAACCCCGTCCCATTGATGACGTCATTCGGAGGACTTTCTTGAGGCCCTCTTTTATCAATGGAAGGAGTGATGATGATGACAACGTTAGAAACAGCCAAGGATACAAGCGTTGTCGTGGCAGCCGGTTTGGAGTGGTGCCAGGGGAGCTGGCCGAGCATGCCAATGAATGATAGTAATGCAGCGTAAGAGCACAGAGGGCCCGAGCGACCGACGCTGACGCCGCCAAAGCCAGCAGCAGCAACAACTTCTCCAAAAGAGAAAAAGAAGAAGAAGGAGAAGAACTATCCAAGCGAATGCTAGTGCGGGCTGATTTGACGGCATCACAAGTTAGTCGGTGTCAAACTCTACTTTGAACAAGGCATTGTCCACACAGCGGTTTTGTTGCCAAAACAGACTTACGGACTGCGAATGATCGTGATTCCCGTGCGGATCTGGACAGGGTTTCGCGATACTGCAGAGGCGCAAGGGCGCGAGTTCCCAAACACTCGTGCCGGAGTGCTGGAAAAGGGGGTCTTTCGCTTCTTGTGTTATCCATCGATTCGTCGGGGACATAAAGATCCTGGAAAGTTCAGTCGGGGAGTTATAGAGGTCCCCGAGGAATCGATGCCGCCTCCGGAGTATCGAACGGAGAAACGGCTCCGTCAAAAGCTCGCTTCCGTTTTCTCTTGACTCGGACTCTGAACAGCGGAGCCCACGCGCGGACGTTCCCCCGACGCAACGTAAACGTCACACTGCAGCGCCAGAGTGCGTTGGCTGCGAGGGATGAGCTGTTCTGATGATACTCTTGGGCAGCATTGTTCATTCACTGAGGTTTCTGTCATGACTCCTAACGAGTACGTCGTCGTCGTACTCAAACAGTTCCGATGTGTTCCGACTAACATTCCAAAATGCTTCCTCCCTCGTTCAAGTCGACCGCACTCCGGCACCGCGGCCCTTTGTTGAACTCGTCGCTATTCATGCAGAATGACTGTGTGACAAAGGACTGAAGAAGTCGTGCGAAAATTAGTTCCTCCAAAACGATCGCGCTTTCTCGCTTGCCCGTCCGGCGCCGCTGGCCGTATGTAACTGACTGAGAAAAGCGAGGCGAGGCGAGGCCGGTTAAAAATGTTCGTTAATGATTCAAGCTGACATTCATGGACTTCATTAATTCAATGAGCTCATGACTGATGTATGGCGGCCGTGCTCCTTTCGGAGGTCTTCCTCTTTGTTCTCTCAGCCAAGATCATGTCAAGGAACAACGATTGCCCAACGTGTCAAAACATGTTGACCTTTCGAACGCGACTCTCTAAACTTCTATCTCTATCGAATGACTGTCTGACGCCCTTCGAGTCGTCGAGAGCCTTCCGGCGAGTACGTCTTCTGCTGAGTGTTTTCCTCGGAGACACTCTTCTTAGAATAAGAACAAGAAGACGCTGGACCTACGTAGAGCTCCGAGCTCGCTGTTGGGATTTCGGCGGATGTTTGGTTTCCCGTTCCTTCCAAGAATTGCCGCCTGCCATCAGAGTCTTGAGTGACACGATGAGGAGCTACTGCTGCATCAGAAAATCATACGATCAGCAGTGTTCCACGAACCCGGAGCTGTTTTGCAGAAGAGAAGAATTCCACTCGTGGATGAACTTCTCTGGATGTTTGTGATGATTGAAAAATTCATTCCTCACGAGCGCGTCCGAAAAAAGGTCGAGCTCTAGTTGTCAGGACAGTGTATCGGAGGCATGATTCAAAATGTCCCATCGAACTCGCTGCATAAAACACGATTCGATCGCCACTCCGCGCGATGTTGCCTTCTCGTAGAATTCTCGACGAACAAGATACGAACTTACATATCGCAAGCCTTCCATGAAAGCTTGGATATCTTTTTGTTTGGTTCCACGGCGCCACACACGCACAGAGTATACTTTCAGCCGAGCTCACTCTCGAGTTGTTTCTCGAGTGTCCTCTTGCGAAAAAGTGCCGTAACAAATCAAGTGAATGACCGTGTACGCGCTCATTCAGAGGGTCCCGATTGCGAAGCTGATTTCGTTTCCGCGATTTCAGTTTCGAAATCGGAGCCGTCTTAATTCGCCGTGTGCGGTAATTTCCGAGTCCTAACTTTGGGAGAATTTTGCTCTGCTCAGCGAACCGAATGATCCGCCGGTGTTCTCGCTGACTCGTCGCCGCCGCACATCGGTGTAAGTGGGTAGAGTTCTGCTCGGGGCGGAACCCGGAAACGCCGCCCCCCTAGCGGCCCTTCCGACAGAGAATGGGAGTTGATTGGGATCTACCATTGTTTCACGACAGAATTTGTTCTCTCAACGCTCAACAGCATCATTCCCATACAAAGTCCTCAATCGAGCGCAGCTCTCAAAGGCAATTTAATCGGAAACGCGAACCTCTTACCCGTCGTTGGTTACGTCCCGGTAACGTTGCAGCGTCATGGCCTGCGGCGGCGTTCCTCTCCCTCGCGAAGACATTGATACGCTCGGATTCTCTTTCTGTGAAGGAAGATCAAATGTTTTCAGAGCAAAATTGGGGGGAAGAGCAATCAACACGTCCTCGATGAATTCAGCAGTTCCGATGTGCGTATAGACAGAGGTAGTTCCGGGGTGAATTGCCTATGCAAAACCTGGAGAAAACTTCTCGAAGTGGCCATGGTCGCTCATTGCCATCCCCCGCCTGACCAGACGGGGGATTTCCGGCAATACGACTGACGTTGCCGTGTTCCCTCGATTCCGCGGCCGTAAACGCCATTGCTGAGATGTACGGCCTCATTCTGAGAGCCCGGCGGCGCCACGAGGTTGCGATTCAGGTCGTTGACGTTGTTCTTAGGCGTGGAGAACGAAAAGGGAATTCAACTTCATCCCCGCATGCATGCATGCATGCATGCGTCCGCGAGGTGTGAGACATACGGCTTATGATGACAGTGGACTGACTTTTCCTGTTTGTCGTAGCAAGTTCTCTGATTGTTTGCCATCTCGTGATGGACGAGCAGAGCAACAGGTTGCGTCTGTAATTCTAGAGCTATGGTGGATGACGATAGCAGTCGGCGAGTTCGTCGACATACATATACCTAACCGGGTTCGGACGCATGGACTTTGTTCAACGGTATTGACGTTCGGTGCAGCTCAAGTACGATAATTTGTCGAGAACTACGGCGGGTGCCCCGCAGCCGCTGCGGCGATCGCTGCCGAACGGCTAATTGGCGGGTCACCTGAAGTTGAGCACCTGAAGACGGTGAGGTGTATCTGTTGTTGCCCATGTTGATGTTTCATTTCAGTGACTAGGCGTGATTGTACCTATTGAAGTGTTGATGAAGTTGAAGATTGTACTTTCACTGGACGGCTTGTCGCACTCTGTAGGAGGAGGGTCCATTCAGCCGCTATAGTAAAGACGTCACTCGAGAGGCGGGGCTTCCTATTGCGCTACGGGTAACGGATACCCTGCGGCAGGTCTCACCGCTACATTCCCGCCTAGCGTAGCTGGCCCGCCGCCACCGCCGTCGATGCCGCTGCCGCCGCCGCCGCCGCACTACAGGGATACGAAGGACTGCGCAGAGAACAGGCGAGAGAACGTGCAGCGGCTAAAAATAGAAGCGGTTGGACCCTTTCTCAATCGTCGTCTTCTATATATGGACTCGGATCCAAGGCTTTATTTCGCTATGGGCCTTTCTTCCTGACTGCCTAGTTGCCCTGCGTGCCTGTCCGCCAGGCCGCCAGCCTATCCGCCGAATAGCTCTTGCCGGCGCCGCCGCCGCCGCCGCCACCGCCGCCGCTGTCTGCTTGCCTTCCTTCTCCGTTTTCGGCTCAGGCTAAAACGGGATTCAGCAAGCACGGCGCTTAACTGCGGCGCATTTTGAGCGTTCTGCGAGAACGGCTCGGCATGAAAGACGCATTCGAAAACTTCCCGAGCCGAGGACGCTCCCTCCTGACGCCCTTTCTCCGTGAAGAGAGTACTTACTCAATTTGAATGGCTGCCCTCTATAATTATCGTCAGTTGTCTCACTCACTCAGATAGCGCTAATAGGGACACGCGCACAGCGTCCCTATCCGGATCGTACACACACGCACACACACAAACAAACACATAGAGATCGTATCATTGCAGTAGACAACTGATGCTTGAAAGCGAAATGAACGTTCCAGGCGTACTGAATGCCTGCTTCTCTATCCGTTATCGTGAAGGTCGGATTCATTTCTCGTGCTGAATCGGAGCTCTGCGTTTCCTCAGTTGCTGTTGTTGTTTCCGGAATTGTTTCCTCCTGGAATCTTTGATCGAGAGAGTACGCCTCTGATGCTCTGCTTTTATGCTGGCTCCGTTGGCGGAAACCATCATCAAGATCGCTAAATTGTCTTGAAAGAATCCAGCCCCGCGAGTTATATTTGTACCTGGCTAGCGGAGTCACGGCAACGATGTTTTGGATTCGAAAAAGCTCCGCAGATTGATCACGGAACAAGCGAATCTTAACCCGCGGAACCCGAAGGAAAACGTAACCGTTCTTCTATGATTTTGGGAACGTTTGACGGCGATTTCGGGCGTAGCGAAGCGCCTGCGTTTTCCACAGATTACTGTCGTTTGTCTGCGTCCTCTGGAACGGTCACGACGGGACAGTCGAGTGAAGTTTTAGTCATGGGCTTACTGAAAGTATTCACCTCGTCCACCCGATGTTGTCCGAAGTGACGCAGAAGCTCTCCTCCTGGACAACGGAGAGTTCAAAGGCAGGGGTGTTGACCCGACTGCATCGATACTAATGAACTTGCAGTCAGGTTGTCAACAAGAGCTTCCAGGCTGACCAACCCGAGCGTCGTCAGGATGATGAACCGACACCCGGGCCAAGTTGCATTTCTCGAATTCAAGATCGCGCCTCAAAACGCGAGTTGGAGCGAGGAACAGTCAAGATGAGCGGCAGTCATGAAGAAAATTTGATTTTGCTACACTGTTTGCTTCTGGCCTGGGTCTCTCGTTGCATCTTCCACATAAGTCCGGCTGAGAACGGAAGTTTTTGTTCCCCTCCCTGCCTCATCCGCTCCCACGAAGAAAATCGCATCGCCATCGAGAGCTCTCAGCGGCCTACGGTAGCTGTAGAAAGTTCCAAATTAACGATGGCTTCAGAATAATGGATTGAGTATTAATGAGGAACAAAGCCACCACGTCCAGCAGTCTCCGCGTGGAAACTGTCGCCTCGTCACTAGCTCCAATGTTTCGAACCCTCAGAATGCATTGAATGTGAAGAGAAAGACTGCTGTTGCCATGACTGAGCCGAAGTTCGAGCTCGAGCTTGAGCTTTTTTTTTCTCTCGGAGTCACCGGAACATCCTCGGCAATCAGAGGTTTTGGAACGTGCCAAATGTAGAGGAGCGCCAACCGAAACGATCAGGTGCAAATAGCGCTGTGGGCGCACGTAGCCGACGCTCAGCGAAGCTCCGGATAGACGCTCACGGTCAGTCCAGGGGTTAAACAGTAGAGGCTGCGAAACTTCGACTCTTTCGCCGGAATAGCTGGCATTCATCATCCAGCGTAGCAGAGATAATCCTTCGAGAGGGGTTCGATTTCGTCTCTGCAAATAGATCCGACTCGGTGTGAGCGTCCGACGGAATTCAGGTACATAACCTCGAACGTTGCCAACATCATTACCCAGCCCAGGAGATCGGAGTTCGGTCCATATGGATTCGAGGATACGCTTGTGGAATCTGAATCTTCTGGACAACGTTCCCTTTTTCTCGTTGTTCGTTTAGCATTTGGAGAGACACGAATCATGGCGGAAACGCTTAATTGCCCCGTTGACCTTCGGAGTGAAGTCTAACAAGTCCGGATCCGCTGTAACCTCAAAACGGAAATACCACTGCACCTGCACTCATAGTTGCGCGAGATTTTGAGCGAGCTCGAATCGCGGTAGTCCTCATGAATACGGATCAGAACGATTCGAAACTAGGTCTTCGAGACGTCTCTCACTCAGTGAATTCAGGAAACGAACTCGAATGACAACTTGTGAGACATCCAGATATAACCGCGGAACGAGCGCGGGCGGAAGCTAGAGTTTATTTTCGGCGAGCTCACATGACGAGACGGGACAAAGACCCCAAAGCCCCCTTCCCGGAACGGGATCCGAGGGCCCGTAGAATTACGTGCTCTGAACAACTCAGCTCTCTTTACGTTGTTTTTTCCACCTGCTTTCCAGAATGCCCCAACGCCGAAGACGGAATGGAACGTTTTGCGTGCCCGACCCCAGACACACTCGGTCGTTATCGATGCATAGACGACCACGTTTTGTGTGACGGTTTCCTCGATTGTCCGGACGGGTCCGACGAAGACAGGCACTCTTGCATGTTCTACAAAACGGTGAGTTCGATTCGAAATTCAGTTCGCCAGCGTGAGCTCCATCTCGACCGGGCCGCGTTCTCCTTTCACCACCGATTCCCGGCGGCGGGGGACCGGTAGAGGCACTCCGGATAGGGTTCAGAGCACGCCGACCGTACGTGTGAACGCTGGAGGAAATTTTCGATGAATATCGATTATCGACCGAGCGGACGCCAATAAGAAAATCCTCAGTTCATGCCCTCCTCACGATTCGGCGCAAAGTCATTCAAGAGTCCCCACGGTCTGAATCGGGTGTTTGGACTTCGTTCTAGACGTGATACGATGGGAGACTGGGAGCTTTCGATGCTTTCCTCAATCTAATGACCTGTTTTCCTCCCTCCTCAGACGAAAGCTCACTTGGATGTTTTGGCAGACGCGTTGCTCCGATGGGCTCGAGGCCGTTACAACAAATAAGATGAAGCTCTTGCAGTAGCCACGGAGGAAATGACTAGATATCGTTGATTGAGCGTCGTGGATAAACTCGAGGAGAACGAAGAGACGACGATTTCAATATCGAAACGAGGTCCTTTCCCTTGCGACCGGCAAAGATAGTTAGGCAATCGAGAGAGACAATCAATTCGGACGCTCGTCGTACGAGCGTTGCATCACCAAATCAACAACAGCAACAACAACAACAATAAGAAGTTTCCTGTTCTCGACACTGTGGTTGAAGTTGGCTGTGTAATGAGCTACGCCCGCGGCAGTGAAGGCAACTGGCAAGCAGCAACCTCTTCGACAGAAACGGAAAAAGCATTCTTCCGCAAGTCCACTCTCTGACAATCGATGTACATAAGAAAAAAAAACTCAGTCGAACTTATATTACGTTAGCAGAATCGATAATATACTTATACATGAAAAGCATACACGATAAATAGTCACTTACAACAACATTCATATACATACCTCCATAAAAAATAGGAAGCGTTCTTCTACTTCGTCTGGAAATAGCGCAGGCTAGGACAGCTACGACGGTCGAACTTGACAGCGGGCAGGCATATATAGAGATTATAATTGAGTTCGAGCCATCGAACGGGCTCCAATCAAAAAATGAAACCTCTTTAGCCTCGCGAAAATGCAAACAAATCTCAGCTCAGCTGTTTGACTGAGCACCCGCGGGGGTGAGGGACGAGAATCTTTGAAGGAATCATCATCCTAGTAGCGATTCCACGTGAAACGCGATCGACGAATCATTTTCATGACAGCCAAATCAAGTAAGACGGATTGCTGGAGAAACAAAGCCGCCGAAAGAGAGAAGTTTATTGCGGGCTTACAATGATGCTGTGCCGGTTGTTGGCACTGCAAAATCACTCTTTCACTCACTCACTCACTCACTCACTTACCAAGCATGACAATCAAGCTAAGAGACAATCAAACACTCAGTCGAGCAGGCAGGCAGGCAGCAGGTAGCAGAATATCGTTCTAGTATCTGAGAGGAGGTACACCAATTCATCCGGATCGTTTCCGACGATGTGAGTGATACATGCTCCGCTGGAGCAAGCTTAGAGCGCAGCCAACGCGTTTTCGGGTGGGTAATCATCTAATGACCAGCGGAATGGTTCAAAACCATCGATCCGTCGACCTGTATCTCAATCGACAACGGTTTGACAGAGCGCCTCATCTGAGAGGAGAATGAGAGGGAACATGTTCGTTCATTTGAAAAGTTTCTTCCTAACTTTTGCTACCGAATCGACGGACTACCTCAACCCCCATTTTCTTCTGAAAGTGACATTTCTGAGTCGAGTTCTCCCGATTCACATAACAACTACAACGACGACGACGACCGAACACTCAGATCTCGATCGAAGTTACCTACTGATGTTCTCGGTCATATGAAACAATTCTCCGTGAGCAGCCATAGAGATCCTGAGATATGCGTGGATGAGTGAATGCGTATATGAGGCAGGTCACTAAGTTTCTTAGGTAAGTTTTAAATACTCGCTGAAAGAGAGAAGATACGAACCGCTGTAGTTGGCTTGCTCAGATGATTCGGATATTGGCGGAGAGAGCGTTCTTGGCGACGCTAGTGAAGAAAGTTCCTTCGTTAAGCTTCGGTTCAGATCGACATACATAGCTCCTCGTTTTCGAAATTCCAAACACCGAAACTTGGATGCGAACCAGACACTGTTCAGAACTTGCGTATGTGGACAAAGCTTCATCCAGTCGGGAAACAGCTCGCATGCCGAGATGTGCTCTTCTTTGAAGGGAAATTCATAGAATCATCCCGAATCATCTTGGCAAGTGCCAACTATCGGATAAGAACGTTGGTTACAACGACCGATGAAGTCGACAACATATAAAGAGCTCACCTGATAAGAAGTGCAAATGGCCAAGACTCTCCGACTCTGCAGCCAAGCTCTTCTAGACTCAAACACCCAACACCAAAGATCTAACCTGCTACCATAAGGAGGATTTATTCGGAGGAGGAGGAGGAGGAACATATTGAGGAACGAACCATCTATTCATTGACTGAACGAGTCGACAGGTGACCGTCATTGAGTTTTTTTGAAACCAAGCCACCGAGAAGCAAGGTTAAGCTGTCCATGGAACTCTTCAACACTTTCATGATTTCCACCACCACCACCACCATTCGGAAGAGACGTCGGGCCCGATTGAGAACAAATTATACGACGGAGCTTTTCGTCGTTGATTGCAATGACTCACGGCAACCGATCGGGCAATCATTCATAAATGCATGAATGTTTCCATGGATGAGTCTCGATTATTATAATCCTCCTCGAGATAAGAGAAAGATTTCGGGGCATTGTGTTCAACGTGGCGGTTGGCGTACGAATGGTTTTAGTTGTCCGCTGTCCGATGAGAACTTGTTTTCTCAACCGTTTTCAGGGTTTAGTTGCGAACTGGAGAGCTCGTTATGGTAGCAGTTAGGATCAACAGTCGACATGAGTGAGCGCAGCGCAGATATACAAGAAGGAGACACCTTCGTTCTAATTTTAATTCAGAATGGTTCTGAACCGGTGGCATGGACAAGGCTGCAAATCACATGAGCAAGCGGGCTTGGCTATTTCATGGTAGGCCGTGTCGCGAGCGATGTTGACGACTCGGAGAAAAGCTCTTCGTTCAAAAAGTTTGTCCACCCAGGAATGATTTGAATCGCTGTTCCCTCTCAGAGAAATCTCAGTAAGTGCCGATAGTGTTGCATGGGTGAAATGTATGAAACCGGGTTGATTCGCTCACAGTCGTTGCCACGGGTGAACTGGTGGATCTTCAGAAACTCAGGAACAATCTTCGCTGGTCTTGCTCATCAATAGATCACTACGATATCGGATGGCGATATCGGATTCGCGAGCTTGTATCGTTCCTTGTGTAGCATTTAATTTGCGGGAACTCCAAATGAGCTCGGAAGCGTTTCGCTGCCAGAACGAGCTTCCTGGCTGGCATATGCACTATACCAGCTCGCTCGCTAGACTTGCCTGCTGATCATCGCTCAGTATTCATCGTTCTATGAGAGCAGAACGAAAATCTTGTGAGTAAGTAACAATCTGACAATCACGTCAACGATGATCACTGCGTCGTCGACAACAGCAACAGCAACAACAACAAAAACAACAACGGAACATTATTATCGGCTTCGATGAAACCGAGAAGCATGTGTTACCAGCCGACTTGACCGATTGGATTTTCAGGCTCGTGCTGAAGCATAAACAATACTATACATACATCTACCTAATTCTACTGACTTGTTAAGAAAAGAAAATGGCTCGTTCTCGTTTGAACTACAGCTATATTATACTATACCATTCTCGCAAATGGACAATCGTTTTGAAAATGAAAAAAACTCATATATTCACAATCCCTGTTGCCCTTCTCTCGTCGTTTCCTGATACCTCCTCAACTCCATTCCGCTCCCAGAAAGTCCCTCGAGTCGTGTGTGATCTGTAAGAAGCAGTTTTTCGCAAATGCAGCGATTGAATCGCCTAACAAGAGGACATCGTTGTTGATCAACAACAACATTACAATAATCGCTAGCACGCCAGCGTATAATATTATGCATTTCCTTGACGCCAGGTTATGCTGCGGCTCAGAAGGAATGCGCCAGAGAACGCGTTAGTCGTGAGTTTTGGGATTTTGTTTCCAATCACAAATCGTAGTCCGTCAGTCAATCAGTCAGTAAGCTAGCGGTGCCTGGTTGCTGCCGCAGCAGCAGCGATGAAACAGGCTCCGGCTCGTCCTACAGTTCAGTCGTTCGACAATCAAAGATCGAAGAGAATACCACTTGACTAGATCGAAGCTGCCAATCGAAAACACACTATACAAGCATCCTGAATACTGACGGCACACATGAGTTGCTCTGAAGGCTGTAAAAGACACAAAAACTCAAAAACAAAATCGGCGCCCTGACCACAAATCTCACTTATCGTTTCATCGATCAAAAAGCAAAAAGCTTCAAGCGGTGTAATTGGTCGAAGCATCCCAGAAGGGAGCGGGAGCTCTAGCGGACGAAAATTCACGGCCAGGCGCATAAGGCGCCGCGGTTTCATTCCTATGAGCGGAAAAAAATCTACTGTATTATCTATGAGCTTCATAATGCAGGGAATCCAAGTTCCGTTCTGACGCGAAATTTGTTTTACCTTTGCGCCTCTTTTAATCGAGCTCTTCGCAACGGTGGACAATCAGTGTAACGCAGAGATTTCCAAAGGCAGTTGTAGGGTGACGACGACGGCAGCGGTCACGGTCGCTAACACCTCAATGATTTCGACGGGTGATCAGCTTGAGACCAGCCGTTAGTCACGAGCGAGGTCAGCGGGCTGCGCATCGTTGATCGACTTGAAACGTGTTTTTAACGAATCGTGCCGCCGAGTACTCTGCTCGAGCCTCGGGACACGAAAAAAAACGTCTCCATTCACGATCAGATTGAAAGATCGGGTCGATTGACGGTTTGAGCCTCTATAGCTTCATTTGCGAGGTTTCGATGACTTGACGCAACCGCGCGAAGAAACCCGTTGATGCTTCCGTTGCAACCCCGTCGCCGCTGTCGTACTTCTGCCGCTCATTCTGCAGTATCATCGTGTATCAAAGGCTTTGAGCCTCATGAACGCGTTAGCCGCAGGTCTGTCTCTGGTTTAGCCGAGACCATTCCAAACGTAGGTCCCAAGGACCTCTAAAGGAGCGGTTTTCTTCAAGCTGACTCATACGTGTGCGATGAGACATCGTACACGCTCGATCGAGTAAGTCGGAAGCAACCGGTGGTGGGCAGTGCGTCATCCTTTCACTTTGATTTCTCTCGGCGTTCTTTCGTCATTCTTCTTTTCGAAATCCCGAACCGAATCTAGTTTGAAATGACGAATCGCAGACCGGAAGTCAGAACTCCGGAACGAAAATTTTTGTTTCCACCATGCATAGTTATGTACTTGATGCAATCCTAGCAAACCCCAGCAGCAGCCCGACACTTTTCGTTAGTCTAAAAAGCTGTTATCAATGAGTACACCAATCAATCAACAAATCAATCAACCAACCAATCAATCAGTCAAACACTCTATCCGAGCAAGCATATCCGTCGTGCATCATGTATTTTCTTATTCACTCATCGATTATTATCCATGAGAGTTATGAGGATGATGAAATCTATAATACTGATGGAGACATCAACGCTGATGATGGTAACAATGATGATAATAATAATTATCACTGTTAATATTAATATCATCATTATTATCATTGATTGATATAATCATGACTGTTGAAATAATTACGGTTATCGCGGTAGGCACACTCGCTCATCAGCTAGTGTCTGAATAGATTGAAATAAACTCCCCTCGACGGGAAACAACTAACCCTTCCATTGACTCGCGGTTGCTGCTAGAGAAGAATAAACTGATTCTTGTTCACCACTGTATTTACAAGCTGTTCCTGTCTCCCCCTCTCTGTCCCGAAAAAGTAAGAGTCCGATTCAATCACAGTGAATCTGTCCGGGGCTCTTTGTGGTAAACGTCGCGTCGTCCACCTCAATGTGCTACGTCGACGACAAACTCGATGATGCTGTTGACAATCATGATCGTTCTGGGGGCTATGGGAAAATCGAGAACGACACTCCCCTGGAGGACGACCGTAACATCGGGGGAAATGAGAGGCTGACAGTTAATCAAGAGAATCGAGAGATAGCAATCCACGAGGAGACTAAGCCCAAATAACCTCCATCTAAAAAGAAACCTCGTCAGCTTTTCCTAAGGGAACGAGTACCCAACAAATGGAACCATTGATGAATTATGTCTCTATTGTTTCAAGTTGTCCTTTCTGGATAGGGCCGACGACGAGAACATACTGGAAATTTCTTCAGTACATAGTTTGTATCCTTAGAACTTATTCGCGACGGAACATGAGATCGCAGAAACACTTGTTGAGTAATGTTACCCACATTTGACCAAACGAGATCGTCGAAACGAGTGTGCAACGGGAGGGAACCCAATCATTTCTGGAAATGTTCCGAGAAACGTCTGGAGTCCCGAGTGGGAGGACAAGGACAAAATGGAATAATTCCGAATCGATTCCCCATTCGGTGAAGTAACGCTCCTCATTTCAGTGCGACTCGCGATAGTCGTGTTCGATATTTGCTCCCGAGTCCCTTCCAAGAGTTCGGTGAATCTATTCATGGGAATCGAGGAGCGAGCAAATGCAATATTTTCCCGCACGATCATTCTCTTCCACTATACCCACCCGTTCCTCGAGGACATCGCAATATCAGGGCTAACGAGGAAAGAACTTCAAGTGTCTCTCTGAAAAGTCACAGAGACTTGCTCCAGCCATCAAACTCCAGTTGTTCGAATCCGAATCATCCCCGGACCGACTGATCGACAGATGGCCCACGCGATCGGTTGGTCAGTCGTTCGATTCACCGATAAGTAGCCCCTATCCTATGACTCAAATTATATGTTCGGAGTTAACGATACCGGGGACAAGGTAAAATTAGTTACTCATGATGATGCTGACAATAATGCCTAGGGAGTCGAGTACTATTACGCCGGTAACTACACCTGTCCATCTATCACTAAATCTGACTGTCTATCCATCTGTTTATCTACCTCCTCTTATCGAAACGATAACGATTGATAATCACAACAAATAAAACCATATTTTCTTCGAGTCAACACGAATGGTGTTCTCCTTGCGTTAGCCTGACCAGTTTCTGTCACCTGGAGGATCGGATCCTCAGCGAGGGATGTTCGCCCCTATAGCTGTATGACACGCACCAGCCGGTGGCAGAAATCTTGAACGCCGCACAGTGTACCAAAAGTGGCAAAGAGGAACGCAATCCAAACAATTGGCTCAGATGAAGGTACATGGCCTTATCATCTCGGTATATCACGTCGGCTTCCCGGCTTTCAATACCGTTACTGATATTTTTGATAATCGAATCCTTAAGAATCTAGATCACTTCAGGAAGGCCGCCTCGGCGCCCGGAGACCCGTTTATTCGTTCCATCCATCTCAGCAAGTTGATGCTCACAATGATAAGGTTTCGACTCATAAAAAATCTCACTATCCTCTCCATCGGTACCGCGGATTATTCCGTGCATACAGGGTCGCCTATCCCATCAATTGCCTACGCACGAATAGCTCCAACCCACGTTTTTTGAAGCCGTGTAACCTGCCCGGCGCTTTCGCTGAGACCGTGACAGTACGGTGGCCATACTATCTCTGATGTTTTGCTTTTGGTCATGAATATCATCCGGGCTGGAGGCTGGAAAGGAAGACGCCAACACTAGGACTGCGGCCCAGGCTCCACCGTAGGTGTCAATCTCTTTCTTTTCCTTCGCTCCCTTCCGTCAGATGCTCCCACGGCTCCCGAAGCTGAGGAGACGTATAACAGATCAGTTGGCCTTTCCGCTGCAGAGGCGCAGAAATCCACGGAGCCATGAGCTCTAAGGCCGGAGGCGCCGCGGCCATCTGTCATTCCCGATCCTCACCCTTCGATACAACTTCCCGCTTGAAGCGGTGACAATGGGACGATCGTCCCAAAGATCCGCTGCTTCCCACTGAATTCTGAAAGGTGAGCCCCCATCGGTCTCCAGATCGGTTTCCAGGGTGAGTTTTCTGGATAAGAACCTTTGAAAACGTGCTCAGGCATTCAGATTCATATCCGGTTACCAAGAATCCTTCAGGAAGGCCGTGCTTACAAATCTTTTGGAGACTAGAGAACTAGTATTATTCATCCCACCGTTCTGTCCTTTCATCTCAGAATTTTCATACTCTTGGATTCCTCGGCGGGAAACTTTGGATTCCCCCGAGAACATATGATCTTCATGCCTACGGGCTGCTACAGAGCCGTGACGGCTGAAGTTGACCTTCCATGAAATCACCCATTCTGGGAGAAATAGAAGATGACCATCGGATGGGATACCAAACGAGCTGTGCGACGTTGTCCTCGTGTTCGTGAGGTGATTGAGCGCTGGAGCAAATGGAATAGGCCGGGCTCCTCAGCGCGGGGGAGGGAACCTTTCATTTCGTGGAAAAGAAGGAGTTTACGAGAGCGCAGAGCGCGACCGATGTTCGGTCATCGAGGTTTCATTCTCAATCGGAAATCGCACTCCGCGAGTGCGATTGATACGTAACAATCTCTCCACAGGCTGCACCCTCGCAGTCTATTGCGAGGAGACCGCCAACTAGATCTTCCGATTTTCGCGCGCATCAAACCATTGAGCCTGGAGTTCGCTCTTCAGTGTCGGCAGTAGCTACATTTCCACACGCTTGTTCCGGAGCAGGAGTTCCGCAGCACGGGTTCCGGTACGCAAAACCTCTTGGTCACCGCACAGGTTGAACCAATCAATCAGAAGTCGTCAATCTTTCCCAGCACTGGATGGTACATATGAAGGTTTCCACTTTGATATTGATTGCTCCCTGAATGATGAATCCGCTTTCAGGCTCAGCCTGTACACAATAAACCTCATCGACATCCAGGGCTTCTCAAATCGACAAACTAGCTCGTTCACGACAGGAGGCACGTTTGGCGACTCCCGGATCGTTATACCGCTCGGAGTCGACGCCCTCTTATAATAGAGCTCTATCAGCTCAGCAATCAGTGAAGGCCTGTCTTCTTTCGTAACAAAATTAAAGGGAAACTACCCCAGCATAATCTCTGAGCGAATCCGGGCGTTCACTCGGATTCCAGAGACACATCTGAATTTGGAAAAAGAATCGAGATGCCTCAGTCGATGACATCGAGCATGATTCAAGCGACTCGGGTACCTATCTATCTGGAAATATACCCCAACCTCGCGCATACTGGGAACCCGAGAAAAAAAAATACTCCCCGCATAACGAACTTCGCGTACGACGAACTGTACTTAAGATTGACGGTTCGTCATTGACGAGGTTTTTCTTGCTAAGGGTTTGTTATGGGTGAGGTTCATCATACGCAAATTTGTTGTGACGTGATGTTCCCCGTACGCGCTTGTTCAGGGTAAATGAGAGTCGACCGTCTGTCCGATTCCGAAATTCTCATAGTCTACCCACCACCTCAGCGATTCCGTACCCTCCTGCCGTTTTGTCGAATTCCCAACAGGCACAGATCAGAACGCAAATCTCGAGGTCGAGGAATCGACCGCGAAACCCCTGGGAGGAGTGGCATGCCCGGTTGTATCATCGAGTCCTTGATTTTTCGCGAATTTCCAATGATTCCCTCATATTGCGCGAATTCGCACCTTTCCACCGCTATTCGAACGCAAATCCAACCTAGTTTCGCCGCGATAAAACTCCAACCTTAGTCAGAGGCTATATACAATGAGCACGGCCCGCCGCTGAGATGGAAATTGGATGTATTCTTATCTGCTTGTTCTCCGAAAAACTCCACCACGATTCAGCGGATCTGCATGAGCTCCCATCTAGCCATGATTGTTTCTCCAACCTGTGCCCTCGCAGGATCTGCTTGAATACCAGCGCAGGCGGACCGGTCGAAAGCCAGGAAATGAACAATTTACGTAAGATGAGCATTCTATGCATGGGAAACACATGTTCAGTGATCGGACTCTTCCTGGTCTACGGTCTTAAGGGACACCACAAGTCGTGGGAGTTCTGGAATCACTGGGAGTTATGGCTGGACATCTCTCGTCGTCTGTTTCTTCGTCATCAGGTATGCTTCCGAATCCTTTTACATATGACAGACTCGGATGGACGCTTTGAGGAATCTTTCCGTAACCGAGGCAGAAATCTTTGAGACACACTCCTAGAGAGGTGACTTAATTTCCCGCGGTGAGAAGTCGTCGCTTCAAGATTATCGATTGCTTTCCGCGAGCGCCCCAATTCCTTGGCCCCAAGAACGTGTTCTAGCATCGATGAGAACGATCTCGATCCTCGGAGGCTGTGTCGGCTCCTTTGACGGTTGGATGAGCGTTATTCCGAGGTGATCAACTCATGGCTCCGAAACGTCACAGAATTCGGTCGAGACTGTGAATCATAAGTTTGCGTAACGCTCGCCGATCACCGCACCGATGAGATCTCGGACCGAGTCTTAGCTTTGCTAGCTCTAGAACCTCCACACTCATGCGTGATTAGCGATCCTCACTTATAAGAGAAAACGGAGATAAGAGACTGTTTTCATTTCCCCGAGGAGTCTCTTATGAGTGGGCTCGGCTGTATATCGCCATGACATAACTGATGGAAACGAGCCTAATAGAAGGATGCATCAGTGAGGCGGCCGCGTGTCGAAGGATGAACACTCGAGTCTCGCGGCTGTTGTTGTTGGAGGTGTCTCCGACGGAAGTTTCCGGTGATCTTTCTTCATTTCGTCCTACAGCGAGCATCCGTCGGCTCGTCGGTGCCACCCGGGGCTGGTACACCGGGAAACAGGGCGACACCGAAAAGCCTACGTGATGTGGGATGAGTCTTTGAGAACTCCGCGTCAACTGAGAGAAAACGAAAGCCGGAAAGCTCTCAGAAGGGGCGATGAGTGATGAAATATTCATCGTATAGATTGAGTAGCTTTTCCCTGGCAGCTGCGCTTTTATAGTGTCTCGCAAAAACGTTCACCATGAGGTCAAGCATTCCTAGTAGCCTCACCGCAAGGAAGTGTATGACATCGCTATGATGCTCAATTTGCGGGCACCGAGAAGCTGTGAATCTGCAATCAGCTCATCCAGCCAAACTGAGATTAAGTTTGGACAGGGTCTCCAAGGCTCCCTCGTATGCCAGTTTTCGAAGGGAAGAAGTTGAAGATTCCGAACTGAAGTCGATTGGATGAGATATTCACCCTCATCTAGGCTATGAGTATCCGATGCGGTCATTGAACTGATTCCACCGATACGGTCGGCGAGTATCGTCGATTCCGTCTATCAGCGAGCTCACTCGCAGACGCGTCTCGCTTCACTGATAAGAGGCCCGAAACGGGAGTTTTAATCTTGCTAATAGATACGAGACCGCACGTTGTGACAACTTCGACAGTTCGGTTGTCGGAGCGCGAGCGAGAGTGAAGTGTATCAATCAGTCTGTCTCGATCCGAAGTGCTGGATATCTCGGATGCCCGGAGGAGGGATGTCTATGAAGCCTTCTATGTATGTTGCTCGCGAAGAACACACTTTCATGACCAAACTCAACGATATAGGTTCCGCAGACTGTTCACTGTTGGGATGGAAGTTAGAGAAAACTTCGGAGTTCCGCGCAAAGTTTATCTATCGAGTTCCACGGGAAATTCTAGTTGCCTCCAATTTTTGAACTAGTATACGTAATAAGCGAAGTTCCGGAAACGGAAGGAAACCTGAGCAGGAGAGCCGCTGCAACAAGAGCTGCCGTGACGGGGAAAATAAGCTTCCCCCCTGGATTGAGCGGCTACCTCGTCGCGAGGAAGCGAGAATCGAAGATATTCCCCTTGAGCGATGCAACCATACCAATCAGAGGGTCTGCTAGTGATCTCTTAGATCCCTATTGAAATCACCGGCTCAGGTTCGCACATGATATAGACCAACCCGGACGACGGCCTCGGCTCAATGGTGAGCATGGGGCTCGCCATCACCCATCACATCCGTCGAGCTCAGGCGGAAACCACTGAGGTGAGACTTGAAAGCCGTTGATTACCAAAGATGCATATTCGCATACCGTAAATCTTCCAATTGAAGCCCCCCTCTAATAGAAGCCCATCTCCAATAGTAGCCCCCCGACAAAGGCGTTTCCAGAAATGGAATCTTTTCTCTCGCACCTTTCTATTTTCCGTTTCCCTCCGCTCGCGTGTTCCTCTAGATTTGAGAGCCCGAAATGAATGAAAACTATCTCCAATAGGGGCGCATCTCCAATAGAGGCCCTCCGTCGAGGGCATTTGAAAAAATAGGAGCCCGGGCTTCTATTGGAAGATTTACGGTAATCAGCCGACAGAGCTCCCCTGCTCTCCGGTTTCTGTAAGGATTGCCATCACAAGGGAGAACAGCATGATACAGGACCCTCAGACCTTCGGAAAGAAAACAAAATCCAAGAGCCATGTCGCCAGAGGGGAGCTTCTATTGCTAGAGCTCCCCAATTTTCAAATTTGCAAATGCAACTTCGTTGAATTCCAGGCCATAGGGCGCATGGCTCATCGGGATATTCTTCGAAGTTCATTTCGTCTAGGATTGGTTGCTTCACAGATGAAGCTCCCCGATGACCATTCCATGGTGCCGACCCGTATCAAGAGATAAGTCTGTAGTGAGTAGTGAGTTCAACTCGGAATCTTTGGAAAGACTCCAGCAAGGTTCCCATTCACACGACCAGTACCCAGCCGGAGTTGCAACGCCCTCACTGTTTCGACAATAATCGTTGTCGGAGCCCATAACGCCTCAGAAAAAAAGTCCATTGCCTAGCTGAAGCTCATTTATCCCTTGGATAATTCATCCCGCGCTCGGGGGTGTGGAGACGCGTAGCAACTCGAGCTCCCGTAAAAAATTGCTGGTGACGCGGCTGTATTTTGAGTCTGACGAAGGCTTGTCCCACCTGAAGAACCATTTCCTCTTGAATCATAGAAGTGATCATGGCAAAATTAGTGCTGCTGGAAAGGAGGAGTGGTTCCGCTCTTTTCATCGATTCCCGTCAGCTAGGCAAACTGCTGAACGTCAGGAATGATTCTCTTGTGACCTAGGTCCTTGAAGAAACGAAAGTTACCCAGAACACCAGCCGGTCCGATTGCCGATATGCATCGGCTAGGTATCGGAATATCCTTAAAACACCGTGGGAACTCACACAACCCACCTTGACAGCGGTTATCGAGAATTCTGAAATGGAGGTGTTTTGGGGGTGAGACCAATGGATATAATTTATGATCCCGAACCGAGAGCTTGAACTGCAGGAACACGCTGCACTACACCATTGAAGGCCGAATGCACTGGTCGTGCAGCAAATCTTGACAAAATATCTCGTGGATACCCGGCTCTCCCTTCTGTAAAATGCTTCCATCACCCTGCAACTTACGCTCGAATCGAAATGCTGGGCCTAGGAAGGTCATTGATTGCTGGAGTCCATAAGCCGTCCCTATAGCATGCATTTGATAACGACTGGAGGCTTCGGGTCAACGCTTCTTTCCGGATTATCCTGATTCAACCAGAAATGGTCTGAGTAACTACAGAATAGCTTTTAATTGCTGCACTGAGTGAGTGAAGATTCGCGGTTTCGAGCACGGATTCTCCGAGAAAACTCGATTTGGAGTCATTCTCACAATCAGAGAAATAACTGGAATCTCGGTTCGAAAGCCATAGCCAGCTTTCGACGTTAATTTTGACGGATAATTTCGGAAAGCGGCGACCAACCAGGAGACTCGTTCTCGAGCATGAGCAGCCGCTTCACAGCCCGAAAACGTGTGGAGAGTTGCTGGTCGGAGGAATTCTAAACTAGCTCAAAATGACAGCGAAATTTTATGAAGCGTCACAGCCTTGTGAAGCGTCAACGGCGTCGGCCAACAACAGTTTGTCGAAAGTTTCCGGCTGAATACGAAAGTGCGCTCGTCAGCCTCATCTTGTAGGCCGATTTACCACAAGGCTGTCGTACCGCACGCATGCTTACAAGTTTATATATACTGCCGACGTTCCCGCGGTGCTCATTGATGCCTGAAATAGCTCGACCGTCACGAGGGAGTGACTATGGAGACACATAACTCCCTGCAAAAACTTCACTCCAAGCCGCCATTTACAAGCGCTTCAGGCTCAGTCTGCGCAATGCGGCCGTCTCCGATTCAATAGCACTTCGGAGTCACATGGATCCAAGTGAATCTGCCATCCGAACGTTCACGTGAACTGTTCCGACCGAAATCGATGGCCGCTATCATTTTCAGGTGAGAAACTTCGATGCTGGTCGGAGTCTCAGCGTATTAGATCGATGCAGGGCAATGCCTCGAATGATTCGCCCTGGAATGTATTGCCAATCACCAAGCGGAAATTCTTCGCAGCGGATCGGGGCAACTACTTACACTCAAATGCTACTCGACCCCTTGCCAACTACCTCAAACGAGGAGTTCTTTTGGAAAACGGACAAAAATGAGATGGGGCGGGTGAGCAAGCATCGGAATAGACTGCCAGGGGAGCTTGCTGCAAGTCAAGGAGAACTGGGAGCAATGATCCAAGCGGTCGGGGATTCTGGGGATTTTTCCGACAATCCAGCTGAATCTCAATTGAACGGTGTCTTGTTTAGCTGCTACGGTTGTCTGAAGTCTCAATGTTGAAACTGTTGGAGCTACAGGGTTTTCGGGATATGTGAGGGAGGACCGTTCATACCTGCATGAAACATTCATGAGCGGAAATTTTAGGCCGATAAGAAGTATATCGATTCTCCTGCTGTAGAGCCTCTTCGGGAGCTCAGCCCACGCTTATCTCCGCCGTGCCCGGAGCTCCTCAGATCAGCTTCATTCCCTCCGTTATCGCTAGCACACAGGATCGTTTTCAGGCTCAAGTCGGCGACTGGGATCGCACGAGCACGAAGTCCGAGTTTTGGTCGACTGAAACCAGCGAACTGCGCTGCGCTTCTAATTTTGAACGCGGAGCATCAAGAATTAGCATCAATTCCGCCTGACGAAAATACCCGACTTCCATCGGAACGTTTATGCTGGTCTCGAGCCTACGCAACAGGATTTCATTTACGTGACAGATGCTTACGCAAAAATGGATGCGACACTGAAAACGTGCCGTGGGGTGGATGATGCCCGAAATAGATCCCTATGCGAGCGACGAGGACGCGAAACGCATCCTTCAGGCATTGTGTTCCCTCCAAAGGGGACGCGCTCGAAAGAGGGTACGTTCCACCGAAACCGAGGATTTAGAAGTCCTGCTCAACAAGTGCCTGGAGACGCTTTTCGACCTGCTAAACTTGTTACGCGCTCAATGCCCCGCCCCCATGATGATCCCGGCATCGGATTCAATCATCCTTCGCCTATCGCCTTTATCCCAGACCTTTGAGAGGCTCAGCTTAAGCGTGATGGTGCCTTCAAGCGCGTCTAGGCTGGAACGGCAGCTGTGCTTCAAAGCCCCGATCGGTGACTTAGGACGCCAATATCCGGGCTCTGCTTGACAAGACTCAGCGCATGAATTGGGTGGAGCTTCTTCGTGGTTAGATCTCTCGGGAAAGTCTGCGTAAATGACCTATCCGCGGTCTAATTTTGGGTTATTGATATAACTGGCGAAATATTCGCCTTCAAGAGCGTACCCGAAATAAATATGGCGAACGGGGGGGGGGGATGTTTACGTTTTTTTGGACGGTGAACGACACCTCTGTGGACGACCACAGTCGATTATTTGGAGAAACCTTCCTCCTGAGTGTCAGCGAGACGCTCGAATCTTTTGCGGAAGTGTCGCTCAAGGCTGGCTTGCTCGCCTCGCTACTTGGCCACAACTATTTTTCATCGAAAATCGAGGGGTTGCGGCCACCCCGCAATTTTGATGTCTTCCGGGGTGAGGCTCGTCGTACGGAACAATCACCGACAAAACCACCTGTCACAACCCGTTTCCAAGCGACCATGCTGAGGGCGAGCGACAGAGAACGCGGGGGAGTTTTTTCCGCGCTTCGCTGATATTGATCGAATGACATCCATGTATTTCCGTAGCCCAACATTTGGCCGAGAGCGTCCATTCTTACTAGCTTGTGGGCGTTGGACGATAAGGAGCATGAATATTTTGAAGTTTGATAGATTTCGGTTTTCTAGCCTGGTTAGTTTGCTGGGAGGACAACTCGTTATGTAGTCGTTACGGCCGCCATTATCAAGGCAATTGCTAACGGTGCACGTGTTTATTATCCAGATCTAGAGATAGAACATCGCACCTTCCAACGTTCAAATTCCTGGCGGGTGCTGACGTACTCACACAATCCAATTGACGTTAAAGTTTTCGCCTGAATTTTTGAGTCCAACCTTTCTGCACGATGATTCAAATCTGGGCCTTATAGCTTTCTTCAAAAGATCGGCTGGCTGATGTGTTCCGCTTATGTGTGCCGCAGCCGGAGAACCATCCAAGTACTTTTCTCTGACGTAGATATTTCTCACTTGAATATGTTCTGACCGCCTACGGAATTCCGGATTTTTCGCCGAATTCACAGCGCTCGCATTACCTACGAATAGCGTGACGTTCTTATGTCAATGACACGTTGGAACCGGTTAGCCTAGTAATTCGGTGGAAGAAACCATACGTTATATAGTCGTAACGGTCGCCATTATCAAGGCGATTGTACACGGTTCACGTGTTCATTATTAAGATCTAGAGATAGAACGTCGCACCTTCAAACCTTCGAATGCGTGACGGAGTGCCAACAGACTCACACGATTTGATTTACGATAACATTGTCGTATTCGGAACGCTCGTTTTCTGAGCTCGCTACATTACTAGATGGGAATACCAAGGAAGAATCGGTCGTCTTCCGAAGGATGAGTTTCTGAGAAAAAGTCAGAATCACGCAGTCTGCTGAATTCATCGCCGTTTCGCAAGATTCAGCTCCTACGCCGTGAACCGTGAAGCGGTTCCAACTGGACACCGTCTCCGTTGTTCCTGGCAAGACCCTTCGAAAATCCGTACTGGATTCTGCCACAATTATCCTACCTCAAACTCCGGTGGGTACAGAAATCGCCCGCTGCCTGTTGAATATTTCAGGAACGCCGCTGGCCGTCTGACAAAGCAGGTTCACGAGGACGGTCAGTCGTCGCCTGGGAGATCCCGCAACCTTTCTCCGATCTGCGCCTCCTCTGAGGTGCGAAACTTGTTCATGCTAGCTGAAGAGTTCATCTTCCATAGATACTTCTTGGGGAAGGCATACAAAAAGTGTGCAAATAACATGCGTGCAATGTTGTCAATAATTCACTCGCCTCAGCTCGAAAATTCAAATTCAATTATCAGAATTGGGGAACAGCAGTTCCTGCATCATATATTCTTGATCAAGCGCCTAGATCGACGGGGAGACCGTCAACTCTGATACAATCAGGCAGTTTTTCCGCAGCTGCGGATGCCTCGGTCTCTTGAGAAAAGTTCCTGCTGCACAAGATCACACCACACTTCGACGGCGATGGCACCCTAGTATGTGTTCCGGTGTGCGCGTAACCCGAACGAAGGGAAGGGATGTTTCTCAAGGGATCGTCGCGATATATATCTATGATCCTTCGACAAATTTCGAACTAATTCTCCCGACGCAATCACCAGGACTTTGAAATCTCAATTCAAGTGGATGGAATGCACGTTTTGAGGCGAACTAGCCGCGTGCAATGAGCAAGAGACGCTGCGCATGTTTTCAATGTTTTCGAGAGACTGTTCGGGCAGCCTCGATCGCATCAATTCGTCGAGCCGCACCTACCTGTAGCCTGCAGGCAGGACGCCTTCGAGGGAAAAGGAAGCAACCCATGTTTAGACAAGGTGCAAGTAATCCAAGGCAACGAAAACCCATTTCGCGCTTGGTGCGTCACACCGTGGGCAATCGATTCCACTCAAATCTGAAGCATGAAAACACAGGCCCACGTTGACAATTTTCCTCTGGAGACCTTCTGATCTGATGCACAACGAACGAGCTGAGCGCGAGCCTATGGAAGGATTCGAGATGTCAAATGTGAACACGGGAAGATACGAACACATCGGAACGGGGGCAGGGCAGGAAGCCAAGACAATTCGTCCACGGTTCCGAGGGTCTGAACGAAATTTTCCTGCGTAAGATCTTCCGCACATGGAAACCTCTCGGGAGTTGGAGAACGCTTGAAAACCCGGCACGAAAACCCGTCGCCGTCGCCAAATCAACTCGTCGTCCGAACTCGGCTCGACCGATTCCAAAGAGAAGCCCGGTATGGATTGACCGACAACTCCCTGATCGACGAATCGACGAATTCGATCGATTTCGACGAGGCGACGCACTCAGAAAAGTGCAAGAAAAGTTTTTACGGAAGGTCGAATTCAGATGTGGTCTGCAACAGCATGAGATCGAAAGAATCGATATAGGAGATCGACTCAAGAAAATTGACATTGTATATTTTAGAAAGATGATTGGACGCGAATAAGTGTTCAGCGAGTTTTTCGAGCTTCATGCGACTGCCTCGAGGAGAGGTTTTGTATTGTCCGCTCGCTCAAGAGCGAAAACAAGGACAATGAACGATCAGTTCGCCTGGCGAATTACAACTGTGATAAACGCGAGTGACATGCCGTCTTGAAGGTCCAGTGAGCTGAATGTAATTATGAATTTGACATACACCCATCCTTTTATGCAAAATAAAATAGTTTTCCTACCAATCTACGGCGCGGCGTTGCTACAGAGCAAGAGAAGTATCTCGCCCTCGGGGTCTCAAGAAAGCTCCATGAAGCTTTCTGATTCCGAACTCAGGCGCGAGCTGTATAAAAATTTCCAGGGATAAGTCTCGACGTTGAGGGGGATAGAACCGCGAGGTTTCTGGATATGGGTATCAATTGAAACGCTGTTACGAACGAAATTATAGACTCTTTCGCGGTTATATCTATGGGGGAAATTTTTTTTCCACGTTTTCGGGGAGCCACCTGGGAAGGACATAGGCTATGCAGACCGGACCCTAAAGGTCCATTTCAAGTTTTCCAGGGCGCTTCATGAAAATGAGAGGTGTTTTTCAATCGTCTGCCCACTTATTCGTGTGTTTGCGCTCGATTATCGCCTGGGCGATAGATCAGTTCCTTCCCACGTTGTTAAAAAGGCTCCTGGGAAGGACCTAAGCTCAGGACACCAGACCATACTTTCTCAAGCGCATGGTGCGATCTCGGGGCTGGTCGGATCATGCTTTCGGGAGTCTATGGAGCGATTCCGGGGTTGGACCGATAACATTTCCTTGAACCGATGGAGGCGTTCCAGGGGCGGTCTGATCATACTTTGTGGGCTCATGGAGGCGATTCCGGGTCGGTCTGACCATACTTCTAGAAGTCTATGGGAGTACAGGGCGGGTATTTCGAGGTCGGTCATATTTTTTTGAGACCATTTGGCGATCCCGGGTACTTCATAATCATACTTTTTGTAACCTGCGGAGTCGATTTCGGGGTAGGTCTGAATTCACTTTCTAGGGTTCATGAAGGTGATTCCGGAGTCGCTCTAATCATACTTCCGCGAATCATGGGGGTTTCGCGGGTCGGTCAGATAATGCTTTTCACGGGGAGAGAATCTCCAGGCCTGTTTGATCATTCTCTTAGGATTCTATGGAAATGACTCCGGGGTGAGGTCCGATCATACTTTTCCAAAGTCATGAAGGCGATTCTGGGGTGGGTTCGATCATACTTTCGGGAATCATGTGAGTTTTTCGGGGTCGGTCAGATAAGACTTTTTTGAGTCTATGGGGAGAGAGTCCCTGGGCCTCTCCGATCATATTTTTTGACACCCATCGGAGTGATTCAGGTCTAATCCATACTTTTCCAAACTTTCTGGGGTGATTACGGGGTCGGTCGGATCATGGTTTTCAGAGTACATGAGGGTGATTCCGGGGTCGGGTTCACCATGTTTCTGGATTCCATGGGATTACAGGGCGGGGATTTCGAGGTCGGTCAATTTTTTGAGTCGATGGTGCCGGTGCCGATGATTATACCTTTTGAGACCTGAGGGACGGTTCCAGAGTCGGTCCGATGAAACTTTCACAAGCCCATGGAAGTTATTCCAGGGCCAGCCCGATCGGACTTCATATAACTCTTGGGGGCGACTCCGGGCCGGTCTCATCACAGTTTCTAGAGCCCATGGAGATGATCCGGGGATTGGTCTGATCATATTTTTCGGAACCCACTGAGGCGGTTTGGAGTCGGTCAGACCATACTATTGGGAGTCTACGGTGGTATTTCAAGGCCAGGCAGTCCATCGGGAGATGGTGCGCCTTTCTGATCATTTTTTTTTCGAACCCATAGAGGTGATTCCGGGTCTGATCATACTTTTTCAAACCTGTGGCGGGTTTCCGGAGTGGGTCAGATCATACTTCTTGGAATCTTCGAAGGCGACAACGGTGCCGTTCTGATCACAGTTTTCAGAGTCCAGAAAGGTGATATCGGGGTCGGTCTCACCATGTTTCCGGAGTCTATCGGAGAGCAGGGCAGGAATTTCAGGGTCGGTCAGAAGAGACTTCTTAGAGTTCAGAGTGAATTTCGGGGCCTCTCTTATCATACTTCTTGAAACCTATCGAGGCGATTCTGGAGAAGCTCCGATCATACTATCCCAAGCTGATGGAGATGATGCCAGAGTTCGGTCTGACGAGCTAGCACTTCACTCGCAAATTCATATCCGGACTTCGGAAATTAATATCGATTGCCATTTTACTGTAACTCAGAGTGACAATTTGAACGAAAACCCGTCTAAGTCACGTGATACGTTGTATGCTCTCCAACCCTTTCCATATCATTGTCACGAAATCCACATCCGACCTCTTCTTTGTCCCTCGCAAAGAACATTTCACTGTCAGCGCGGGAAACCCAAAACGGTCGGCCGGAGGCGGGGCAGCGTAGTCGGCCGAAGGCCGGCTAGTATTTAATATATTTGGGGTTATGTCGAGGTTGTACGGATCAGATCCTCATCACATCACCGGGCCTCAGGAAGGCCCAAAGCCGGGCCCTGGCAGGCCTGAAGGGTGCCCATAACGGCCGCTGCGTTCCCCCGCTGCACGTCCAGTGAAGCTTCTGGAGTCTGGATTCCCTTCAATCTGACATCAGATTTCTCAAAAACATGAAAGATGGACGAAATAACAGGTTTTTCATGGTTTTCAGGGAACGTTTATTTATTTGAACAGTCTATTCGGCTTTGTCATCGAAGATTGTATGTGAGGGGTGTCTGCATGCGAGTTGTAGCACCCCGGAGTCTGAGCATTCAGGTGAAGGCATTGTTTCATAAAACGACCAATTGTGAGGCACTGATACTTGGCGCTCGCGTAAGCGGTCCACAACGAAATCTTGTCTTCTCTGTGTCTGATGTTAACGACAGCGCCGCAGACAGCGTCGCAATTCTCTTCGAATGCTTATCCGATGAGCAGAACAAGAAGCTCCAAGCAGGAGCTATCTAGGATTCTAGCCTGCTCGTCAAGAGAGATCAGTCACCTGCCACCGTCAACGTTGGAATCGTCCTCCCACATCTGCTTCGTGTCGTCTTTGAACCTACAATGATCGCATCCTTGAGGGATGTGAGATACAAGCTCGATGTGATAGTAGAGCGCCTAGAAGTCTTCAACGGTCAAAAACGATGTGATTTTCAAGAGATTTTTGTCCCAAGGCTTGCTTTTGTCGTTCTTGAAAAACCAGAGCTCAGGTTGTAGGACTGCCGCGACCCGTTCCTTCTGTTCATTGTTCTGACCGTCAGTTATTGACGCAGCAGATTGCTGGCTCTCAGGATGCCCTAGATTGACGACTTTGCAATGGCCTGACGCTCCTGCTCCGCGACCTCCCTCGCTGCTGTACGTCGCCATGCTTGCGTTTCTTCGAGTCCCGGTAGAGTCTCATCATCTTCATCATAATCTGAGGAAGAGAGACGAGAACTCGTCGCTGAAGGTATTTTCGATCAAGGCGCCAGGTCTTCGAGGTTAAATTCGGAAAAAATCAGTGTTACCTTTAAGACAGTCGTACAAATCGCGTAGCGCTGCGCAGATTTTGTCAACAGACGTCTGTTTTTTTTTGGTCACCGCCAACTCGTATATCGCCAGTAGATGGCTCCGCACAGTTGTGACGTCCACGTCCTGTCCGGCGACGCCGCCTTCTCTGATCCTGTATTAAAAGGAGACCATATTCATACTAATCGGGGTGATTGCACTACACCTCATTTATAACATGCGGTTCCCGTATTCAAGTCCGATCATTGCTGATTCAGTACCTTGGTCTCTTAGAGATAGATTCGATGAATTGACGCGTCGTCATTGAGTGGCCGTAGTGGGTCAGGCAGCCCGCAACAGAGATGGTCCCGCTGCGAGTGTTTTCTTTGACCAGCAGCTGAGCCGTGCAGTTCACATTCTGGGAACATGGTGAATTGTTTCAGAACAGCAATTGCAGGTCGGTTCCTCTTCGTTTGGAGGTATGGGGAATTGAGCCCGGAACAAGTGGATGTATAACGAGGAAGGATTTTTACCTTGTTCGCCGGGCTGCAGAGGGAGCTTTTCTGGCAATAGAAGTACCGCTGATGCTCGAACGGTGTCTGTTTTGATTTTTTCATCACGAAGCAAACGCATTCGCCATTCTCCACCTGTAATGGACTAAGACTTCAACGAGATTTCCGAACGACCCTAGCGAGCGGGCGAAACACAACCTACGGAAGATTGAAGAACTCTTGGCTGATCCTGACCTGTGCTTTCCATCTATCGAAGGCTTTCATAGATGCGAATTCCGTTTGTATTGTTTTGAACAAGAGTCCATGGGTAGACGTCAGATGCTCCCTCAAGTCGGTGATGGTTCTCACCACTGTGCTGCATGATGGTTCCTGATCGGAGAACGGAGATCAAAGTCATACCCTCTTCTTCACTACCAGAACAGCTGATCATCTGGTGGACTCGCCGCAACGACGAGTAACTGGTATCTCTACATCTATATCGGAGCTCGGCGGCTCCTTTACGAACCTTACATCTGATGCTACCCTGGACCTCGTTTTTCTGACCATGATTCTTCGAACGATGCATGTTGAGTGCTGTGGTGCTTTTATATTTTCGGTCACAGAGATCACACTGGAAGTTTTGTTCGCCGACGTTCTCAATCCGGTCATTTTGTGGCTGCGATTCGATTTGTGCGTTCGGTTGCGGGTTTCGCTCCATGTTTTGTTCGACCAAGAAAATCCGATCGTTGAGATTCCCCTCGTCTGGAAACCGGGAATAGCTCTGTCAGCGGTGCCATGGGGAATAATCGCGCGTCAGTCCCCATCGCCGATCAAGGATCGCAAAGTAGCACAAAGTTTTCGTCTCCACTCACCCGTCAAGACCGGGAACGGTTCCATGTCGCCACTTCAGTCCAAGAACACGATTTTTGACGATCATGCACACAGACTGATGAGCTCACATGATCTCACATCCGAGGCAGATCCTCTCAGAGTTTCACAGAAGTTCGGTCTTAACGAGCGGAATAGACTCTGTCGGCTGATCGAGCATTCGGTTGTCATGAAACAATCGATGCTCTTCCCCCTCCCGTTCAACGTCCGGCCAGGGAGTTAATCTGGCATCCCACAGAAGATGAGGGAGAATCCGTCCGCGGGTTCCTACGTAATCATCTGCAGAAGTGGGCATCGATAAAATAATTCGAACTCCACAGTGATCCCTCTCATATCCGTCCGGGATCACTATCATCATTTTGAGCGCGCGCTCAGCCTGAATGGTGCCGGAAAAAGCTCGAGCGTCAGCGTGGCGGGTTCATCCTAATTGATAATCCAAGATCGGGGAAGATATCTCCCGAAAAAGGTAGAGAAGCCCGTGGGAAGTCGATCTAAGAAACCTCGACTTCGTCGGCAAAAAACCACCGAGCACAATGATGTCGATGATCTGTGATTTCCACATTCTAGCGAGGCGGTCGGTCTCCCGTTCGAGTTGGACTCGCGATTACAATCCGAGACTCGAGGAGCGCTGATTACCGAAGACTGAGGGGCACATTAGTATAATCAGTTGACGGGTTCCTCTTGTTTCGACGAAGATCTCCCGCTCCTCGAATTCATCTAGCGAAAGCATCCACAAGAACGCGAAACGTTCCGCCGCGCAGAGCTCGCAAAGCTGCTAGACCGATTACACAGGGGTACAGCGAAAAAAAAAAATCGAGAAACAGAAAAGGTGACAGCTTTATAGAGGTAAACCGGGGTCGCTGATTCCGAATCTGGACGCAGAATCTTTCCATTAGCTCGCGTTTCCGTGTTTCTTAGATTTCTTTGATGTTTGGTAGTTGGATTTTTTCGATATTTGGTAGTTGGTCGTGGTAGTTCTCAACTAATATACGAACGCATTTAAACTTAGTCGGATAATATTTCTGGCGTCCCACGTGGCAGGAAGAGTTCCCACGGTGTTCCAGCGGCGTGAATTTTCGCTCCCTGGGATTCATAGCGGGTTTCCAAGACCATCGATATTCGACAAGACTCGATCAACTCGATATTGTCAGGAAAGCACTGTTCACGCTTGTCCCGTTGGAATCATCCGTAAAGAGATCGAGAGAACCACGGTGATCCTGGGCGCGAGAATGATAGGCACACTCAATTCTCGCGGAAGATAGCTCATTTGCTCGAACTCTGGGAACGGTGGTCTCGAGCTGATTCAACGATGATATAAATGATGATCTCAATCTGATCTGCTACTGAACTTCACTCTCGAAAAGTCGAGGAGCCTGCAACCAAGGGCGATAGTTTCTTCGATCCGTGCAGAATATTATTCTGCCGTCTGAATCGCGGGGAATGCTTGACCAGCCGAGGGTCCAGAAAGCCGTCTGCAGCTTGCCATGCTCGAGGACGGGGCTCCGCAGGCCGGAGGAACGGTGAAGAGTCGCTCGACACGAAGTCTCGATACTCGCGACGATTCCTGAAAGCATCTCGGAGGTCGTGATTTAATTCGCGTCGACGTGAAGCCACATATCTTGACAGGCGTTTCGTGATCTGCACGTCTCTGCAGACGTGCAATTTCGTTTCGAGGAGATGACCGATCACCGAAAATACAGCTCACAACTGACCAGCATTCGTTGACTGTCAGTGAGCGAGAGGGATTCGGGTTCATCCAGTGCTGTGGTTGAGAATTCACGAGCCAAGATATCAGCAGTGTCATTGTGACGTGCGCGGAGAATATGGAGAAGCTCCCCACTGAGGTTTGTTCCGGAATTTCTCTGAAAAATGGACGAGAGTTTTCGATCGACGGAGCATCCAAACGCTCGGTTGGAGTAGAGATAGAGGGCAGGCTGCCTACCGAAAAAATTCCAAGAAGAGATGCTGGAGTAGATGGCTCGCCAATTTGCACCGAGAAACTGATGTTCCTCATGGGCCCTTGTGCCACAATAATTGGTGATGCTCTTCCAGCTGCAAGAGAGAATCTTTTTGTTTCTCCGGCGCCCAGACCGTCTCAGTGCAGCGCTGGTTTGCCAGCGGTGGGCTGAGATCGTTTCCGCGTCGCGTTTATTGAGGGATATCTGCCTGGTTCTTCGCGTCGCTGACCTGCAAAGAGCGACTCCCACTCTGCTTCACAGCCATCGTCAATATACGAACTTGAAAGTCTGTGATGGTAAGAAGAACGATCTCAGGTTTTATATATTTCAACAAAAGTCCTGGTATGGTGTATCATGTTTTTTGAAGCACAATTGTGAGTAGGTTCCTTTCCGGTGAACTTCGCAGGGACGCTGTACTATTTCCACAAGGAGTTTTGGGCGCGTATCGCTGGAGACCTCGTCACTCTGCAGTTGGAGAACTGTCATCTTTCGGCCGGAGTACTCTATGCGATTCTTGGAGAGTGCCAGAAACTTCAATCCCTTCATGTCACAGGTATTTTTTGATATCTCAATGCGTCGACGTTCGATCTCCGGACGTCTTGTCTAGAGTTTCCTCGGAGATCTTTGGGAGAATCAACCGAGTACTCTTCTCAACAGGTCTTGGCCGCCTGGGGGATTCAGGCGGATACGAGTATCCGGAGGAGCTTTGCGTCGCGAAAGTTCAACAGTCATTGCGTGATGTTCGACACCTGACCCTGCGGAGGAATCGATACTTGTCAGATGCGTCGTTCAATCGAATGCTCAGGCTCATGCCCAACATCACGTCTCTGTGTCTGGCTGGATGCCCAAATCTACAGTTCCATCAACAAAGGTCCGACACCATTTCCAGCTCTGACGTGCTGACTTTTCAGAATGTTCTCGTCTGTATGATGAGATCCAAGCAGGAGTTCGTCGAGCTGGATTTCAGTCACACGCTCATCAACGACGAAGCCCTGATTCAGATCGTGGGACTCTACCGCGAAAGTCTGACGAGCCTGCGTTTGGACCGCTGCAATCAGCTGGCGGCGGGAGCTTACGAAGCGATTGGAGAATGCTCGAGACTGCGTCTTTTGTCGCTCCATAAAACTTCCCAAACAAATGATGAGAATTTGAAGTGCATCCTTACGAAGACTCCCGACTTGGAATATCTGGACCTCCACTTGTGTTACCGGATCTCAAGTCAGAGCCTCGGGCTGGTCGTTCAACTCAAGAAACTGCGACACCTCAATCTGACCGCTTGCTGGCAAATCGACATAAACTCTTTCAGTAGCTTGGGGGCATTGACAGGGCTGCAGCATCTCTACTTGAGTTCCACCAGCTGCGACGTGAAAGCATTCCGCCAACTCGCGTCACTGAAAGATCTCCGGACCCTCGAGCTGCTCGATTGCCCCAGACTCGACTCCGAATGTTTCGCGATCATTTGCAACTATTTCAAGAGACTCGAAAAACTCAACCTCGAATCCAGTATCACCAATAAGGGTGGAGAAGGATGTGAATTTCACCAGTTGCAGAATCTGCGAAGCTTGGATATCACGAATGCTGAGGGCATCTCACCCCGGTCGCTGGAAAACGGGATAGGAGCTCCGGATATGAAATCGCTCAACATGGGATGGTGTCCATGGTTGACGGATAGCACTCTAGTCACCATTGCCAAACATCACGTTTGCTTGGAGTACCTCTACCTTGAGCGCTCTGAGCAAATCACGGACGTCGGTCTGATTTCAGCCGTGCAGTGTTTGCCGCGTCTGAGAACTCTGATATTGAAGGACTGTCGATCGCTCACGGATCGGAGCCTTCAAGCTCTGCAATACCTCTGTCCACACCTTCGGGAGCTCGACGTCCTGTATTGCTCGATGAGTGGCGGTGCGATAGCTTTGCTGGCTTACCTGAGACCATCGTTGTCAATTATTGGGTGAAAGCAATCTCAATATTCTCCCGAGCGTTGGGTGTGGTTTGAGTAACGGTTCTGTATGACTAAACCAATTGAGAAAAAGTATCGTCCCGCGGGCGACTCAAGTGACATGTCACCTGCATATGCTGGTTTTATTTAATTTTAAGTCTGTCATCTATGTATTGTTGGTCGTAGCATTACCATACTGTTTGAATTGATCATGAACGATGAACTAATCTGAAGTGATTTTAGAGAGCAACCAGTTTGATTGAATGATCCATAGGTTCTTCAGCGACAATCGATCTCCTGTGGAGGTTCCCGGAGTCGAATATCTGAACAACGGTGACCCTGGGTGCAAGAGTGATGAGCAGCTTGGTATCTTTCCCCTTCTTCGCGGCACGACGGGCCGCTCAATTCTCGCGGAAGATGGGTCATTGCTCGAACTGAGAGGATGGGGGCTCCGAGCTGGTTGAACCCTTGCGCGAACGCCGACCTCAATCTGATTTCCACTTTCAACGAGTTGAAAAACTCTCAACCAAAGACTGTGGTTTATTTGATTATTGCAGAACATCATTTTCCCTCTTGGACCGCTCAGCAATAGGGACTTGCGTTTGAAGGTTCCAGAATCACAATCCGATTCTAACCGAGCTCGGCATCGTCGTTTCTGCGCGATTTGCCAGCCAGTTGAAGTCGAGGAAGGAGAACCCGAGCAAGATTTAACCTTGCCATTCCGCAGAGCTGCGGAATTCCGGGAGGAAGGGGTGAAGACGGGAGGAAACTTCGTTTTCAAAACTGAACGAGCGGCAAACCTTGCACCTAGGGAGAGAAATACAGGAACGTGAGTTTGGGTGTGGTCCTCCACGGATCGGAAGGAGGACATGGAGACAGGATGAAAGAAACGTAAAGATGGAAACCATTCGTCACAATGACCTTCGTAGCTGAGGTGACGGTGTGGTCGGCGGAAATGGAGAGGAGGAACAAGATGATTAGCACGTTCTTTGCTGTATTGAGAGACGAATCCGGGGAGGTTTAGGTAACGGGGTTCACCGAGGAATGTTGTCGGTTCTACACTGGCTGAATCAACGAAGCTGAGGGGATCGACAGACATCGCATCGAGACCCCTGAAATCGGCCGAGTAAGTAATGGGCTCCTGATTCATCTTCTCGATCCCATCGCTACAATCCATTTGAGCGTCTCAGCTCGGGAAACCCAGAGGAGTGAGGAAACTGAAGCTTTTCGATCGGAACTATCTCCGATAGACATGGAATCCGCGGAAAATTGCAAACTCTCGATCCGATCGACTTCATGAAAACTCGGTTTTGGGCAGCAGGCTTTTCCCGCAACTGCGTTGCCAGAATCGTGATGAACCTCGGTAGTAGGACCGGATCCCCCCCTACGGCCAGTTGTCGTAAACGACGAGTTTGTTACTCCATTGGAATTTCCAGAATCAGGCGTGTCGGAAAATCAGTGCCTCGATTATTCCGCTCAGGAGACCTCCTGACAGAAAAATTCCACTCCGATAGTACTGATTTTATCGAGCCACGGGGCTTTTCGCTCGGAAAGCTTTTCTGGCGGGTCAACGGTCCGCTTCCAGAAGTTTGACGCCCGAATTCAAATCCCGATAGACCGCAGTGGCAGCGATGTGGAATTGCAAGTGTGTCGAAGCCTGCGGTAGGAATGGAAAACACGGGGTTTTGGATTCGCTAGACCCCGCCGCACTTCTCTTGTTGCTATTGCTGTGTGTTGTGCGTTGGTAACTTGCTGTTATTCTCTCCGTCGCCGAAAACGGCGGAGGAGCGGCTGGAGAGAGGATAGGCAATCGGCGCACTTCATCGTCGGTGCGACAGCATCAACTGACGTGTGGTTCAAAGTTATGGCTGGTCTCGCATTTGATTTTCATAGCGATGATGGAAACTTGGCTTGAATGACAGAATTGATAAGCTGGAACGATAGTCGCTGGCTCGCTTGCCAGCTCGATCACTGTGATTTCAACGCTTTCAACGCTGTGTATGCCTGAACCAGCCGGCCTGCGGCCGGCTGGAGCCGGCCGCGCTCCGCGCGGCCCCCGGGGGTCGACCGCGCTTCGCGCGGTCGCTTGCCCCCCCCCCCCCCCCCCCGACGGCACCGGTGTCCAGGCGCGTCGCCAGGGGGGGGCTGAGTGGGCTTTAGCCCCCCCCAGGACCCCTTGGTTCATACTATCCCAGTTGAGGTTTCTGGTTAAGCAACCGATTTTCGGAGAATTCCACAAGGGTACCCCCTTAGGGAAAAAGTTCAGCCCTCCCCCAGAGAAAATCCTGGCGACGCGCCTGCCGGTGTCAGAAGCAGGGTCCAAGTGTGCGAGCTCATTGAGATGACTCGCGCTGTAAGGCCGATCGCAAGCACGCGGCTCAGACTTCGTCGTCTTCTACGACGTCAGAACTCTCCGCCGCCCCTGACGCAAAGTAGATCCGCATTGGAGATGACCGGAAAATCTGACCGATGAGATTTCTGTGCGATTATGGGGTCGTCGGCGACGGGGGCTCCGAGTCGAACAACTTTACTGCGTTTTCGGTGCATTTCGTGAAACTTTTTGCCACTGTCACGCTTTATTAGTAAGTATGAAGTATGATGTGTAATGAGCGCCTGAGTGTAGTAAGCTGTCGTGCTGAGGGAACCTCGTTCCCTTCGTCACAGCGAGTGTAGTGACGCGGCTATCTCTGGTGGTTCGTGCTTCTCCCTTAGACCGTGGAATCTTGAGACTGTGCGGAGCTCAGCTAAATCTCATCAGCCGGAGTTTCCTTGAGAGCATGGGTGCGCTCCGTACAGGAAAGATTCAATTGGCAGAAGATGCCGCAGTGGGATTCTAGCCCAGACGTTGAATCGGAAATGCGCCAGATGAACAACTCACAAGACGGCGGCACTCGGAACATAGAGGGAGAGAGTGCCTGAATGCTCGCTATGATGGCAAGGGGAGGAGCCAGCGTGTCAGGGGGTGAATGAGTGACCTCGTAGGAATATCGTGCACCAGACTCGGTCCACATGTTGGGCTACCGAAGATCATGAATACGAACCGACCGGAACTCAACACTTGTTGGAAGCTCAAGTTAACTCCTCCGCCGCTCCATGACAACCAACCGATCTACTGTAACGTCTCCGAGCAGATATGGGAAAAGTGTAGATGACTCCGTGATCTCGTATTCATGCCGATTCTCATAGTTAACGGACCGGTACCCTCGTAAGCTTTGAACTCATGGATGCGTGGATTCACGGACTCCCACTGTCTGTGTCTTTGATTCATGATTCCATGTCATAGATACTCGTTCAAGCATCAATTCTAATCATAACTAATTCTAAGCACACGGAAGTAGAAAACCAACTCGATCGTAAACAACGATTCACACATACGGAATCCAAAGCAGTGACGTGTCCAGGATTTGACGGGAAACGTCTTTAACCTCGGCAGGCATTCTGATGTACTTCGAAACTTCAGTGACAGAAATTTTGAGATTTTCGTCACTTCTGTTGCGAAAATGTCACGAAATTTAACATGGGACTCTATGGTGGGTGTTGCTATGCCAACATCTCGTGATTCGTTACTTGCTCCAGATATGGATCACGCCCTTCTGTACATTCTTGACGCTTTCGCTCAAGATTCTCCCGTGGAGTATCGAGCAATGATCCTTCAAAGTTCCGCCTCATGACGTCATCGCCGAGAGTTAATGTACACCGACACTTCATAGGTCTCTATCATTTTGCTCAATCTATGCCTCAAAGACGGAAGACTGCAATCGCATTTTTGAGCAGTATTCCTCGATTTCCTACTCCCTCACACGCTCGTTGGGAATACGGAGATGGATCCGCGGTCGCTCTGATCACTTTGGATGAGCGACAAAGCATTCAGTGACACAACGGGGAGCCTTGTCGAATCCTCGAGAATGCGACCGCAACGTGCGTGTCAGAAGCGCAAGAATGAGTTGGGTACCGGGCTTCAGTCGGCTAAAACAACTTCCGTCGCTGACTTAAGTTGTCGTCTCTTAGGCTTACGTTCAGTTTTCTTAGATGAGTGCGAGCCAGACACGAGTGCTGGGAATCACGCGCTCAAGATCAGGTTTGCTTGAAGGTTCTTGAGGAAGCTCTACGAGAATCGAGAAACGGGTCGTTGAACTATTCAATGTGCTCCTCACCTAGTAACAGTGACGTCTATCCATGGTGAACCATCATGCAAGAAACGGAACGGAGAAATCTGTATTACAGACAACCCTCGTCTATTGCGTCCTCGCGGGATCGCGGTTTTCCGGTTTGCAATTCCATCTTATTTCTCCCTATCATCAAGTCCATCTGGAACTCTAGCCCTATTTCGAAGATAGAATGGATGAGAACAAATCTTCCATCCCTTCGAGTCGTTGGTCAAGAGATTCCGTTTCTCTCTGATTTCGGTTAGCTCCGTTGCGCGGCAGGTTTTTCCAATCAATTAATATCGACGCAGTCATTCGGCTCCCAGTTGCTGCTCGCTTTCGGAAGGGATTCGCGCGCTGTACGCACGAGGTGCGAGTCAGCTCGCTTCCACAGCGGAGGATTCTGGGATCAGATCCTCGATCATCGAGAAAGTGTGATCGATCGTCCTTGATTCTAGCATGAATCACGGGGAATAGATTACCCAAAGCTCATGAGAAGTTCCCGACAGCCCAATTCCTCCAAACCCTCGCCTGAAACCTTTGAACGATTCAGGAAGATGCTGGCAGCTCGATGAAAGTTGAAACTTCTGGGGAAGATTTGTTCATTGTCACCATTAGCGTAGATCCGTTCCACAACAGACTTCAAACTTTCAGCGGTGCCACGAAGCCAGAACAACGGCATGCACGTGCTCATTCGATGGAATTCCACTTGTTTCTCTGACCCCAATTCGCGGGAGAAGAGAGCTTGGTCCATCGAAGTGGAGCCCTATGATGGGGCGCTCTAGAGCAGTGGTTCTCAAAGTGGTCCATATGGACCCCCAGGGGTCCATCCCATCGCCCAGGGGGTCCCCGACTCGAAAAATCGAGATTGGGGGTCCATAAGGGGTCCCTGAGAATGATTATGGGGTTCGCGGATGCTCATGGGAGGTAACATTCGAAACTGATTCGATACGTTCGCAGCTTGAGGGCAGCGTTAACACTCTGGGGTGTCGAATCGGTAAGCAGTTCCTAATCAGTTCGGATCAATAACTCCCTGGTAGCGCCTCGTTGGAAACAGCACTCCTAGAACCTCTCCAGGGTTGCGGATCGCGAGCGCGGCCTAGAGTTGCCGCGAAGGCGGTCGCACCTGCACGTCGGCGGTTGAGAGCATCGTATCACAATGTCTCTCAGAAGTATTCCAACCTGTGGCAAAGCGTCAAGAAGTTTCTCATAGCGTCCCAAATGGCATATCTGGCGGAGCAAGCGTCCAGCACGATGACGAATTCGATTACTGACAAACGATCTTGGCTTGACGTCATCGCAAGGGGAGATCTGAGGTTGAATTGGACCGAATAAGTTCCATCCCTGGTCGGTCCCGGTGCATCTCGGGCCGGCTCCGCCGTCGCGAGGGCGGAGGCGCCGGAGATCGGGAGGAACTTCGCGCTCTCTGCGATGTCGGTACTGGGTACCATGAATGGCTCGATGGAGATGCCCAGCTGATACTGCAAGTTGAGTTATAGAATGCAACCATATTGGAACGGATCCGAACCAGTTATCGGAAACTCGGTCACTAAGAGTCCGGCGCATCCGTCGCACTGATCGTTCACTCACTCGCCATCCACAAAGAAACGTCGGAAAAATAACGTTCCGCCCAATCGTCGGAGAGTGGACGCGCTCGCTCGAATAGCTCATAGTTCGAGGTTATTTCCAAGCGTCCATTCTTCCGATCCGGTTCCAGCTATCCTTAGTTCAATTGAACCGAATTCTTATGATATGAATGAAGCTAGAGTGGTCGAGCGAGGTTCTCTCCTCTAACTCGTTCAAGGGGTCCACGAATGTAGGCAAAAACCGACAGGGGGTCCATGGATGAAAAAAGTTTGAGAACCACTGCTCTAGAGACTTCAAGTTGAGCACACCGCAGTGTAGTAACGCCCAGTTCCGAGTGGAAAATCTCAGTGAATAACGAATACTTTATTCGCAAGGTAAACTATATTTGGTCCTCTATCCCATAGATTCGACAGACTATCGCATGGGTAGATTTCCCACAATGCCAAGCACGACATGATCTCCAGTCGGGGATTCAGGAAGCAATTCTGCGGGGCTCCACCGAGGGTTGGCCGCTCGACGTAATGGCCCCTCTGGAACACCGATCTCGTAGCAGACGATGGATACATAATCACGGCAGCACCCCTGGCGGCAAGAACGTTGGAGAGTTGGAAAACGATGAAACTTCGTGCAGGAACGCGGAAGCCCAACCAATTTGTTTGACAGAGTTTTAATCCTAGGTTTTCAGTTTCGTATGAGCACACAACACATTCAGTTGGAGCAGTTTATGCCGAGCACGGCACTTGAGTGCCTCGGTTGAAGAAGCTGTCGTTGACGAGAGAGCTTCCCCAAATAGGATAAATGAGCTAGTGAGGGTCACGGAATCCTCTGATCTAGTTACTGGATGTACAAGCATTGTCCTATCACGCGAAGTGAGTATTCGGCTCATAAACTTATGATTCTTGGATTGCTTTGACGGTCGCCTGAATACTACAATGGTGAACATTTCAAGAACGCGAATGACAGACCGACTTTACGGCGCGGAATGCCGAAGACGCCAGCGCCGGCTAAGACGATGGCGGAGACGCGAGCACGGCGGAGGGTCGCGGTGTGCACATCGAGTTCTTCAGCCGCTACAAACCTTAACCGCACAACCGTGACAGCTGATGTCACGGTTGTCAATGCCAATGAAGCAGTGAGTCAGGATTCCAATGTCAGACTTCAGTGAAAATTCCGAAGAGGATTCAAAAAGAACGAGAAGGACGCCTACATATCCTCGTTCATGATCGCTGAAGCCTCGAAGACCATCCAGGTTGTGGCGGGCACTGAGAATGCCCCAGAACTCTACAAGAAAATCGAAGTGGGAGAGTGTTACAAGTTCGCCGCATTCGCCTTGAGAGAAACGAATAAACGGTTCAATCAACCTGATCATAAGTTTGAAATTTTATTGAATAAGGTAACGCAATGCCAATTGAAATATCTGAATGTCCACGGCATCGAATAATCTCTCCTATCCGTGAACATCAGTCATAAGTCACAGTACTCAATGATTCCTGCCTCTAGATCAGCAGAGTGCAGAGAATTCCTGGGGACGATTTGCCGAAGGACACCTTCTTTCCGTTGACAATCACGGAGATCGCCCGGCAGGAGGAGAGTAAAATTGTCGACACGGTAGCTGTGGTTTATAACGTCGGCCCAACAATGCTCATGAATTGCAAAAATTCTGTAACGAAGCACAAACAAAATGTGCAACTCGTCAATGACACTCAAAAGCTCGTCAATCTCGGCTTGTGGGGGGAGAAAGTAAGTCTTCTGAACGAGGCCGAAGGACTGATTGTGTTCTCAAAGGACTCCAAATAAAACACTACAGCGGTAAAAAGGTTCTGAACTCCACGAACGAGGCAGAGCGAGATTCAAGAAAAACGAAAGTAACATTGCGACTCCAAAAATGGTGGACCACAGACGGCGATGAGACCGAATTTGAAGAACTCCTTCTGGATACTCCCTCACCGCAAGCGTAACTTTTAACGCATCGTCCTCCCACCGTTCCGATATGTTTTATTACTGAAATGTCTCATTTCTCAAAAACACGAATAATATGTTACTCAATAAACGTTCCTGATCGATCCTCAGCTCCCTCCTAGTCACATTGTTCTACTTCATGAAGACGTTTCCCGCCAACCACTGCGGTAGTGCGGTAGAATTTTTTGTGAAGGGGGGGGGGCGACTCTATGTTATTTGGGGGGGGGGGGGGCATTCGACGCTTCGGACTCAGAGGTATAGGACTATAACATGGGAACGAAAAATTATGGCGGGGGAGGCGATCCGAGGCGAATTTTCCTCCGTCGCAAAGAGTGGAACTTATTGTGAGACGCCCTGAAGTTTGTTCTCGCGATTCTTCACTGCTTTCGTAGGACTCCTCGGAGAGTCCGGGGCATAAGGATGCGCATCAGAGGGGTTCCGCAGACGGTACACCTCAACTTTGAAAACCGCCTCGGAATGTTTCTCGTGGATTGGAATATTCGTGATGTTTCATCCGGAGCATGCCCGGAGATCCTGCCATTATTTGTCTGCTCGCTTACTGTGGCGATCGACCGCGAATGGTCGAAACAGATTCTTGAACTCCGTGGGAGCCGCTCCAGCGCAACTCGGCTTCGGTTCTGGGCTCGAAACAAACGCAATCGCCCGAAACTGGACGAAAAGCACTCTCTCGCGGTACAGCGCCGAGGCAAGGCGATTGTTTGCGCCATGATCGAGATCGCGTCGTCCTCCGCACATCTAAGAAAGCTGCTGGGCGGCAATTACGTCTTGAGGGGGTGACCGATCACCGAAAATGCAGCTCATCACTGACCAGCGATGGGCGACTACCATGGACCGAGAGAAATTCGAGCTCATTATGTTCTGAGATTGAGGATTCACAGAGCTCACTATTAGATTTCAACAGTGTCGGCGCAGTTTGCGTGACGAATATGGAAAAACTTCCCACTGAGTTTTTTTCCGATATTTCTCTGAAAAACTGACGAGAGTTTTTGATTGGTGAAGCATTCGAACGCTTAATCGGAGTGGAGATCGAGGGCAGGCTGCCCACCGAAAAAATCGCGAGAAGGAATGCTGGAGTAGATTGCTGGCAAATTTGCACTCACAATTGGAAACCGAATTCCTTTTTTGGCCCTGGTTCAATAACAACAATAGTTGGTGATGCTCTTTCAGCTGCTCGAGAGAATCTTTTCGCATCTTCCTCGCCCAGATTTTGTTCTGAGATTGAGGATTCGAAGAGCCAAAATTTCAACCGTGGCAGTGCAGTGTCTGTGAAAAGTATGGAGAAACTTCCCTTTTAGGTTTGTGCCGATATTTTTCTGAAGAATTTACGAGGGTTTTCGATCGGTGGAGCATTCAAATGCTCAAATGGAGTGGAGATCGATGGCAAAATGCCCACCAAGAAAATTGCGGGAGGAAATGCTGGAGTAGACGGCTTTCCGATTCGCACCGAGAAATCGATAGCGAGGCCCCAATCCCTCAATCATCATAAATTATAATTGGAAAATACTCTTTCAGCTGCAACAGAAAATATTTCTGCTTCTCCGGAGACCCGACCGTCTGTGTGCAGCTACAGTTTGCCAGCGATGGGCTGAGATTGTTGCCGCCTCGCATTCATTGAGAGACATTTGTCTGGTTCTTCGCGTCGATGACCTGCAGAGAGCAACCCCAACTCTGCTGCGGAGCTATCGTCAATATGCGAACTTGAAAATCTGTAAAGGTGAGGAGAACGATCTCAGGTCTTATATATTTTAGTGAGAGTCCTGCTATCATGTACCATGATATTTGGAGAACAATTGTGATCAAGTTTCTTTCCCGTGAACTTCGCAGGGAGGCTGTCCGCGTTTCACTCGGAGTTTTGGGCGCGTATCGCTGGAGACCTCGTCAGTTTGCAGCTGGAGAAGTGTGATCTATCGGCCGCGGTATTCTATGGGATTCTTGGAGAGTGCCGGGAACTACGATCCCTTGAAATCAGAGGTACTTTTTCGATTCTTGATGCGACGACGTTCAATATCCGGACGTCCACTCCAGAATTTCCTCAAAAATCGTCGGCAGAATTAACCGAGTACTCTGCTCCACAGGTATTGGCCGCTTGAGGGATTTCGGCCGCGTAGAATTCGAGTATCCGAGGGAGATTTGTGTCGCGAGACTCCAACAATCATTGCGTAATGTTCGACACTTGTCCCTGCGGGAGATTGAAGATTTGTCAGATGCGTCGTTCAATCGAATGCTCACGCTTATGCCCAACATCAAGTCCCTGTGCCTGGCTGGATGCACGAAGCTGCAGTTCCAACCGGGTAAACAGAAGTTCCACACCGACACCATCGAGTTCAGCTCTAATGAGCTGACTTTCCAGAATGTTCTCGTTTGTATGATGAGATCGAAGCAGGAGTTCGTCGATCTGGATTTCAGTCACACGCTCATCAACGACGAAGCCCTGATTCAGATCGTGGAACTCTACCGCGGAAGTCTGACGAGCCTGCGTTTAGGGTATTGCGATCGGCTGACGGCGAGAGCTTATGAAGCGATCGGAGAATGCTCGAAACTGCGTCTCTTGTCGCTCTTTGAAACCTGGGGGACCAATGATGATACTCTGAAGTGCATCCTCACGAAGACTCCTGACTTGGAATATCTGGACCTGGGCGGCTGTGTGCCAATCACGAGTCAGAGCCTCCGGCTGATCGTCCAACTCGAGAAACTGCGACATCTCAATCTGATGGATTGCCAGCTAATCGACCGCATCGACTCTCTTGGAAGTTTGAGCGCATTGACGGAACTCCTGCATCTCGACTTGAGTGACTTGGATTGTGACGAACGAGCATTCCGCCAACTCGCGTCTTTGAAAAATCTCCGTACCCTCGAACTGCGCGATTGCTCCAGGCTCAACTCCGAATGTCTCGCGATCATTTGCGACAATTTCAAGAAACTCGAAAAACTAAACCTCAAGTTCATTTCCAAGCGATCCGAAAGGATTTACGGAGTATGTAAATTCCACGAGTTGGGGAATCTGCGAAGCTTGGATATCACAGGTCATAGGAGAATCTTAGACCGAACGCTTGAGAACGGGATCGGGGCTTCGGATATGAAGTCGCTTCGCATCGGACGGTGTTCCTGGTTGACGGATGGCGATTTAGTCAGCGTTGCCAACCATCACGTTTGCTTGGAGTACCTCGACCTTGAGGACTGTTATCAGGTTACGGACGTCGGTCTGATATCGGCCCTGCGATGTTTACCGCGTCTGAGAATTCTGTTATTGTTCGGCTGTCGATCGCTCACGGATCGAAGTCTCCATGCTCTGCGTGACCGCTGTCCACACCTTCGAATGCTCAACATAGTGCGTTGCCCGATGAGTCGCGATGCGAAAGATTTATTATCCGATCTGAGACCATCTTTGTCGATAAGGGGGTAAGAGGTACTTCAATAATTTCTTGGAATGTTGACACTAACGGTCTGAAAAACGGGACGGATTGGGAAAGTCATATTCTGTGGGCGATTCGAATGATGTGTCACCGGCACGTGTTGGTATTATTTGACATCAAGTCTCCCATGCATAGTTGTTCATAGTACATATTACCTATTGTTGGAAATGCGTAGGGCGATAACGGCCCGTGAACGCCGTGAATGAACGGTGTTCACGGGTTACCGTTCACGGGCCGTGATTCACGGGCAGTTAGTCCGTTATCCACGGGTTCAAGTCTAGTTTGGATGTAGACCTTCACGGAACGGAAGGGAGACATGGAGGAATGAAGGAAGAAACTTGGAGATGGGAGTTATCACAACTGACAAGGGAACCTTCTCTAATGGAAAGTTTGAGATGGGATCGGTAGGGGTCAGGAAGTGTTGCCCCTGGTGGAGGCTGATCGCAGCCAAAGTTTCACGTCCTGACCGCCACACCACGAAAAGTACTGACGGTTTCAAAATCCCGATTTTAACATGGAGCTCTATGGGACATTTTTAACGGAACTTGATCACGTCCTGAAACTGATTCCATTTATGACAGGAGCGATAGTTAGTCGAGGTCATAATTGTCGTTGATAAGCGGCATGCTCTCGCTTCTCCATAACAATGTTTTTGATCCGCACCTTCGTCTTACTTATTGCCATTCTCATATCTGCCTCGGGATCCAAACGCGACTGGTAGTTGTTTTTGAGTGTTACCAGCGTGCTATGAGCGGACTCGCACAGATAAGATTTCGAAAACGCAACCAGAACCCGAATAGCCATCTCGGCGAGCTTCGGGTAACCTGAAGTGACTGCGCACCAACGTTCCTCCAGATTCTTACTTCCGAAGTCCATACGGAGCGCTCGATAGGGGTGTTGCATAGCGGGCTCCGAGACCTCCGAAATCACCTTCGAGCCCCCCGAAAATCGTCTCCTGGCCCTCTAGGGGGCAAGGGCCCACCAATCGGGAACCGCTATGTTAGCAGAACTGGTAAAAGTATTCATCACCGTGACCTTCGTCGCCGAGGTGTCGGTTAGATTTTGCAGCGGTTCTCAACCGCGGTTAAGAAACCGCAAAAACCGCAGAATTTCGCGGTTAATTACCCGCAAAAAACCGCAACATTTGCGGTTATTAACCGCGGTTCTCAGAGAGGTGGATTTTAAAATTTTCCGGCGCATTTTGAAGCGAATTCGCCTTGAAGTCTCTTCTCCTTGTTATGACGAGTACCAACGCAGCATGAGAACTGCAAGGTACCGCTCGATTCCAACTCGATATGGCGCTCTTCGGCCAGGCGCGTATCTATCATGAGGCTGGTGAGGCTTTAGCCCCTTCCCCCAGAGATATGAATTCATACCATTTCAAAATTTTGAAATCGATTGACTCTCTTGCGTCGGGAGATCATTTGAACACTGGCTCGGAATGGGTTGAGAATCCTCAGCCCAGGAAAAGTCCTGGATACGCGCCTTTCCCTGGCAGCCCTATTGAAAGCTGACGCCGCCTTAGGCAGGGCGCAACGGGTTGGACAAGACTGAAAGTGTTCACAACAACCCTTGTCGAGGAAGAAGTTTCCATTCCGAACTTACTCGCGTGAATTCGATGACATCTGTGGAGAGGTCCATTGTGGCGCTCTGCTGGATGCTGCCCTTGTCAAAATCACTCGCAGATGGTTGGATCTTCTTCTGAGTCGGAAAGTAATCCACCATGAGGGTTTTTGACGCGTTGTGAATAATTGACGTCCCACCGCATCCGATGGAGCTCTCAATTGTTCGAGATTCCGTTCGCGTTCAGTAAGGCTATGCTTCCATCAAATTTTCGGAAAATAGCTAGTCTGAGCGTGAAACTTCGAAACTGACGAATTGCGGTTAATGTCGCTTTTTAACCGCGGTTCTTGAATTTACGTTTGCGAATAACCGCAAACCGCGGTTTTCGCAGATTGCGTTTTTTTGCAAAGTCTAGTGTCGGTGTGATCAGCGATAAACCGTAAGCGATCAGGTTAGAACGCTCTAGGCTGTATCGAGCGACGAATCTGAGGAGGTTCAGGCGACGGGGTTCATTGAGGAATATTGTCAGTTCTAAACTGGTTCAATCAACGTACTGGAAGGAGCTAGGCAGACATCAATTTGAGATCCCTGCAGTCGGCCGGAAGAGTGATGGGCCACTGCAGCATCAGCTCAATTCCATCTCCACACTCCATTCGAGCTTCTCAGCTCTCGATCCGGTCAAGGGCATGAGAGTTCGGGCTTGAGCATTAAACTTTCTCTGCAACTGCGCGTCCAGAATTGTGCTGAAGTTCGGTGGCAGGACCAAATTACTCACCTACGGTCAGTTTACCCATCGTCAACAATGAGTATGCAACTCCTTGAGATTCCCAGAGCTCGTCGGTCAAAAGATCTTCCGACGGGAAATGTCGACTCCGATCGTACTGATTCTCTCGAGCTCCGGGGCTTTGCGATCGAGAAGCTTTTCTGGTGGGTCACCGGTCCGCTTCCAGAAGCTTGACGATGGAATTCGAATTCCGATAGTGAGGAGTGGCAGTGATGTGTAATTGCACGTGGGAGTTCCCTCACGTGAATGGATCGAAGAAGAACTGCCCGCTCGTTGACCTCCCGGAAGGAGACCGGCCGCTTCAGAGCCTCATAGAGTACCCTAAGGAAAGAGTTTCGTTCGTGAGGACGCGTTCAAGGAGACCTCGTATTGCTACGGTCGGATGTCTCCGCATCATAAGAATTTAGAATCCGCGTCATGAGAGAGTAGAACTCGCAGTTTGTCTTCGCTATTCTCACTTCTTTCGTAGGACTCTTCGGAAATTCAAGAAATGCTCAGCTCGGTCCCACGTTTCTTGGCAAGACTGATTCGTAGCACCATGTAGCAGCCGCAGGAGTGAGAGTTTCGTGGCAAGCTTCTGCGCAAGTTTCCAGTTCCCTTTCCAGAACACAGAACGAGTCCTTTATATATTCCGTCGACGTCCCGAATCAATCGGAGCCTGTATGACCAAGAATGGACGCCGTTTGAGCTGTTCGCGGACCGCGTTTTCAGTGAGGTTGCCGACACCATGATCATTGATCACCGAGCGGGTTTCTCAAGACTTGTCACGGGCTTGGAACGTGATCAGTGAACGTCAAACGGAAAAACATTTCAGTGGAAGAATCCCTGTTCCGATTGGCGAGACGCTTCGAGCTCACCAGAGCGGTATCAAGCCGCCTCTGAGTACTTGCTTGTCGTAGAAACATCGACCATGATTGGAATGTTTTTCGTGAATTGGTATGTTTCTGAGCTTCCATCCGACGCCTGCCGAAGATCAAGCTGTCTATCCGATCGCTCACTGTGGTAGCCGACCATAAATGGTCGGATCAGATACTCGAAATCCGTGGAAGCCGCTCAAGCGCGAGGCGGCTGCGGTTCTAGGCTCGAAACAAACGCAATCGCCCGAAACTAGACAAACTGGATAAACAGTCCTCGTGACCGATATCGCGTCCATATGAAGCCACATTTCTTGACCGGCGTTTCGTGCTCTGCACGTCTCTGCAGACGTGCAGAGCGAGGAGATGACTCCGTTTCGAGGAGATGACTGATCATCAAAAATGCAACTCACAACTGACCAGCGTTCGTTGACTGTCGGTGAGCGAGAGAGATTCGGGTTCATCCAGTGCTGTGATTGAGGATTCACAGAGCCAAGATATCAGCAGTGTCGGTGCGACGTGCGTGGAGAATATGGAGAAGCTTCCCACTGAGGTTTGTTCCGGAATTTCTCCGGGATATCGACGAGAGTTTTCGATCGGTGGTGCATCCGAACGCTCGGTTGGAGTATTGAGGGCAGTCTGCCTACCGGAAAAATTGCAAGAAGAGATGCGGGAGTAGATGGCTTGCCAATCTGCACCGCGGAACCGATCGCAAGGCTACTCATCCCTCAGTCATCATCAATTATAATGGGTGATACTCTTCCAGCTGCTCGGGGAAATCTTTTCGCATCTCCGGGGCCCAGACCGTCTGAGTGCAGGCTTGGTTTGCCAGCGGTGGGCTGAGATCGTTTCCGCGTCGCGTTTTTTGAGGGATATCTGCCTGGTTCTTCGCGTCGCTAACCTGCAGAGAGTGACTCCGATTCTGCTTCACAGCCATCGTCAATACACGAACTTGAAAATCTGTGATGGTAAGAAGAACGATCTCAGGTTTCAACGAAAGTCCCGGTATCGTGTATCATGTTTTTTGAAGCACAATTGTGAGTAGGTTTTTTTCCCCGTGAACTTCCTAGGGACGCTGTACGATTTCCACCAGGAGTTTTGGGCGCGTATCGCTGGAGACCTCGTCACTCTGCAGTTGGAGAACTGTCATCTTTCGGCCGGAGTACTCTATGCGATTCTTGGAGAGTGCCAGAAACTTCAATCCCTTCATGTCACAGGTATTTTTTGAATTCTCAATGCGTCGACGTTCGATCTCCGAACGTCTCGTCTAGGATTTCCTCGAAGATCTTTGGGAGAATCAACGGAGTACTCTTCTCGACAGACCTTGGCCGCGTGGGGCAGTCCGGCGGATTCAAGTATCCGAAGGAGCTTTTCGTCGCGAAAGTTCAACAATCATTGCGTGATGTTCGACACCTGTCCCTGCCAAATAATGGAGACTTGTCGGATGCGTCGTTCAATCAATTGCTCACGCTCATGCCCAACATCACGTCCCTCTGTCTGGCTGGATGCTCAAATCTACGGTTCCGTCCACGAAGGTCCGACACCATTTCCAGCTCTGATGTGCTGACTTTTCAGAATGTTCTCGTCTGTATGATGAGATCCAAGCAGGAGTTCGTCGAGCTGGATTTCAGTCACACGCTCATCGACGACGAAGCCCTGATTCAGATCGTGGGACTCTACCGCGAAAGTCTGACGAGCCTGCGCTTGGACCGCTGCGATCAGCTGGCGGCGGAAGCTTACGAAGCGATTGGAGAATGCTCGAGACTGCGTCTTTTGTCGCTCCATGAAACTTCCCAAACCAATGATGAGAATTTGGAGTGCATCCTTACGAAGACTCCCGACTTGGAATATCTGGACCTCGGCTTCTGTCGCCAGATCTCCAGTCGGAGCCTCGGGCTGGTCGTCCAACTCCAGAAACTGCGACATCTCAATCTAAATTGTTGCAAGCGAATCAGCATCGACTCTTTGGGTAGCTTGGCAGCATTGACAGAGCTGCAGCATCTCAACCTAAGTAATACCGAATGCGATGTGGAAGCCTTCCGCCAACTCGCGTCACTCAAAGATCTCCGAAGCCTCGAAATGCGAGATTGCTCTAACCTCGACTCCGAATGTTTCGCGATCATTTGCAACAGTTTCAAGAGACTCGAAAAACTCAACCTCGAAGCCAGTATCGACCTTTCGGATGACGCAGGATGTGAATTCCACCGGCTGAAGTATTTACGGAGCTTGAATATCACGGTGGCTGAGGGCATCTCACCCCGGTCGCTGGAAAACGGGATAGGAGCTCCGGATATGAAATCGCTCAGCATCGGATGGAATCCATGGTTGACGGATAGCGCTTTGTTCAGCATTGCCAACCATCACGGTTGCTTGGAGTACCTCGACCTTGATAACTGTCAGGGTATCACAGATGTCGGTCTGATATCGACCATGCAATGTTTGCCGCGTCTGAGAACTCTGACATTGAGGGAAAATCGATCGCTCACGGATCGGAGCCTTCAAGCTCTGCAATACCTCTGTCCACACCTTCGAAAGCTCGACGTCACGAATGGCTCGATGAGTGACGATGCGTTGGATTTGTTAGCTCATTTGAGACCATCGTTGTCAATAATTGGGTGGGAGCGATCTCAATATTCTCCCGAGGGTTCGGTGTAGTTTGAATAACGGTTCTGGATGACTAAACCAATTGAGAAGAAGTATCGTCCCGCGGGCGCTTTAAGTGATATGTCACCAGCACCTGTTGATTTATTTAAGCTGAAATCTGTCATCTATTGTTGGTCGAAGTATTACCGTATTGTTTGAATAGGTGATGAATAATAAACTCATCCAAAATGGTTTTAAGGAGCAATTAGGTTGATTGAATGATCCATAGGTTCTTCAGCGACAATCGATCTCCTGTGGAGGTTCCCGTAGTCAAATATCTGAACAACGGCGACCCTGGGTGCAAGAGTGATGAGCAGCGTGGTATATTTTCCCTTCTTAGCGGCACGACGGGCCACTCAATTCTCGCGGAAGATGGGTCATTAGCTCGAACTGAGAGAATGGGGCTCCGAGCTGGTTCATCCCTTCTGGGAACCATGATCTTCATCTGATTTCCACTTTCAGAGAATTGAGGGACGCGCAACCAAAGACTATGGTTTATTTGATGACTAGCGTACCCTGCCGCGCTTCGCCGCGGCGTTGAACGTCTTCCAAAAGGGCGAACAACGGTTTTCCCGAGAACAGTCCCGGTTCCCGTTCAAGTCCATTTCCCCGGGATTTCCCGGTACAGTTTTCCTGAGAACAGTCCCGGTTCCCGTTCAAGTCTATTCCCCCGGGACTTCCCGGTGACAGTCTCGGTTCGCGGTATCTGTGCGTTTCCCCGGAATTTCCCGGGAACGGCTTTGCCGAGAACAGTCCCGGACTCCGACATCTGTGCATTTCCCCGAGCTCCCCCGGGAACGGCTTTCCCGAGAACAGTCCCAATTCCCGCATCTTGTCACGCGCGGTTTTAATCCAGCGCGTTTTCGGATTTCGCGCGATTCTCACCGGGAGCCTCACTAACCAACGTTCGATGACTGCCAGTGACCGAAAGCGATTCAAGTTGATTATGTTCTGGGATTGAGAATTCACAGAGCTCAAATATCAACTGAGTCGGTGCAGTGTGCGTGAAGATCATGGAGAAACTTCCCGATGAGGTTTACGTCGACACTTGACTGAAACATCAGAGGTAGTGTTAGTACACTACCGTCGGGGGTTGCGCGAAAGCACGCTTTCAACATTCAAATGAGAAGGTGATGACCTCGAACGTTTTGCGTGTGAGTTCACGGAGCAACGGGCGGCGCTGCGGAAGTCATAAGCCGAATTTCGTTGTCTTCCACATTCCAATTGGTCGTCGAGTGAGTTTGTGTCTATATAACAGAGAGGATTACCAATATGAAATCCGCTCGTTCCACCGTGGTTTTGTCATATGTGGGTTCACAACCTGAGGGGCTGCCACTCAATAGAAATGGACAGTACTATGATCGTCATACCACCGACAATAGCATTTTTTCTGTATAACGCCGAAATTCGGTGACTTTCGGTTGAATTTTTCAAGAACTAGATATTCCACACCCAACGTGTGAGATATTTCAGATCAGGCTGCTAGTCTCGCCCAGATTGCTGGAAACCCTTTCCTCACACGCCTCTTCGACTCCGAACGAAACGGTTATTTATACGGATTTCAATGATCTGACGGGGGGGGTCATAAATCTTCTTCAGTGACAATGTTGTCGGGAACAAACTGTAACAAGCCTCGAAATACAGATTCTCCCGTAAATCAGGAACCTTTCTGAGAAAACCGGAAGTTTTCGGTGCGACCTAAACGCAGTTTGAGATCTTTACTTTGTTACAAAAAACGTTACATGAATGACGAAGTACGAGCATTCTGTCCCCTAAACAGAGACGCTTTCGCGTCAAAATCTACACAAGCTTTCGATCGGTGAAGCATCCGAACGAACGCCCAGTTGGAGGGGAGATCAATGGAAAGCTGGCAGTCGGAAATATTGCGAGAGGAAATGCTGCAGTAGATGGTTTGCCGATTCGCACCGCGAAACCGATCTCCCGCGAGAACCCTCTACTCACAATAATTGGTGATGCTCTTTCAGCTGCAACAGAAAATCTTTTTGCTTCTGCGGGGCCCAAACCGTCTCCGTGCAGCCTTGGTATGCCACCAATGAGCTGAGATCGTTTCCGCCTCGCGTTTAATGGGGGATGTTCGCCTGGTTCTTCGCGTCGCTGACCTGGAAAGAGCGATCCCCACTCTGCTTCAGGGCGATAGTTAATATACGAACTTGAAAATCTGTGATGGTGAGGAGAACGATCTCAGGTTTCATATACCTATTTCGCCGAAAGTTCCGGTATCATGTATCATGTTTTTTGGAGCACAATTGTGAATAGGCTTCTTTCCCGTGAACTTCGCAGGGACGCTGTACGACTTTCACCAGGAATTTTGGCACCGTTTCGCTGGAGACCTCGTCAGTGTGCAGCTGGAGAACTATGACCTCTCGGCCCAAGCATTCCATGCGATTCTTGGACAGTGCCAGAAACTAAAATCCCTTGAGATTACAGGTACTTCTTGAATTCTCAATGCGTCGACGTTTGAGATCCGAACGTCCACTTCAGGAGAATAACCCGAGAACTCTGCTCAACAGATTGTGGCCGCCTGGCGAGTTTCGGCCTCTCGGAATTCGAGTATCCGAAGAAGATATGCGTCGCGGGAGCGAAACGAAAATTGCCAAATGTTCGACACCTGTCCTCGCGAACAAATCGATTCTTGACAGATGCGTCGTCTAATCAAATGCTCACGCTCGTGCCCAGCATCACGTCTCTCTGTCTGGATGCTCAAATCTACAATCCCATCCCGGGATATTCCGAGGGATCCACACCAACAGAATCGAGTTCAGCTCTGCTGGACTGACTTTCCAGAGCGTTCTCGTCTGCATAATGAGATCGAAGTAGGAGTTTGTGGATCTGGATTTCAGTGGCACGCCCATCAACGACGGAGCCCTGATTCAGATCGTTGAATATACCGCGAAAGTCTGACGAGCCTGCGTCTGGAGTCTTGCAATCAGCTGACGGCGAGAGCTTATGAAGCGATCGCAGAACGCTCGAAACTGCGTCTTTTGTCGCTCCATGGAACCCATCAGACCAATGATGATAATCTGGACAATGATGGTAATCCGGAATGGAATTCCGAACAACACCCACAACCTCGTGACCCGGACTTGGCGATCCACCCCGAAGATAGTGGAGTACACTTGCTATCCCAGGGCAGTCTGGTCCCCCGGACCGGGATTCGCTCGATGGTCGCATCACAACTACCGATCCGAGATCCATTCGGATCCGCGTCGTCCCCAGTGAGGATTTCGAGGGAAGAGTCCCGCTGATCGTTGGAATTAACGAGGAGAATTCGATTGCAGTTGACCCCCGTGTCACGGGGCGAGCAAGTCAATGAGTTCCAGTGGTTTGAAACGTCATCTTGTCACCGCAAACCGGAGATTCATGGTTTTCGTACCCCCAATTGCCAACCTGAAGCTTATGTGATCAAATCTACAACCTGATAAAAGATGATGTGATGAAGTTGTGATGAATGTATAATATGCGGAGGAAACATTTATTTCAATACTTCGACACATGTCCAGAGCTCCTTTAGCCTAACATCTGGGAGCCTGATGTTTTAATACGTTAAATTTCAGCCAATCCGGCAGGCTGGCCGCATCCAAGTCCGTCACGTATCGAGCCGCGAGACACGCGAGACTCGGGAGCTTGCGCGGGAAGGTCTCACTGCAGGGCGCGCTCATGTCAAGGCCACAGCATATGTAAGAACTGAGCCGTGACTTGAACTCCGGACTCCAAGGCGCCTGCATGAGTCTCTTCAGTGCCGTGGGACGACGTCCTGTAGTGTCGATCTGCGAAATGCAACTATCAACCAGCCATGCGCCGAAGTCGTCCAAGAAGTAATCTTTTCGCAGCCTCTTGAAAAGAGCTGCGTGGCCGTCCATGGAGATCATCGGTGACGCGCCCAATTCCAGCAGTGTGAGGATTGCTTCCTCACCGTGCGGGCTCCCATGATCGTAAAGGGCCTCTGAAATAAAACTCAGCAGCAACGTGGCAGCCGGTCGTGGGATTTTGATCGACTTGTCTTCGAGAACTCTAGAGAGACAAACGAACAGGCGGAACCACATTTCAGGCTGGGTGACCAGGAAGGTTAACAGCATGCCCTCCCAGGGTGCCTCGGAATTCATCACACAGAGTTCGGCCGCCTCGAGCATATCCCGTTCGACGCACACTCGCAGGTCATTCTCCATGAGGAAATCCAGCAGGAACAAGAGATAACCAACTTCTTCCAAGGTTCGGCATTGTTGGAACACTGATGACCGCCAAACGAGGACATCTCCGTTGAAGAGCACCTCACGTCTAGCACTCAGCTCGAGGATGAGACAACAATGCACGACGAGCTCAAATCCCGAGCCCGCCTGGTAGCTTTCCTCCATGGACTCAACATCCTCTAGCGTTGTGAAGAAATCTCGCTGGAGATCGGCTTCGACTTGTCTCACGATTTCAGGGAAACCTTCCATCACGAGGGCCTGTCGGAAATAGCTGAGCCTGCCATTGTCAAGCGGATCACCTCGAAGAAGGCACTTCGCTTGCTCCAGCAAAGTTTCAAATACTTGGTCGGCAGACATTTCGAATTGAGTTTGAGTACTCTTTGCGGGAACGATCGTGCAGAACTCACGAGAAGCATGAGAGCATATCCGAGGATGCATCCTTATATACCGTACATCTTCAGATATACACCCTCTCCTGAACGAAAGCCACCCAATCGCGAACCCTTCCCCAGTTAAGAGACTCACCGCGGTGATGGCTCAACTCACATATGTATCTCAAACGGGGGCTCGAGTTGAGTCGCAGGTGTACAAAGTCCGGGGTCGAATTTCGGTATCGAAGTCGGAATAACCCCTCACCGCAACTAATGAGGTCCGGATCATGATTTCAGTGGTCTCTGAGTACGCCTCCTGGTCGAATCTTGGGGGGTTTACGATCGCGAAGGTTAATAGATCTTGCAATATTGATGAGATGCGTTTTCTGGTTTTCGGACAGATCAATTCCGAACTTCGGCGGTCGTGCGTGTTGTACGTTAGAAAAGCCTAAATGAAAGTATGATCTTGAGAATGAGTCGGCGGTCGTGGCGACGTCCAAACATGCCCGACTCAAGACATTTAGGTCTGCATTTCCCAGGGGTCCGTCAGTGGCGGATCTAGCCTCGACGGCGCCCGGGGCGGATAACCAAGAAAGCGCCCGCCCCCCTTCCCCCGATTTTCCGGAAGAAATTCAATTTTTAGGCCCTAGAGATATCTCTGTGCAAGCTAAAATCAGTTTTTACTGAACTGAAGCAAGCGGTTCACTGACGGTGTTGCAAATCTTGTGGACAGCTTTACACTCGTATTATTATTCAGAATATTACCCTATGATCTACCTCAAATCATTTCCCGCAACGTTGAATTGTCCCAGCAAACTTGGGAAACTCCCTGATGAATCTCTGGCTGGGCGTGAGGACTCGGGTGCAGCGAGAGACGGAGTTACGAATGACCGGTATCTGGTCCGGAAGAAACATCCGACAGAAGTTCTGCCGTGCCAATGGCGTGACGAAACCCGTGCGGCGTCTTGTCGACCGGGCGGGCCGGGAGACGAGGGTCGGGAGGACTCCATGGGGAGAGATGGAATGTGAAACCTTGTACGCAAGATGGGATACGGCAAAATAATGATGATCACTTAATCTGAGAACGTCGAGATCACGGAAAGCGTCACGAGCGGATTTGGAGCGTCGAACCGTGATGGATCGAAATGCATCACACTATTCACACAATCGAAATGCACTAACGATTTGCTCTCTTGTGGACAACGCTGTAGCTGCAACCCCAGATGGAGATTCCACAAGCCAGTATAGGCTTGAAGAGAGCTTTGTACACAAGACCTAAGCATTTTGCAAGAAGACCTACGGCTCTGAGTCTTCTAAGCATGACAATAACGGAATAACATTCCGGAGTGATGTAACTGATGTGAGCAAGCCAGCTCAAACGCTCATGAAGGATCAATCGGAGACATCTGACAGTTTCAGCCGATTGAATGCGACCACCGCCGACGTTGATGGTTGGGACCGGGAACTTATGGTTATAGTTATGGTTATTGGTGCGTCTCATCCGAAGATGGCCCTTTCACTCCAGGGGCGAGCAAGCTCTGCGGACGCCGGTTACAGTTTTTGGGAGAGTGGACACCGTTGAACCCACTCTCGACTGATGACTGATCGTGTCAGTCGATGCACACCTTGGACGTCACATGTGATGCATCCCGGCAGCAGTCGGGATTCGATCCGTCGCCATGGAGTTTTTGGTTACGGGATATGCACTGACAATCGGTCGTGTGATCCTTCTTTCGGACACACGAGTTGAATCCACTCCAACCGACGGTGCCTAGGTGAGGGGAAGATCCTTGCGGACACAACCCGACACCAGAGGGAACGATCCGAAATAGTCATCTGTGCTCCTCGACCCCAAATCGCAGCCCCGCCGAAGCACGGTTACAGTCCCATGCCAAGGGGACCGGCGCTTCCTACGGGAAGCCCTGAAAACTACAGCATCAGTCTTCGACTCATTGATTTTCAGTTCAAAATCCGAGAGGACTTTGATGATATCCGCGAGGGTGTATGAAATGGAAGCAAACTCGGCATTGAGTTTGTCAGGATCGATATCGAACAGACATTTATGTCACCCGGATAACAGATGACCTCACTAGCTGAAATTTCCCTGAGCTTGGACAGAATGAAGTTCATGAAGACCACAAACATGAATGCATTCCGCATTATTCCGGAGTATCATAAGTTTTCGCATTATACCAAGGAGACTTCAACCCCAATTTCGCGCCCCCTGGAGGCTGCGCCCGGGGCAAGTGCCCCGCCTGCCCCCCCCCTAGATCCGCCACTGGGGTCCGTTAACTGAAACAATACCTAAACGGATGAGAGCCTCCGAGTTCTGAAACACCGATGTCCCCAGCTACGGAAACTTAACGCATTGTAGTGTCCAATGAATCGGCAAGCTACAGATCTAGGCTAGAGATATCAGATCGGCGACCAACATTTTTTTGGAATGTTGAAACTAACGGTCTGGACGGGTTGGAAAAGTCACATTCTGCGGGCGATCCGAGTGGTATGCCACCGGAAACTGTTGGCGTTATTTGAGATCAAGTCTCCCATTTATTGTTGTCCATAGAATTACCTATTGTTAGAATTGCGTAGGGCGATGAGCAATTATTTCATCTGAAATGATCTCAACGAACAACCAGTTTCATCCAATGATTCATAGTTTCCTCTCGGCGACGGTCGAACTCTTGTGAAGGTTCTCGTAATCTTATTGTAGTGATCGAAAGTAAGAAAGAGATTCTCTGTCACGCCTGCTAACTCTGGATAACGTTATCCAGTAGAGGCATCTGCTTCAGGGCCAACATCGCGGAGGGGATCGCGAGACATCGCAGCCATGGCCTCTGGGCCACACGAATTTCCCTGGAAACCGCCATGCGGCTGTAGCATATGAAGATGGGGCCGGTCACATCCTACGGCATTGCTCTCGTGTATAAGGATCTGAGCACTGGTGATCCGCAAGCGATCGACGGAGTCGAAGCAACATTCCTGACAGTCCTAACAGTCCTATGTCTCCCCAAGAACACCCGTAACAAACTTAAGTACGCGCTCGCAGGCACTACATATGACATGGGTGAAGGATCTTGTGGGACGAATTGACCTGGAGACAACGCCCGCGTTGACCGCCCTCCGGCGGATTTCCTCCAATCAAATGTATGAGATTCTCCCTGAATTTCACAAAACCGCGGTGATGATGAGCAATAGAAAGCGGGTACCCCGAATGTGTCGAATAAACCAGTGAACGTTTCATCCTTAGTCGAAAAGCCATAAAACAGAACCCATCCTCGTTCGCCCGGTGTTCCTCGTTTCTGGCTGTTCCTCGTTTCTGGCTGTTCCGAGAAATCACGTCTCCGAATCTCGGCGCTCAGCCACCTTAGGTGAGAAGTTCATTCTCGAACCATCATTCCGTCATTCAGATTTCGACTGAATCCCGTTTTCGGTGAAGGAGACGCATCCAGTATAAAAATCGGGGGAAATTCGGGATGCGATAAATGAGAGTGTGGTAAGCATGATACTAGGTTGCTCACAAATCAGTCATGTGGGGATAACGAGGGCCGTAATATACTCTGGACTTGACGTGGTCTGAGATCGAATTATGGGAATATACTTTGGAAGCGGGGTTCATTCGCGTAGAATCTTTTCTGTGATCATGAATGAACGAGGATAGAGACGGATATTCGAGTATCTCATCCACGGAAGCATTCGAGATCATCCAGATGAACATATCTTGACGCAATTATAGAGAACTCCTCGATGTTTCTATCCAAGCTCGAAACTGGGCCAAATTAATCGAGTGAGCTCGCCACAGTTCACCCCGCACTGTGGTATCTCCTGCGGGCGCGCGACGGGCTCTGCTGGTTCGAACGAGATGCCAATTCGAATGTCTCTACAGCCTGAGAGCGCGATTCAGTGAGTTCCATTGCTTTGAAACGCCATCTTGCTACCTGAAATCGGAGATTCATCTTTTCCGACCCCGATTCCTGACCTGAAAGCGATTCGAACACATTTACGACCTGATGGAAGGTGGTGTGATGAAGTTATGATATGCGGAGAAAACATTTATTTCAATACTTTCGACACATGTCAAAATTTCGTTCACCTCAATACCTGGGCTCACCTTCAGCTTGCTCACCCCGTTCAGCCCTGTTGGTCACAATCTGCGGTAGCTGTGGAAAACTGGTGCCCGGAGGCGCAGCAAGATCATCCTGAGGGCTATTCGTCTGACGCTGGAGTTTCCCGTCCATGGTTGTCACGCCATTGAGAATGACCTTGAAGTGTTTCCGTAGTCGAAATCGCGATGTGAAATCGCCTCCCTGAGTTCCTCTAGAGACTCTCTGATGCTATCCAAGAGTTCGAGGGAGAGATCAGATGTCGGGACTTGATCCCTCGGGGATCCCGCTACAGGGTACTTTTTCAGCTGCACCTCCTTATCGATTTTGCGGGCACAGTGAACACAACCGAAGTCTTCGGTTATGCAGTGGTTGCTGGCCGTCGTCGCACCCCCTGCTCGGAGCTCCGTCAAACACCCCACTTCGACACGCAATGGACGACAGTAGGGATGTCGGCCGAGGAATTCATTTACGTCATTCAAAATCACTTCCGCGACGATTTGGCACCACAAGTTGCCTAGCAAAGGCACCTCCTGGTAAAAGACCTCATATGCAGCTGCGGGTGTGATGATGTCGGACATCCTATGTGCTTTTTCAGTTCTGACTGAGCACTTCGAGTGTTGGAATCCTCGGACGCGCGGGTGCTGTTCCAAAACCCGCCCGACGACTTACGGCCGAATCTAGGAGCGCCGTTCTGGCGAGTTGGCGGCGTGTTTACTTCGGAACGATAGCCTTTCCTGCAATCGGAATATATTATGGACCCCGGCTGAATGTTGTTCTTGATTGCCCGAGTAAGGGTGCTCGCCGTGCGGTCGGGGACGCGCAAAACGAAACGTTGTTTCGTTTCTCGGCAAATTCCGCCGAACACCCATTGCTGGGGCAGCAACCGGCCCGCATGATTCTTCCGTCTCGTAAACATGCTTTAATCGATCTCAACAATGAGTCCCGGGCCACCGGTCTTCTGAACAGGACGGCTCTCGAAGGAGTTTAAACAGATCTCTCGTAATCTGGATTTTCCCTCAGGAGTTGTCCCAGCTTGGGATGGAATAGATGTATCGCCATGAGCATCACGAATATTGAGAAGAACATTATAGATTCCCCTGATCGCCCTCAAAGAGAGATCACGAGGAGGTTCCACAATTTCTGAAGGTTTAGCAAGGGGATCCAGCGAAGATGAATCGCGAGTCTCGGACTTCGCCGAGCACGCCGATTTGTAAGGGGAAGCTGAGATACAAGAGCCGGAGATGGAAAACTCTCCACTAACAAGAAGATTTCAGGAGGAACATCGGCAACACAGAGTTGAAAATAAGTGGAACTGACCGAGATAACACGATATGGAAGTGTAAGCGATCGGGAGCCTTGCATGTGGGGCCAGCACGGAATCGAACGGCAACTTGAAAGACTTCGGGGCAGCAATACCAACGAAGACGATGAATACGGCAGGCCTGCTCTCCACCGGACTTCAAACGAGGGGCGCGAAGAGAAGCTCGAATTCTCGCTTTCCGCTCTCCGGACAGAGCCAATACTGAGCAAGAAAAGTATCTACCAACAGAAGTCAGAGCTGGGAGGTCGGTGCGGCATTTACGACCGTGCTGATTCCGCGAGTGATGCGTCGAAATTCACGGCCAGAACCTTGAAACTCACATTGAAGCAGCGAGCTACGTTATGGCTACACGGGTGTGATCGCTCTCCTTTGAAATACAGTTGAATACCAATCGCCCTGGATCGTTGCGTATGAGGAATTCGTTGCGGGCTATCGGATTTATATGGAACTGTACAAAATGACCATAGCTGTTTTCTGTTGAACTATTCAATGGTATATGAAAGGTTGGGCTTCTATAAGATATTGTCAGCACAAACACGTTCGACTATCTTCCAAGGACTGATATCGAAGACCCCACGGTACTAGTTTCGTTGACTGGATTGTGCTGTTAATAAGGATTGTTCTCTCAGCTATACGTGTTTCACCTATATAGGCGATGAATCTCTTCCACTGTGAACGCTCTATTTATCAAGTGGGGCTCAATCCTGTTCAACGAAGATATTTTAGATCAGCTATCCGTTGGCGTTCACAGATCGGGGAAGCGATTGGCGAGAGGGATCCCCTCCAAGATGACAGCGTAACTCAACGCTTCGGATAGAAGATTTTTGCAGTCATTCGAGCTTAGTCAAGTTGGCTTTCCTAGCGGGAGACCAGATGACACTATAGTATCGAAGAATCGACATCACATTAGATTCATAATTCGTAGAGGCGGAGGTAGACAGCGACATCTTCAATTATGAACGAGCGCTTCGGATGATCGACCGCGGAACTGGTTTACGGTACGACGTTGAGAGTCGTGGGTAAGTTCATTGAGGAAGAAGCCTCCGAAATTCTAACTGCCCGGCGCCGACAGCTTCGAGACGAAATTACCACCCTCATGCCGACCCTTCCAAGATGGCAGCGGGAGACCGGTTGAAGAACCGAAATGAAGATCCCAAGTCCCTGCAGAACGCTGACTATGTGCTCGTGAGAGTCGATGTGTGGTGGAACCGCCCCTGTCTCGGCAGTAAGACGGTCGGAGACGTTCAAGCTCTCTCTGAACGGCGGGAAAGATTACGTAGCCGTCGCCCGCCGTCGGCTTAAGCGGGCCTACACGGACGAAAAGGGGGAGGCAACTCAAGCGAGCAACCCCCGCCATCGCCTCTCGACGCCCGGGCCGGAGAACTCGACGACCCGCACGTTCCCGCACCCCAAATCGTATTGCCAGCCACACGATGCCGATTCGGATGTCTCTACGGCCTGAAAGAATAATTCAATGAGTTCCAGTGGTTTGAAACGCCATAACTGCTACCTGGAACCGCAGATCCATAGTTTTCTGCCCCGATTCGCAACCTGATGCCGATTCGAACAAACCCACAACCTGATGAAGGTGGTGCGATGAAGTTCTCCACTTCGTTGGATGCAGGACAGACGGGAAAGACACGACTTCAAAAACTGCGATAAACAATGTATAGAACGCGGAGAGGTAACAAGGGCCTTAAGGGGGGTGTTCACCTTAAATGTAGGTGTTTGCTGTTTGGCTATAACTTTGCGTACGTGGCAGGTAGACTCAATCCGGAGTGATCCACATGTAGAGGAGGCTTTGAGCTATCCGTTGAAAAAAAATTTTGCCCAACTTCGTTGTCTTCTCCCGCGCAGAAAATGTCTCAAGTTGGCCGAATTTAGGTGATTTCTCCTCGCCAACACCAGATAGTCTTATTTTTTTTTTTGAAATGCAGATCATGAAGTGCTCATGAAAGTGAACTAGAATGAATGGATTCGGACCAGTGGAAATATCTCGAAATGCGGGAATAAGAAAATCGAAAAATTTATTTTTTCGTTTTCGACGTACCCTCCGGTCACTCGGAGTCTGAGAACAATCGTTCTAGTTCACTTTGTTGCCCCATTCATAAGCTACATTTCAAAAAAAAATTATGGAAATCGATGCACCTGGCGAGGAGAAATCACCTAAATTCGGCCAACTTGAGACATTTTCTGCGCGGGAGAAGATAACGAAGTTGGGCAAAAATTTTTTTTCAACGGATAGCTCAAAGCCTTCTCTACACGGGGATCGCTCCGGATTGAGTCTACCTGCCACGAACGCAAAGTTATAGCCAAACAGCAAACACCTACATTTAAGGTGAACACCCCCCTTAAGAACCTCTGGCGTCATAGTTTGAGAACGAATATTGGAAATGTACTTTGAAAGCAAAGTTTACCTGGGTTAAATCTTTGCTGTGATTCAGAATGGATAAGGATGAAGACGGATGTTCAAGTGTCTCGTCCATGAAAAGATTCGAGACCATACCGAAAAACATCCCTGGACAATGTTACCAAGGACTCCTCGGAGTTTCGATCCAACCTCGAGGATGGCCAAATTATTCGAATGAGCTCGCCACTGTTCAACCCGGACTAAAGCATCCCCTGGGTCGCACGACGGGGTCTGCTGGTTCCAACTAGATCCCTATCCGAAATTCCCCACAGCCTGAGAGCAATTCAGTGAGTTCCAGTGGTTTGAAATGTCATCTTGCTACCTCAAACCGGAGATTCATGGTTTTCGCACCCCCGATTCCCAACCTGAAGCCGATTCGAACAAATCTACAACCTGATGAACGATGATGTGATGAAGTTGTGATGAATGTATAAAATACGGAGAAAACATTTATTTCAATACTTCGACACATGTCCAAAATCCCTTTAGTCTAACATCTGGGAGCCTGATGTTTGAAGACGTTGAATTTCAGCCAATGTGGCAGGCTGGTCAAGTCCGAATCCGCCACGTTTCGAGCCGCGAGACACGCAAGACTCGGGAGCTTGTGCGGGAAGGTCTCGCTGCAGGGCGCGCTCATGTCAAGGCCACAGCAAATGTGACGACTCAGCCGTGACTTGAACTCCGGACTCCAAGGCGCCTGCATGAGTCTCTTCAGTGCCGTGGGACGACGTCCTGTCGTGTCGATTTGCGAAATGGAAGTATCAACCAGCCATGAGCCAAAGTCGTCCGAGAAATAATCCTTCCGCAGCTTCTTGAAAAGCACTGCATGGCCGTCCATGGAGATCATCGGTGACGCGCCCAATTCCAGCAGTGTGAGGATTGCTTCCTCACCGTGCGGGCTGCCATGATCATAGAGGGCCTCCGAAATGAAACTCAGCAGCAACGTGGCAGCCGGTCGTGGGATTTTGACCGACTTGTCTTCAATCACTCCAGAGAGACAAACGAACAGCCGAAACCACATTCCGGGCTGCGTGACCAGGAAGGCCAGCAGCATGCCCTCCCACGGTGCTTCGGAATTGATTACACAGAGTTCGGCCGCCTCAAGCATATCCCGTTCGACGCACACTCGCAGGTCATTCTCCATGAGGAAATCCAGCAGGAACCAGAGGTAGGCCACTTCTTCCAGGGTTCGGCATTGTTGAAACACTGATGACCGCCAAAGGAGGACATCTCCGTCGAAGAGCACCTCACGTCTAGCGCTCAACTCAAGGATGAGACAGCAGTACACGACTAGATCGAATCCCGTGCCAGCGCGATAGTTTTCCTCCATGGACTCAACATCCCCTAGCGTTGAAAAGAAATCGCGCTGGAGATCGGCTTCGACTTGTCTCACGATTTCCGGGAAACCTTCCATCGCGAGGGCTTGTCGGAAATAACTCAGCCCGCCATTGTCGAGCGGATCACCTCGAAGAAGGCACTTCGCTTGCTTCAGCAAAGTCTCAAGTACTTGGTCGGCAGACATGTCGAGTTGAGTTTGAGTACTCGTGGCGGTAACGATCGTGCAGAACTCACGAGAAGTATGAGAGCATATCCGAAGATGCATCGTTTTATACCGTCCATCTTCAGATGTAGACCCTCTCCTGGACGCAAGCCCCCCGCAATCTTGAACCCTTCTCCATTTAAGAAACTCACCGCGGTGAGCGATCCCACGTATGTATCTCAGACGGGGGCTCGAGTTGAGTCGCAGGTGTGCAAAGTCCGAATCGAGGGTCGAACCTCGATATCGAAGTCGAAAAAACCCCTCATCGCAACTGATTAGGTCCGGATCATTATTTTAGTGCCCTCAAATTGCGCCTCCCGGTCGGATCTTAGGACCCCGACGATCGTGAGTGGGCATTGGTTTTGCGTTATTGATGAGATGCGTTCCTCGTACGGGGATGAAATACTCGATGGAATAATGATCTTGGGAACGAATGCAATGACCAGGAAAAATTCGACAGCATCGTTCCGGAATTAACGGTGGAACACCGCCGGCGGACCGCGCGAGGTTGGCGCTCTTGCCTCGGTGGTATCCCCTGTGCTCTTGCGACGAGCGCTGCTGCTTCGAACTAGCTGCCAATTCAAATGTTTCTACAACCTGAGAGAGCGATTTGGTGGGATATAGTGCTTCAAAACGTTATCTTGCTACCCCTGACTAGAGATTCATGGTTTCCGACCCTGATTCCCAACCTGGAGCCGATTTGAACAACTTTGGAACCTGATAAAATGCAGTGTGATGGAGTTATGATGAACGTATTATATGCGTAAAAAACATTCATTTCAATAATTCGAGACATGTCCGAATGTCGTTTAGCTTAATATCTGGGAGCCTGATGTTTAGCTACGTTAAATTGCGGCCAATAAGCCGCGAGACACGCAAGACTTGGGAGCATGTGCGGGAGGGTCTCGCTCATATCGAGGCCGCAGCATATGTGATGACTCAGCTGTGAGTTGAACTCCGGACACTAAGGTAACCGCATAAGCCTGTTGGAGTCCTGTCCTGCTGATTTGCGAAATAGAAATGTCAACCAACCATGGGCGAAAATCGTCAAAGGGAAAATCCTTCCGCAGCCTCTTAAGGAATGCTGCATGGCCGTCTATTGAGATCATCGGCCATGCGCCCAATTCCAACAGTATGAGGATTGCTTGCTAACCTTGCGTCCTCCGATGTTCATAGAGTGAGAGCCTCCGAAACGAAACTCAGCAGGAGCGTGGCTGCTGGTCGCGGGATTTCGACCGAATTGTCTTCGAGCATTTCAGAGAGACGGAGGAACAGCTGGAACCACAGTTTAGGTTCGAAACCCAGGAAGGCCAGCAGCATACTCTCTCAGGTCACCTTGGAATCGATCGCTGAGCGTTCCGCTGCATCGAGCATATCCAGCTCGACGCACAAACGCAGATGACTCCCCTCCTCGTGAAAATCGAGGAGGCACCTCAGATAGACGACTTCCTCCAGAGTTCGACACTGCTGGAACACCGATGATCGCCTATTGCCTATTGAGTTCACCTCCGTTGAAGAGCACCTCGAGTCTGGCCTCAAACTCGAGGATGGGTCAGCAGCTCACGACTAGCTCAAATCCTGTGCCAGCCTGATAGCTTTCCTCCATGAACTCGACATCCTGTAGCGTTGGCAAGAAATCGCGCTGGAGGTCGGGGTTTCCTTTTGATACGCGATTGCCGTGAATCGTGCAACACGGCGAGAAAATCTTCCAATGCGAGCGCCGTCTCTCTGGGAGTGACTCCAGCCCAATCAAATCTTCACCTGGTGACACGTTGTACACTCGGCGTCGGTTGCACTCTTCGTGACCCAAGCCCATAGACTGGGCTCGAGGAATTTCCCCGGTCTCTCTCTTGAAGCTCCTCATAGCGCTTGCCAGACTTGTCAAAGCCAGTAGACCAGGGCTTCTCAAACTTTTCTCGTGGCGGCACCCCGCGGCGCCTCAAGCTTGGGGCGCCGGAGGACATGCAGGCGCGGCACCACGAGTGCCGCGGCACTCCGCGGCAGTTGGGTGCCGGCGGCACACAGTTTGAGAACCCCTGCAGTAGACAACCAAGGCCATGGATGAGAAAGTCGACAAACTCCCTTGGAGATACAACGGAACAGCTGTTCCGAAGAAGAGTCAACAGAAACACTTAGCGTATGTGCAAACACTTCACGAACTCCGGGCTCTCACAAGACGCCGCTCACCGGAAAGACGCCGCGCAGAAAATTGAGCTATGCTGAGGTAGCGCTGTAGGAAACCAAGAACCCGATGCAACCACCCTTGACTTGGAGAAAACCGCTCGGCGAAGGGGGAATGTCCGGAGAAACGAACAGGATCCCGGGCGGTTTCTCTGTGGTCAACCGCAATGAATCTGCGGTTACGAATCGCGGTTAGAAACCGCTGCTAGGCCTTCGGGGGAGTCACTCACGGATAACACTCGGCATCCGCAGTTATTGAGCTAGGCCTCTCGTCACAGCCGGAACTTCCCGCTCGATAAACATGAGCTGCTGTCTCCTGGGTGGGTGTACGTGCATTCTGATTGCTGCGCTGGGAATACGTCGTTGAAAGCTGCTGTGTTTTTTTCACGCCCTTCGTGCGTTTTCTGAGCCCGGTAACGTCTTGTTTCCTCCCTTTTCAGTGGTCGACGTCGTCGCGCAGTGTGCGCTCGTGCTTGAAGCATGGTGTCACCCTGGAAATGAGGCACCATGTCAACGCGACTGAGTTGAGATTTCGTTCCCTTGTGAGGAGCCAATGGGAAGGATAATTAGACCGCCGAGATGCAAAACGGCAGAACTCTACAATCTGACTGGGCACGATTCCATCTGAAGCATACCTGTCTTCCAGGTTTTCCCCGGGGAATCCCGATTGATTCCTCCCAAGATCGACTGATCTCAAGGAGTCGAAAAATGGAGGAGGCTAATGCGAAGTTGGGATGGTCACAGGCAACTAGGGTTGGGCACAATTACTTTCAAGAGTAATCACCATTAGCAATGAATGATTACCGCTCTGGATTTCAGCTCAACCACGATGACGAATTACTTTGACCAGCAATAATCAATAACTCAGTAATTCAATTGCTTTTCAATTACTCTTTAACTGAATTTTGATCACGTTTTGAAGAATCCAGTAGACAGCATGCGAGTTCATGCGAGCAAAAGGACAATTGTGTGCCGTTGCATCCCGAGGAAGACGAAACTTTGCTTGACTCAGGCTCAATGAATGACTTCATTTTTTCACATTTATTCCCGTTGAACTTACTCCTAGAGAAGGTCAAGGGCTAAAATGATGACAAGTAGATGAAACCATCTTATCTGTCGAGTCAATAGCCCTCACAAAAATCGAAACCTTCTCTGCCACCACACGCGCAGTTCCTGCAACTATGGCAGCACGTCAACTAGCGCATGTGTAATGATTCCAACTGAGCTCATAGTTATTGTGTTTGAAGAGGACTAACATCTCCAAATGTTCATCACTCATACGGCCCGTCAGATCACCGAGGGTGAGACTGCCGAGGCTAGAAAGACGCTCCACCGGCAGCGCAGACGAAGGGATGCCGGTATTGAAAGCTTTGGAAACTTTTAAAGCTATCTCGTATCGTATCTTATCTCGTATCTCGGAGGTGTAGAATGTCGAAACCCGCATCGTCGCATGTCCACTGTATATGAAACCTTGCTGGAAGGTTCCTCCCCCTTCTGATTATCATGAGTAGGGCTGAGAAGTTCAGGCATTTTGCCATACATGCCTGTGCCTGCCTCTATCAGAGAATTTTCAGTGATTTTGCCTTTTTTGTTTTTTTTTTAGGGCCTAAAGTGCCTATTGTGCGAGTTTTCCTAGCGCTTCCCGGCACTTCCAAGGGTTTTTGAGCTTCCAAAGTGACCCCGAACTGATTCTGTCGAAGATTCTGGTCTCCTGGAGTTCTCGCTCGAGTCCAGAGTCGCGTAATTCTAGCAAGAGCGCCCCGCCTGTGTAGTGCCTGTCAAAGCTTTTTGCACGTCGACGGCGATCATTCCTCACAGAGAACTCGAACATCGTTCGAGCCCCATTTCGCTCTCACATTGGAAGAGAAACTGGAATTATACGTGCACAGAAGTCGCCGAGGTCGAGCCAATCATGCCTTCCCTGCCTATTTTGAGTGCCTTTCTCAACATTTGCTCTCACATTTGGAGGGGAGTTGGATTTATACGTCCACAAAAGTCGCCATGGACGAGCCTATCATGCCTTTTCTGCCTGATTTGAGTGCCTTTTTCAGCAATTTTGGATGCCTTTTTGCCTGCCTGTTTGTCCATTTTTTAGTGCCTGAACTTCGCAGCCCTAATCATGAGATTCAAAAAATTATTGGAGAGTGATAAAAACGAATTCGAATCACAGCTCATCACATGGGTCGGTAATTAATAACCAATTAATAATTACTCGGGAAATGAGTAATCAGCTCAATTAACAATTGTATTCGAAATGTAATTGATCAGTAATTTGTAATTACCTCGAATCATTTGCCCATCCCTGCTGGATGGGCTGTGAACTACAGTCCACAGTCCCGACGATGAAGACGCAGCGTCGCTAGCGGATGAGTACGGTCTGTCGGCGACTGGCCCGAGGTCCCCAGTAAGAATCCCCTGTAATATAGCAGAGGAGGGCCAGCCGAGATATCTCATCAGTAAAAATTGGTCCGGGCGCCCGCCATGATAGTCGGTGATCGATATGCAAATGCGATTCTGTGCGCATGGGGATTGCTTGCTTAAACTTCTGGATTGGTTTGTGACAGCAATGACCCTCAATGCGTTTGTTGCTTCGTCGCCGATTGATCGACCTGTGAAGCCTGCTATCGGGGATATCTGGTAGGAGATGATCGCGTTTGGGAACGGCAAGGATTACTCTTCCATTTCCGCTTGTTCTTCGCCGGAGTCCTCGTGTTTTCTGGGAGGTGCTTTGTCAGGTCTGGGAACGAATACTGTGCCCCCCGGAAGTCATAGATACGCAAGCGCTGAGGCGCAGACCTGGGAAAGGTGTTCTACCCGACTTGCTGAGGTTCGCGCGCGTGGGAAAGCGAGCACGTTCTAGACACGTTCAGAAACCTTAGATACAGTTTTCATTAAAACATCCAGGAACTACACGAGATCGGGAAAGCAGTATCCACGCTCGTACGTTAGCGAATCCCCCTTTGAGAATTTCTCATATTCCCTAATCCGGAGTCCCGGAGGTACATAAGAATCCCATTGGGAATGCGGAACAGCGAACAGGTACTCCAGCGCCTGACATACTCGGTCGTCAGCGGCCTCTCGGTCGTTTTGGTATCCTCTAGCAGCAGGGAGGGACACCTTGCGCACCAAAACCAGCGTCGGGCGGCTCCAGGACTACGAGCTCGTGGTCAACGCCGAAAATTGCCGGTTCGAGCCTGGAGCGTCGTGTAACTGCGGAGAGCGGATTGCACTACTGCGTAGACTGTATTCGCGCCGTCCCCCAGCCGGGCACGATGCTCGAGCTTCAGAGAGTCATCGGGATGGTCGATGACTACAATCGCTGCCTTCAAGGAGCGGCAACGGTAATAGCACCCCTGATTCAAACCCTCGACGCCAACCTGAAAGCAAAGAGCAAAGCCGCAGGGTGGGACGACGCAACACCATCGGCTTGAGAGACTGGAAGGCGACCGCGGAACTACGGGCACCGGCGGACATATTCCCGTCTCCCGTCGAGGACGCGCACCTAGCCATCGTCGCTTACGCTTCGGATGTGGCGGGAGGAGCAGTTCTCCAACAGCAGCTGAAAAGCGGAGTAAGGCAACCTCTCGCTTTCATCAATCGCGGGACCCGGAAACGATGTACAGCACCACCAAAAGATAGCTCCTAGCCATGTACTTGGCAACCCGACATTTCCTCCACTACGTTGAGGGGCGTCAGCTTATCATTCCCACGGACCACAAGCAGTTTATCTCCGGGCAGCGTGTCGTGGCTGCTGATGCTTTATCACGGCCCGCGGGAGTTAACAGGGTGTCTGTCGCAGGCGACTACGCTCGACTCGCCGCACTCAGGAAGCAGATCCCGAGTACGAAACCCTACGGTGCGCCGCCATCGGGCCTCCTTGGGAAAAGATTGAGATAGCACCTTCTGGGCCGGTCTTGACCTGCGACGTTTCCACCGGAAGTCTGGGACCGTGGCTCCCCGGGACCTGGTGCCGCCGGGTGTTCAACCTTCTACACAACGTCTCGCATCCTGGCGCAAACAGCTACCGTCAAGCCGGTCTCAAAACGCTTCGCCTGGCAAGGCGTCGCGAGTCGCGACGGACGTCCGCCAATCGGCGAGGAGTTGCCTGAACCGCCAACAATCGAAGATACATCGCCACGTGAGGAGTGAGCTGGCACAGTTTCGGCTCCCCTACACCCGCTTTGCCCACGTTGATGTCGACTCGGTAGGGCCACTACCATATTCCGCCAGTTTCCAGTACCTATTGACGGCCGAGGACAAGCCTGCCAGCTGGTCACAAGCTATCCCTCGACAGAATATTTCCGCTGAGACTTTCTTGGGATCGTGGGTCGCGCATTTTGGCGGTTCATCACAGATCACATCAGATCGAGGGAGTCAATCCGTGTCGGGTCTTGGACCAACCTTGCCGGAGCGCTGGGAGTCGACGCTCGTCCCCCGACGAGTTTCCACCCCCAGGGTAACGGTATGGTTGTGTGGTGGTTCACCCCCGTCGTTCTGAAGACATGCGATAACGAAGCGAATAAACTAGGCAGTCTGTCCTCAGCCTTTAGAGCAACCACACGCGTATTCACTGAACTCCCACAGTGGCTGCGACAAGGGGGCAATCTTTGCGATTACATCGTTCTTGCGGAGTTGCGGGGACTATGCGAAGTGTCGACCAGGTAACTCTGTCTCGTCTGTACGCACCGCACGAAGAACAATCTGCCTTTGGGTTGGGAGCCGGCCGCAGTAGCGATTACTGGCGGCCGGCCGCCTCGTTTCCCTGGGCCTGGGCCACCTTCCCGTTTCATGCACACGGCATGAGACAGCTTATCGCCTGTTCGCCGAATTTGGCGTGGAACCTGCAGACACGGGCTTTCTTGAAGATCGCAGCTGCCTCTCGATGTCTTCTGGCTTTCATCATTCTTCGGACAGCGTCCACCACCTCTTCGTGGAGCGCGGCCACGGTAACCGCTTGAGATTGGCGCTGGGCGGAAATCTTGTCGGCGAGTTTCGCTAGCTCCCCGAGCTCCAGGTGGTCACACGCAGCCACGTGCTCAGGCACGGGGGACGGTAACTTTTGCAAAAAGTGGGAGCGGAAAAGCGGGTTTTCGGAGGCGTTTGCGTCCGGCCTGTAGAGCCCGAGCATTCTGTCGAGAAGCCTGGAGGGTGTGTCATCGCCTATCGAGAGTTTCACTAGCGCTGCTAGTCGTTCATACTGGCTAACCTTGAAGGAATCCAGGACCCTCGCCTTGAACTCGTTGTAGCGGGTCCCTGGGGTCGGAAGGTCGTCGAAGAAATCGGCAACCCTCTCTTGGATGTCCGCGTCTAGGGCGGTCAGGACGTCTTCGAATTTAGTCTGGTTATGGTTATGGTCTTCGCGCGTCTCATCCGAAGATGACCCTTTCACTTCAGGGGCGAACAAGCTCTGCGGACGCCGCACAGTGGCCAATTTCGTCCAGATAGGTGGACAAAAACAAAGGTCGGAATTCCGGAAATGTGAATATTGGATGATGTTCTTAGATAACCCAAACCCCCAGAGGCACAAGGGTTTTGGGCCCGAGTCGTGTTTTCGATCCGAAACAGCCAGCGCAACAGGAGGGAAAAAAGCTGTTCGACGACCCCCAATCTCCGTTAGACATCTTCTCCGGGGAAGTAGAGATAGATAAGCGGATTTCTTTGGGAAAAATCGATGCTATCAGTTACTGCACTGCAGAAATGAGCAACTAAGACACTCACCTAGTCAATATGCCACTGCCTTGCATTCAAATATGGGTCATGGAAAGAAGGGAAATTCCATCGAAAATCGTCGACTTTGACCTCGTCTTGAAAAAAAACTATCACGAGCTTGCGCGCTGAAATTTGCGCCGACGCGTAGGCCAAGGTGCCCACTTCAACACTTCACTCGCGCTTCGGCGCGGAAATGCGCGGGAAATTAATAATTCACGAAACAAAGATCGGAACGAGAGACGATCTCCATGGTTGGGGTGAGGGATTTCCTTATGTAGTTTTGACGATAACTCGGCGCGGTTTGCTCCGATCTCGTCGATCTTTTTGTTGATGGAAAGCTGTTGAAAAGACGCGTCTCCTTGTCATACGACAGCCGCAGTGATTACCACGTCGCGTCGAAAGTTCTTGATTAATTCATCGAGAACCGGGACCATTGTGTCGCGCCTTGTGGTGCCGCGAGTTGGCGGACCTTGGGCTGCCGACCCCGGTTCGAGTCACAAAGTCAAGTTTCGAAGTCTGGTGTGCGCCGCACCACGTTCTTCAGCTTATCGTCATCGGCTCAAAGGCGGTCTGCCACATGTGCTCTCTATAGGAGCCGATGAAGCCGCTCACATGTGTTCGGTGTTCTTGAGTGGATCCACGAAGTGCTCTCATGGTCTCAGATGTTCTTCCGCTGGCGTGCATCCTTCTAGCGGGGCATCGTTCAAATCAGATAAGCCCGGCAAGAAATGAATGTTTCCAATTATTCGACAATCGGAGAGGGTATCCTAGAGACTGTGGGTCCGTCGCTCCGTGAATCGTCAAAACCCCCGACGAAAGAAGCAAAATCGACAGTACTTGGTAGCCCACACCGATGTCAAAAAGTCTACGCGGCCAGGCTGCGCCGCAATAGCTCGTCGCCGACTTTAGCCCTGAGCACCACAGTCAACAGCAAGTACAGCCATGGAAGAAATCAGGACGCTGAACAACCCACGTCGACAATTTGCGGTTGAAGTTTTTGCGCTTTCTGGTGAGATGCGGAGAGATGGATTGGTTGCGAACTTACTCGCTCGTGAGAATCTGCATGAAACGGAGGTCGTCAATTTGGCTCAAATCAATGATCAGCTACAGCTTTTCGCATCCGGCTACACCAAGAGGAAGACTGTCTGCAGAATAAGGAAGGAAGACTTCTACGTGAAGAATGCAAGCTGGTTGGACAAAGACCCTTGGAAGCTGACCGCCATCATAGTCAGGAGACCATCGACATCACGAGCGAGTGGGCCTGGACGTCCCGAGATGCAGTTCTCTCAGTCGTCAGAAAAGTCGAAGAAACGGAAAGTTCAACATTTGCTGGGAGAAGGTGCGCCGCAGCTACTTCATGCGGGCCAACTCGCCTTGTATGCATCCGGAGATCGAATGGGTGCTAAAAGAGTGAGAACCGCGCTCGAGCGTCCGTCTTCAGCAGCGTTAACGACTTCGATGTCTTCCTGCCAGGACGATCCTATCTGCCGCAACGGTCGACGAGCTACATCCGATGAAGCACTTGCCGCATTCCTTGAGAGTAAGATGTCGTAAAGCTCATATTCTTGGAATAGAAAATTCCATCGAATGTTGGGACATGATGCGACTACCGCTTAACTGAAGCGAAACAGTCGTGCTGCCCGCCTGAGAACCTCATTGCGGTCAATGAAATCAGGCTAGATGTGCCACTTCAGGCGATCATTGATCTGAAGTGTCAAAGATTTTGCCTCGCCCAACTCCCGAAACTCGTGGAGCCCCTGAACGCTGGTTGCAGAGGATTTACTCTCCTGTGCAAATGGGGTTGCGACGGGAGTAACGCGACTCGATATCGTCAAAGATTCAGCGCCTCCTCCATGGATGACCAGAGCTTCATCTTATACTCAGTGGCGGATTTGAGGAAAAAGGCCCGGTCGGCATCTTTTCGAGGGGGCCCACCTCAGTGATGCTCAGGCCCTGGTATCCGAATGAAAAGTCAGCCATGAATATACAGTCAATTCACTAGAATTCCTCTATTAGAAGCGAACTTTTGGGTAAGGCTGTTGTACCTTAAACCTCAATTCCCTCGATGTCTTCTTCCTGGAGGGGGCCCACGACCAGTTTAGCAAGGGGGGCCAGTCGGCATTGTCCCTTTTGCCGACCGTCAAATCCGCCACTGCTTATACTCCTTCGTTCCAATCGAAATGAGAGCAGCCTCGACTCCTATCGTGTGGCGGAACCCGACTCCCGGCTCGACCCGTCTCTGTCGCCCGCTGAAACTCCTTTTCCAGAAGGAAACCATTGTTTCCAAAGTTGAAGAGACAAACCATATTCAGAGGCAAATCCTTCCAGAGTGGTGATAAGAGGCGTTGAGTTCAGTGTTTCTGTCAACATGACCGCAGCGATCACTGGACTCGACCGGGAGCTCATCAATCGATTTCGGGTGATTTCAGCGGCACTCTCCTCACAATCGGACGTACACGCGGATAGATTCGAGATTTATGCCTTCGAGACGAAGCATCGCTCATTCACATTCTATCCTGAGTCTTGAATGACGCCCACAGTCCATAAGATTCTGGACCACGGCGCTCAAGTGATCCGGTTCCATAGCGCAGCGGTTCTCAACCTTTTTGTCCCCCCGGACCCCCATGGAAGTTGAAATCAGATCGCGCCCCCTCTAGTAGATAGAAGAAAAAATACATGATTTTCCAAAAGCGAAAATGGACACGGAATTCATTTAGGAGTGCCTAATTATAAATTGACGATCGAAGCTCAAAGTCATTCCACAGCAGTACGATTCGAGATCATCATCGATTACACAGAAGTGACATCAAAGCTTTCCCATTGCTTTCGTGATTTCACTTGGATGCTTGTTGCTGGTGTTTGGCCAATAGCATATCTTTCTTCGTGGGCGCTCTGTCTCGCGATCGCGAACCAGTTATCTCCTCGTGGACAATCTCGAATTTTAATTCTCGATTTGAGGAAACCAGGAGCAGACATGAGCTGCCGTAGTACGGAGTACGAACCCTACCCCGTCGGGCAGACTACTCTGACACAGTGGAGCCCATTTCACCACAAAGACATCAATAGAGGCTTTCCGTACCAGTCCGTACCTCCGCATCGATCCAGTACGGGGACAGGCCGTACTCCGTACTGCGGCAGCTCAAGTCTGACCAGAAGGGTCGCGCCCTCCTTGAAACCGTTCCGCGCCCCCCCAGGGGGGCGCTCCCCCCCGGTTGAGAACCACTGCCATAGCGTACCAATCGGTTTGCTGACGGAGGAAGCCCAAGAGGCGAGACACAAGGATCCCTACACGACCTTTACGTGATGCTTCTCGCAACGTCAGATGCCCTTGTGGGTGTATACCGGAAACTCGAGAAAGAGAAACACCCGCAGCGAGACTTGGATCCTGAAGTGAACAATTTGCTGATCCCTCAGACCATCGACCTCCATGCTGCGATGTCTGTTTTGCATTTGAACAGCGAAACTGAATCAGAGCTTCCAGTGGGCAGCGATAGTGAATTCTCGGATGGCGATAATCCGGTGGTTTCGAGCGCAGAAGAGGAAGAAGAGCCCGAACCAGACCAACTCTGAAGTCGCCAACACGCCTATATGTTCTATGTTGTTCCGAAAATACAGCAAGTGCTCCATTCAGTTCTTTGTGTTTTCGTTCCGAGTTCGGCAGCCACGTCACACATCTCAGGTAGGTCGAAAGGTTAGGACGCTCCATTGAATGCCTAAAAACTGTCCAAAATTGAAAAAATAAGCGACGGAAACCATTTTTAAGGGTCGGATTGGGCTTCAGGAACTCAAGAGAATCAAGAATAGCTCTCAAATAATTTTGTCCACCTATTTCGAGAAAATTGGCCACTGTGCGCCGGTCACAGTTTTTGGGAGACTGGACACCGTTGAACCCACTCTCGACTGACGCCGAATTGTGGCAGTCGATGCACACCTTGGACGCGCTCATGCACCTGATGCACGTCACATGTGATGCATCCCGGCAGCAGTCGAGATTCGACCAACGGTGCCTAGGTGAGAGGAATGTCCTCGCGGACACAACCCGACACCAGGGGGAACGATCCGAAACAGTCATCTGTGCTCCTCGACCCCGAATCTCACTTCCGCTGAAGCACGGTTACAGTCCCATGCCAAGGGGAGCGGCCTTCATTGACCTTGCGCAAACTGAACTGCGCCTCTATGGTCTGTCTGAAACCACATCGAGGCTTGCTTCGGCCAGAAGGGGGGCAACTTGAGGGAGACGGCGTGAACCTGCGGGGCAGCGCGGCTTGCTCCCTGTGGCAGTTCTTCGAGAACGTCCTCGAATTTGTCGTCGCCCATTCTGGATCACGTCCGGGTCACCGTTGTGGGAGTTCAGTGAATACGCGTGTGGTTGCTCTAAAAACTGACGACAGACTGACCAGTTTATTCGGTTCGTTATCGCATGTCTTCAGAACGACGGGGGTGAACCACCACAGCTGATCATTTTCACAGGCAGTCAAGGGCGTCCCTAACGGCACGACTAACATCATCCACGCAGGTGAGGGAATTACCGTGGGTAGTGCTGGAGCTGCGTACACTCCCAAACGCCGACTTCGAACGTCCGACCGCAGAACTGGTCTACGGCACATCGCTGAGAGTCCTGGGCGAGTTCCTACGGAAAGAAACCCCTGAAACTCCGATTGCCCGGCTCCGACAGCTTCGCGACAAAACACCATTAAAATTCCAACCCAACCAAGATGGCTGTGGGAGACAGGTCCACGGACCGGAATGAAGATCCCAAGCCCCCTGCAGAACGCTGAATATGTGTCCGTGAGAGTCGACGCGGTAAAAATGCCCCTGTCCCGGCAGTACGACGGTCCGTTCCGAGTCCTGAAGAAAGGATTGGAGACGTTAGACGTTCGAGCTCTCTCTGAACGGCAGAGAAGACTGCGTATCCGACGCCCGGCTGAAGCGGGCATACACGGACGAGAAGAAGGAGGCATCTCAGGCGAGCAAGCCACAGCCGCCTGTTTCGAACGGAAAAACCGACAGTGTGTCACTCGTCATCAACGCATCAACGCGCGTCATCGCTCAAGTAGTACTGAACTCCTACAATTCCACTTTTTTTCTGTTTTCGTCCTCAGAGGTATCGGGGCCGGTTGTTTCCGACCGGGGAATGCATTTACGCACGCCTGGGGTAAAGCCCAGGTAAAGCGGGACTCGCTCGGCTGAGGCGCCGAGAATACCCGCTAACCCTCCCGGACTGAGCCCGGACCGCAGTCCTCTGGTTTTTTCCTGACTCTTCACTTGGATAGTAGCAAAACTCTACAGTTCACGTTTTGGAATCGAGGAGGTCAGAATGAAACAACACCCGTACGTCAAGTTCTCTGTTCGTTCAGAGGTCTGATCGATTCCAGCGGGGACAATAGGATCTCAGGCGTTGCAAAGTTCTCCACCCGTTCGTCGAGCTGCAGAAAGTGCTCTTCTCACATGCCGCTGATGTAGAAACGACATCATTTTCGATTCCTTCTATAACGGAGCAAACGCATCAAGAATCCAACGAGGGATCTGAACGGCGGCGGCGCCGAAAAGCCGGAGATGTTAAAGAAGTTATGTATCTGCAATGCATGTTTCCGGCCGCAGGGATCCCACGATGAATTCCATTCTGTCTACTTTGTCGATATGTGCATTAGATTGTTTTTTCGCCGATTTTCCATCGAGTGGTCGGCCAGGAGATCAGTCTACCATTCATCAGATGATCACGGAAGCCTGAGGGAAGAAGAGTAGTTAAAACTCAAAAGGGGCTCCACCTGGGGAGTCCGGGATCACTGCCATCATTTTGAGCGCGATCATTCTCAATCATCAGGCGGAGATGAGGTATCATCGGGACATGACTCCTCTGTCTGATCAACAAATCAGAATCAGGAGATCAGAGCCTCCGACCTCATGAATGATTGGCAGATACCGTTCAATCACGGCATCAGACTTCCGAAACTGTACTTAATGATGGCGATGATCCGTGCTCTGCGCCAGATGTTGAACGAGGCGCTCGATTCCCGTCAGGAATTCTACTCGCGGTGCCGCTGGATGAGCGAATCATCTTCCCTGGTTGTGATTCTTTGTCCTTGGAGAACCGGTAGGCGGCGTTCCTCAAACTCTCTGACTCCCGGTCCCCCGGTGTTGGCGTCACAAAAACTCGGAGTTCATGAATGTATTATGTACGCGAGTTAGAATCTATCTTACTCATAATTGAATTTGGTATTGAATCGCGACCGCGGAGAGCTGAAAGTGGATGATAACGAGCCGAGAACCCTTCTCAGACAGCCAGACGCAGAGATTGTCCTCGGCATCAGCGAGATGCCTCGGTGGGAGATTCCGTGGCCGCTTGAGGATCGATCGATCCTAGGAGGACGGTTTCCAACGTTTCTCCTTCCTTCTCATTGGCCGATTGTGTGTTCGTGATACTGGCGGAGTCAACCGGATAGTCAATTAACCAATCGAACCAAAGTTTCCATAATACCTTTGAATTGTGTCCGGCCATTCCTGATGGTCAAACCTTTTTCGTCTATTTCCCATCCCGCAAAGACTCCTGGTTATCCATCACAGCATTCAGCCAGCTGGTTGCTTTCTAACGGAGCACATTTCAGAAGTTTTCAGCGGGGATCGCTACTCGTAGCCTTCCCAAACTTCGAGGAATGTTCATTCCCTGGGGAAAGGAGGATGGAGACTGGAAGATCCGTTGTAGGTCGGGCGTCGGTGTTTCTCCCTAACTCACCAAAATGACTCGGTTCACATCGGACACGCACTCCAGCTTTCGAGTGGGAACTACCAAACACACCTGACCACGCGCGGAGCGCCTGACGACCGGGGACGCGCAACGACCTATGGTCCGCTCGCGCTTCTCGCGATGTATGATAAAGCGATACGCACTTCTGGCAACAGCAGACCACCCCGAGCCCCTCGCAGCATGCTGATTACTCGAAATCCCAATGAAAAAAATTCGAATGACAGCTTTTCACGGAGCAGACTCAGCTCTGCACGGAGACGCACCATCTCCCGTTCTCGCGTAAACTGTAACCTTTCCGTCAGATTTCGTGAGGACATGGAGAGGCTCGCGTTTCGCTCAAGCTTTGTAAGCTCAAGTCAGCGAAAATCACACTTCTTAGGACCCCAAGTTTTTAAGCAGCGAATGCTCATTGTAGATCCATGCAGGCATTCGAATTCCGCCTTCAAAATCCATAGATGATATTCCGCGCGGCTGACGAGCCCGCTCTCTCCGAAGGCTGGACTCGGAAGATGGCGCTGCTGTCTCTCCGAGGTAGTCTGGACGTTGCTAAGAACCTCGCCGAATCACCGGAAACAGATGAAACGTTCGCGGGGAAAACACGCGAGAACCCCAAACATTGTCCTTGCTCCCACATGCGCTTGTCGCCATTAGTGTTCACCACGCTACGAGCCTAAACGGTTTTTGGCGCCAAATTCCTCCAGCGGCTGGCTGTTCAGAGCGGAGAGCAGCTGCATCGCGCCACCACCGCCAGCCAGCCAGCCCGCCGACCAGCATCAATATCGGCAGCCGCGAGCAGAGCACTATTTGGACTCAGGGAGCGAGTGAGCGAGCGAGCGGTCTCTGATGAGGTTCTCTCCTCGACTATAGCAACGCTCCGAGCAGGCATCGTGTGTCGTTTTAAAACTCCATGTCGAACGAAGCCCGTGTGTGTTGCAGCGTTTGTTATTGTCGTCGGTGGAAAGCAATGATTGACCGCCTCTCCTAGACGAACGCGGCGAGCAGCGAAAGTTTCGCGGGTGTTGTAACGACAGAACGAACGCTACTTCGTGAGTGCGCCCTGTGTTGTGAGCAACCGATGCTCGTGTGTCGCACGGATAATTTCATCGTTCGAGGAGTTTGACTCGTTGCCTGGAGATCATCGAGGAAGCCTAGAGTGGACTGAGGCAACGGCTCGCGATACTTTCGAGGAGCAGCGCTTCAAGAAATCAGCGGTTGTTGACACCGCGTGTGTGTGTCGATCGGTCGGTCCGTCCGTTCGTTCATTCGGTCGTCTGTGTATGTGTGTGTGCGGTGTGTCGGTTTGATTCTCTTCAGGGAATGGAACAAGCGGCTTCAGTAGCAGCAGCAGCCGCAACAGCAGTCGTCGCCGTCGGCGCAGACAAAGACGCAAGAAATTCAGCGACAAAACGAAAATCCCCATTTGGGACCTCGGACTCGTCTCCTGCTGCTGCTGTCAAGCGGCCAACGAAAATCACTGATTTCTGGTATGTACGGAGTACTCAACGGAAGTCACTGTGTCTCTCTGACGATAGTCTCTGGGTCTCTGTGAGATAGTGCGTGTGAGTGTAATGCGTGCTTCAGGGAACCCTGTCTCATGTGGGAATTGTCTTCAAATGTCAGGAGTCGAGTCTCTAGAATAGTGTGTCAGTTGGTCACGCCGGGCCCTCTTCACCCGAGCCCTCAGAAAACGTGACGAGCACTGACGAGGTGCGTGCCATGCTCTCGGTCCATGAGTTTCGTTTGAAGAACTAGACTTTCGTTCAGAGTGAGCGAATCAGCAAGCGAGGAGACAATGCTCACTGACTCGCTTGCCTAGGCAAACTATCGAGTCACTGCAGTTTCGATCGAAATTACGAACAGGGATGAATCGCGATCGCGAATGCGGGTGTAAGGAAGTGTGGTACGGAGAAAGCGCATCCATGTTGGCTGCGCTGGTTTTCGCAAGCAGAAGTTCTCTGCTTCCGATCAGATCAGAAATGCTCCGAGCCATTTTTGGGCAACCTTGTCATCGTTTCTCCGTTTTGACGCCATGAGGAAAACTCTGTGTGGTTCGATACGAATTATTCGCTGTGTTTCTCAGATGATGAATTTGTGCGACCTCGTGGCTTAGGTTAGATGCGCTGTTATGGCTGTGAAGCCGAAGTTTAGTGATCGTCATGCCCTACTGTAAGCGATATGCAGCCTGAGGTGACTGGTATCGAAGCATTGGCTCCCGTGAATCATTGATGCAGCGAGTACCGATGCTTTAGTCAACCTGCGCTCGGAGCTTTCTGTCCCATATTTCCAACTCCGGTCCTCTTTGACCACGGTGTGCGCGGCTCTCTGCCTTCGGTGAAGGCAGCGCTCCCCTGACCATCAAGGTGTCAAACAGCAGAGAAGTTTCCACTTGACAACGCTTCATCGTTTACAGGAAACCACCGGTAGTCGCTGCTGCTGTCACGAACGGAACCTCAGAGGAACAGGATAAACTCCTTAATCAGAAAACTGTGAGCAAATCCCCGTGTTCCGACAGGACGAACACCGACGCAACCAGTAACCATGCCATCAAGGTATTCAGATTGAAGGTTCAGATCATGGCATACCGAGTATCCGAAATGTTAACTTTTGAAATCCCGAAATTCGACGTCTCGCGGATCTTAATCGTTTCGCTTATCGTTTCCACAGACAACAAAAGACGCAGGGAAAGAATTGAATGAGTGCCGAGGGGCTCCTGCGAGTCCAACAGGGACTTCGGAAAAACGGATCCGTACCGCTGAAACGGCCTCTGGCGACAGTCAGGACAGGAATATGTACGTCGACTCCAACGATACCAATGGAAACGATAACGGTGAGTTCGAGACGATCCGAAGAGTATCAGCGAATCATATCGTGAACTCAAGTTCGGGAAGCCCCACCTCGGTGGCTCAAGAGCTGCAGTCCACAGGGCAACAAGTTCAATGTTCGGCCTCTTTACCCACAGATGATGTCGTGGTGGTCTCCGAGAGTCCCGCGAAATCCCCTCGGAAGTCCCAGCGCAACACGCCAGCGAAGTCCTACAAAGAATACGACAAAACTCTATATGAAGATAAAAAGTCATCGAAAGCGAAGAATCGAAGCTATGAGAAATTCAGAGAATTCTTCAAAAATACGGCGGAACGTTCGAAAGAGCCGAAAATCATGGAGAAGAAGAGCCCAAAGCGGATTCAAGAGAGCACCGTGAGCTTGAATGGATTCAAGAAACGATTATCGACGGACAGCAGCAGCTCCACAACTCCGAAAAGACGCGGTCGACCGCCACGTAGTGAGGAGGAAAGAGAAGCTCGCAAGCTCGAGTACAAGAAGAAAATAAGTGAAAAGCTGAAAGAGAAGCGTAAACTCGAACGAGAAGCCAAACAGAAAGAAAGAATTCTCGACGACGATCTATCGCTCTCGAATCTCATACCTCTCCCCACCTTCACCGAGATTGAATGCAGCATCCCCAAGGAAGGACTCGGGGAATTTTTCTGCATCCTCGAATTCATGAACGCATTCTCGAAGGAGCTCTGCGTGAAAGACTACTTCTCCCAAGGAATATCGTTCGATATCTTGGAACGAGCTTTCACAGAGAACGACGCTCTCGGACTCCTCGTGAACGTTTTCCAAATACTCCTAAGTAAACTCGTGAAACTCCAACTGAGTGATTGGACAGTCGACTACAACACACAGTGAGTCGTCATCTCTGATGTTCATTGTTGCCCAACGTGGAGATATTGTGTTCGAACACGTCTAACTTCGCATGTGATCTTCCCCAGGAATGAAGGTGATGACCTCTACACGAAGATGGCAGTTCACCAGGAGTACGCAGCCGCTGCCGGTCGTGAGTTTCGTGACACCTACGGCTTCATGTTCCACAACGTTCCTCTCGACTCGTTCACGTACAGCGATGTCGTTCGTTACCACCTCAAAGTGAGTTGATCCATTCTCCTTGAAGGTTTCGGTTCTCCTACTTGCCCTTTCGGGGCTATTCGGTAACAGACTCCTGTGAATCAGTTGCTGACCGGATATTACTTCGATTTACAGGCCAGTGGAGCTCCGGGAATCGATTTGAGAGATCGAATTCATTGCCATCAAGGTTTCACCCCTAAAGAGGATCCGGGACTGATATTCGTGATGAGAAATCCCGAGATCATGGAAAAACTGGAAACAAATTCCGTGGCTAGCTTGGATGTACTCGAGAAGATGAAGGTAGAACATCAACGGGAGATTAGTTCACTCCTCAAACCGAAATTCGTTGTGGGGGGTTTTTCTTTCAAAGAAAAAGAGGGATGAAAACAACGCTGAGTTTCATTCCGCAGATCGTGCGCTGCCTCATCGATCAATTGTTGACCTTCGAGTTATTCCGGGACACGATCGAGGACGGACTTGAAAAATGCGTCGAGCTCAAAATCCAGTTGAAGAAGCTTCTCTGGCGGAAAAAACTCCTCGACGACGAAGAGAAGGGTATCAAACGCGATAAGGACGAAGAAGCAGCTGCAGCCGTGGCGGCAGCCGGCAACGAAGACGAGAAAAAGCGACGGAATTGGAGATATGTTCTCCCGGAAATGCCTAGAGACGAAGTGGAGAAGCGAATCGAGCAAACCGAAGACGAAATCGGCAGAGTTTGGTACCGTTTCGGTTTGTCAAGCCTCGGTGAAGATAGAGCGCATCGAATCTTCAGCGTGTTGCACTCGGTGCCAGCCATCGTTGTGGAAGTCATGTCGTGCGTCGAGTCGCCGTGCATCGAAGGTTAGTGTCAACGAGATGACGTAGCGTCGGGCGTGGCTTTGGCTCGAAGGAAGCCTAAATATGTTTCCATGAATTGAGATGGTTCGCTGATTGTCTATACATTTCGTCTCTTCAGGTGGAACTCCGGAGAACGATTGCGAAGTAATCCCGGACGTTGAAATGAAAGAAGACGAAGGGGAAAGCCCCGAACCACTTCCGATGGATTCTCACCTTCTCTGCAGCGGATCGATGGAGAGCTGCGTCATCCACAGAGAAAAAGAATCGCAGTATTTATTTATTTCGTCACAGGAGCAACTCGATAGTTTATTGAAATCGTTGGCAACCAAAGGAGTCCGGGAGAGTGTCTTGAGAGAGACAATAGTGAACGAACTCGACTACTTGAAAAGTGTCATAAAGAAAACTCCCATATCAAAGTGAGTTATTCCGAAAACTCCAAAACTCGTTATTCACCATTGCTCCAAGAGTCATCCAAGCCTCTTTCAGCATCCTGGATGCAGTTCTTCAACTCTTGCTTTGTTTCAGGCTGAATCGCACACTCGATGAAGCCGTTCGACGAAGGTACCCATCCGAAGCATTCAAGGTCTCGAACGTTTTCGGTTTGAGAGCCAATCTAGCTTTGAATCTGACGTTCAGAGAACTACTTCTCGACATAGAGGAGAAAGCCATCCAAGCCTCTCTTGGCGGCTTCAGAGACGAGGAACGTCGGAGAACGTGGCGGGCGGAACTTGAAGAGCCGCTCCTGAAAATCCAAGATCTCGAACCGGAATTGACAAACCAACTGTACCCCGAGAGCGGGGATTCCGCAGAACTCCAATTCCTGATACCAAAACTGAGCGAGTTCTGCGAAACGATCCCGGTAAAATTCCTCAAAGCACCTCTTGGGGATCAAGGCCCATCGTTGCGGAACAAGTTGGACAATTGGCGTGCAGCGCTTCCGAACTGCCGAAATTTCAGTCAGTTATTCCTCTTCTATTCATCACTTGAAAGTTCGATCGAGTGGCAGAAGGGCTTGACAAATGCTCGCTGCAAAGTCTGCAGGGGGAAGGCAACGGTGAGTTAGAGTTTGGTGTTGAGAGCCGATGCAATGCGTGCACCTATACAGGTTCGATTTACTGACCAATAATTGCTTCATTGCAGCCTGAAAGGATGATTCGATGCGAAACGTGTGATTTAGTTTTCCACCTACCGTGCTTGAAGCCTGCACTTCGAGAAATACCTCAAGGAGAGTGGTTCTGTAAGAGTTGTTCGCCGGATGTAGCTCCAGAGTCACCAAAGAAGAAGTTCAAGGTCACAAAGACGGAAGACGAAGAGGAGTCCGTGGTTGAAGTGAGTGAATCGCCGAGAAAACAGATTCAGGAGTCGGCGAGAGTCTATTTCGAGTTCTCTTGGGAGCCGAGATTCATCGGGATACCGAATTACAAGTGGAATAATCGGACCTCGTCTCTTTTTCCAGGTTCCTGAGAGTAACGATTATTGTGAAGTCTGTTTGAACGACGAGCAGTTAATCAGCTGTGGTTCTTGTCCGAGATCCTTCCACTTGATCTGTATCCAAATGAAACGAGCGCCACGTAGGGACTGGCGCTGCCGTGCATGCACAGCAGGCGTGAAGAAGTATAAGCAGGAGCTGAAGGAGTTGAAAAAACTCATCGAGGAGAAGGAAGCTTTCGAGACCAAGGATAATAACGAAGACGATTTCTCGATCAATCAATGCCTTAAATGTGGGGAGCTTCTCAGCCGAGGCCACATTGAATGCATTGGCTGCGGCAGAAAATATCACTTGGCCTGCGCTGACCTCACCAAGAGGCCGAAAGGCGACTGGTATTGCAAGAAACGCTGCGAACCAGGTTACGTTTCTTTGAATCAAACGCTTAACGATGAAAGTGACGACGAAGAATCGGAGGACGAAGAACCCGAAGTTGAAACGAAGCAAGAGGAGGTGGACGTTAACGGATTCGACTACAAAGCTTGCTGTGACATCCTCGACGTTCTGAAGCGATCTGATCACGCTTGGCCCTTCCTTGTTCCCGTGAGCAAAAAAGACGCTCCCGACTACTTCAAAATCATCAAAAAGCCCATGGACATTGGAACTATCCAGTCAAAGCTGAACGACATGAAATACACAGTGAGTGGAGACTTGACATCATCCGGCGCATTCGATCATTTGGCAGTCCCATGAAGTTTCAAGCTTACCAATACCCGGTCTCGGGCGAGCACAATATTCGAGCTCACCTCCCTATTTGACTATTTCAGACCAACAAGGCGTTTGTGAACGACGTGCTGCAAGTGTTTATCAATTGTGAGGCCTACAATCTGGAAGAGGCCGAAGTTTACAAGGAGGGGAAAAGACTCCTCGAAATTTTCATGGGCTTGCTCGATAACTATTCGATGTCTTCATTACTCAATCCGCAAGAATTCAGATGGCTCGAGGAGGTTATCAGAAGTAAATGCACCAAATGCCGGATGGATTTCCCTTACGGCATAAAGAAGGTGTGTAGTCATGGGAGGAGGAAGTGTTCATGTCCCATGGTGTCAGCGGATCTCTCTAGTTTCATTGACTCTGATATCTATCGATCCAGATCTAACATTCAATTCCATCATGACAGGTTTGTTGTCGACTCTGTTATACAACCCTCCATCTGAAGTGCGCAGGTCTCAGAATATCCGTTGAGAAATGGTTGTGTCCGGGTTGCATGGGCAAAGAACTTGAAGAAGAAGCAGTAGCCGAAGAAGACAATCACCTGAACACGAGTGAAGAAAATCTCGCCAACGAGTTTGATCTAAGCAACGTGAGTATGCTCCTAGAAACTGATTCGCCTCTCACTCCAGGGTTCCGATTACGGAGCTCCGAGAGCTAATCTCGAAACTTCACGAAAACACTCTGATGCTAGAGCGTGGGATCTATGGGTGTTGAGATAAGGGGAGGCTGGAGCACGATTATCCGCTTAACTTGAATTGAATCTTTCGCCTTCTGAAGATGAAAGTCGAAGTCGATGGATTTGACTACAAAGGATGCACCGAGCTCCTGAATTCGCTGATCAGGGACGACTTGTCATTCCCGTTCAGAAGGTGAGGCAAAGCGTTGATCACTACATTTCGAGTTTCCAAGCATCGATTTTTACTTCAATTGAATGGACGAGCTGTTCGAAGCGCTTGGAGTGGACTCGCGTAACGAATCAACTGCTCGTTCCAGGCCCGTGACGAAGAAGGAAGCACCAGATTACTTCGATGTGATCGAGAACCCGACAGACTTATCAACCATACAGAGCTCCCTGAACAACATGGGATACAAGCATAACATGGAGCTCATTGACGACATTCTTCTCATGTTCAGGAACTGTGAGCGTTACAATGACGAAAGGAGCAACATCTATGCAGGAGCCATGCAATTCTGGAAAACAACGTTGAAGAAAATCACTGATATAGGTTTCGGGTCCTTGGTTGATCCCGCTAAAGTGCCTAAGTGGAACCCACCGAAAAATTCAAGGAGATCGAACTATTAGTACAACAGCCTTATCATCCACCATCTGGCGGTGGACGAACGACAAATTATCACCTCCTGTAACAGAAACAAGAGATACCAGAGCACGGCAGTGATACTTTGAAGTCACAAATCTTGGGGAGCGATCCCCATTACCGTTGGACTTACCGAGAACGCTCCCAGGAACGCTCGTTTCTGGCGGAGTTCTCCTTTCAATTCGTAGAAGTTCCCCGGACTTATTTTTATTCTGATAAAGTAACATTTGTCAAAAGTTATGATAAAATGTTTATACTGAGACTCGTAGTCCCTAATGCCGGAAGTTCCGTTCAAAGCCTCACTCATTTGTTCGATCAAAGGCAGCTAGGTTTATACTCGGTCATATATTCTGTAAACACGCTAATTTTAAACTATTGAATTGAATGCTATATACAGGGTGCGGAAGGCACCGGAACGTGTGACAAGATGGTATCATCATATTTTTGATGATGTTGAAGATGATATCGATGAATATTTGACGTCGAAACATTTGACGAGAGACCACGGATTCGGAATATTGATGATATAGCGACGCGGTTTGTCGAAAAGTTGTACATGATGAAAACAATTTCCCTCATAGCCCTTCTCTCCTGAAACCCAAGCTGTGTTCTCCCATGAATATTAGTGAGCTAAATAAATAATTTGGTCACATCTGGAAAAAACTGGTAATTATCATGACCGCCGTAAGATCCATGCCCCTCGCGAACTCATTTTTTCTTCGACTTCGGTGCAGTGTTTGGGGACTGCCTTTCCACAATTCCTTCCCGAAGATGAGCGGCTGAAGAGACCAAGATCGTGAGCACATGCAGAGCTGAATCAACGGAACGCCACTTGGAGTGGGGTCTCACTGATGGCGCCACAGCCAGCACATCTCCGCGGGAGACTGCAACAACGGGGATCGACATGAACCATGAATACAGGAAGAGTTGGCGCAGACTCATATCTTTCACGCGTATCGCATTCCCAGTGACGATCCTGACGTCATGTCCCGAAAACCTGAACCAAGGGCAGATAGCGAGAGATAACGAATATCGGTCAAACTGATTGCTCGTACTTCGAGAATAGATAATATTTCCGTTTTGGATTCTTTCTTAAGAATCAGAAGGATAAAGGGTAGCACCGAGGAGGCCACTGCGGTCCTCGGAGGCAAGTTGTCAGCTTTGATGCGGAGGGGTCGGGTGAACGGCAAATGTTCCCGGGTGACATGGCTCGACGCAGCTGCGAGAGCCGTCAGTTCCGCCTGAGCGTTCATGGAATGTCCTCAACGAACGATTTATCCGAAAACATCAGTGCATTTATTGGCTCGTAACAAATTAATTCTGATCGATGACATACGAGAACGAACAAACTTCAAACAGTGGCAACACCTAATTAATTAAAAAAAAGGTTAACGATATTGTGCCTGATCGTTGAATGTATCTAGTGCTCTACGTCAAACTGTATGCCTCTATGTTGTGAGATTGCAGCTTTGTGAAAGTTGTTGTATCCAGTTTTATCACACGTCGCTCAGATTTCTCTGTAGTCATCGCGATCCATTAAGTCTCTCTGCTTCTTGTTTGTTGATAGCAAACCAATCTTTGAACGACATCATGTGCCTCTGAATCGAAGAAAACGCAAGTCCGGAAGTTTGACCACACATGCATCATGCACTCTCAGAATTTGCTTGCTAAGTTATAATTTATTCGGACAGCTATTGTTTCGCAGCGAAGCGCTTGCGAGCTTTCTCGAAGGCACTCAGAATGTCTCCGAACACTTTCTCTGAAGTTTGAGAAGCGTCGATTTTAGAGTGAATTCCGTGCTCCTGGTAATAGTTGATAAGTGGAGACGTCTTTTTATGGTAGGATTCCAATCTCGTCTTCAGAGCATCGACGTTGTCGTCCGACCGTCGAATCAAAGGTTCGCCCGTAATATCATCCGTCATCGACATCTAAGATGAAATATATCTGGTTAGTGTTTCCGCCGATCTTACAAGTATTCAAGCAAGACCTCGTCACATAGCTAACCTATGAACTGCTCAACGATCGCATTCCTTGGTACTCATGATGTAGAAGCGACTTTTTCGTCATTTCCGCGCATTCATAACTAATTAGGTAGCAGAGTCGAAAGCTTCGAATTGATCAAAACCTTTGCGAATCAATATCCAAAGTGTACTCGGGAAAACAAGATCGAGAGGAGCGCTGCATTGAAGACATCCGGATCCGACTGGGTAGTGGAGAAAGTTTAGACAGTGGAAAATCAGAGCGACGCGACTCAGCTCGGATTTCGAGAGGATGTCAACGAAGAGAGGGAATGACGAGTGGACGAAGCGTACGCGCCGACTCGGACATGGCGGTGGTGCGCAGAAATCGTGAGTACCGCGACCGAAGACAAATCGTCACATGATAAGAGAGCAAGAAAGAAAGAGAGACAAGTTGAACTGACCTTGGGAGGTGCGAATTCTTCATGATAGCTCCGACCGCTCGCTGGATGAACCAAACGACCAGTGATCCTCCTGACGAGTAGGTTGTCATCTATGTTGAAATTTATCACCGAGTCTAGTTGAGTTTTCCGTTTCTCCAGGAGTTCGTCCAGTTTCTGAGCCTGAACAACCGTCCGAGGGAATCCGTCGAGCAGAAAACCATTGAGACATTCGGGCCGGTCCAAGTTTTTCTCGATCATCGAAACGACCAGGGTGTCATCGACAAGTTTCCCGTCGGACATGATCTGCTTCAACGTTCGACCCAGCTCCGATCCCGAAGCTACTTCGGCCCGCAACAAGTCTCCGGTGGACAGATGGCACACATTGTACTCCTCCTTGAGTTTTGGAGCCTGGGTGCCCTTGCCGGAGCCTGGAGGTCCTAGTAGCACAGCGTTTATCCCTCTCTTGTACTGCTCATGAGGTTCGAAGGAGTTCGCGTATAGTACTTCAGCAGCGTTCGGTGACATGGCTCAAATCGAGTCAGTTATCGTTGCCAAAAGCGGGGTCGCACACACACAGAACTCAAGCTGGAACCTGCTGCCGAACGCGACGAATCCACGCGCAGTGGAAACGACGGCGGCTTAGACGACCGATGAGCGGCTGCTCCCTGTCCTCCTCCTCCTCCTCTCCGAAAGGCCGCTGCCGAAACAGCCGGAATCAACTAAGGCCAGAGTTTCAGCGATGCAACTCGATTCAATGAGGCGATCGCGCCCGATCCGGTAATGAATCGAGCCATAAGGGGAACTATACCGGTTCGTTGCGCGGGTGAGCGTCGAGTGTCGCCCCTGCTGTTCCGGTATTTTCCATCGAGTCGGCTACTATGAGAGCGCGTGCTCGGTAAATTCTGACCCCGGTCTTTATTTAGCTCTTCCCTTCACCAGCTGATCGCGGCATTCGGATCAGCGGAAAGCGGTGCTCGACAATGCGATTTCGGATGCAGAATAAATCCCAGAACTCGATCTAGCCACAGAATTTGCCTGAAGTTTCCGTCTCTGACAAGCCAAGTGACCGCGTCAGCAGCGGTGCAGGACCATGATTCGCAGTAGCACATGAGCCCGCTCAACCCCATCTCGATGGTTTCCCCGACCAAGTGTCAGATTTGGGCCGAACGATCTAGCGTCTGAGGAAACCTGTGTTCGCGGTGGGATTCGAGCCAAGTTTCGATGTGTGCTAAACGATCCCTATCGGGTGGCAGTAGCTCGGGTTCCGAAAAGCGATCGCGACTGGATGTGGATCTTGTGTTGATGAAAATCCGGCAAGAGTACAATGAACGCTGTCATTGTAAGAAGAGTTTCAAACTATGCACAGTAAGTGGGAGAAGGCTTACAATTAGATATTTTATCGGGATCATTCATCCTCTGAATGCAAAAAAGCAGATGTTGAGGACGTGGTACGCGGGTTTCTCCTTCTAGAAGCGTCTCATCGTAAATTCACAACGCTGCCAGAGCAGAGTGATAAGTTTTGAGGCTCGGTCTAATTGTAAGACCCTTATTAAGGACATTGTTTCGCAGATTATGCAGCACATGCTTTATGCACACTTGGACAATAGAACATTGGTCGATAGACGAATTAATGAGCTCGTTGAATCCGGTCGCCTAAGAGCGATCCGCTTGGGGATTCTGGACGAAGAAACAGCACTTGTCGATCTCGAAGTAGGTTAAATCAGGATTACTTGTACTGCTTGTGCACTTCTACCGTATGCAATACACGGTGAGCAGCTCGAAAAACAATCTGAAACGGAAATCTTCAATATCCTTCAGGAGTATGTGGAATACTGTGGATCTAAGCCGAAGAATGAGGCAGTTATGAAGAGATTTCTCGATCTGGTGAGTATTCTTCGATCGTTTCTTCTCCCTGAGATACCATCGAGTACTCGTAATGGAATAAGGAAACAGGGCTTGAGTTCCAGGTGAAAATTCGACCGAGTCAAGTGTACAGCCGGGAGCAGTTCTCTGGGACATTCAGCGAACAGGACGTGACGGAATTGGTTCAAATGGGCGTTCTCACTAGGAGGAATATTATTGGTACGCGCTTCCACATTTGATTAATAAAAACTCGACGGGGAGAGTCGAACAAGAGACATGATTGTTAAGGCTAAATGGTTTCGGTCAATTCTCTGCTCAGGTTCTTACTGGCTCAGTGTACCTGGTATAGGGAAATTCGTCAGATGCCTGGAGAAGGGACGAAAAGCCCTACTGCTTCATCTGAGAAAAAGTAAATTCAAGCAACTCCTGAGGTAGGTGAATGTGATGCTAGGCGTATTAGGGTTCTGGGTTGGAGGGAACGGCTCTGATGAATTCTTTCCTTTGTCGCAGGCGATCAATTGAAGAGAAGAAGTTCTCGCAGAGTAATCTCAGCGCCACATTCCTCATCGACGACGCCATCGGAATCGATGCCGTGGAAGTAATCGAAAGCACAAGCGGGGCCATGATAAGGTTAAATGATTAGGCGGATACAGGCGGAGTGCAAGGGCCTACCTTTAGGAAAAATGTGGTCCGACCGGGACCCGAGTGGGAGCGGCAGGATAGTAGCCTCGAGCAACATTCAAGACCTCACTGGAATGCTTTTTTCCATCAATAAATGGAGATTCAACCGTTATTACGGGTCGCCCGGAACTTCTATTCTTCTATGTTTTAGTATGAGGGGCTCACAATCAAGTCGAGAACCTCAGATGCGTAGGCAGCATCGGGTACATTGAATTCGGGGACAAGCAGGACGTCGAAAAACCTTTCAGTTCCCAAGCCTTCCAGCCGGAAGTGCCCCTAAGAAGCATCAGAGGTCTCAAATGTGCACGGTCAAAGAGTCAACCTAGATTCGAGGCTGAAGTTCTGAGAACAACAGCTCCAGTTAGGAAGAAATTCATTCAATGCGATCGAATCGGCACCAGCTCCTCTGATTCATGGGGCGTCTTTGACGTCGGATAACGGTCCGTCATTCATATTCGAACCAGGCAGGATACCGCGTAGGGCGGATCAAACAAGCTTAAGAACATCCACGGGTCTTGTTCCAGCCGGCAGTTGAAGAGACTCGGGCTGAAGTTGACGCGTTGTCCCTTGTCCTACGGAAATTTCGATTGAAAATCTCAAGGTCATGACGTTACCCGGCTGAATTCAAACATGGAGGCTCTACGTTGATCCGCTCCTCCAGGGCGGGGAGCAGCCCCATTGAGTAGAGACCTTCATCAATACGTCACGTCTCATGAGAACAGCAGAATAAGAGGAGAAGAGGATGCAAGGAGGTCAAGTGAGGTCACAGACTCCGACTCGCTTGGATGACTTAGAGACGCAGACAGTGAGATATGTGCCGAGGAACGACGGGCAGATCGTTATCACCGCACGCCTAACGACATCTTCAAACGATTCTTCTCCGGAGACTTTGCGTTCGCCATCGATCGCACTCACTATCGTCGTCTCACCATTGCAGTCCCTCATAGGCTCATAGGTCGAGGAGATTCCTTGTATCGTTCGCAGAGCGGAGTTTGGCAAGTAATGAAGGAGAAAATGCGGGGCGTCCGTGTAAGTCTGCGCGCGCTAGGGTAGGATTCTGCGTCGTTTGTGGAAATCGTCGTGAACTGCAAACGGAGGAGCACTTGATGAGAATTGCAATATTTGTGAGAGCGACAGGTACAAGGGTGAGGGAGCAACAATAGTGGTGACACTGGCTCTCAACGAGTACTACTCCACATCCTGGAAGACCTGTCGGAGGACACCATGACTTCTTCGAAAGCTTTTCAGATAAATCCGGTTATCCGAAGACTTGGTTTGTGGAGGAGATACTTTTCCATTCTCTGGCAAGACCCTCACTATAGTCATGTTGCTCTACTGTCGAGTGCTGTTCGTCAAGTCTCCTCGCGCAGCATACAAGAATACGAGATCTCTGCATAGTACGCCGGAATAGGTTCTCGCGCGTTCATCATCGAGTTGTGAACAACTCTACTTTGCCCGTGCGATGTTTCTTCTGTACGCTGGATCAGGAAGAGGTACGCAAGGACGTCTGATCGACAAGCTAGGAGTGCTCCTCGTGCTCAGTCAGGATCGCGCATGCATCAAAACTCCACCGGTGAAGAAGCTCGAACAAATCGCAGAGCTCAGTGGAATCGAGTCTGAGAAGATCTTGATAGTGGATGCCACTGGTATTCTCTCCAAGCTCACGCTCAATGCACGAATGTCGCTTCTGCTCGCAGAAGCTGAGTTCGATGAGAAGCCGCTTCTGAAGCCCGAAAATCATACTTTGAAGACGCTGTGGATACTGTTCATCCCTTGTTGCTCGACGTTTTGGCAGCGGCGCTTATGATAGCGATTGTTTCTCCGGCGAATATACTCCTAAAGCATGACCGTAGTATTGATTTCTTTCAGAACGATCGCCATAAATTCTTCGCTCATCTCCAGTATCATGATAAGGGAGTCCCGCCGCTCCGACCATCTTCTTTGCTCGGAGTCTCGACCCTTCAGTGGTGGAACGGAAATAACATTTTCTATTGCTCAAGGAGAAACGACGTTCTCTCATGGCAGGAAACAAAACTTCGACAAAAGCTTGAAATCGAAACCTGTGCCTTTCGAACTAGAACGAATCTCTTTTATGCCCCAATCTGGCGTGGTCGTAGGACAGATACTTTCTGCCGACATCCGACTCCATTTCAGATTCAATACCTCATTTATTGATTACGAGCTTCCGATACGCCCCGTAACCACGCGCTCTCTCAGGACGGAAGACCTGCATTTCCATCATACGGCTGCCAATAACATGGTTTATACGACTGATTTATCCCACTGCTACACTGGCATGATCCTGCGGCACGGGAGTTTGGTCTCATTCCTGGAAACGTTCTCTCCCATGGTGTGGGCTGTATTCATATCGAGCGCTGCTATTCTCAGCCTTCTCTGGAAACGAGCGGAGCGAGTGCGGGCTTCCGAAAAGTTTTTCGGGATCGTATTCAACTGTGTAAACGCCACTGAGATTTCATTCAGCACTGAGAAACATTCGGCTTTTCTCATCGCTTCACTGGTGTTAGTCATGAACTTCTTCGTCACTAACAATAAGTTCTTCAACAACGACGTCACATCCCGATTCCTAAGCCCGATTGAGGCAGCACCTGTGAGCGGTTACTTTGTTTGTCAGCTCGGTGTGAAATGCCCGGACCGATTAGACATGCGCTACGCGGTCGGATCGGGAAAAGCCGTATGCGGTTTGGATGACGCGCATATCATGCGCGCTGGGATGCCTCTGCAATGGATTTGCCACCGTGATATCAATGGAGAAGATCGGGGAAGCGATACACAGTCACTCATGTGGGAGAAGGCTGATGGCGCGTATTTGGACATACACTCTGCTGTAGTCAGAATTTTTTTGAGAAGCATGGCCTGATAACGATGAGAAAATTTCGCCGATGGTATTCCGTGTCCTTCCGGAGCATCCTCGCAATTGCCGAAAACTTTGAAAGTGCGAAGTGGTCTCCTGATTGATCGGAGAGCGTGGTTTCATCCGGCGCATTGCTTGAAGAGTACGCCGGCGCCGGGGGGAACTTGAACTCCAACCTCAAAGATTTTGGAGTCGTAGTACCGTTGCCGTTATTGTCAGCTGCAATCTGTATACTGCTAATGCTCTTCGAGGAACTCACGTCGATTGATCTCTCGGGGGCTCTGGAAACACTTTCCCTACAGTATCAGAGAGGCAACGTCTTGGCAGGGAACCTCCTGTCGGTGGCTCTGCGCCACCTAGTGCTCGTCTTTAGCGAGCTCCACACTACAGAACGCTCTCTCGATAGAATGATTCCTACGAATCATAGGTTAGAACGGTGATGAAACCTTTGGAAGGCGAAATTCTCAGGAACCGCGGTGCTTGCCACATTCAGTAATTCGTGAAATATTACGACGTCTTAAGCCAAAGCATGGGTGCTCGAGACAACGCTCATTGAACCCGAATCCCCGCCCAAACCAACGTTTGAATCACAGCTTGACATTGGAGGAGCCTGATTTCTCAACTCCGATTCTCCTCGGGTGACAAGTCTCGCGAGACATCTTGATTCTCTCAGATTGACTGCTTTCCCCACACCTCGATTTTCCAAGAGTTTAGTGTCAGGCGACGCTTTGGTGCTCGGAATGGGAAATTACTGAACGGACTTTGGCTCAAGCGCGTTCCCAAAATCGTAAAACATGATTCATGACGCATTCATGTAATGCCACATGCCATGGCCCCTGACCAGTGACTGTAGTTATTTCTCAAGCGGGAGACCCCCTTCGCCATTCTCACAGACACCGGAACTTATAGAGGGAGAGTTTCTTGATGGATGATGTTGCAAAGTTCATAAAATATTCATAATAGGGCTGAAGCTCACTCACCATCCTGGAACGCTCACAGCCAAACCGCAAGCCCCGCTCCCTCAGCGATGAAAGTCGTGATCGGCCTTGGCGTGATCGGATCTAACTGAATCTGCGACTGACGTGAGTGTCAGAGCTCTCTATTGAAGCGCCGAAAATGGCATTCGATTTTCACATTCAAATATATGAGATCAGTTTCATTCGGCTGCGGGCTCTTTTGAAATACCCTCAGCATTGGCGAGGCGGTGATGAATAGCGACTTTTTCAGTGTGCTTGCGGTCGTCCGTGTGCCGGACCCTCGTTGTTTCCAACTCAGAAACTGTTCTTCTAAACCAGAACGCGACATTCCGTCAGGATTACGAACGTGAGCTGGTGGATCAGTGCACAGCAGGAGCATCCCTTCAAAACTTGTGTCTACGCGTGCAGTAGAGTTAGTATGATCAATCGCGATGCTGCGAAGTTGGAGACGCAAATTGAAAACATCGTCAATTCGTCAATCGTCATCCACTCAGGGTGTTAGAGCCAAAAGTGCCCGGGAGTGCTCGTGCCATGGGTCCGGTCGCGGGAGCAAGCTGACCGATGGGGTGTTTTGCAGGTTCCGTGGAAGGAAAAATGGAGTTCAAATTCATCTTCGTGCCGTTGAGTGTTCTAATGCAATTACACACGCATGTGGTAGCCGAACTGCCTCATTTGTCTGTGAGTGAGTTCAAACAACAGCAGCATCAGCTACAATATCTACAACAGCTTCAACAGCAACAGCAAGCTGAAACAATGATACTGTCCAACCTCGAACTGGAACCAGGGATCGCCGAGCAGATGAAACAAGCGCGATGTGTCGATCCTTACCGCTCGATTCCCATGTATGGATGGAGATGGTTCCAACGTAAGTCTAAACGGTTAATAAAATCCATCGGGTTGTTAGAGAAATCACCCGCGGGTGACTTGCTGCCTTCCCTCACAATCATCATGCCTCACACTTATTGCAGAGTTCCAAAAAAACCAAGTGAAGGCGGCATTGGAATGTTGGGAAATCACAGAGCAGCAGGCGAAAATGGTATTCTTTTCAGGGAGTAGGGGCTCAAGAAGTATCTTCTCTTCGAATTGAATCGATAATAGGGGAAGAATAGTCGTCATCTTCTGGCGTGCACGAACAGCAGTTTTCTGAATTTACTGTCTTTCCAGCGCGACACTTCGTTCGAGAATAGACGTGCAAAGTGCGTGCGACGAGTTCTCACTGAACGAGGTTTTATCGGCAAACAGCAGGAGCTCAGCGAAACTCATATCAATGACATTCTATGCCACGTTCTCACGGAGGCTGTTCGAAGCAAGGTTGTTCTAGGATGAAGCCCGGAAAATTCCGCCCAACTCAAAGCCCTTCGAAAGCTTTCAAACCAGTTCAACTTACAATGATCCAGGCGTTATCTCTTGGGGAGCAGGAGGACCGACTTGGTTGACAATGTTCACTCTTCCAGGATCCCAGAATACAATTCGCTCGCAGAGTGAAACTGTGTATGCGCGAAATACTGGCCGACATACAGGTAGTGAACGACGGAAAAATTCCAAAACACCGAAAGAAGCCTGTCTGAACCTTTGTCCTGAAATTCCCATGGTAAAATTCCGACGATTCTTCCAGCCCAACAATACGATCAATATTGAGGAGATCCGATTGGAATGTATGCAGAAGCATAAATCAACCTCCATGAAGCCCGACATCCAGACTGGTCAATTGGGCGCAGAGTTCAACTATGGACACGAGTTGTATATTCAGGCAGTCCGCACGGCCGATGCCGTACTCGCCGAAGTAAGCGCCATGAATGAATTGAGAATGTTACACAACGGTCATTCCGGAACCCAACTCTATGTTGCCGTTTTTTCGCTTGCAGATGAATCACTGCCTGCGCTATTTCAGTCTTGTGGCCAAGGTTAGTTTGCAATTCTTTTCAATTGAACAACAATTCATTCCGTGACGGTTCCGATGCCAGTCCCGTATTGGGGAAATTCGGAAAATGACGGATGAATTCTCCCTGAACTAGGAAGCCGACGAATATGAGCGACTCGAGGATTCGTGCAAGGGAAATCTACAGGCGAAGCGAAGCTTGGAAGTTTTGGATGAGGATACACAGGTGCAGTCTCCCCGCTGCGTTCTTCATGATTCACAATCAGTGACCCTCGAGTGCAGTATGGTCATGTATTGAGAGTTTTCTCGGCTTCCAGCTCGATATCTGCATCTTCTCGCACAGCGTCAAGGGACGCGTAGCTAAGGAAGACATTGAAGTGCAATTCGAATGTTTGAACCACTATCTGGAGTCGTCCGCGAATTCAAACCAGAGTAAAATGGTTCTTCTCGAGCTTTTTTGGAATCAGACAAAACCGATATACCTCGAGCGACAAATGTCCTGCAAGGCTCTGAGCGGTCGGCCGAAATGGACAAAAGTGAGTCAAAAAGTTCGGATCTCCGCATCTCCCGAAAATTCGAGTAGAAGATCCGGAAATCTTCCTTTCGAATCAATTTTCCAGGTTCTCAACGGTTGGAATCTCACGTGCGAGCGCTTGAGAACGTTCAAGGCGAAACGCCAGGCTCCAGAAGTTGAAGATATTGAAACGACCACGATCGATTCCGCGGAGTACAATACTCCGCTACCAGGCACCGAGGATATACTCACAACGATCAAGTCAGTCCAGCCGACAGAGGATCGTTTCCAAGTTCTGGAAGAGGTTTGTATGGGCAGAAATGTTCCAAGTAGAGCTGCGTCTTCTTTTCTGGACGAACTATTCCTTCAAATGAGAGACATCTTATGAGTCAACCATGCATCTAAATCCGCAGCTGAATAAATGTATCCTGGATCGCATACGCTCCAGTGCAGCTCGCGTGTCGCTGAAGGATCTGGAGAAGGCGCATCGCCAGTGGCAGTACAAGCACCAGGTAAGAACAGGATGATTTTCCTCCTCTTCATCACAGAGCATCGAACTTGAATTCACTTCTGACTGCTTGCAGCAATGCTGGAACAAATACAAGGACCAACGATCCCAGCAAATCGGAGATCGTTACGTTACCCGACAGCAGGCTTGGAGCAAGATCAGCGAGCCCCTCTTCCTCAAAGCTCACATTCAATGATCTCAAACCATCAACGTGCAAGCTTTTCGAGAATTGCTTTGATTCTATCAAGATGATTCCTCGACCTACTCCGATGAAACTGTTCCCGCCGACATAATCATCGAACCTCGAGGAATTATTCGCAACCGCGACTAACGCCACTGCTTTCCGAGTTCCTCGGGAATGCCAGGGGATCTTTCCCAGCTTTTCTCGAGCTGGGATAGCTCATCGACATCACGATCCTGAGGAGCTAGACACTCGTTTTGGAAGTTGATTGCAACTGGCAACAGCCGAGCATAACGAATATTACTAGGTGAATCCGTGTGCGACTCAATGTGACTCTGAAAAGACAACACGACGAGCTAGGCCGAATAAATCAGAATCGTCTGTGTGCCGTGGGAACCGCTGGAAATCGTTCAATTCAATCTCGGAACCTGAAGTTATCCTCGTAGCGTGAAAACCTCTCATGAAAGGATGCTACTCTGACAAGTAAACCTTACGGTATCGGTATGTCGCGAAGCCGGTCCGGACCGATTCTATCCGGTTTGTTTACAAAAAAAAACATGAAAAAAAGTTACAGTTCCGGCTGACGTTGAAATTTGGAGTTTTGAGAGCTATATTCGAGAAAGCTCTAATTCGATCGGAGTCATGTTGCGTTGATTTCAGAACGCCAAAACTCGGCGCCCTCCTGAGCAATTTTGGAAAACTTTTTTTTGCCTGAAAGCTGAAGAAAATACGCATCGTTCCCGGGCGTTTACCCGACGTCCAAGAAGAGGACGAAATTCCATCGATTTCCGAGACGACTATGCGGGAGAGTAAGGAGTAATTCGTCGAATCGGATCCCTTTATTGACGTCTCACGTCGGTTCATCTAGCATTCACATCAATGGGCAAATTTGATCACTCATTACACACGATCTATGTGGAGCTCGTTACAGAACGCATGCGCGGGGCAGATGCTATGTTCGCAATGCGCGCATCTGACAAAGGCTACGTCGTCGCACCGGAAGCACTTATCCTCCACGATCTGATCGAAGCAGAATTCTCGAGGAGACACCCATGGGCTGAGCTCCTCATTCGTATATCCTGATTTGAAGAATGCGTATTTAATCATATTTCTGAAACGTTCCGCGCTGAATTGATACAGAACGAATGACTTTAAGGCCAATATTTTGTCCCGATGCCATATGTTGAACAGGGTCTCGTCGATCACAGTGTCCCCTTCTTGGACGTCGGGAAAACGCCCGATTCAAGTGAAAGAGGTCGGAAACGATGCGTATTTTCTACAGCTTTCAGGCAAAAAAAAAGTTTTCCAAAATTGCTCAGGAGGGCGCCGAGTTTTGGCGTTCTGAAATCAACGCAACATGACTCCGATCGAATTAGAGCTTTTTCGAATATCGCTCTAAAAACTCCAAATTTCAACGTCAGCCGGAACTGTAACTTTTTTCCATGTTTTATGTTTTAAACAAACCGGATAGAATCGGTCCGGACCGGCTTCGCGACATACCGATATCGTAAGGTTTACTTGTGAGAGCATGAGCTCCTGCGCTCTAGAAGTTCCAGCAATAAGAAATCGTCTCTTCAGATTATTCAGGATTCAGATTATATCATCGTTCATCGGCAGGCGCTGCAGTAATAAGTGCGTTCATGAATCAGATTGCCCAAGTGCAGTCAAGCTGCTCATTTACCCTTCCCCATGAAAATTTATCTTCGAGTGGCAACCTTGGTCACGGCGCTCGCCCCGGTGAAACCAATCGGGGCCACGGGCGACAAAAAATAGTCGATCCCTAAGATGAACCGATAGAGTCCGAACTTCCTCGACTCGTTAGGAAGTGAACTCCGGAGATTGTCGACATGAATATGAGCCTTGTCAAGCCTTCTGCACACACCGTGGCGCGGCTCGCAGTATCTAGTGGCCTAGGTTTCAAAATGAAGATTATGGTGGTAGACACTCATGATTAAAGGATCACGAGGATCGAGACGGAAAAAGGGTTGATCTCCAGGGGTCCGGGAGAACTTCGTCTGCCCTGAACATGAGCCTGGTTGAGACAAAGATCGCTGCCATAGGGTCCAGTCCGGGACTCGTGGCGGTAGATGCTACAACTTCAATCCTCGGATTAGGTCTCTACCACGTCGAGGGACCCGAATACGCCCGGGCCCCTATCTCGTCTAATTTGTTCGGTTAGCAAACAGCAATCCGTCAGAGAAGCCCTTGATATGATATCGATCCTCTATGCACCGAGACCTTGAATGGCAACAGATCCATTACCATGAGTGCTGAGGTGAGCGTTATCCGACTTGTTTCTATGGCGTTGAGACAAGTCTAGGAAATGCCGACGATCCTTGTTGCCGGGTGCAGAACTGCATAGCGTAGAAGAGACTCTCGGGAATCTTCTCATCGACCCCTGAAAACGACGCGATGTGCTCGTCGTCAGATACATTTTCAAGGTTCTCGTCCTAATTTCGAAGATTCGTGGCGACAACGTGGCTCACCGGCAAAAGAACGGAAAATTCACTTCCTGGGTAGAGAGGGTAAGTTTGACCATCACCTTCAATGTTTCGTCAAGTTTTATCCGCACAAAAGAGAGCGGTTCCACAAACGCAATACCCCGTAACTTTGCTGAACCGAAGCGTTCAATCCAATCTGATATTCTTAACTGTTGAATGTCATTGAAGGTTGAAGATGTACGCAGTCCAACGCAGGAAGAACAGAATGAGGAAGAGAGTCTTGTCAACGGAGAGATTCTGCACAAATTCCCTGTGCTCAACCATTTCATGCCGGTTCTGCTTTCGCTGCAATCACTCGGGGTTGCGCCAGGGGATGTACACTTATCATCAAGCACGAGGATTTTCATGCGAGTGTGGCGTATCGCTGTGTGGTTCACATTCTTGGCGTACGGTGCCCTAGCCGCTTACAATCTGATCATCTCACCGGCTCCGCCCTTGGATGATCCTGAGGGTGGAGTGTTTCGTCTGGAAGTTGTCGATATGACGCTGGTGTTCGCGGCAGCGGTGACCGCGAACCTCTTACACAACTTCCAAAAAGTGTCTTTCCTGAAAATCGTCCATACTCTGAACGAGATGGGTACCCAGAGTCAGATAAAACCACAGTGCGAGTTCGAAGGCTCACGATGCTTCTTGATGAGCCTAATGAATTTGCTCTGTCACATCACGGGTGCCGTGATCTATCTGGTGTACGAGGATCCATTAGAAAACCCAGTGCAGTGTACTGAATCGGTCATCCGAATGTTGCTCCTGAGTACCACATTACTTCTTCAGGTGAGAAATTAACGTTGAATCTGAATTCTCGATCTGAAACTCATGCTTCGATTGGAGGGGGGGCTGATAGCGTTCCGTGGCACCTCAGGGTGCCCCTCGTTCACGTTAGTTGAGCTCAGAAAATATTTTCCAGGTCATCTCAGCCAGCGAAATTTGCTGGAGTTTCACTCACTATGTCCAGGAGATCAACAGGCTTCTGATGCGTCGCGTCAACGTGCGCATCCTTTTGGAAATGAGAGTATGTTACACCAGAATGATAACAACCGTTCGAGATATCAACCGCATTTACACGATGCCGGTCGGAATAGCGTTCATACATGCGGCCATCAGGGCGATCAGCACGACGAAGCTAATTCTAAGGACCTACCCTGACGTGAGCGCTCTCATCGTGATGTGGACAATCTACGAGTTCACAATTTTATTGTGTTTGATCGTCATGTGTGAAGCCTCTAACTCATTGAGGTTCAGCGGAACCACGACGGCGTGTTTAGTCACCGATCGTATATCTGAGTATCGCGATGCGCCTCAACAGATGTCTCTCTTGGTGCAGTCTCTGAAGAGACAGAAGTTACAGCTGAAACTTTTCGGATGGATCTCAGTGACGCGGCTGACCTGTACCATATATTTTCTCACCCTCCTCATCGGTGTTGTCTGCATCGTTTTGCGGGACAGAAACATGCTTTCTGGGATAGCTAACTTTAGCACTATATGAGCAAGGGTGACGAGACAACTCTGAGGAAATATATATAAACATCGACTGAACAACCTGATTGATTCTTGGGGAGCATTTTCGAACGGGAGTAAATGTAGAGGCTGGCCTCTTTGTTTGGTCATATGACGGAAACTACATTCCACAGCTATTCCATCCGTAGCGAAACGACGGTCTATGCTCTCCTGGGACCGATTCGCACAATCGAAAATAATTTTTCCATCGAGAACTTCATGGCAAACGAAAAATTTCCTCTCCATTACGACGATCACGGTACCAGGTCTCCGATTGTGAGGAACCCCCGATATAAGGGGAGCAATTATTGGAGAAATATCGGAAATATGGCCGAAACAGGATGCTCAAGTCGAGTCTCAGTCGATTCTCCCGAGCTCATGCATCGTTCATATGTACGGATGGCTGAAGACCCGATCGCAACAGGTCTTCCCGACTCTGTTGTGTCTCCATCCCTGCGGAGGAGCGCAACGTGCAACGAGCGAGTGTTTCCAGAAAAGCTTATTCTCACTTTCCCTCGCTCGACAAAGGATACGATTTCCTACATATCCTTAACTGGGAAGAAGCGATTCTTCGTGGCAAGCACGGACCGAGGAGAGCTCATGAGGCGCTTTACCTGATCAAGAGCCTACGGACGTAATTTCTCGGGGGTCATCGAAATAGGCGATGTTTCGGCGAAAACAGGCAAGCGGGGTTTTTGAGCGCCAGAACTCGTTGAGCCGGAGGATTTCAACGATGAAGCCATAAGGACGGCTAAATGTTTTTGTCGGCATTTCCCCCAGAAATTCACGGCATTTCGCGACCCCCATTACTGGTCTATCGGATATCGCTGAGAAATGCCGTGAAGTTCATGAATTTCGTCGCTGTCGTGAAAAACCATAGCTTTAAGGCTCATCCAACGCCATTTCGAATTTCGGAAATAATTCCCACTGATACTCTTCCCAGGAGTGCCCTCCTTGTACGAGGGAAAAAATGTAATTTAGCAGTGCCAGAGCACTATTGAAAGGGAGGAGCCGGAAAGCACGACGTCAAAACAAACCTCGAGGAAGCGAGCGGGTCAAACAATCAAAAGAAAAGGAATTGTTGATATGAATCGATTGATATTCGCAATCGTTAAGGACGAAAAAGTCATGGGAATGTCTCCCTGCTCGTTCCTATACCTTCTTTGCGCCCAGTACCGTATCGGTATCATCGTCTTGATGGCGTTTGCAGCTTCGAAGGTCCGTGGCCAAAATCTTCGAGTGAAGATCCTCGATCGGCTCATTGCCGACGAAAACTTGCAACAAGGCAAGCCTTGTTGCATGGTTGATTGTGTAGATTCGCAAGTTGATGTCAAGCACCATTTCTCAATAGTTTAAAATAAGTTCGAGAAATGACTGCAATTCGAGGAGAGAGATGAAATATCCTTCATTGTCATTACACGACAGATCACGTTCAAGGTTACGTAAAATACAGATTTCCTCAATCTGATAATACCTCCAGACGCCCTTCTTGTCGGAGAGAGCGTCGGAATGAATGGGCAGGGCCCGATTCACCATCTGGCTAATGAGGCTAGAGCAGCGGTGGCCAACCTTTTTACCTCCGTGGCCCCCTCTGCAACCGGTTTCGAGCGCCGTGGCCCCCTATGATTCTTTCAACATTTCTGCATGCTCATTCGACGAGAAGAGAGAAAAAATTATTTTCTAAAATCATTGTGACATCCAGCTCTCACTCCAGCTTTGATGTCTTTCTTGGGTTGAGTTGGGCGGAGGATTTTCTTCGTCGTAATACCCTCTCGCCCCCCCCCTTCCCCCCGCAGGGAGCTTCTAGAGAATCTATGTTACGGAGATTGGGGACCGTGGAGGCCATTCCCGGAATAGCCGGCTGCAGGGATTGAACCCGCAACCTGCCGTTTAGGAAAGTTTCACATGTGGCTATGCGAACATGCTTTTGTGGGACGCACTGCTCAGACCTCTCTACTGTCTCGTCGGTGAAGTCTCCTCGAGGGCTGCGCTATTAGCTTTCTCCCGACCGCTCTTCTCCTGAGCTAGACTTAGGCGGCAAAATCTCAAATCTGGCTGTGTGACAAGGGCTGAGAGTTTTCCACGGCCGCGACGGAGTCCGTGAAAATCACGGCATCGATCCACTTGTTTCTCCTAGGACCACTCAAGGATAATGGCGCTTGTCGAAAGTCTCCAGCTTCTCTCTCGAATGTAGAACGAGGCACTTGCAACCTTTAAGTTATTTATTTGATCCACTAAAAAAACAATCAATGCATATTTACAAGTAATCATTCTCTCAATAGCTTCACGAAACTGTTTCAACGCCGGCCCAATCTGCCGTGAACAGATGAAAGACATCCTGTGGGCTCACAATCCGTGGAATCGAAGGAACAAATCAAAAAATAGCTGTGACTATGGTCAATCATTCCCAACCGCTTCACCATACTGCAACGGGATGTCCATTCTCGAGGCGGCCGCCTTTTACAGTAGGTGTCTCACGCCGTGAGACTTGATAAATACCCAGTCGTATCACTAAGATCCACGAGAGTCCCCCGAGCCACGTTTAGTTGACTTTGGGGTCTGCATCGCTCGTCTTGTGCTGCGCGTCTCCCGTGGTTGCAGCGGCTG